>CM067335.1:26249375-26869062 GCA_034376525.1 Nicotiana benthamiana
AGTGTAAAACTCTTTGAGAAAAATCAATGAAACTGTGAAATCTTTAGAAAATATCTTGGCTCAGTTTTAAACCTATCTTAAAATTATCTTTTCAACAGTTGCGAAATAATTTCAAAATAATTTGTGCCGCTATGCAAAGAAATTCATCCCTCGGAAAAAATACCACAATTAAACAAGTAAAAGACTAGTAAGTATACAAAATGAACACATAAAACTCGCCCCTCGGGCAATCACCTAGAATAGTACCAGCCCTCGGGGACATATTTGTTCCTGGTCAGCCATTCTTACCTGACTGGACGGTGTTATTCCTGGTCAGTCATTGTTACCGGACCAAACGTATCATATAGTGTCATTGTTACCAATGTCTAACATTTATCCTCGTTAGATGGGTACCCGTGCTCACTGTGGCTGTGCGGACTCCGAAAGAGCTCCTACAGCCCAAGCGCTATATCATCATAAGGCCTGAAAGCCTGATCATATTAACATAAGGCCTGAAGGCCTTCTCACATCACGCTCGAGGCCTGAAAGCCTCCTCACATAGTACTCGAGGCCTGAAAGCCTCCTCACATCACTCAACATATCCTCACATATGGCCCTTGGCCTCAATCAGTCCAAAAATAACCATAAACACCTTGGGCGTCAGTAAAACAATAGTGCTCAGCTTAAACATCACATCAAATATTATTTAAATCTCAAATTTGAGTAAAAATAGCTGAGTCCATGAAACATTGTAATTTAATTGGACTGAGTTCAATTAATATTTCAAATAGTGAGGAAACAGTGAAAAAAGTTCACAAAGGATTTCAAATAGTTGGCAATAAGCCCCAAGTATGGCAATATGCCCAAGTCAAAGTGAAAAATAACAAGTCTTAGTCAAATACACGGTAAAATAACAATTGTGATGGACCAAGTCACAATCCCTAATAGTAAATGACCCCGCGCTCATCATTGATCGTGTGTCTAGCCTCAACATAGCACTACGTTGTGCCATCCGGGGTTTAAACCCTCAGGATATCACTTACAATCATTACTCACCTCGAACCGACAAAATCTCTAGCTCGTAATGCCTTTTCCCCTCAAATCAGCCTCCACGGGCGTCGAACCTAACCAACAACACAACGAATACGCCACAATATGCTAAAGAAATAATACTCAACCGAAAATGGTCAAAAAACATCAAGAAATACGAAATTAGCAAAACGCGAGCCCCGGGCCCACTTCTCTAAACTCGCAAACTTCCACACCAATGGATTCCTAATCTTGCCACAAGTCTATACATATCAAAATTACAAGAATCAGAGTCCATTTGACCCTTCAAATCCCTAAATTAAACTCTCTTAGGACCGGTTTCAAAAGTTGAAAAAATCAAGTTTGAGCTCGGGCAAAGGCGATTTTGAGAGGGTTTTGAAGAGGAGAATATTGGGTAATGTTTCTATGATCCTTTCTAGTTATATTTCATCTTTTAGTAGTTAAATCCATCATTTAAATTCAAATTAAGGATAAAAAACTGAAGAATTTGGGTGAAAGTTCATGGACTAAACTATTGGGTTTTGAGGGGGCATTCGACCTCCGATTTCTGAGATTTTTATGTGGTTAGACTCGTGACAGTACGAGGTTTCTGAAAATGTGAAAATTATTCAATTTCGAGACATTGGCCTAAGGGGCATTTTGGTCATTTTACCTATTTTCGCACCTTAGATTTAATTTTAACAAGAATTAGTTACTTGCAATGTTATTTACAATATGTAATTGGTTTGAATAGATTTGGGCCATTCGGAGTCGGATACTCGTGGCAAGGGCATCGTTTCATAGCGATTTTTGTACCAGTTCGAGGTAAGTGGCTTGTTTAACTTTGTATGGGAGACCTCTTCCCTTAAGATATCTTGACTGTTATTTAAAAAGCCTTGTGCGTAAGCTGACGGGCGTGGGCTTCTGCTAATTGTTGAAAATTCACCTTACTTGACTTATTTAGATTGTGTTCTTCACGTGTTTAACTGTTATAAATGTAGATTTCACCTGTTTTAGCTTAGGGAAAGCATGTTAGTTAGCTTACTTGTTCTATTTGGATAAATTGCATTATCTCCTCTTCGTGAAGCATGCTAGACTTTAGATTCTACCTGTTGTCTTTACTTAGCATTTGTACATTATTGAAGTGTTGTGATGTGTTTACGATTGGGTCTACGAGTTCGATTCCTGGGAGATCCTCAGATATTGGTATGATGGACTATGGGTTCAATTCCCGGGAGATCCTCAGATATTTGTATGATGGACTACAGGTTCAATTCCCGGGAGATCCTCAGATATTGGAATGATGGGCTATGGGTTCGATTCCCGGGAGATACTCAGATATTGGTATGATGGACTACGGGTTCAATTCCCAGGAGATCCTCAGATATTTGTATGGTGGATTACGAATTCGATTCCCAGGAGATCCTCAGATATTGGTATGATGGACTACGAGTTCAATTCCCCAAAGATCCTCCGGACATTGGTAAAATGGACTACGGTTCAATTCCCGGGAGATCCATATGGCAACCTGATATTGTGTGATACTTGGTCGTGTTATTTTACTTACTTAGCTTAATTGTCATTGACTTGCAGCTTCTATCCTATTTTATCGTTGTTTTTCTTGATTATTCATTGCCTTACACTGTTCATTATTGTTGTGATGTTTATTCTCAGTAGGTCCCTGACCTTCCTCATCACTACTCAACTGAGGTTAGGCTTGGCATTTACTGAGTACCACTGTGGTGTACTCATGCCTCTTCTGTGCATGTTTTTCATGTACTGATTCGGGTACTTCTGGTCGAGCGCACTATTAGTGATCCAGGAGCTATGCTCGGAGACTTGAGGTATGCATCTGCCACATCTGCAGATCCGGAGAGTCTCCCTCTCATTCTACCTATAGTTAGCTAGTTGCTATTATGTTCTCTTGTATTAGACTGCTTTGGTATTTAGAGCATTGTACGTTTTCTATAGCCAATGTTTCCCGTGAGTTTACGGGTCTTAGACGTTGCTCCAGTAAATTTGGTATTGAAGTGTATGTGCCAGGCAGCAAATCTATACATTTTCTTATGATATCCGGTATTTTGTTATTGTTTCGTAAAGATTGTTAAATTTCCCAATGTGTTAGGCTTACCTAGTCGCGAAGACTAGGTGCCGTCATGACAGGTTAACAATTGGTGAACTAGGATCGTGACACCAAGCATATACCCGGGGGTGATCCCACGTCACCCTATCTTGCACAGGTCTGATAACACATCATAGCTGAAATTTCACAATCCATCTAGTCCATAAACCATAGAACCACATTGCACTTTTCGAAATCATACCCAAGATCAGAACCTCACATCTATACTCAAAATAAACCTGAACCAGCTGTAATAACCCTTAATAATATGATATACTACATAACCCAAATACTCGAAACAATAGCTTCTTTTCACAGTAGTTGCCCACCACACCCGAATACCAGTAGAAAAACTCATATCAACTAAGGTCTTATTCCAACACTTTCATATACTTCCAATGATAAATCAAACACGCGATAAACCATAACAATTTCTCAGATCAACCATTCATGAAGCCACATTCCCTTTTGACTAATACCACAGCAGATTCCGAGCCGAACCTCGATATTATCCTCCCAACAAGCTGAGATCAAATTCGTTCATATTCATTAGTGACCCCAACGACCACCTCGAATCCAACACACCACTCTGGGATATGACGCCTCAATACAGGCCTAAGCCACAACTTGCATAATACGCGCACCAATAAGAAACGATCTGAACATACTCAAATCATGCAAAATGACTCAAACGAAAAAGTTGTACCGCAAGCTCATCAGTACCATCACAACAAAAGGTTGAGAACTCGTCTCACATAATAGAAATAGAACACTTGAGTCTACCAAGAAAGGTCATATCTCCACGTAGCCTCACTACAATGCGCGATCCTATCCAAACACTGCTACATATGTAATACCTTAGGTCACTATGATCAAAATTGACATCCACGCACAATTTGATGTATGGAACCAAAGCAATTTATTACACCCACAGTGAAACAAAAAACATACGCCACGCAACCCGAAAGGTCATAACCAAGACTTCGTTTATCGAGCAACGCCCAATTACTCTTCCCACTCGACTTTCACTATGAATCCCCAATAAAACCGCACCGCATGTGTCCATAACCAATAGATCATAACATCTCACAATGCCGAAAAGCAACTCATAGCTCTGCTCAGATCAATAACAAGCTCAATAACGATCAAAGTAACATATCCCTTAATAATACAATTCGGGGCCAACCAAGCCAACTGAAGCTAACACGTATCCAGATCGGCCTACCAACGAACTCATTACCAAGAAAGCCTGAAGCTTCTCCTTCCATTACTATGACTCATGCCGGAGCCGTACGATATGGTGCCCGACACCAAGTCAATATCAAAATCCACAACCTCGCCCGGCAACATGTCTGGCCACAAGAAACGCATCTGAAAAGTCTCATAACATCGGAACGGAACCAATGGTAGAAAACTCTGCACTGACATCCATCACGAAGGCCCAATTAAGAAAAGCAATCCTTCCCAGCCGTCTGTTGGGTCTTTGAAATATAAACCACTCTGCAAGAACATAATCTAATGAACCTCTCCACTCCACCCGTGGCATTTCCGGCATATCCCATAGCGTAATAGTTCAGAATCACCCAACATTAAGACAACCAGTCTGAATTTCAATATCACATCCAAAAATCTAACATACCAGCAAATAGAGATCCACTCGAGCCTCCAAATCCTGATAGCCGTTACACGGTGCAGATACGCCAGATCCACAATTACAACATAGCCTGAATATGAGAACTTCCGTCTCTAAATCCACATAGCACATGAAACATAGTACCAATAATACCCAATAATTCCACGATAGATACTCTAAAATTTCCCTGTGCCACCAAGCCAACCCGAATATCACCAGTCGGTCTAATAAGAAAGTGCCGCAATACAACCAAAGTGCCATCCATTTAAATCACATTGCCCTTTTTTTCTTAAACATGATCTCTTCTCAAATCACTACCAATTAGCAATACCATTTCCTTAATCATATGAGGCTATCCGCTGCATAAGAGTTTTATGAAATTTCTTTCTGAACTGAACTGCAACCTAACACACGCAAGTCTCGGTCCTCCACAACATACCGCATATATCATACCATCCGAGGATACATGAAAACTTTACCTCCCTTCCGAGCCACAGACATCTATGCGCTCAACTAGTCAAGAGCTTTCCATTGGTCCCATCTAGAACAAAAACCACCATACATCCCATGCTCTGGATGCCCATAGAAAATATACATCTTCAAACCATGTTAAAACCCAACAAGAACTCTTCTAGTTCCATTTGCACCAATTAAACTGGCAGGACTGAATCCTTCTAACCAGACCAAGCTAAGCAAGTCAAAACCCAAGAGCATTGCTGCAAAATACTTGTACGAACTCATTACCATGCCGATCCGGTCTACTATAAAGCTACTCCATCTATCAAAATATCCTTCTGGTTCATTTTCAATTGATATTCCCTCTTTCTATAGCACCGCAATTCCTCGACCCAGGCTCACCATATGAGACCCAAGCACAAAACCATATTGTCTATGACCCATAAGTCAATGAATACTTCCTCAGTTATTCCCAGAAATACCACATTACAGAATACTTTACATTGAACAACTTCCTGTGAATCTAAATTGTTACCCTTACTTTCCTAACACTGATATTTAGAATCCCACAATTAACATAGAAATACTACAAAGCTGGACATTTTCAAAGGAAAACATAGTTTCTAACCACCCATAAAACTATGAAACCCCCGATTATTTCCTGACACATTAGAGCCATCTTCGCTAGTCATTTTCTCTTGTTCGTTGCAATTTACCTGACCCGACGAACAGAACCACGTGTGCCTCATTGGCACTCTGATACCGCAGAATGAAATCCTTCTTCCATTACAACCAAGTAACATCCTGCTCTATGCACCGAGCATTCTTTACTAACAACAACTCTAGATATTCCGCAATTCTCATACCCAATGAAGCATAATACAACCCTTGTCAAACTTTTTTCTTTACTCTTACATAGCTAAATCACTCGCACGCCCCAACTGGAGCCAACATAGCACCCAACTGTGCAATTCAATTGCTCACAGCAGGCTTCCTCACTTGGCTCGAAGCCATAGATCAAGATACACTCAATAACTCATAACACTTTACTCTATTGATGCCATAATAACATAGAGAGGTTAATCTCAAATCATTTACAAGTTTGTGAAAACACATACCATCCAATACTGTAAATCTTCTGCAATTCTCGCATCCACTCCCGTAGCAATTAAGCCTACTTTCTTAGGCGACCCAAGACTCCAAATTTCAACAGACACTTTTCACTTACCTGTGAGATCTTCCCAACATACCCATAAGGATCACACCACTTCAGGACACTCCGCAGGAGATAACCCGCCTGCTTCACCTCAATATACATTTGTGTATACCTTCCACCGTCATAAACATCACACAGTCACTTAGTTTTCCCGAGTTTTAACTCATATTGCGACATGCCATTCACCTAACTCTCAGCTAGGAAACTTGAAAATATTCTT
The DNA here is from genome assembly GCA_034376525.1 of Nicotiana benthamiana. Classification (NCBI taxonomy): domain Eukaryota; kingdom Viridiplantae; phylum Streptophyta; class Magnoliopsida; order Solanales; family Solanaceae; genus Nicotiana; species Nicotiana benthamiana. The sequence continues at coordinate 26,256,031 of CM067335.1, forward strand.
CACACGCCCATAATCTCGGAACTACACTTCCATTCACAAGGGAAATCATACACTTAACAGCCACCTTATCATCTAGAAAATCTTCCTCGACGCTTCCAAGTCATATAGACACATCACGCAGTGCTAACATACTCATCACAAAGCTATCCAACCATCATCCCCATTAATAGGGACAATACTGAACATGTAAATTAAAAATAGTTTCTCACCCAATAAGCACCTCGGTGCTCAATCCTTAGGCAAAGATCCGGCCTCAAGTCGTTTAGACTAGCCCAACATCAACTCAGAGAGATCAAGTCTCGCCCCTCGATCGGGGAATCATAAGCCATATAGGCAACTATGATACTGAGTGCTCATGCGCGCGTACGAACACGTGTAAGGAATTTCAAGAGTTTCTTTTCAAGATGAATCAAGGACGCACGATAAGAATTCAAGAATGAGAAGTTTTCCTAAAGGTTCTAGAGCCTCTCGAGGATAAGTACAGATGTATCCGCACCGATCTTAGAGACTCTACTAAACCTGCTTATGACTCGTGAGACCTATGTAACCTAGGCTCTGATACCAAATTGTCACGACCCAAACCCCGCTCTGGTCGTGATGGCGCCTCTCCAGAAGACAATGCCAGCCAACTAACTCAAATTGTCTTTTCAAAAATAGTAAAACATGAATAAACAGTGTAAATATCATTTACTATTATTATTTAGTGGAAGTACAACCCAAGCAAAACCCAAATCGGGGTGTCACAAGTCACGAGCATCTAAAAGAGTCTAAACACATCTACAAGGCCAGTAATATACAAAATGCAATATAGAATCAAAGGAATAAATCCGGTGCTGCGGACGTTGGCGGTCACCTTGCTGAGCTACGATAGCAAATCTTCAATCAGCTCATAACCCGCTACCGGGTGAACAAATACATGCATCTGCACACGAGGTTCAGGGAGTAAAGTGAGTACTCTAACTCAGTGAGTAATAAAGGTAATAATAAATGAGCAGTACGAAATCACGTATAACCAACCATCATGTTGTATAGAAGCAGTGTAAAACTCTTTGAGAAAAATCAGTGAAACTGTGAAATCTTTAGAAAATATCTTGGCTCAATTTTGAACCTCTCTTGAAATGATCTTTCCAACAGTTGATAAATAATTTCAGAACAACTAGTACTGATATGCACATATATCCACCCCTCAGCACAAATACCACAGTTAAAAAAATAAAAGAGAAGTAAGTATACACAATGAGTACATAAAACGCGCCCCTCGGGCAATCACATCGAATAGTACCAGCCCCTCGGGAACTAATTAGTTCATGGTCAGCCATTGTTACCTGACTGCACGGTGTTATTCTTGGTTAGTCATTGTTATCTGACCAAACGCATCATACAATGTCATTGTTACCACTATTTAACATTTATCCTCTTTATATGGGTATCCACGCTCACTGTGGGGGTGCAGACTCTGGAGGGGCTCCTACAGCCCAAGCGCTATATCATCATAAGGCCTAAAAGCCTGATTATATAAATATAAGGCCTGAAATCCTTCTCACATCACACTCGAGGCCTGAAAGCCTCTTCACAGAACACTCAAGGAATGAAAGCCTCCTTACACCACTCAACATATCCTCACATATGGCCCTCAGCCTCAATCAGTCAAAAAATAATCATAAGCCCCTTGGGCGTCAAGTGAAACAATATTGCTCAACTTAAACATCAGTTAAAATATCGTTTAAATCTCAAATTTGAGTAAAAATAGTTGAGTCCATGAAACAGTGCAATTTAATTGGACCGAGTTCAAGTAATATTTCAAATAGTGAGAAAATAGTGATGAAAATTCACAAAGGATTTCAAATAGTCGGAAATAAGCCCCAAGTATGGCAATAAGCCAAAGTCATAGTGAAAAACAACAAGTCTTAGTCAGATAGGCGGTAAAATAACAACCGAGATGGACTAAGTCACAATCCCCAATATGAAATGACTTCGCGCTCGTCATTGAGCGTGTGTCTCGCCCCAACCTATCACTACGTTGTGCCATCCGGGGTTTCGAACCCTCAGGATATCATTTACGATTACTCACCTCGAACCAACAAAATCTCTAGCTTGCGATGCATTTTCCCCTCAAATCGACCTCCATGCGCGTCGAATCTAGCCAAAACCACAATGAATACGTCACAATACGCTAAAGGAATAATACCCAATCGAAAATGGTCGAAAAACATCAAGAAGTCCAAAATTAGCAAAACCCGAGCAGGGCCCACTTCTCGAAACTCAAAAACATCCACATTAACGGATTTCTAATCTTTCCATGAGCCTATACATATCAAAATTACAAGAATCAAAGTCTGTTTGACCCCTAAAATTCCTAAATTAAATTCTCTTAGGTCCAAGCCCTAAACCACCATTTTTACCTTTAATTCCTTAATTTTTCAGTTCTACTTCATGTATTTACACCATAAAATCATGCTCTAAGTCCATGAATTCATACCTGGTTAAAGCCCTCGAAACCCTTATCAAAATCGCACAAAAACTCTCCAAGTCCGAAGTGCGATATGTTTCTCTTACAAAAGTTTGTGAAGAAGACTAATTAATATTATAATTGTTCATTCAATCTCTCTTCTATGGTACAATTGTCGCTTCTGCTTCTGCGGCCTTCATAACGCTTCATCTACGGTTTTCCTTTTTAAATCCCCGGCCGCTTCTGCGGCTCCAAATTCGCACTAGCGGAGTCGATTTTGCGTCCACACTTTCACTTCTGCAGAAATTACCTTAAGCCCACATTATCCTCCACTTCGGCGTGACCGCACCTGCGGTCCCATAACCGCAGGTGCAAACATACCGGATACCAGCAGTCGTTTACCTTGCAAATATTCAAAAACTCTCCGTTTTGGCCGCCTGAACTCACCCCGAGGCCCCCGGGACCACAACCAAAAATACATATATGATCTAATACCTTAGTAAAAACTTTTTGACATCATCAAAACACCACGATTAAAACAAAAACCATCAAATTACATCAAAACCAAGCCTAAGTTTTTCAAATTCTTCCGAAACTCGCATTCGATCAAAAACCCAATTAAATCACCTCCGATTCATCTGAAATTTTGCAAAAACATCCCAAATAGCCTAACGAAGCTAGTGCAAGTCTCGGAATTCTATTATGGCCCTCAGATCAAATTCTTACCTATCAACCGGATATCGCCAAAATTGCTAACTTCGCCAATTCGTTCCTAATTCTACACCGGACCTCAAAAATCATTTTGATCATGCACCTAAGTCAAAAATCACTCCTCGAAGCTAACCGAATCATCAGAAACCACATCTGATCCTTCTAACTCATAAGTCAATATCCGGTTGACTTTTTCAAACCAAACCTTCTTTAAAGAGACTAAGTATCTCATTTCCTACCAACACCAATCCAAATTAACTCTAACATACCAAATGCCGATAATGAAATATGAAGAAGCATAAAATGGGGGAATGGAGCAGTATCTCATGAGACAACGGGTCGGGTCATCACAGTCATATACATTGTAATAGTGGTTGGTTAATAGACAATATTCCTTTGCTGGATTGCATACAAGACCAAGTATCATGTTAAATTTAGTGGTTAATCCATAATTTATGTTAAAATGAAGTTGTGGACTTCCATTGATGGAGAAGAAGCAAGCTCGAGGATTAATAAGATTAGGGCGAGAGAGAGAGAGAGAGAGAGAGAGAGAGAGAGATCCTCTATATTTCTTATTAACCGACTCAAATGTATTGTACAATGCTATATTTATACTAGGGAATTACTTAGCTAATTGAATTTCTCTAACTGCCTATCTAATACAAATTAACGTCTCATTTACAACCATTGACAGCTAATTGTTTCCTGACGAATCTTCCAGTAGTGTACTTCCTTATATAGCACTCTACACAACCACTCACGGCTTATCTGATATTTCAACACTCCCCGTCCCCCTCCCCCCAAATTTGAGAATGAAAAAATGTTCTTCATTCCCAACTTGGATAATAGATAGGCATTTTGCTGATGTCCCAATAATTTAGTTAGTATGTGAGTTGGTTGTTCTTGACTGGATACATGTGAGGTTGTGATAAGCCCTTCTTGGATTTTTTCTCTCAAGAAATGACAATCTATCTCTATGTGTTTTGTCCTCTCATGATACATGGTATTAGATACAATTTGCAATGTTGCTTTATTATCGAATAAAAATACATAGGCATCTGAAAATCTATCTGCAGTTCTCTCAACAATCCACTAGGCCAGACCAGTTCTGCAACTGTATGTGCCTTGCTTATATGCTCAACTTCTGGTGAGCTTCCAGCGATAGTATTCTGTTTCTTTGCCTTCCAAGAAATGCGAGATTCTCCTAGTTTGATGCAATATCTAGCTATTGATTTTGTTGACATAGGGCAGGATGCTCAATCTGAGTCACAAAATGCTTGTGTTTGTTGATTGCTTCTGCTAGACATTAGAATGCCAAGACCTGGTCGTTTCTTTATGTATCTCACCACATTTAGTGGAGCTTCATAGTGAGACTTCTTTGGAGTATGCATACACTTACTTAAGCTTTAGAAAACATATGAGATATCTAGTCTAGTAATAGTAAGGCATAACAACTTCCCAACTAGCTTCTGAGATCTCCCTCTGTCTTCTAGTATTTTATCAGTAGTATTGGCAGTCACACAAGCATCAAAATCCACACTTGTTAGTTTTAAATTTTGCTCTGTTTGAGTCTCTTTTGGCTTTGATCCTCCCAATGATACTTCTGAAATTATCTCAAGATTATATTTCCTTTGTGACATTAAGATGCCTTTAGCATACCTGACAAACTCTATCCCCAGGAAGTATCTCAGTTCCCCAAGGTCCTTTAATTAGAAACTCTGGTGAAGTGTGGCTTTAGCATGCTGAATTTCTTCCATTTCATTCCCTGTAACAAGTAGATCATCCATATACACAAGCACAAGAACATACTTACCCTTAGTGAATTTAGTAAACAAGGTGTAGTAATGCTTGCTTTGACAAAAACAAAAATTCAGAAGAGCTTGAGTTTGTTGAAGATTCCATTGACGTGATGCCTGTTTCAGGCCATATGGAGATTTAAGTAGCCTAAATATCTTAAGCTCCCCCTGGCTTCTAAAACTTTATGGCATTATCATGTACACCTCCTCCTCAATATCCCCACTGAAAAGGCATTATGGACATCCATTTGATACACTGGCAGTGTTTAAGAGTTGCAGTAGCAACATTGGTCCTTGGTTTTTGAGTTGGCACCAGAAGCAAGTTATAGTATGGAATGTAGTGAGTCAATTTTTGAGGTTAAAATATTATATGAGTCACACAAATATTTTAAATAGTCTTGGCACTAGTCTAAAATGAGGAAAGATGTCAGTAGCTCTTACGGGTTCTAAGCGTTGATATATACCATTTTCATTGCTATGATACTTAAGTTTGTTTTGGAATTGGGCTACTTTCCATGTGCTTAATTTTATGTTGCTCGAGGACGAATAAGAGTTTAAGTGTAGGGTAGTGATAATTGATGAAAAATGCATTTTTAGCATGTTTGCATATAATTTCTTATGTGATCCACGAGAGATTTCATATTTATAAATATATAATATTCTCATTATATGTTTATTGTGTATATGAATGAATTTGGATAGAAATTGGCAAGAATTGGATGATTTGATGCAAAAAACGTAGAGATGCAAAACCTGGGATCACGCCACAATTGGTGCATTACATGATGGTCGGCGCGAAATGGCCTAGGAAATGAACAATAAACATTGAAGTATGTAGGTTGGCACTGGACCTGGCACCCAAAAGGAACCAAGAAGAAGAAAAATAGTTGGGAGTGTGCTAGAAGTCGCGCATTGCACCAACTCTAGCACGCGACTCAGCGTGTCCTTTTCGAATTAGGAGATATCAAGGGCACCCAACATCAACCCTAATTTATAAGTACATCATAAAATTTCCTTTTGAAGGGGAGACACTACTTTAGGGTAAAAAAATACACGAAGAGGCAAGAACGTGTTAGGATCAAGGAGGAAGATTCAACCACGAGTTTTTCCCCTTCTTCTTCCTAGTTTTCATTGTTGGTTGTGAATTTTAGTATTGTAGTTTTACATAATATGATGTGTTGCTAATCTATTATCTGGAGTATTGATGGAACCTTTTGGAGGATGAATTCTTGTTACATTTTAATATAATTTTGCCTTTGCACATCCCTACTTTTTCAACTGCGTATTTCTTTTAGTTAATTGAAGAGCTTTCAATTGACTATGCCTATTTATTATGTATTACTTGAGAAAGAGTGTATATTTAGGTTGTTGGTGAATAAATTCACTCCCAAGGTATATGAGAGAATAATACGACGGGCTTAAAAGCGGGATAAGAGATAATAAAAATTTGACGTAATCATAGTGAGCGGTGAAAAAGTTAGAGCTAGCATAATTCGAGAGAATATGACTAAGACATTATTGTAGTTGCTCGAGAGAGAATTAACATAAGCCGATTGATCATGATAAATAGAGATTACTTAGACGAAATTTTAGGAGACGTGGCGGGAAGGATTCTGACAATTGGGGAAATTATAACTCTACGCTACCTTAATCTTGTCTCCAACCTTTTGTAACTTTAGTTGTCAATTCACTCATTTAATTTGTTAGTTCAATTAGTTTAAAATAGGAACTTTAATATTTATAACTTAGGAATTGTTCGAGCTTGTATTCTGGTGATAATAAATAGTTGAAGCTAAACCGTAGATCTCTGTGTGATTCTACTTCAGACTCTTTGACCGGATTATATTTGCAGCGAACGCTTATCCTTTTTAGGAAGATTTGGTGTGATCAAAACTCAATTTTCATGGAAGTTATCATGGTATCAGAGCCTGTGACACTGATTACTGGCACTCAATAAGTCAGTTGTCTTCGTTTGTTTCTCTGATTCACTCAGTTAAGTTAGTGAATTCTCGTGAGGGACCTCAATTTAAGCTAGGGCTTGGTTTTTTTTGGTTGTCACTCATTAATTCAGCTAGAGATGGCAATTGAAGATGTATTTCATGGCACTACTTATACAAATGCCACTGGAACTTCAAATATAGTGAATGCTACAACTAGAGGAAGTGTCTTCCCTACAATCGATCACAATCCCCACTTGTATTTGCATCCAACCGACAAACCAGGTCATTCTTTAATCTCTCTTCAACTTGTTAGATTTGAAAACAATGCATTATGGAGTCGTGCAATACGAATTGGTCTGCTAAGGAAAACCAAGCTAGGGTTTGTAGAAAGTCGATATCCTAAGTCTAGATTTTTATCTGAACTACATGATCTATGGGAAAAGGTGAATGTTGTTGTTCTTTCATGAATTATGAATCTTGATCGACCTAGTTTACTAAGTAGTGTGTTGTATTCATCGAGGGCACATAAGGTCTCGAGGATTTGAGAGAGAGGTTTTAAAGGGTCAATGGCTCGAGGGCGCAGTTTCTTCATAAGGAAATTCACTCACTTAGCCAAAGTACTATGACACTGGATGATTACTTCTCCAAACTCATAGACTTATGGAATGAGTATGATGCAATTATGCCATGCGTTTGGTGCCCATGTCCAGAGCCTAATAGAAACTTAGAGCATTTTGAATATCAAAGGCCCCTTCAGTTCTTGACTAGATTGAATGAAACATACAGTCAAGCTAGAAATCAGAACATGATGATGCATCCAACTCCCTCCTTGAACAAGGCATATTGTTCATTGATTATTTATCACGAGAGTCAAAGGATGTGATGACCTGGCCGGTCGTCTTAAGAATTATGCCCCGATCCTCTATTAACGGCTTTCTCCGAGTTTATTTCTACTATTTTAATTTTCCGAGGCGTTCAATTTTGTATTTCGGAGAGTTTTGGGACACTTAGTCACTATAGAGATTACGTGTTGGAAAGTTAGCCATAGTCCCAACAGTGTGAAGAAACCCTCAGAATGGAAATATGGTGGTTCCATTAGCTCTCTTGGGTAAATTCGGGCTTAGGGGCATGTTCGAATTGTGTTTAAGAGGTATGTAGCTAATTTATGCTTGAAATGCTGAAAGTTGAATTTTTTAAATTTTCGGTTCGATAGTGAATTTTGATCCGAGGGTCGGAATGGAATTCTGAAAGTTGGAGTAGCTCCATAGTATTTTATGTGACGTGTGTGCAAAATTTCAGTTCATTCAGATGAGGTTTGAAAACTTTTTGATCAAACACGAATATTTAGAATGTTTTGGAATTCTTAGGCTTGAATCCGATGAAATATAGGTGTTTTTATGTTGTTTTTACAGAACACTACGCCATATGCACGCCCAATAGCGCGCCACCGCTAATGGGGTTTCATACTGGCCATTTAGTGCGGCCAGTAGCGTGGGTTGGGCCCTCATGTGCGTGGGGGCGCTAGTGGGGGGTCGTTTTAAAGCTATATTTTGTCCCCCACATCCCAAAAACATAAAAACATGCTCTAGAAAAGGGAACTCTCAAAAGACTAACACCTTATGGGTCCTCCCACCACCCAAGGTAACTTATAATGGTGATTCTAAGTTAATTTCAGTTTCTCAACATCTTATTAACATGGGTTAACCCTCCATATCATTATATATTCGATTGGGACATCATTATTGAGAGAAGGAAGCCTAGAACTCGAAATTCAAGGGTTGGAACTTCAAAAAGGTAATATCTTCACCCTCTAATTCATTCTAGCATTGGTTTAATGATTTTAAACCTTAGTTCATACGATATAAGTTGATGGGTTTGATAGAAAAGCATGAACAATTATAAGTCTGGGGTGTTGAGTGTTAATTATTTGTTAAGGGTGTTGTTAACCTTATGGGTGATAAAGAATAATATGGATTACAACCATTTTACACTTTAGAATCAATCTAGGATCAAGAGAATGAATTGTTGAGTGTATAGACACAGTTAATAAGGACTATGAAGCTTTATTTTCACCGAGTATTTTATAAAATGCTTAAGTGAGAAAAAAATAAGCATTATAGCTAATATGGAATCCCTCTTACTTGTATTGCTACAGATTAAAGTTGAAAAGGTTGACAAATATTGTATTACGCTCAAGAGCAGGAAGTTAAGGTATGTGAGGCTAACTTTTTACGTTTGGGAATGTCTATGATTCTCCCTACGTCTCATTCATTATGATCATTACCAGTTTCCTCATAAAGGAACTATGCCTTAGTTCCCGGAATAGTAGTAGGACTTCTGTTCTCTAGATGGCATATTCTCATAGTCATTTGATATTCTATGAGTTTCAGTTATGACAAATCAACTTATTATGGATACTTATCTCATTCTAATCCTATTCACCATTCCAGTACCATGTAACCCAATATGGCTCATTAAGACAAATCAACTTATTATGAATGTTGAACACTTGTATTTGGGCCTAAGGCTGCAGTTTATGTTGTATGCATCTTTGGGCCTGAGGCGCAGTTGTGCATATATATATACATATATATCTATATATTGGGCCCGAGGCTGCAGTTTAATATTCAGTTAAACTGGTTGTTCAACATTCAGAAGAAGGAGTACTCACTTCCTTACTACCTTATTCAGTTACCAGTTTATTCGCGAGCAGTTCAGTTTCAGTATTTACAGTTCTTTTGTTCAGCCATTTTACATACCAGTACAATTAAAATGCAATGATGCCCCTTTTTGCTAGGGGCCTGTATCTCGCGATGTACGTAACGATTTTCAGGTTGACGATTCAGCTTGCTAGGACATCTCGTAACAGCTATTGGTAAGCCCCAGTATTTCGGGGCCTTATCTCTCTTTTGTTTTAGTCATTATTGTATTTCAGTTAATAAGGTATCCCGGGGACCTTGTCTCGGTAAACAGTTGGCGTTTTCAGTACCATTTAGAGGCTTCATAGACCATAACCCAGTCAGTGAGATATTAGCATGCTTTCATGTGTTAGCCTCATCAGCTATTTATTTATACTTGTAGACCTTTCACTATTTTTTTCCACATCTATGATATTTCAAACAGACTTTTTAGCGGATTATCATGATTTACATTTACCTCTAGCTCATAGTTATACCACATGTTGATCCAGCCTTACAGTTGGTTCGTCGGTCACATGCAGTCAGGCATCGAGTGACGTGTTATGGCCTGGCCATGGTTCGGGGCGTGACAAAGCTTAGTATCAGAGCCCTAGGTTCAAGAGTCCTATGGAGTCTATGAAACCGTGTCCAGTGGGGTTTCTTTTATGTGTGTATGCACACCACACATGTAAACAGTTTACTACCAAGATATATAGGATTGTTCCATTTCTTTCATACTCTAGATCGTGCAGTTAGAGCTAAGCTTTCGGGAATCTTTCTAACCTGTGCGAATTGCGTATTTCAGAAAAATGCCTGAAAAAAAGGAGGACACTCCGGCCTAGGGGTTGCACCAGGTTTAATGCCCAGTGCTTCAGACATGGATGTCAGGGGAGCTATCCAGTTGCTCACCCAGATTGTTGCTACCCAGGCTCAAAGGCAAGGAACAAGTGGTGTTCATGAGACGGGTAGTTCCAGGTCTAGGGAGTTCCTCAACAACTTTTAGGAGGTTGATATTCGAAAAACAACTTTTAGGACTTGATATGGGCTTTTCGAAATTTTGGTAATGGCATTTGGTTTAACAAATACACCAGCAGCTTTTATGGACCTGATGAAGAGGGTATTCAAGACTTATCTTGATTTGTTTATTATCGTGTTTATTGATGACATCTTGATTTATTCTCGTAGCGAGACTGACCATGCCGAACATCTCAGAATTGTGTTGCAGATACAGCAGGATCACAGGCTATTTGCAAAATTTTCTAAATGTGAATTCTGGTTGAAATCAGTAGCGTTTTCGGGCCATGTCATCGCAGGGGAAGGCATAAAGGTGGACTCTCAGAAAATACAGGTAGTGAAGAATTGGCCTAGACCAACCTCAGTATCCAATATAAGAAGTTTCTTGGGTCTAGGAGACTATTACAGGCGTTTAGAGGAATTTTCTTTTATCTCATCCCCTTTGACTAGATTAACTCAGAAGAAAGTCAACTTTCAATGGTCGAACGTGTGTGAGTAATATTTTGAGGAGTTAAAGAAAAGGTTGACTTCAGCTCCAGTCTTGACACTACCGGAAGGAACCGAGAGGTTCGTTGTTTATTGTGATGCTTCAGGGGTTGGTCTTGGGTGTGTATTAATGCAGCATGGAAAGGTCATAGCCTATGCGTCGAGACAACTCACGGATCATGAGAAGAATTATCCGACTCTTGATCTTGAAGTGGTGTTTGCGCTTAAGATCTGGCGAGATTATTTGTATGGGGTACATGTTGGCATTTTTACAGATCGCAAGAGCCTCCAGTGCATTTTCAAGAAAAGAAAATCTATGTCAGAGAAGGTGGATCGAATTACTTAAAAATTATGATGTTCATATCCTCTATCATCCGGGGAACGCAGGTGTTGTAGCTGATGCTCTCAGCCGGCGTTTTACGGGCAACTTAACTTATGTTGAGGTAGACAAGCGAACTATGATGAAGGAACTCCACCGCTTAGCAAGTCTAGGAGTTCGACTTTTGGACTCCGAGGATGGTGGCGTTGTTCTCCAGAACAGGGCTGAATCCTCCTTAGTAGCTAAAGTGAAGGAAAAATAGTTCACTGATCCCTACTTATTGCAGCTGAAGGAGGGAATTCACAAACACAAGACTATGGCTTTTGAACAAGGGGGAGATGATGGTACTTTGAGATACAGAGGCAGACTATATTTTCCAAACGTAGATGGGCTCAGAGAGCGGATTATGTTAGAAGCCCACAATTCCAAGTATTCTATCCACCCATGTTCCATAAAGATGTATCACGATCTTAAGGAGGTTTATTGGTGAAACGATTTAAAAAGGAAAGTTGACGATTTTGTTGCTAAGTGTCCAAATTGCCAGCAGGTGAAAGTCGAACACCAGAGGCCTGGCGTTTAACTCAAAACATAGAAATTCCTATTTGGAAATGGGAGATGATAAACATGGACTTCATAACAGGTCTACCTCGCTCATTGCAAAAGCATGATTCAATTTGGGTGATTGTAGACCGGCTTACCAAGTCAGCTCACTTCTTGCCAGTGAAGACTACAGATTCGGCCGAGGATTATGCCAAGTTGTATATCAAAGAAATTGTCCAATTGCATCAGACTCCCTTGTCCATTATCTCAGATCGTGGTGCTCAGTTCACAGCAAACTTTTGGAAATCCTTCCAGAAGGGTTTGGGCACAAGGGTGAACCTCAGCACCGCTATTTATCCTCTGGTAGATGGCCAAGGGGAATGCACCATTCAGACATTTGAGGATATGGTTAGGGCGTATGTTATTTATTTTAAAGGTAATTGGGATGATCATCTACCTCTCATTGAGTTTTCTTACAATAACAGCTATCACTCTAGTATCAAGATAGCACTGTACGAAGCTTTGTATGGGCGAAGGTGCAGATCACCAGTTGGTTGGTTCGAAGTCAGAGAAGCGGAGTTGTTAGGACCCGATTTGGTCTATCAGGCTATGGAGAAAGTCAACTTAATACAAAGGAATTTGAAGACGGCTTAAAGTCGCCAAAAGTCCTATTTGGATGTGCGGCGTAGGGACATAGAGATCCAAGTTGATGACTGGGTGTTTTTGAAAGTATCGCCCATGAAAGGCGTTATGAGATTTGGGAAGAAGGGGAAACTTAGTCCCCGCTATATTGGTCCATATAGAATGTTACAAAGGATATAAAGGTGGCTTATAGGTTGGAATTTCCACAAGAACTAGATGTTGTAAACCTAGTGTTCCATGTGTCCATGTTGAAGAAATTTATGGAAAACCCATCACTTGTGATTCCTACAGAGATTATAGGGGTTAAAGATAGCCTATTTTTGAAGAAATTCTAGTGGCTATTCTGGATCGTCAAATTCGCAAGCTCGGAACAAAGGAAATTGCTTCAGTAAAAGTGTTTTGGAGGAATCAAAGTGTTGAAGAGGCTACATGGAAAGCCAAATAGGACATGAAGTGTAAATATCGCCATATCTTTGAATAGCAAACAAAAATGTAGAAGGTAATTAACCTTTCCATTCAGGCCTTACATTATAATCTACATGTCCTTCAGTATTTACTCAGCTTAGAACTCAATTACTACGTACTCATTCAGTTAGATACACATGTATACATGATATCTCAATATTCGCATATCAACATCACACCTTTTTGGTGTCCATTGATAGTCGTAGTTGCAACCAGGACCATCATTCGAGGACGAATGATTCCAAGGGGGAGACAATGTAACACCCCATAAATTCGACATAGGAGTGAATGTGTTAAATGAGTGGTAAGGTTATAGTTTGAACATGTGATGTCCCATCGGGATGATTATGGGTAAAATGAAAATCAAAATGGAAGGAAAGATGCATAAGATTTGACAAAATCGACTAAGTTTGCAGAAGGTCTGTTTTCTATCAAGTTTTTGTGAATATTTTTAATGAATTGGGGAAAACGTAAAGTATGAAACTTGTACGACTTGCTAAAATCTTTCCAACGATATATTATGGATATCTGTGTTAAACGTTATGTGTATCTTACAGAACACTATGCCATATATGCGCCCACTAGCGTAATACTAGCGCACCGGCGCTAATGGGGTTTCGTACGAGCCATTTAGCGCGTCAAGTAGCTTTGGTTGGGCCTCCAGGTGCATGGAGGCGCTAGTGGGGGGTCATTTTAAAGCTATATTTCGTCCCCACAACCCAAAAACATAAAAACTTGCTCTAGAAAAGGAACTCTCAAAAACCTAACTCCTTAAGGGTTCTCCCACAGTCCAAGGTAAGTTCTAATGGTGATTCTAAGTTAAATTCAATTTTTCAACATCTTACTAACATAGGTAAACCCTCCATATGATTAGATATTCGATTGGAACATCATTGTTGAGAGAAGGAAGCCTAGAACTTAAATTTAAAAGTTTGAACTTCAAAAAGGTAATGTCTTCACCCTCTAATTGATTATAGCATTGGTTTAATGATTTTAAACCCTAGTTCATGAGATATGAGTTGATGGATTGATAGAAAAGCATGAACGATTATAACTCTGGGTGTTGAGTGTTTATTATTTGTTAAGGGTTTGTTTACCTTATGGGTGATAAAGAATAATATGGATTATAACCATTTTAGACATTAGAATCTATCTAGGATCAAGAGAATGAGTTGTTGAGTGTAGATACACCATTAATAAGGACTATGAAGCTTTATTTTCACTGAGTGTTTGATAAAATGCTTAAGTGACCAAAACATGAGCATTATAGCTAATATGGAATCCCTCTGACTTGTATTTCTATAGATTAAAGTTGACAGGGTTGACAAACATCGTATTACGCTCAATAGCAGGAAGTTATGGTGTGTGAGGCTAACTCTTTACGTTTGGGAATGTCTATGATTGTCCCTACGTCCCATTCATTTTGATCATTACCAGTTTCCTCAGAAAGGAATTGTGCCTTAGTTCCCTGAACAGTAGTAGGACTTATGTTCTCTAGGTGGCATAGTCTCATAGTCATTCGATATTCTATGAGTTTCAGCTATGACAAATCAACTAATAAGTAGTACTCATCTCAATCTAATCCTATTCACTATTCCAGTATCATGTAACCCAGTATGGCTCATTATTTCTATATCATGTATTGTAATATGATTCTCAGTTCCTCATTTTATATTCTTGAATGTTGAACACCTTTCTTTGGGCCTGAGGCTGAAGTTTATGCTTTATGCATCTTTTGGCCGGATGGTGCAGTTATGTATACGTATACTTGGCCTCGAGGCCGCAGTTGTGCGCGCGCACACACACACACACACACACACACAAACACACACACACACACACACACACACACACACACATATATATATATATATATATATATATATATATATATATTGGGCCTGAGGCCGCAATTTAATATTCAGCTAAACAGGTTGTTCAACATTTAGAAGAGGGAGTATTCACATCCTTACTTTCTTGTTCAGTTATCAGTTTATTCGCTAGCAGTTCAGTTTCAGTTTCAGTATTTACAGTTCTTTTGTTCAGCTATTTTACATACCAGTACAATTCAAATGTACTGACGCCCTTTTTTTCTCAGCGCATGTATCTCACGATGCAGGTAACGATTTTCAGGTTGACGATTTAGCTTGCTAGGACATCTCGTATCACCTATTGGTGAGCCCCAGTCTTTAGGGGCCTTATCTCTCTTTTGTTTTAGTTATTATAGTATTTCAGTTAACAAGGTATACCGGGGACCTTGTCTCGGTAAACAATTGGCGTTTTGCATATTCTTTAAAGGCTTCGTAGACTATAACCTAGTCAGTCAGATATTAGCAGGCTTTCATGTGTTAGCCTTGTCGGCTATTTATTTATACTTGTAGACCTTTTAGTATCTTTTTCCGTATCTATGATATTTTAGTCATACTTTTTAGCAGATTATCATGATTTACATTTACCTCTCACTCATAGTTATACCACATGTTGATCCAGCCATACAGTTGGTTCACTCGGTCACATGAAGTCAGGCACCGAGTGTCGTGTTACGCCCAGGCCATGGTTCGGGGAATGACAGGACTGCAAGTGAGGAGCCGCAGAAGCGGCGGATCAACTACAGAAGCGAAATTGGGAAAGATCAGCAAAGGCCGCAGGGGTAGAGTTTCTGTAGGAGCGGTACCGCATTTGCGGAAGGGGAACCCTTTCTAGTCATATTCCATCATTCTACAGTTATTTTTATCATTTAAACTCCAATTGGAGATGAAAATTAGGGAAAGTTGGAAGGAAGTTCTTAGACCAAAAATTTGACTTTTGATTTGGAATTTAACCTTAGACATGGATAATTTTGGTATGCATGAACTTGAGAGTAGGAGGATTCTAAAAATATATATTTTACCCGATTCCGAGATGTGGTCCCGGGGGGCATTTTGGTCATTTTACCTAATTTCTCGAATTAGCTTAGAATTGGTTTGTAGAATCAGTTACTTGAAGTGTTATTTACATTATGCACTTGAATTGAATAGATTTTGGCCATTTGGAGTCGAGTACTCGTGGCAAAAGCGTGGTGTCGCATTGATTATTCAGCCGTTTCGAGGTAAGTGGCTTGCCTAACCTTGTGTGGGGGACCTCCCCTTAAGATTTGGTATTGTTGATAACTGAAATTCCTTGTACGTGATGACGAGTGCGTACTTGTGCAAATTGTTGGAAATCTGATTATTCATTAAGTAATTACTAGTATGTTTTCTTTCCTATTTTATTACTTGCACTATTAAGCATGTTGATAGCTTAGGAAAGCATGTCTAAGTGATTTAGTTGCTTTATTTGTCAAACTACTTTACCTCAATTCTGTGCAGCATGCTAGGATAGACTTACTTGTTTGCCTAAATATGAAATTTGGCATTTCTGAATACTTTCATATTGCTGTTGTGTAATTACATTGGGATTACAGATGTGGGATTTCGGGTAGCCCCCCCCCCCCCTCCCTCTCTCTGTCTGTTTATTTTGGGACTACGGATGTGGGATTCTGGTAGATGTCCATGCACAGTTATATGGAACTACGGGAATGCACCCTGTAGATTCCCCAGTACTGGGCATTTACATTTGGGACTACGGAACGGGATTCCGGTAGATCCCTGTGCACTATGAGTTGGACTACGGGACAGGATCCCGGGAGATCCATTGGATATGTATATTTGAGACTACATGGCGATATCCTGGGAGATCCTCGATTGTAGTTTGGTGCTAACTCGTTTTTCTTTCTGTGCTTACCTTGTCTACGTAATAGTTATTGTTGCCTGTTTATATCATGTGTTACTTTTACTTCTGTATTTATTTATGTTGTTTTGTTCTACATAATTGAAGTTTATATTTTATTTAACTCAGTAGGGCCCTGATCTTCCTCCTCACTACCTGATCGAGGTTAGGCTTGGTACTTACTGAGTACCGTTGTGGTGTACTCATGCCCTTTCTGCGCATGCTTTTTATGTGCATATCCTGGTACATCGACTTAGTTCTACCACCCGTGAGGCGAGGCGACTGCTCAAGAACAATTACCCGACCTGCTTGGTGTTCTTGATAATTTTGAAATACCACATCTACCACCAACAGTCTATGACTGCACAGATGCTTCAGACACTCATAATCTCAAAAGATCACTCAGATACAGTAAACCTCCACAGTGGTTGAAAGATTATGCGACAAAGTTCTAAGGCACTATCTGTACCTATCCCCTTTCACCATATGTTTCTTATAACCATGTGACTCTTCATTTCCTGAAAGCTTTCACAACTTTTTTATCTGTGACAGAGCCACAAACCTTCAGAGAGGTTGTTGTTGATCCAAAGTGGATAAAAGCTATGTTACTTGAGATTGCAGCTTTAGAGGACAACCACACATGGACAACTGTAGATTTGCCACCAGGAAAAGTGCCAATCGGATGCAAATGGATCTTTAAGGTAAAGTATAGAACATCTGGGTGAAGTACAAATATATAAGGCCAGGTTGGTTGCAAAAGGACCAAAGGTGTGTTGGTATGAATGAAAATATTTTCCGAAAAATATTTTTCAATTTTCCCATGTTTGTTGGATAAAATATTTTGGAAAACATTTCTTTATTAACTCATTTCATAATCAAGAGAAGGAAAAATATTTTTCAAAACTCCTTCTGAATCTTCTCCACCCTCACCAAACCATACCCCCACAGACCCACCCACCCAACCCCAACCCCATGCCTACCCACCCCACTTCATCTCTCCAAAAAGATTTTTTTTCACAAATTTCAATTTTTTTCTGTCACCACCCCCACCAAACACACCCCAAGTCTCATATTAAATTTAGTGGCCAATCCATAATTTAGACTCTAGGGATCTTGAGTCGAGGAAAAGTTCTAAAGATATAGTATCTAATTTTGTTTATACTTGTTTTTCACAAACACAGGGGTGGATTTATAGGCAAGTATATGTGGTACGTGAACACATGGTCTCTCTACCAAACTAGGTATTTTATGTTCATATTTTTTAGAAGGAATTTTTTACATTCCTATGACACATAGAAAACCTTATTACTCCCAATATTTATGGTTTGACTTAATTATATTTAGTATACGAAAATATCAATTCTATACCATAATTAATTAAGGGTATAATAAATTATCGTTTTTACTCCTTAATTAAAGGAATATGTGTATCCCAGTATCCCCACTTATCTCATGTTTCTCTCTCCTAACCCCTCAGCCCCACCCACGTTTACCCATACCCACGTTCTTTTTACCATTTTCCATCTTCTGAAACCAAATTTTCCCTCTAAATTCACAAAAAAATGAAGAAACCTTTCAACAAAGTTGGTTCCCCATTTTACTCCAGTTGAAGTTCATCAAAGAAGAACGACAAAGCTTCGAAACAAATAGATTTAGTTGGCTAGTCAAGATCTGAAGAGTTCCTTGTTTCCAACTTTTTTTTAAAATTTAATCTATGACCACCGACTTCTTTTTGGTTATTTGCCATTTGTTTAACTAGAAAGAATTTCCCTAGCAATTGTTTTTGTTTTATCTCTTTAGGAGTGCAGATGTTGATACTTAAAGTTAAAACGGATTTTTGACATAATTCCATTTTTTTTTTTTGCAGAATATTTGTAGACATTGTAGTCTTTTATCTGTGAAAATAAAAAATAAAGCATCTACAATCATAATAAAAATAATCTACAATTTATCTACAAATTGGGTACATTGAATATTAATATCCCAATTCCCATTTCAATTTTAGCACAATTGGCATTTTCGATATAATTGCATCTTTTGCAGAAGATTTATAAAAGTTTTAGTTATTTTTTATTTGTAAAAAAACAGAAAACAAAGCATCTACAATCAGAATACAAATAATCTACAATTTATCTACAAATTGGGTACATTAAATTTTAATATCTCAATTCCAATTCGATTGTAGTTTAATTGACATTTTTTACACAATTGCATTTTTTGCAAAAGATTTGTAGAAGTTTTAATATTTAAATAAGGAATTTGAATGCTACAATGATTCCTTATTTAATGAAATATTTGGAAAAATATTTACTTCCATAATTGTAGCGCGCCTAAATAGGAATATCTAGAAAAATATTTAGTTCTAGATTTGTAGCGCGCCTAATTATGAAGGAATCATCTCCTAATAATTAGTATTTAATTAATAGTATAATACTTGTAGAATAAATGTGAACATGGCGGGTAAATATGAAACTATGCACATTTTTGGTAATAAGGTTTCATATATGGTATAGGATGGAAAAAGCACCTTCTTAGAATTGGTCTAAAATTATCTGCTGGAACCCATTCTCTCAAGAGGTTAAATGATGCAATTGGTTGAATACTGAGTTATTTACTTAGAGGAATAAGGATATAATCCTAACTTTTTTCTCTCCTTTCTTTAATGATGTATCCATGTTATAAAATTCTAGATTCGCCTCTGCCCTCTTCTCCTGGACATGCGGCCAGTATTTTCATGGAATGGAAGGAAAAGGAAGGGTTGTTTCATTACAATATAATACTATAAAACTCATCGGAGAATATCGTTCAGTTCCTGAAAATAAAATCAGATTATTTAGGAATTATTCATAAGCATATAAGTGAATATTTTTCTCATTTCAAAATAATGACAGATATATTTGTTTGCAATGAGAACAAAATTTGATAATATCCATACATATGTATCAACATAAACTTGCATGATTTCAATGACAATGGCCAATATAGCTCACTATGTATCAACATATAATTTAGTCAGTTCTAAAATAATAGCCGATAAAATATATTTATATATATTATACATATTTTAAAATACTTTTTAGCTAGCGAATGTAATTAGTTTCGTTCAGGAAAGTTTGGCACCTCAATTCCGTGTTTTGCCCTATAATTTTTGGATGTAGGGAGTTTTAACAACCAATAAAACAAGTAGAGAAACTAATTTAACTAAAAAATGCTAATATTAGGTATACATGAAACTTTTTTGCAGCATTATAATAAAGGTATAACTGTAATGTAATTATGGAGCAACAAGACAATCTGGTCATTTAAGTAAGATTAGGCTTAATCAAATTATATTAAAAATATAAAAGATAATGTAAAGCAAAATTACTATAGATTTTTAAAAATTCTAAATTAAACGTGTTCCCGCATTTTAATTATTTCTTTTAGTTCGTGAACTAGTAGATTAAATATAAGGGAAAGGGCCAAATATATCCCTTTCCTTTCGGATATTGTCTATGTTTAACCTCCGTTATATTACCCGGCAAAATTTATCCTTACCATTATACTATCCAGTTAAATTCATCCCTATCATCAGCAAACTTTTA
The DNA here is from genome assembly GCA_034376525.1 of Nicotiana benthamiana. NCBI lineage: Eukaryota > Viridiplantae > Streptophyta > Magnoliopsida > Solanales > Solanaceae > Nicotiana > Nicotiana benthamiana. Next base: position 26,276,402 of record CM067335.1, read on the forward strand.
AAAATTACCCCTTGATCTGTTAAGTAATTCATTCAGCAAACTTTTAAAAATTACCCCTTGATCTGTTAAGTAATTCATTCTTCCAATTTCCTTTTATTTAAATCACTTGTTCTTTTTACTTCATTATTTTCAGAAATTACTATTAATGTGAATGCTAAAGGTATTAGATTATACAAATTATTTACGGGTAATTTAAGTTAGCAATGCACCCACTTCTCTTCTTGTGATAACGAGTTTGGGGTTGATTTAAAATTTTATTTAATTTTCAACCGTATGCAGTTGATATTCATATATGTATATGTCTATTTATTATGTATTATATGCAACTGATCATTGTTTATGCACATATGTATTCGAATATATTTTGTTATTGTCTGGTTAGTATAGAGTTCGTTCGACTAACTAATAGTGTTCGATCGACTAACTTAAGAGTGCACAATGCGTCGGTATTTGATTAAAGTAAAGTTGAATTCGATAATGTAAAGTCTCCAAGGAACTTCAACTTCTATCACTAATACTTACAACGTCTTCATACTCAAAGTCATCATTAAAGTCGGGGTGTTATAAATACTTTTGGAATCAGACAAGCTACCTAATTTAGATTCTTTAATTTGGTATACTTTGTTTGATAAACGTTGTATTATTTTAATATTTTTTCCTCATATTTTTCCCAATTAATAAAGCAGGAAAATGCCAATTATTTCGAAAATTATGGATTATGGGTCACCTAGCGTACTGAGGGATAATTTTTAAAAGTTTGCTGATGATAGGGATAAATCTAACCGAATAGCAAAATAGAGATTAAAAATAAACAATGCACAAAAGTAAAGGGATATATTTGGTCATTTTCCCTTAAATATATTGATTCAAGAGGCGAATGTTTTAGTGTGTGTCTGTTCATATTCCTTAAAAATGTGAAGTCTTGAACTAAATAAAGGTGCATACATTCTAGGCTAGATATATGGTGTTAGTTCACCTGTAAATATCTATATATTTCAGTGAAGGGTGTTAATAAATGGGTTGTGTCGATTTTGGGTGGGTCAAAATAGGCTGAGTGGTGAATAAATGAAAGTTATTTGGGCCGAGATGAGATATGTCAAGATGGGCATTTGCATCTATACTCGTTTTTTGTGTGACATTTTAACCTGTGTCCGCTTTACAAAAAAAGAATTGCAAGCGCGCCTGATTTTTCGCATAACTTCATCATACAGGACTGAAGTAGCAAAGGCAATGACGCAAAACTTCAGCATTCTAGTAGTCGGGCCTGAAATTCCGCTCAAAAGCTGATGTTTTTGTGTTGTTACTGCGAAACTTCAGCTCTAAAGCTGAAGTTATTTTTACCACCTATTAATATTACATACTAGAGCTGAAGTTTCCAGCTACAATACACAAACTTCAGCTCTATAGCTTAAGTTTCTGTGTTGTAAATGGGAAACTTCAGCCCATCTATTAATATTACATACTCGAGCTGAAATTTTTTTACCACCTATTAATATTACATACTAGAGCTGAAGTTTCCAGCTACAATACAAAAACTTCAGCTATAGAGTTGAAGTTTTCGTGTTGTACCTGGGAAACTTCAGCCATCTATTAATATTACATAGTAGAGTTGAAGTTTTTTTACCACCTATTAATATAACATACTATAGTTGAAGTTTTTTACCACCTATTAATATTCCATACTAGAGCTGAAGTTTTCAATTACAACATAAAAACTTCAGTTTGTGCTATAACAGAAAAACTTCAGCGCTAGAACTGAAGTTATTTAGTTTTCTTTTCTTTCTAGCGCCTGTGTGCTCCAGTTCTTTTCTTTTTTCTTCAGCTTCTGATGTTTGTATCAAATTCTGTTCAAGACGAATAATGCATATCAGGGAGTCTCTTTTCACGAGGATGCTTCCAACATTTATTGACATTTACTTTTTAAAAAATTTGACCAGGCCTGGCTGCTGTGATTTCTATGGGTACTAAATCTTAAAATGTAAAGAGCAGGTAATTAGATGTATGAAACGCAGATTCTGCATGGACTTTATACAATTATTTTTCTGAGATGTATTTGGTCCAATCTTTGTTATTTTCTTCCTCCTTTTCCCAATGGTCTTTTATAATATAAATGGACAGGAGAATCAATGGACCTGTGTTTAGATGATGAAGCGAATTCTAATTATAGAATATGTAGGAACGGATTATAAAGGGCTTGAAGTTATTTAAAAAGTGGGTACAAATTAAAAAAAATTTAAAAAATGGGTATAGGTTAAATGCGGGTGACTAAATTGGGCGCCCCGTACAATTTTTACTGTCAAGATGAGCTAAAATCTGGGTCATACCCAACACGCCCAACTCTTACCAAGCTTTAATTTAGATGTGTTATTTTCTTATGGATTGTATAATTATCAATGATCTGTTTGGAAAGCCATGTGTAATTATTTGGCTATATAATTATCAGGATAGTAATTAATAGCCTAGTAACTACACAGTATAATAAATATAATGTCATGTTTGTTTATCATTTCCTATACTCCCTCCGGTCCAAAATTAAGTGATTTTTTGGCCTTTTTTTTTTGTGGTCCAAAATAAGTGATTTTTTCATATTTTAAGAGTGAATTAACTATTTTTTTCCTACATTCTCTCTGGAGTAAATAGTGTCGGAATATGTGTTAGGAGTATTTGTGTAAGATAGTAAATGTTAATATAGTCAATTCCATTGCTAGTTAATGCTAAAATGTGGATTTCTTAATCTGTGTGAAAACATCCAAAAAATGACTTATTTTGGACCGGAGGGAGTATCATTTTTGGTTGTACATAAATATTTTTTAATTTTACATATAAATAATTTTTACTATGTGATCAATATTTATACATATAATAAATATTAATTTATTATGATATATTGAAAAACATATTTTTAACCAAATATATTAAATAATTATACATCATAAAAATAATTAGTACCTTTCACATAAATAATAATGTAAATCAAAAATGAACAAGAAAAATTTAAATAACAAGTTAAAATTGTTCACCAAGTACATGTGCCCTACGCAGTACATCATTGTTTTGATCTTTTTATTATATTTGCACATCTTATGTACCAAATCAGTGTTTTGATCTTCTTTTTCATATATATATATATATATATATATATATATATATATATATATATATATATATATATATATATATATATATATATATATATATATATATATAAAGCAGCTGCAGAATCAAAGCCACGCCCCTAACAGGGTCAAACTTGAATGATCCCGGGAGTAGCTCTCGAAGAGAAGGGCAAATTACCGAGAGACTGGGTGAAGCCGACCCCAGGGTGAATTCCGAAGTGATGAAAATGCTTTAAAAGTCGACACAACGGGTAAGTGTGAGAAAAATACTGAGGCTAATGACAAGAAGGTGGAAACATACAACTCTATGGTCAATCAAATCTTCCCCTGATATTGAATGGGCCGGATTCCAAAAATTTATCCTTAAACCCATTTCTCCGAGCGTGGCACAAAAACCAATCCCAAAGAGGTTCGAATGCCCGACATCTCCAAATATAATGGGATCACATATCCAAATGGACATGTGACCTCCTATACACGCGCAATCAAGGGGAACGATCTAGAAGACGATGAGATCGAGTCGGTATTACTGAAGAATTTTGGGGAGACTTTTTCCAAGGGAGAAATAATATGGTATCACAACTTGCCCCCCAAATTCCATTGATTCATTTGTTATACTTGTAGATGCTTTCGCCAAGACTCTACTAGAAAATAGCGATTTTCTGATTGCCAAAACGGTCGCAAAGTGGTCAGAAAATGCTAATTTCCGACTACATTCGGACCGAAAAATCATAGTCGCAAAATAACTGGTCTGAAATTATTTGCGACCGAATCCGTCCGTAATTTGCGACTACTGCGGTCGCAAAGCTAAAATAGGAAACGGCTAATAAATATTGACAATCTCCATCTGATGCAGTTCGCAAACATTTTAAATAAAATTTTAATTTTAAATTAACTGTCCCAATATTTCGGTCACAAATGATATGTAAATATATATTTTAAATGATATATTTATTATTTAATCCATAATTTGGAATAAATTTGGTAGATTTCAGCTCTTTTAAAACGGGACCACCAACCAATTTATATATACAAAAACTAATTAAACTATTAATCCACCATTCTAACCAATCAATTTTCCATTCCAACCAATCAAATCCATAAAATGCAAACTATAGAAAATATAAATATTTATAACTAGAACATCCAAAAGGAGTTAAACATTCAAGCACAATTCAATCTAATCTTAAATATTACAATCATAGTCAAGTGTAAACATTACCAAGTCTAAACATCCAACTACAACAAAATAATGTTTCAAACATTACTACCGCAACAAACTAAAACTCATTGTCCCCGCCATCCTCGCCATTAGAAGGATCAAATGGACGTCCACTCATAAATTTCTCCACTAGACTCTGTAATTTGTTAAAATTTACGCGATCTTCTTTACGTTCCTCCTTCAACTTCTTTTCCTAATGCTTCCAGCTCTTCTAGATTCTGGGAATAACTTGCATCATCGGACAATAATGTCGTAGAACGACCTACAGAATATTGTGATCCAAGACTGTAGATTCTACCTTTCTTTGCACCACCAACCACGTGTGTCCATATTGAAGCTACACGAGTGAGTGACATTTGGGCTGAGCCACGATCCTTGGAATCGAGTTGACTTTGACGCCATTCCTCCAAACGGTTTTGATAGGCTTCCTGAAATTAAAATTTAAGCATTAAATTATGTTATACATACAGTGTGAAGCACCAATGTTATACTAATAGAATGAAGAATCAGACTGATGAAATTAATAGTTGTTTACTACTTATTGCAAGCAAGGTGATAACATTTCTACACCATGGAAATGAAGAACAACAATTCATTTCTAATACTCTTTCTGCACTTTTTATGCAAGTGGTGGTAACTGCAGCTTCTGAGAATCAGATTACGCGAATAATCAGATAATACACTAACCATTGGGAAGGTTCAATTCTAAAAGTCAGTACGGTGGTAGCTGATTAGAGGATTTTTGTCCTTATGCAAATTTCATTCCACCACTTGGATGTAATGGCAATAGCATGACAATATTCTTTCGGCTTCTAAGTCAGAAAATTCAACGATCTTTTCCATTTTTGTAAATCTGCCCTATCTATAACATTTCACTACAACTCTCTATATGTCGTCACTGTTTCATGTGCCTAATATGTCGAAACCATGACGAGTGATATATACATTATCAAATTGCTTAAAGAGGGATAAGGACCTTTTGCATGGATTGAAAGAGTGCATACAATTATTCATGTGTATGTCTATAATTCCTTATTTGCTCATACAATCATACAGTTACTATCTCACATAACTTTTAAGGAAATACTTGAGCAAATACCAACTGAAAGATGTTAAATTCATTGATTACTAATAGCTTAACTCACAAGAGTTTCTTGTGCTAATCTTGTAAGAATCAGACTAAGTGTTATGCCAATGCAAAACCAAAAGAAGAAATTAGAGAATCTTGTTGTTAGGATCTTACATATGTCGTAGAAGCGCGGGGCTCGTCCTTTTTCTTTTTCTTATGTTTGTCTTCAAAGACCTCAGCATAAGTCATAAGTCTCCCTTTTTAATTGTTAGAAGTCTAACTGTATTAGAAGTCTAGTCTAAACTGTATTAGGAGTAGGCTAGGTTATGTGTATTATATATAGGGCTCATTGTATCATGTTTACATATCAGTTATATTCTTCTCCCGTGCTTTCTCACATGGTATCAGAGCTTTGGTGAGAATAGTATAGCTGTGCGTCATTCCAGCTATTTCCGGGAAGAAGACCTCGTCGCCGTGCAATTTTCCGGCGACTTAACAGGCTGTCCGTAACCTAAACTACCTTTTCTGTTGGTGTTGTGCAAAATCCGAGACCACCACGAGGTTTGGGAGAGAATTCCGACCAACCCCAGAAAAAATCACCAGAAACCGACGCTTCACGCGCCCCCACGCGCGGCAGAACCCTCGGCGCGTGAAGCCCACGCGTCGGCGCGTGAGAGCCTTTCCGGCCACTTTTTTCGATCGCTCCAGAAGGACAGTTTAGTCGGAATATAATTCCGACCCTACCCATCCACTTTTTGTTCGATTCCGACAACTTTGATTTTTTCCGGCGACCTACAGTGATTTTTCCGGCAGCTACAGTACTTTCCGGCCAATATTTCTTCAGGACAGTTTGCTCCTACTTGAATTCCGAGCCTATCCATATTTTTACTTTTCAATTCCGACAACTTTGAATTTTTCCGGCAGCTACAGTGCTTTTCCGGCAGCTACAGTGCCTTTCCGGCAGCTACAGTGTTCCTGTTTTCCGGTAGCACCAGTTTTCAGTCCTCTGTTCAGTTTCAGCGAGTTTTCAGTTGATAATCCAACGATGTCTTTGGGACTAGATGCTTTCGGGCCTAAAAACCAGGGTTCTGGCAGTTCCGGTATTATGATTACCTCAGAACCTTTAATGGGAGGTTCAAACTACCTAGCTTGGGCTTCGTCTGTCGAGTTGTGGTGTAAAGGCCAAGGTGTTCAGGATCATCTAGCCAAAGAGTCTAGTGACGGAGATGCAAAAGCCAAAGCACATTGGGAGAAGATTGATGCTCAGTTATGCAGTATTTTGTGGCGATCTATTGATTCCAAGTTGATGCCCTTGTTTCGTCCATTCCAAAAATGTTACTTGGTTTGGGAAAAGGCTCGTACTTTATACACTAATGACATATCTCGTTTCTATGACGTGATATCGCGGATGACAAATTTGAAGAAACAGGAATTGGATATGTCTACTTACTTGGGTCAAGTGCAGGCAGTTATGGAGGAATTTGAGACGTTGATGCCAGTTTCTGCTAGCGTTGCAAAGCAGCAAGAGCAACGACAAAAGCTGTTTCTAGTTCTTACTCTTGCTGGGCTTCCTAATGATCTTGACTCAGTACGCGATCAGATTTTGGCTAGTCCGACTGTCCCCACAGTTGATGAATTATTTTCTCGCTTACTTCGCCTTGCTGCAGCACCAAGTCACCCAGTGAGCTCATCACAGACACTTGATTCATCTATCCTCGTCTCCCAATCCGTGGACAATCGGGCTTCTCATACTATGGAGTATAGACGAGGAGGAGGTCGTTTTGGAAGATCTAGACCCAAGTGTTCTTATTGTTATAAACTTGGTCACACTCGTGATGTGTGCCATTCTTTACATGGTCGACCAACAAAAAATGCTTATGTTGCTCAGACCGAGCCTACAGGTAACCAGGGATTTTCTGTATCTGAAAGGGAGTATAATGAGTTCCTTAAATATCGAGCAAGTAAGCAGACGTCTCCACAAGTAGCCACTGTTGCTCAGCCTGATACTTCTGTTGCTGGTAATTCTTTTGCTTGTGTTTCCCAGTCTAGTCCTCTTGAACAGTGGGTGGTGGACTCAGCTGCTTCTGATCATATCTCTGGTAATAAATCCCTTTTGTCAGATATTACGTATTCACAGTTTCTTCCCAACGTTACCTTAGCTAATGGGTCTCAAACTAAAGCAAAAGGAGTTGGACAAGCAACTCCTCTACCCTCTGTCACTCTAGATTCCGTCCTTTATGTCCCTGGCTGTCCTTTTAATCTTGCATCTGTGAGTCGTTTGACTCGTGCCCTCCATTGTGGAATATACTTTATTGATGACTCTTTTATTATGCAGGACCGCAGTACGGGACAGACGATTGGAACAGGACTTGAATCAGACGGACTCTACTACCTTAACTCCCTAACATCCTCTAAGGCCTGTCTAGCTGCAGATCCTCCAGACCTACTTCACAGTCGTTTAGGACATCCTAGCTTGTCCAAACTTCAGAAGATGGTGCCTCGTTTGTCCAGTTTATCCACATTAGAGTGTGAGTCATGTCAGCTCGGGAAACATACCCGCGCCTCCTTTCCTCGTAGTATTGAGAGTCGTGCAGAGTCTGTTTTTTCTTTAGTTCATTCGGATATATGGGGTCCTAGTAGAGTATGTTCAACCTTAGGATTTCGTTATTTTGTTAGTTTCATTGATGATCATTCAAGATGTACTTGGATTTTCTTAATGAAAGATCGTTCTGAGTTGTTTTCTATATTCCAAAATTTTTGTGCTGAAATTAAAAATCAATTTGGTGTTTCTATTCGCACCCTTCGCAGTGATAATGCCTTAGAATATTTGTCCTCTCAATTTCAGCAATTTATGTCCTCTCATGGAATTATTCATCAGACCTCTTGTCCTTATACCCCTCAGCAAAATGGGGTTGCAGAAAGAAAGAATAGGCACATTATTGAGACTGCCCGCACACTTCTCATTGCATCTCATGTTCCGCTGCGTTTTTGGGGCGATGCAGTTCTCACATCTTGTTATTTGGTTAATCGGATGCCTTCATCTCCCATCCAAAATCAGATTCCGCATGAGGTATTGTTTCCTCAGTCACCCTTATACTCTGTCCCCCCTCGTGTGTTTGGGAGCACTTGTTTCGTTCATAACTTAGCTCCTGGGAAAGATAAGTTAGCTCCTCGTGCTCTCAAGTGTGTCTTCCTTGGTTATTCTCGTGTTCAGAAGGGCTATCGTTGTTATTCACCTGATATTCGTAGGTACCTTATGTCAGCCGATGTCACATTTTTTGAGTCTAAGCCTTTCTTTACCTCTTCTGACCATTCTGACCATCTGGCTATATCTGAAGTTTTACCTATACCGGCCTTTAGGGAGTCTATATCTCCTCCTTCACCTTCCGCTACAGAAGTCTTACCCATTCCGAACGTTGGACCACCTACTGTGGCTCCTCCTAGACTCCATGCACAAGACACTCCACTCTTGACATATCATCGTCGTCCTCGCCCAGCATCCGGCCCGGCTGATTCACTTCCTGCACCTGACCCTGCTCCTACTGCGGACTTGTCTCTTCCGATTGCACTTCGGAAAGGTATACGGACCACCATTAATCCTAATCCCCATTATATTGGTTTAAGTTATCATCGTTTGTCATTACCCTATTATGCTTTTCTATCTTCTTTGTCCTCTGTTGCCCTCCCTAAGTCTACAGGTGAAGCATTGTCTCATCCAGGGTGGCGACAGGCTATGACTGACGAGATGTCTGCTTTACATGCGAGTGGTACTTGGGAGCTCGTCCCTCTTCCTTCGGATAAATCTACTGTTGGTTGTCGTTGGGTGTATGCAGTCAAGGTTGGTCCAGATGGTAAGGTTGATCGTCTTAAGGCTCGTCTTGTGGCCAAGGGGTATACTCAGATATTTGGGCTTGATTACAGTGATACCTTCTCTCCAGTGGCTAAGATAGCATCAGTCCGCCTTTTTCTCTCTATGGCTGCTGTTCGCCATTGGCCCCTGTATCAGCTGGACATTAAAAATGCATTTTTACACGGTGACCTTGAGGATGAAGTTTATATGGAGCAACCACCTGGATTTGTTGCTCAGGGGGAGTCTCGTGGCCTTGTATGTCGCTTGCGTCGGTCACTTTATGGTCTAAAGCAGTCTCCTCGAGCCTGGTTTGGTAAGTTTAGCACTGTTATCCAGGACTTTGGCATGACTCGGAGTGAAGCTGATCACTCTGTATTCTATCGGCATTCTGATTCACGTCTCTGTATTTATCTAGTGGTCTATGTTGACGACATCGTTATTACCGGCAATGACCAGGATGGTATTACTAAATTGAAGCAACATCTCTTTCAACACTTTCAGACTAAGGATCTGGGCACACTAAAGTATTTTTTGGGTATTGAGGTCGCACAGTCTAGCTCTGGTATTGTGATCTCACAACGGAAGTATGCCTTAGATATTCTTGAGGAGACAGGAATGACAGGTTGTAAACCTGTTGACACTCCAATGGATCCGAATTCTAAACTTCTTCCAGGATAGGGGGAGCCTCTTAACGATCCTGAAAGATATAGGCGGTTAGTTGGTAAACTAAATTATCTTACAGTGACAAGACCTGACATTTCCTTTCCTGTGAGTGTTGTGAGCCAGTTTATGGGTTCGCCATGTGATAGTCATTGGGATGCAGTTGTTCGCATTCTTCGGTATATAAAATCAACTCCAGGTAAAGGTTTATTGTTTGAGGATCGAGGCCATGAGCAGATTGTTGGATACTCCGATGCTGATTGGGCAGGATCGCCTTCTGACAGACGTTCTACTTCTGGATATTGTGTCTTAGTAGGAGGAAATTTGGTATCTTGGAAAAGCAAGAAACAGAATGTGGTTGCTCGGTCTAGTGCAGAAGCAGAATATCGAGCAATGGCTATGGCGACATGTGAGCTTGTTTGGGTCAAACAGTTGCTCAAAGAGCTGAAATTTGGTGATGTTAGTCAGATGGGACTTATGTGTGATAATCAAGCAGCTCTTCATATTGCGTCAAATCCAGTGTTCCATGAGAGAACTAAGCACATTGAGATTGACTGTCACTTTATCAGAGAAAAGATACTCTCGGGAGATATTGCTACAAAGTTTGTAAAGTCAAATGATCAGCTTGCAGACATTTTCACCAAGTCCCTCACTGGTCCTCGTATTAACTACATATGTAACAAGCTCGGTACATATGATTTATATGCACCAGCTTGAGGGGGAGTGTTAGAAGTCTAACTGTATTAGAAGTCTAGTCTAAACTGTATTAGGAGTAGGCTAGGTTATGTGTATTATATATAGGGCTCATTGTATCATGTTTACATATCAGTTATATTCTTCTCCCGTGCTTTCTCACATTAATTTTCCTGCAAAATAAAGTTAGATAAAGTTCATAATCAACACCTTGGAAGTTCTCCTAAAAGCTTTTTGTAAAATTTATAGAAGTTATTCTGTAAAGTTTCGAAATAAGAGGCACATTACTGTAGTTAACATCTAAAGCTATCCAAGTACAAAAGTTATTTTGTCTATGTTTCATTTACAGTAATCAAAAGTTAAGAGCATAAATACATGATTCAGTAAATAAAAACTTATTTTAAGAGTTTAACTAGGCCAAATAACCCGTACAGAGAAATCGTGTCAGGTTTAGCCTGCAACAAATATATATATTTAGAATTTTTGCCGAGGTTAACGGGGTGCGGTGACCCCTATTCTCTGTACATAGTCAGCAGAAGTGATACAACATCAGTATCATTTGTAAAATCAAAGCAAATATAATAAGAAAGTTACCATTCTCCTTCGATGGGTCTCAATACTAACTGAACCTCCAGTGTGCAATGATCCACCCGTATTGGAGGCTCGGGCAGCCGTTTTGGCGTTGCTCCTCTTCTTAAATTCTGGAGAAGCCCATATCACCTTAAGTTTTTCCCATATGTCTTTTAGTATCCAATCGGGCATCTTGCCATCAAACCGAGCTTTATGAAGGAGATTCTTAAGCCTATCGGCACCTTTTTTCTCGAAATTATGACTCGTTTGCTGATGATATTTGGGATGCCATGCACACCTTGTCTGCAAATAATTTAAAACATTAGATGAAATACGGGTAATTTGATAAATAATATAAAATTTATTGATTTTGTATCCTAAATTGATTCCACAGCTGATCTCGATAAAAATATGGTATATCTGACCATTTACTCCATGCAACTCGGTAAAATGCTTTAACACAATCCACAACCACTTTCGTAGATTCATTGGACGGAACAAACCTGCATTAAAATTAACATATGTCTAAAATATATTCAACAATTCAAATGAATGATAAAGTAATTACTTATCCAGTAGTATCATCGGGAATGATAATCAGTCTATGAAGATCATCATATGATACGATCTGTTCAAAAGTCTGAGTCTTTGTATCATCGACAGCAGGTGTAGATGTATCAATGGATGGGGATGACGACATGGTAGAGCATCCAACATGTGGCCTAGAAACACTAGGAGTGGATGATAATGGAGATGAAGATGGAGCCATGGATGCAGGACTACCATTCTGACTAACATGGTAGCATGGGGACAGAGTGAATGATGACGGAGGCATAGATAATGAGCCACCATGTTGACTAGTACGATAAGCTAACTGCATAATCAACGAGGTTCATGCGTTTGATACGTATCATACATGAACTTGTTGTCACGGCCCAATTCCGGTCGTGATGGTACCCAGCCTTAAAGCTAGGTAAGCCTGACCAACAATCGCTTTGATTTAACATTTAAGTCTCAAACCGAGAATTTAACCATAATAATAATCCAAGAATTCTAATGATGTAAAATAGATAAGTACGAAAATCGATCACACCCATAAGATCTGGGGTCACGAGTCTAGAGCCTCTAAACAAAACTGAGTAATAATAATAGTATCTGAGTACCAAAATAAAAATCTAGGAAAGTATATAATAATAATGAAATGAAAAAATAATGAAGAGCTGCTAGGTCCTGCGAATGTCATGCAGCTACCTCAGCGACTCTGGAAATATCTCTGGAGACTACGAGAATCAGCTAAGCCTCCGGTGTACCTGAATCTGCACACAATGTGTAGGAAGTAGGGGGAAGTACTACCGACTCAGTGAATAATAAGTATAGAAAATGACTGAAAGTAATAAATCCACAAAAGACCACAAAGCAAAGCTATAACTAATAATCCTATAACTTAGCTACGGACTAACAACAAACAGTATCACAACACCAACCAAGTATCAAATAGAGATGCAATGTAATGCACATGAATACGTTGCGGCGTGCAGCCCGAGCCAACCATGCATATAATTTAACATCGACGACGCTCACTGGGGGTGTGTACAGACTCCGGAGGGGTTCCTTCAGCCCAAGCGCAATATCAGCCATGTATCGGCTAAGAACAGGCACTCGGCCTCAATATCAATATATAACCGCTGCGGCGCGCAGCCCGAGCCAACCTCAATCCACAGTATGCATGTAAGTCACATAACAGATTTAATCTGATTCTTTGCCAGCTTCCAATTTATTTAGGTGAATACAATTTAATTAGTCAATTTTAGAAATACGGTGACTTAGCATTTATTAATAGTGAATAACACAAGACTGAGATGAATGATTATGCAAATCATGTTACCACATAGATATTAGCCCTAGACGGGTACTACAGATCTCACAACGCCCCAAACATGGCATCAAGCCCAATTATCAACAACACGATGTGCGTATCAGACGCCAATAATTCATATTCAACTCTCGGGATGGACCAAGTCACAATATCCAATCATTTATAATCTCGCACCTTCCATGAGGTGCGAGTCACGCCCTAACATAACGTCACGATGTGATAAGCCGGGGTTTCAAACCCCTCAGGCCATCATCTATACAAACTACTCACCTCTAACAGGTCGTAGACTGGTCTGCAATGCATTTTCCTTTCGAATCTTCTTCTACGAGCGTCGAATCTATTCAAAACCACAACAAATAGGTTAGTATAGGCTGAATAAGCATAACCCAATTGCAATTATTCGAAAAACGTTAAAAATCACGAAGTTGGTAAAAATTGAGCCCCGGGCCCACTTCTCGAAAAATTCTGAAAAATAAATCTTTAGATTCCTCGTCTCGCCACGAGTCCGTGCATATAAGATTTATCAAAAAACGGAGTTCGTTTACCCTCTCAAATCACCATTTTACTCTCTCTTAGGCTCCAAGCCCTTACCACCATTTTTAACCAAACCCTTGAATTTCATTGTTTAATCTACTATTTTTACACCATGTCGACATAATCCGAGGCCAACAATCATTACCTGAAAGAAACCCTTTTCAAAATCGCCCACAATCGTCTCTTCCCGAAGTCAAAAGTGTTTTCTTAACATATGAAATTTGCAAACATTGTTTCATTAATTCCTTGCGATTTCCGCTTCCGCGACACAGTGACCGTTTCCCCGGTTGTCGCTTCTGCGATCAATAGACCGCTTTTGTGGTCTCCCTTGAGACTACTGGGACCGCTTATGCGGTCCTAAACCGCTTTCGCGGTCTCCGCCTATGCGATCACCTTGGCCGCTTCTGCGGTCCCCCCATATAGCCCATGACCGCTAATGCCGTCACTGACCGCTTTTGTGGTAGCCTCTGTTGCGGTAATTCTTCCGCTTTCACGGAAATACCATAAGCCCAAGGCAACAGACCTGTTGCAACTTCAAAATTCCTCGTTTTCATCATCCGATTTTTAAGGATTCAAGCCTAAGTTAAACTAAAACTTCTGAAACTTGCATTTTCTCCAAAAGCCGACCTTAACACCTCCGAATGATCTGAAAATTTTCACACATACCAAAAATCACCTAACGGAGCTACTGCAACTGTCGAAATTCAATTCTGACTCTCGGATAAAATATCACCTATCAACCCGACTTCGCCAAATTCTAACTTAGTCAATTCAAGTTTAATTCTACACCGGACTCCCAAATTCAGTTCTGATTTCGCTCCTAAGTCACAAATTACCACCCAAAACTGGTTGAATCATGGGAAATCCATTCCGAGCCCTCTAACTTATAAGTCAATGCTCAGTTGACTTTTCCAAACTAACTTTCTCTTAAAGAGACTAATTGTCTCATTTCAATCCAAACTTGATCCGAATTACTTCAAACTCTCCACATATATATATTGAAACATATAACAGCATAAAACGGGGAAAACGGGGCGAAAATACACGGGACGACAGGTCATATCATTACACTTGTTTGGCATCAATCTTGAAAAGCAAAATCATCACTAATCCAATGAAAGTGTGATTAATTAAAAGGTCGATGTCCAATAATTTGATCCAGAAAAGCGCTAACCATCTCAAAAAGCAAGCCATAACAATTAGCAGAAACCCTCACCCAAAAAAATGGTTTGGATCTAGCAAAAAACACAGAACAGAGTTTAGGCACAAAACAATTTCTGAATTGATTAAAGGGGGTAAATGGGTTGTTCAATTTGAGCTTCTGTATACATACAGATGTATATATAGTGAGACTTAATTCTAAAACTCAATTGTCGAAGAAATTTGTTCTATAAGATGTCCTTTTCATCTTAGAATAATGCAAAATCCACAAAAAAACTAGGTAATAAAAAGAGAGACATAGACAGAAACTAACCGAAAAGAGGAGTGGAAAAGAAACTGGAGCAGCTTTAGTTTCAAGAGTCGAAGAATAAGCTTGAAATTTATGTCGTTAGCCAAAAATTGACATTCTGCCATTTGCTACCGTCAACCACAGGTGGAGTTAAAGAGAAACGAAGAAATATGGTGGATGGAAGATAAATTGCTGAAGACTGCGAAGATAACGATAGAGAGATAGAGATAGAGAAATTGGGAAAAATTGCGGAATTGGAGGAAATAGGTCTTGCTGAAACTATTATTTATTTACCTTTGTGACTAGCGCGGTCAAAAACGCATTTAATATAATCTTAAAAACCACTAAAATAGTCTTTTTGTTATGAAATATTAGATTACGGTGGATCTATATAATTCCTATAACACCCACTACTTTTATCCATTATTTCCATAACTCTCACTACTCCAATACTTATGGTTGTAACTCCCACACCTCCATGATCTCCCCCATGATCTTCCTCCATGATCTCAAAAGCTTAATGACATATTTATGGAATTCTTTTAGTATACCTCTATGTAGTACTATAAATAGAGGATGAGAAATTATTTTGTAATACACTTGGATACATAGAAGAAATATATTCTCTTCTCTATTTCTCTCTACTTTGTTGTCTATCTTTTGTTTATTAC
The DNA here is from genome assembly GCA_034376525.1 of Nicotiana benthamiana. Lineage (NCBI taxonomy): Eukaryota > Viridiplantae > Streptophyta > Magnoliopsida > Solanales > Solanaceae > Nicotiana > Nicotiana benthamiana. Next base: position 26,292,113 of record CM067335.1, read on the forward strand.
TTTGAACTAAGTTTTGTAACACGTTATCGGCACGAAGCTCTACTATCTCAAGAATGTCTTTGAGAAAATTAAGGTATTTTTCTCCTCCTAATTTTGTTTTAATTATGTCTGACATTATGAAAAGAAAGTTTGTTGCCCTTGAAATTTCGGGCAAGAACTACATGACATGGGTGTTGGATGCTGAAATCCATTTGGATGCAATGGGTTTTGGAGACGCCATTAAAGACAGAAATAATGCATCCAACCAAGACTGTGCTAAGGCCTTGATTTTCTTGCGCCATCACCTTGATGAAGGTTTGAAAATTGAATATCTCACAGTCAAAGATCTACTTATCTTGTGGAATGGCTTAGAGGAGAGATATGACAACTTAAAGTTGGTCACTCTGCCACAAGCACGATATGATTGGGCTCATCTGAGGCTCCAAGACTTTAAGTCTGTTTCTGAATATAATTCTGTAATGTTTAGAATTACTTCTAAATTGAAACTCTGTGGAGATACTATAACTGATTATGATATGCTGAAAAAACGTTTACAACGTTTCATGCCTCCAATATGGTTCTGCAACAACAGTACAGAGAGAAAGGTTTCAAAAAGTACTCTGAGCTGATTTCTCTTCTCCTTGTGGCTGAGCGAAACAATGACCTGCTCATGAGAAATCACGAAAATCGACCCACTGGGTCTACACCATTGCCTGAAGTAGATAAGGTGTATTCCCATTATGCTAAGCGTGGAAAAGGCTATGGCTTTAATCATGGTCGTGGTCGTGGTCGGGTTCATGGCCGTGGATGTGGACAAGGAAGAAATTTTCCTGGTGTTAGTCACCTCCCAAAGAGATATAACCACCAAAAGCGGAAATGGAATTATGAGAATCCAAAAGCAAATAGTTCAGAAACTATATGTTATCGTTGCGGTGGAAAAGGGCACTAGGCAAAAATTTGCCATGTACCAAGACATTTGGTTGAGCTTTATCAAGCATCTCTAAAGAGTAAAGGCCCTGAAACCAATTTTGTCTCTGACAATAATTTTGACATCACCCACTTGGATGTGGCAGACTTCTTTGAGCACCCTGAGGGAAAAATAGATCACTTGATCGGTGATGGATCCATGGTTAAAGAAGATTGAGCAGTTTGATATTTTTTATTTTTACTTATTCGTAGTAGTTAATGAATAAATAATTATCATAGTTTACATAAGTTATCTATTATTGTGATATGGTTCAAATTTTATATTTTCTGCTTTAAGCTAGTAAAGCTAAGTATCAAGCAAGTATTCGTTAAAATTATAATATGCTTGAATTAAAACTTTAGATATATAACTTTAGATTACACATTCATCTTATGTTTTATTTGTAATGATTTTTCAGTAAGTTAATCGATTAACATAACAGATAATCGATTAACCAATATATTCTATTAAACTAGACCTTTTACGCAAGGCATATTAGTCGACTATCCGATTTAGTTAATCGACTAACCTCAGCAGATTTTGAAAATATTGTTTAATTATTAAGCAACGGATACAAGAGTATTAAAAGGAGAATAACTATGATAAAAGATTTTTTTTTTCATAATGACCGCACTGAAACTATTATGTTGAATCATAGACTTAAATTTGTTTATTCTCATATCTATAAAAAAAAATACTAATATTTTTCGTATATTTTTTTTGTATGTCAAACCATGGGAAGCAAATATGGATATCTCACAAAGCAAACTTGGATCAACGTCCAATTGTAAAAATATTTGTTTAATTGATTCATGTACCACACATACGATATTCAAAGAGAAGGAATATTTCTCTCATTTAAGTATGTGTAAGGCAGATGTTACTACAATTTCTGGTAGTAGTAAATTGATTGAAGGCTCCGGAAGAGCAACTATAACTCTGCCTAAAGGAACAATATTTATCATAGAGAATGCAATGTTCTCTTCCAAGTCCAAGAGGAACTTGTTGAGTTTTTAAAGATATCCGTCAAAATGGATATCATATTGAGATAATAGATGAGAATAATCTTGAATACCTCATCATTACAAAGAATGTCTCTGGCCAAAAGAGGGTTATTGAGAAGTTCCCATCTTTATCTTGTGGCCTGTATTGGACAAAAATTAGTGCAATTGAGGCACATTCCACAGTAAACCAAAAGGTTACTGATTCCAATACTTTTGTACTTTGGCATGATCGATTGGGACATCCTGGATCAATTATGATGAGACGGATTATAGAAAACTCATATGGGCATCCATTAAAGAATTTAAAGATTCTTTTAAATAATGAATTTTCTTGCACTTCTTGTTATCAAGGCAAGTTAATTATTAGACCATCACCAACAAAGGTTGGAACTGAGTCACCTACGTTTTTGGAACGTATACAAGGGGATATTTGTGGACCTATTCACCCACCTAGTGGGTCCTTTAGATATTTTATGGTCTTAATAGATGCATCCTTTAGATGGTCTCATGTGTGCCTATTGTCATCACGCAACCTTGCGTTTGCAAAATTAATGGCACAAATAATTCGATTACGAGCACAATTTCCTGATAATCCAATTAAGTCTATTAGACTAGATAATGCTGCTGAGTTTTCATCCCAAGCATTTAATGATTATTGCTTATCAATTGGGATAAAAGTGGAACATCCTGTAGCTCATGTTCACACTCAAAATGGTCTTGCAGAATCTTTAATTAAACGTCTGCAGTTGATTGCAAGACCATTACTCATGAAAACGAGGCTGCCCACTTCGGTTTGAGGTCACGCCATTTTGCATGCAGCAATGCTAGTTCGTCTCAGACCGACGAATTATCACAAATATTCCCCGTTGCAATTAGTCTTGGGTCATGAACCTAATATATCCCATTTAAGAATTTTTGGATGCGCAGTATATGTGCCTGTAGCACCGCCATACCGCACCAAAATGGGTCCGCAAAGAAGGTTAGGAATATATGTTGGGTTTGAATCGCCCTTCATTATTCGCTACCTCGAAACATTGACAGGGGATTTGTTCACTGCACGATTTGCAGACTGTCGATTCGATGAGACACTTTTCCCAAAATTAGGGGGAGAAGTTGGTGAAACCAAACGGGAAATTTTGTGGAAAAATCCATCATTATCTCATCTTGATCCACATACCTCTATTTGTGAAAAAGAGGTGCAAAATATTATCCATTTGCAAAGAATAGCAAATCAAATGCCTGACGCATTCACGGACTTGAAAAGGATAACAAAGTCTCACATCCCCGCAGAGAATGTTCCAATCCATATTGATGTCCCTATTGGACAATCTTCTAGTGTCATATCTAATGAGTCGAAAGCATACCTAAAACGTGGCAGGCCATTAGGTTCCAAAGATCGAAATCCTAGAAAAAGGAAAGCAAATGATCAAAATGACACTACGAAAGAATCTCATGAGGAAATTCACGATTTAATAAATTATGAGATTCATGAAGAATCCATTGAGCCCGAGACTCAGGAAAATAAGGAACTATCAATAAATCCAATCGATATTGAGACAAATTTTAATCGAGTGGATATAGTGGTGGATTATGTCTTTGCATATAATGTTGCATCTAGCATTATGCAAGAAAGTGAGGATCTTGAACCTCAATCTGTTGGAGAATGTCGACAAAGACTTGATTGGCCAAAATGGCAAGAAGCAATCCAATCAGAATTGAATTCACTTGCAAAACGTGAAGTTTTTGGGCCTATAGTTGAAACACCTAATGGTGTTAAGCCTGTTGGCTATAGATGGGTCTTTGTGCGCAAGAGAAATGAGAAAAACAAGGTACAAAGATATAAGGCACGCCTTGTTGCACAAGGATTTTCTCAAAGGCCTGGTGTCGATTATGAAGAGACATATTCACCCGTAATGGATGCTATAACTTTCCGTTATCTCATTAGTTTTGCTGTCCTTGAAAAGCTTGACATGCATTTAATGGATGTGGTTACTGCCTATCTTTATGGCTCACTTGATAATGAGATATACATGAAAATTCCCGATGGATTCAAAATGCCAAACACTCATAATTCAAAGTCCCAGGAAATGTTTTCAATCAAATTGCAAAGATCTTTGTATGGTCTAAAGCAATCAGGACGAATGTGGTATAATCGTCTTAGTGAGTATTTATTAAAGGAAGGCTATATAAATGATGCCATTTGCCCATGTGTTTTTATAAAGAAAACAACATCGAAATTTGTTGTACTTGCCGTATATGTCGATGACATAAACCTTATTGGAACTCCCATAGAACTCCAAAATGCAATTGATTATTTAAAGAAGGAATTCGAGATGAAAGATCTCGGAAAGACAAAATTATGTCTTGGTTTGCAAATTGAATATTTGGCAAACGGAATTTTTGTTCATCAATCTGCCTATATAGAAAAGGTATTGAAACGGTTTTACATGGATGGAGCATATCCTTTAAGTACTCCGATGGTTGTTCGATCACTTGATGTGAATAAGGATCCATTCCGACCGCAAGAAAAGAATGAAGAGCTACTTGGTCCTGAAGTATCATATCTTAGTGCAATTGGCGCACTAATGTATCTTGCAAATACTACAAGGCCTGACATAACTTTTTCAGTTAATGTCTTAGCAAGATATAGCTCTGCTCCCACAAGGAGACATTGGAATGGAATCCAACATATATTGCGGTATCTAAAAGGGACTACCGATATGGGCTTATTTTATAGCAATAATTGCAGTCCTGATCTTGTTGGTTATGCTGATGCTGGATATTTATCTGACCCACACAAGGCTCGATCTCAAACAGGTTATGTGTTTATCTGTGGAGGCACTGCCATATCTTGGCGATCGACTAAGCAATCAATTGTGGCTACTTCATCTAATCATGCTGAGACAAACTACCCACGATTTTGTATGAAGACAATGCAGCATGCATAGCGCAATTGAAGGGAGGATTCATAAAAGGAGATAGAACAAAGCATATTTCACCAAAGTTATTTTTCACACATGATCTTCAAAAGAATGGTGATATCAATGTGCAACAGATTCGTTCAAGTGATAATATGGCTGATTTTTTCACAAAATCTCTACCAACGTCAACCTTCAAGAAGTTGGTACACAAGATTGGAATGCGAAGGCTCAAGGATGTGAATTGATGCTCTTTTCAGGGGGAGTTAATGCGCGTTGCACTCTTTTTCCCTTACAAGGTTTTGTCCCACTGGGTTTTCCTTGCAAGGTTTTTAACGAGGCAACAAAAATGCATTTTGTTAGATATGTGTACTCTTTTTCCTTTTCTAGAATTTTTTTTTCCCATTGGGTTTTATTTTAGTTAAGGTTTTAACGAGGCACATTATCTTTGGACATCCAAGGGGGAGTGTTATGAAATATTAGATTATGGTGGATGTCCATAACTCCTATAACACCCACTACTTTTATCCATTATCTCCATAACTCCCACTACTCCAATACTTATGGTTGTAACTCCCACACCTCCATGATCTCCCCCATGATCTTCCTCCATGATCTCAAAATCTTAATGACATATTTATGGAATTCTTTTAGTATACCTCTATGTAGTACTATAAATAGAGGATGAGAAATCATTTTGTAATACACTTGGATACATAGAAGAAATATATTCTCTTCTCTATTTCTCTCTACTTTGTTGTCTATCTTTTGTTTATTACTTTGAACTAAGTTTTGTAACACTTTTACCATTTTTATTTTTATTTTGCGACCAAAATAGTCGTTTAATTGGTCAACTATTATTATTGACATTTTATCTTCCGACTGACGTGGTCGCACAAGTTAAGGCGGGAGATTTGGCGCGCTATTTTCCCAATATTTTTGTCAAAATAATAGTCAAATTTCTTCTTTTTTACTAAAGCAATAAAAATGTAATCTTTTTTACACTACTTCGGTCGCAAAAGTAGTCACATTAGCAACTACTTCAATATCAGTTTGAAATATCAATCGCAAATTGATGTTTTTCTAGTAGTGAGGCCCACGCCGGGGCCATTAAGGTCAAGACCAGAAAGTCAGACCTTTTTAAGGTCAAACTGAGGGATAACGAGATGCTTAAGGAGTTCGGATCAATATTCTAGATGTAACGAACAGACCTACCACTGGCTGCTGATGATTAGGTCGTTTATTCATTCACTATGGGGCTCAATCCTTGAAGTTCCTTGGTTTCTCAACAGCTAAAATAAAATTTGGTGGAGTACCTGGCGGTAACCTGGGCCAACATCCACAACAGGTACAAGTCAAAGATCAAGGTGAAACTGAAGAATATATTCGAATACAACTGAATATAAATAGGCGATTTGGGCGATGGGATTCTAAAATTAGGATTTTGTGCTTCCCACCGAGAAGTTTAACGAGGACTTGATGAATTACAGACCCTTCCTTCATCTCCATCGCCGATTTAATTGATTGATCAACTACTAGCAATTTTTTCTCCTTTTCTGGTGATTTCTGTATTTTTTCACTGACTAGTAATGATGGCATACAAATGAAAGGCTCAATTTCATTGAGCGTGTGGATGGTACCAGTGAAGACGACCTCGGGATTAAATGGTCTCCTGATTTAAAAGAAAAACGTTTCACTTTTGTACTTGTTCGACGGAACGTTCGTACCAGTGACAGATAAAAAATAGACGGAGAGTTCGAACTTAGGCTTTCAGAAAATTGAGGACCGCAACTTCAATTCGACCTTGGACCTGAACACATAAATCCGATTTTCTGATAAAATAAAAACATTCTAAAATAATGAAATTGTTTTAAGTTAGAACAGACTGGCTGACTTCCTGGCTTTTTTATTCAAAGAAGGCAAAGAAATAGAGGAAAGCACAGATGGGAAAGAAAGGGTAAGCCAGTACGGTAATCCTTCTTTCTAAGAGTCCCAGTCCTAGGGTCCTCGTAGTCCATTAGAAAGAGGGGGAACCGAAGCTCTATGTCCTTGAAGAGATGATAAAAGAGAGAAATACTGCTTTACGAGATGAAAAAGACCGTTAGGCGAGTTTGAGAAGGAATGAATAGCGAGAAGAAAAGGCCCCCCACGGAGCGGTGGGAAAGCAAGGCCTAGCAGGAAGAAAAATTATGAAAGCATCAAATCTTTCCTCCTATGATGAGGCTTAGTTCAGCTAGCCCTAGAAAGATCACATCTCATTAGAAAGGCAGGTATTTTCTTTTTTAATTAGGATCTTTCTTATTTACCTTTAAGACTTCGTATTCCCCGTTTTGACTTTCTTTTGGAATCGTCTTCTTTTAAATAAGATCTTTTCCCTTGTTCTTCCCTCTTCCTATGATGAAGAACTGCTAAGTGATTTCTGAAATCTCCCACTATGACTTAAAGCTCCCAATAGGCCACGTAGCAGCTTAAGCTTATATTATAATATAGTACATAGGAATGAGTGAAAGGGTTTTTTCCAGTTTTTGATTCCAGAATGTCTGCATCTATTGTTCTTGTTATATATGAATGTTTATATGAACTACACCTCCCAGCCTTAACCTGTCCTCAGACAACCAGCCCTCACCAGGCTGCTGGTATTTCTAAATGCTCCGCCACAAAGCAAGCTTTCCCGAATACGACAGATGCGGATGTGGCTAAAGAAGTCGGAGGAAGAAAGTTGTTGGACAACTGTATACACGAGGGTACATTAGTATTCTGGGAATTGGCAACATTGAAAGAAAGGGTAAGGGGTAGGAATCAACTTTTTTATGTGTTGCTCTACTAAAAAAGTCGGCCTAACCTTCGGTTCCATCACCAAGTTTTTATTTCTCACTCCATATGTACTTTTTATTACTTCATCCATACTTTTTTACTTTTTATGAAGTGTGGGTCAGACGGCGCCCTCTACTTCTACTTCTAACTAAAGGCGAACAGCCGGCATTGCAAGCAAATAGAAAGCCCCCGGCCCTTTGAGCCGGAAAGCGTACCGGCTGTTTGAGTCGCGAAAGGGCGACTTGCTTAATATTATTTAGATATATAAAGTGGCCCTGCTTCAAAGCCCCAGAAAACCCCCTTACTTAGGAGGGGTCCCACAGACTTCTTCCCCGAAGGTCAAGCCATAGTAATGAAATTGTTTTAAGTTTCGATTCTAACAGAAGCAGAAAATTTAGAATTTGGGTGGGAGAAACTAGGGTTGTGAGAGAAGAGAGTTTGGTTGTATGCAAACATAGAGAGATTGTATTGGGTTTGTAGATACGCAGTAATTATGTGAGAGAAAATACAAAAAAGGAGAGAGAAAAATAATATTTAGCATATATGGTGCCTTAATTGTAGGATGTAACTATATTTAGATATTCTGCTATAAAAGATAAAAGGTATTTATAGGATCTAATATTTTAAAATGGTAAAATAACTAGGGTATTAAGGTTTTCTATATGATATAAAAATTCCTTAGTTTTATGGGATTTTTAGGTTAAGGAGTATGGCCCTAGGAATTATGGGTTAGGTTCGGAAATTAGGCTTAAAATGGATCGTTTGAGCCCAAACTTTATTATTTCCCCGCGAGCGAGACTAAACATACGATCTCATTTATTAATTAATCCTACATAAGTAAAATAACTATTAAAATTAGACTAACCGTTAAAGCAAAACTATTTTTGGTATTTTTCAAGATTAAAAATTACTATAAATTGAGGTGTACTTGAACTCAAAACTGCTCACTTCAAATTGTTGGGACACACTCTCTTGTAACAACTTCTTGTCGTCCTATTAACTTCCAAAACCATTTGCCCCAGTTTCACATGGTTCGGGCTTCAAATGATCTCAAAATGTCCAAATCTGTATTTATTTTCCTCAAATGTCCCTATCATCTTCAAAATTATTTCATTGCTTCATGACTAAACTAACTTTTAAGACCAAGCTGAGAATTACACGTGCATGTCATGTCACTAGAGTTAACAGGAAAATAACTATAAGAGAAAAGGAGAACTAAAAAAATGACTAGAAACAACAGAAAATAGAAAATTGCATTAGACAGCAGGTGAAAGGGTTTGAACAACAAAAACAAGTAAAATAAACTAGGGTTACAACCCTAGAAGAAAACTAGATAACACTAAATGAGTTGCTACGACTAAAGGAACTATCAAAATAAAAGGATATAATGGTTTGAGCCACAAGACTATACCCGGATTACAGCCTTGAAATAACCCATACAACAGAAATGACAAAAAAACAAACAACCAACACTCCTTCCTGGCTAGCCGAGAAAGGAGCGTCTTTCCAATTACCAAGAACAACACCTTAGCCATTGGGTTCCACATCAATATTGGCCAAACCATTACCAACTTCAATATCATTAACTTCAGTCAGCAAGTTCCCAAGAGGATTTGCATTCTCCATGTCACTGTCATTGATCACAATTACCTCTTCTTGAATCATTATCTCTATTTCCTTTTTCCAAGCATGACAATATTCAATGCTATGCCCTTGGACGTTAGAGTGGTACATGCATTGTACAAAAGGATAAAAACCTTTTGCATATGGGTCTGGAGTATAGACAAGGAGCGGCTCAATCAGGCCAGAATGCTTTAACATTTTAAACAAGCTTGTGTAGGACTCCCTGATCGGTGTGAAATTGTTTCTTTGCCTTTGTTCACCTCCCTCTCCTTGTTTTCTGGGGTTGTTGGGTGTTCGAAAATGTTGTGAAGGCAAGAATGCATTATGTGGTGCTGGCGCTCGCCATAACAAGTGACTTGGTGGTTGGACAGATGACCGGACATTATTCGGAGGATAATATTGTGGTGGATTATGTGAATCTCTTGAATAGGTTTTGGGTTGGGGTTGGGGTTGAGGCTAGGTATATTGGTGAGGCTCTTTGGACCGTGTCGTGACTTTGAAAGAACCATGCCAAAATCATTGTGTTCCTTCAGACCCAATAGGCTTCCTGTGTCATTTTGGATTGCTTGTGTTGTTGATTTTAAAGCAGGATAGCTCATGATCTTGCTCGAATTCAACCCATATTCTACTATTTCTCCCATTTTTATCACATCATTAAAAGGCCTACCCACAGCCGTGCTCAAATTCCCTAAGTTAGCTCTTGAGCTTGAAGAAAGTACTCGACCATCTCGTTTTCTTCCATCGGGGGATTGACTCTGGCAGCTTTGTCTCTCCGTTTGAGCTCGTATTCCCAAAAGATTTCATTAGGATTGTTTTCCATCTTGGTGAGAGATATGCAATCCGGGACAATTTCTATATTGTACTAAAAGTTCCGGGCAAAGTCATGAGTCATATCGTCCCATATGTACCACTTCAGAGCTGGCCCACTCAGACTCTGACTGAAATATGACATCAATAATTTATCCTTCCCACCAATTCCTTTCATCTTACTGCAGTAGCCTCTCCTATGGGACACAGATGTCCATCACTAAATCAAACTTTGGCATCTTAAACCCATCATGTAGTTGGATGTCAAGAAACAAACACAAGTCTTTGTAAACCATGCTCATCTGGCCTCTATCCCCTGCATGTTTCTTAAAGACTACTCTAAGATTTTCACCTTCCCGGATATCTCATCTTGCTCCACTATCTTAGAAGGCTCTTCAGTTTCACCGGGAGGCTCAAAATGAGGAGCATGAGAGTATGGATCTGAGACTTTAAAAGTTGGTCGTGGAGCATAGTGTTGGGCATCGGGGACTTTGAATATAGTCTCATTAATGATCGAGGAAAAGTAGTTGGAGGAGGAGCTACAAGATCATAAGTGGCCAAAGGAGCGGGATATGATTTGCTTTTGAGGGGTGGAGTGTGAAAAGGTTGTGGGGAGATATTAACAGCAGTGGGAACCTGTGCTTGTGATAGTTGTGGGATAGTTGCAGGGTTTTTAGCGTAGTTAGTGGAGAGTGAAGGTGGAGGATTACCCCTGATCCAAGACTGATACATTTCTGCCATCTGTTGTTTCACCCTTTGGACCTCCTCTTTCAATTCGGACCCCGAATCCACAAACTCCCTCGACGGGTCAACAACTCTTGTGTCCAACTCTTTGCTAGCCATGACTACCTTGCGTTTTGACCTTGTTTTGTATAGATAAGTTACCTTAAGAACCACTAACCAACTTACCTTCTGCTCAATGGAGATAACAAAAAGGAACAAAATAAGGTCATCACGTTAGGGCTAGGACATTTAACAGTTGCAAATATCACATTATCTACAATGCACCTAGCAATAATTAACGGTTCAAAAATGACTTCGAGGGGCACAAAGTTACTTGGCATCGTTCCAATTTGTTCATTTAAATCTTCTCTTTTCTTTTATTTTTGACACTTCTTGGCTTGCTCATTTTCCTTCCTCTTTTTTCTCCTAATTATCACTCTTTTCTTTCCTCTCATTTATCACATCCCATAATTTTCACCTCTTTTTTTTTCTTTTTTTGTTTCCTTCTTATTTCCTTTTTTCTTTTAATAAATTAAAAAATAATAATAATTCGATCGAACCCTATGTAGCTTGCCTACGTATCATGACGCCGCATGAATTAGATCTTTGCGTAGTTCAGAAAAATTGAGAATAGACTAAACAAACTATCGTTTTCTTTTTTTTTTTAACTTAATGGCTACTCTGATGAGAAAAGAGAAATAAACTAAGCAAATCCTTGTTTTCTAAATTTTCTAGACTTAATATTCTATAACATATTCTAAACTCAAGCTTAATGATAGTATATTGTTTTCCCTTTTTTCTTTTTGAAACAAATACTCTATGGGAAATTATTAAGGAAAAACCCCTAAAAGAGAGAAAAAAATTTTTATTCTTTTTTTAGGAAGGAAGTCTAAAGAATAAATCGAAGAAAAATATTTTGAATTTCCATTTGCTATCCCTAAAGAAAGAGTCAAAACGAGAAATGAAAAAGATAAAAACCAGGATTTCAATTTTAAATTACCTAAAGGAGAAATTCTAAAGATAAATAAAAGATAAGATATGTTATTTTCTTCTATGTACAATGTCCTAAAGTTCTAGTAAAAATAAAAAAAAATTTATCTATTTATTTTTCATTAATTTCGCAAAGAAGAACCTCAAAAAAAAATCTTTTCGGATTTTTGGAATTAATATTTATATAAATACATTTAAAGAGGTACTAAAAGAAAATTTTCTTCTTCTTTTATTTTTTGAATTTTTAATCTTTATGTACCAAAATGAAGTATAACATTAATTTTATTTTGAGTTCTAGATATTAATTTTCTAAAGGAAAACCACCTTAAAAGAATTTTTTTTATTTCTATAATTAGTATGCTAAAGGAACCTTCTAACATAAATATAAAATGTGAAATCTCTTTTTTTTGAATTTTTGAGTTACATCACACTTCTAAAAATATAAGGTAGAAAGTACAATAACAAAAGACTCGATATTACTGTACAAAACTAGAAAGTAAAAGACGACATAAAATGTAGAACACACTCAACACATATAACAAGTCTCCTTAAGCAACTCCTAGATGAGCGATCCTGACTGGATGATCCCGAGGTGTCTGCCATGTTCAAACTCCGGTAAATAGACCCATATCTGTATGAGAAAACTTTAACCAACACTATGTGAGATAATGCACTCCCTATTAGACACATGCAAGACATGATTGAGGCTATTTTTTACAAAACGGCTTATGTGGCCAAAAGGTTGCTAAAAGTACAAAATTTGGCTATGACCCCGCAAGACCAAGAACCTAAGATTTACTAGAAAGTTCAGACCCTGTGTAGGTTGCATACGCATCCCGTCCCGATAGATGAGAATCAGGTTCGCGTAGTTCGGGCAGATTGGATACGGACGAGAATTTAAAAAAAAAACTAATTTAGAAAAAATATTTTTTTTTGTCTTTTTTTTGAAAAATGTAAACTCTTTTTGGATTTCCCCCCCTTTTGACGTTTTTTTTAATTTTTGATAAATGATGAAAAATGCAACAAAAAAAATTGGATTTTTCATTTTTTTTCTTATTGTCTTTTTTCTTAACAAAAATGTGATTGAAAATATAACTGGGCCCTACTTGCTTTATTTCTCACACTTCACCCTCTTTTTTTTTGCCCTTAATTATCATTGGTCCGCAAAATGACTCTTTTAACCTTGAAGATTGCAACATGTAAGCACATAGGACGCATCAGGATGGTCTTTTATTTTTTGGTACACCTGTCCTAGACGAACCCAACCCCTATGTTGAGTCCCCTAAGTCAAATGCATGTGATGCAACAAATGTTCCTACTAGGGATTCGGCATGAGGTTTCGTTATTCAAGGTTTAAACCTGGGGTTGTATTCTTGACTTGGCTTACCCGAGTGGACAACTCGAGCCGAAGAGGGGCAACGTACCGGGAGCACTGAAGTCTACCCGGCCTTGTTGCTGGCCCAGCCTCGTTCCATTTGGTAACTTCTACAGAAAAGGGGACCACGCGAACATGTGCACCATTTTCAGAAGATTCAGAGGGTGGCATAAGAAGACAGTTATATACAATTCAAATAATATCAAAATGGTAAATAGACAACAATGAGCACAGAGGTTCACAAAATACAATAATATTAACAATAAATAAAGCCAAGTAAAATTATATTAACGAGATCGCATTTTTGAACCCTGAACCAGAGATTCTTGGTTCATTCCCCAGCAGAGCCACCGGAGCTGTCACACCTCTTTTTTACCACCCCTGGAAGGGTATAAGAGAGGGTTTTTCAATTTAAGTGACAATCGAAATGGAATTATTATTTAAGATCAGAATCGCCACTTGGGATAATATATGGTGTCCCAAGTCATTGGTTAAAATCCCGAATCGAGAAAATTGACTCTTATTTACGATCTGCGAAAACAAAAATCCGGGTAAGGAATTATGTTAACTCGGGAGAAGGTGTTAGGCATTCTCGGGTTCCATCGCTTTGATCATACTTGGCTTAATCAAATTGTCTAATTACTTATTTAGAATCTATGTGCATTTTCCCTTTTGATTAAGAAATTGTCTTGAAACAGGTCACGCGTACGTGTACCCATTTGTTTGGCGTGTCAAAAATTATCTCACGCGTACGTATCCACAATTAATGATGCTTTATTAATATTATTAAAAATATTTGCTCAAAATTACACGAACGCATACTCCGATTTTGTTTTTAGGATAGTAATCATCTCACGCGAACGAGTACACAATCACTATTGAATATTAAACGTGCGTAAAGCAAACTACGAATATAATTTTGACAATCAGTTCTTCTCTATTTCACTCACATTTATAGTTCCACTATATACTTTCAAATCAAAATTCATCAAAAACTTAGAAGTAGAAGCATCAACTAAAAATGGCAAACAAATAAACCCCAGAAGAATGGTGCACTCGGTGCCTAACAAGAAATAGGGATACTGTACTAATGATAAGATTTGAGCCAATTCGGCACCAAATCTTATCAGAAACAAATCCACTAAGTAATAATACTCTAAACAAATTCACAAGTTGATTTTATAAGGCAAGGATGAAAGTATTGTATTAATCTTATCAAAGCTCCAGTGGCATGAACATTTACAACAAGAACATAAAGGAACAAGAAGAGAGAAAAGAACCTCGATACCAACTGCCTCGACGGTGCTGTACAGACCCAACGAACAGAGCTAACGACCTACGAACGGGCTTTAACGGGACTCGATCTCAACGGAAACGTTACACTAAATGGAACAACGAACTTGAAACTCAGTCAACAACCTCAAACAAACTCTCCAAGAGCTTTAATCGAACTCCATTGACGAAACGAAATTCCGTCGCCAGTTTCCGGCCATTTCCGGTGGTGACGGAGTTCAGTCGAGGAAGAAGAAGCCGCTGGTGCCCTAGGTCAATGAGGATGATGCTTAAAGCTCTGTGATTTTGATCAAGAACCAGAGCTCATGGGGTGATCGTTTAGGCTTCAGCTTAAACCATCAAAAATGGCTAAGAAGAAGAAGCTCGTCGATCGGGGGGTGGGGTTCTCTGAAAATGGCGCTCTAGATTATGACAGCAAACAATGAAAGGAAACGATTTGTAGATTATGAAGATATTGATGAAGAGATACCATTATCATGTCCCCATCAATCTCAAAATTGTCAAGCCTTCGGCAATCCACTGGTGTTTATTCCTACTCCAACTATTTTTGATGTAGTTTTGGATTTAAGAGATGTTGCTAGTAGGAGAACTTTACCCCAGAAATTTGTAAATGAAGAAGAGCCTGCAATAAGGCCACAAATTATTTCATAGGAAAGTACAAGGCTTCAAGTGAGACAATAACTAAGTCTTCATCTATGTCAAGAGTTATCCCCGTGAGAGGTGATTCAACTGGTGTGAGCGATCCTTCAAATTTGCTCTACTCACCAAGAGGACTCGCATGGAAGGAAAAAGATTCTGTAAGTAGCAACCAACTGGAGATGCAAGCTCAGAAAAAAATTGGAAAGATGCAAGCAAGAAAGGGATAGGGAAAGAAGTCTACTATGTTGGGGTAATGGGAAATATATTTCTGGAGTAATGGTTTAGGACTTTGTTTTTTGTCAAAACAATTTGGTTGGTGATGTAACTAATGACTTCGGCCAGTATATTTATTGCTACTATTTTTTGCTAGGTTAGCGATGACAATTGGAGGCCATAGTATGACTTAGGTGGTAAATTTTTTTGGGTTTATAATATGGCATCCATAGGTCAATTTAACTGTAACTTAACCGTTAACATTATAAATTAAGGGTTTTAATGTCATGTTATATGGATCAACTAGTTTTACCTATTATATGTCATGTTATGATTGCTCACAGTTCAGTAACAGTTCAATGCTGATTGTTATCCCAAGAAGATGCTAAGACATTTTCAAGTTAGCATCCTTAGTTCTGATTGTATTCAAAGTTTGCACTCATGATATTTTCTTTCTATTAAGCTTGCAAGAAAGTTTTTAGAGTTGAGAGTAGTTGAACATTTGATTGGATTCAGCAGGCATCTACTGAGAGTAATTGAGAGTAGTTAAGAGTGTGTGTATGTGTCTGTGCATATATAGGAATGAATATGAAAAGCAATCTAACTTCATATGGATTTTCCTCTCTCAAAACCACATTTAACCTAGATACCTAAAAGAATACAAAATTCAGTAGCATGTTGCAGGAAGCAATGAGATCAGAATTATTCAAAAAATTACAAAAAATAGAAACTAAAATATGTGTACTACATTACTTTGATGCATGATAACCAAATGTTCCCAAAACTCGTGTAGAATGAAGACGAGCAGCCATGTAAGGAGAGTGAAAGGTAGAAAATACAGGTTTTGATTGGATTCAGTAGTCATCGAAACAACAAAAATTACAGTATCAGCAATCATCGAAAATCAGCAGTCATCGAAAATCACAGTATCAGTTGTTATCATAATACATGGCTAATTTCATCTTTAACCAAACAAACAAGCTTCAATTAAGGTACCAAATAGGACGCACGATATCAAAATAACTAAGTTCATTTTCTTGGAATTGATCCTTTCCAGTTAATTTGTAGCCTCCATTTCTTCAACTTTGTTCTTCAGTGAGTCCCTTTCGAGATAAGCTGCATCCAACATCGACTTCAACATGCTTGTTTCGGTCTCTCCAACTTCAGTTATGGCCTCCATTGCTTTAATTTTTTCTATTAATTTCAGGCTTTCAAACTTGGCTACATCTAATTGTGACTTCAACTTGCAAATAACAGTCACTACTCTGTCCGATAATACTTCATCAACCCATTCGAAATAACCACACGAAGTTTTCTGGAAAATAATTGAAATGATTTCAGTGTAGAAAAGAATCGAACAAACAAAACACAATAATTATACAAAGTAACTCACATTAGGTTTAAGACATTTGTAGAATCTCCTACCAGCGTTTCCCGGAGTGTATGCCGTAAAGTAGTGGGCAGTCAATCCGCATAAACACCTCATCTTTGAACCAAGTTCTTGAGACAGACAAATATGTTGTGATGTTGTTGGAATTAAATGACAGATTTACGGGAACAACAATGAGAAAATTGAACCCTAAAATTTGGGGATGAATGAAGAAGAAGTAAGGAGTGAAATAAACGGGCTTAGGGATGAAGGGGTATTTAATTTACGGAAAAAATGAGTTCCGGATCGGGTCAATAATTGGGTAGACATACGGGCAGACATACGAATTAAAAAAATAAAAGAAAAAGGTCTGGCCTATTATTATTGGGCCACGTGTCCGTCCAAACTGGTCCCATTAATTAGAGCGTAAATATATTAATATCACTAATGATAGGGATAAAAGGATTGAATAGTATAACAGTGGGTATAAATAATTAATTTTTGATAGTACAGGGGCAGGAATGACCCTTTTACGCATTAGTTTTATAGGGTTATTTAGGTTATGGGGTATGATTCTAGGAATTATGGGCTTGAAAATTTTGGGTTAGGTCCGGAAATTAGGCATAAAATGGGTCGCTTGTGGCCAATTTTATTCCTTCCCCGCGAACGAGACTAAAAATACGATCTTATTTATTAATCAATCCTACTTAAGTAAAATAACTATCAAAATAGGACTGGCCATTAAAATAAAATTATTTTTGGTATTTTTCAAGATTAAAACTGACTATAAAATATTATTGAAACTATTTTTGTAATTTTTATTTCCTTGTAATATAGTAAAGTAAAATAGTCAAATTAGTTGAAATAGAGATATTAGTCCTAAATAAATATTTACATACTAAAATATAAAAAATCTTTGGGAGGGTCAAATATCACATGTCTACATCCCCTCTTTGACCAGGAACTCGAAGAATTTTCATACAAAGAACGACTAGACAGGTTTTTAACCTGATCCTTATTGGAGAGGCTAAAAACTAAGAGGAAGGAGAATGTGACCTATCATAGTATCTGAGTTGCCTATATATCCTTGTCTATAAAGGAATCAGGTCGCTTGTAGTTCAGAAGTGAGTGAGATGATGGAGTATGCTGAGGTGGAGAGCTGATTGAGGTGCCATTCCGCCGAGGTTCCGGTTCGTTGTTCTGTTATTCATCAAAATCAAAAATAAAAAAGACTAACTAAGCATGTCAACTACGAGTTACAAGATTTCTATCTATAAATCTTCTGAAGCTTGATCTCGAGTCTTGAATAGTTCTTCATGCAGACTTTTGATTTGATCCTTGACGCTTGCTAGCTGCAGGTGCTAGTCATTCTTCTTCAGCTTTTCGGATCAAAATAGGATATACAATGCTTGTGACTTCACTCATGTCTTGAGCACCTCACATCTTTCATCAACTTCTGCATTTGGATTCACTCCTTGCCTTTCTCTTTATTTATTTATTCTTGATTGTGACTAACGTTTGTTGATCATCTCGGACTGTTGACTCACATTCTTTCCACGAGCTTCTTTTGTTGCTGACTTGAATTGCATTGTGAAGTGAATTCACTTATTCTCCAGGTAGGCGCCTGATTGCCAATACTCGAACTGTCTTCCTTCGAAACTTGGACTGCCTTCCCTTGTTCTCCAGGTGGGCACCTGATTGCTAACCTTGAACTGTTTTTCCTTGAACATTAAACTACATTCCCTTGTTCCTCCAAATGGGTAATTGATTTCCAACACATGTACTGTTTTTTCCCTCGAAACTGAACTGCTTCTCCTTGTTATCCAAGTGTGTGCCTGATTTCCAACACTTGCACTGTTTTTCCTTGAGGCTTGACCTGCTTCTCCTTGTTATCCATGTGGGTGCCTGATTTCCAACACTTTTACTGTGTTCCCTTGCTCTCCATGTGGGCACCTGATTGCCAAAAATTTAACTATATTCTCTTGCTCACCAGGTGGGCGCCCGATTGCCAAAACTTGAAGTGTATTCCCTTGCTCTCTAGGTGAGCGCCTGATTGCCAACACTTAGCTGTATTCCCTTGCTCTCTGGGTGGGTGTCTGATTGCCAAAACTTGAACTATATTCCCTTGCTCACCGGGTAGGCGCCTGATTGCAAAAACATAATTGTATTCCCTTTCTCTCCAGGTGGGCGCCTGATTGCCAATACTATAATTATATCCCCTTGCTCTCCAGGGGGCACCTGATTTCAAAAACTCGAACTGTATTCCATTGATTTCCAAGTGAACACCTGATTGCCAAAACTTGAACTGTATTCCCTTGATCTTCAGGTGGGCGCCTGATTGCGAAAACGTGAACTGTATTCCCTTGATCTCTAGGTGAGCGCCTGATTTCAAACACTTGCACTGCTTTTATTTGAAATTTTAGTTGTTTTCCCTTGTTCTCCAGGTAGGCTCCTGATTGCTGAACTTTACACGTCTTCCTTTGAACATTGCTACTTTCCCATTGTTCTCTAGGTGGGTGCTTTATTACCAACATTTGAATAGTATTCCTTTCCTATGAAACTTGAATTTTTTTCCAGGTGGCCGCCTGATTGCATATATTCGAGCCATCTTCTTTTTCAACTTGGAACTGTTTTCCCTCAAAACTTTCACCATTTTCCCTTGCTCTCCAGGTGGGTGCCTGATTGGTGAACTTGTATTGTTTCCTTAGAAACTTGAACTGTTCTCCCTTTTTCTCCAGGTGGACGCCTGATTGCTCAGCATTAACCGTTTTCCTTTGAACTTGTGGCATCTTCCCTTGTTTCTCCATGTGGGCGCTTGATTGCTAAACCTGTATTTCTTTCTCTTGAGACTGCTTTTCCTTGGAACTGTCTTCCCTTGTTTCTCCAGGTGGGTGCCTGATTGCTGAACATGAATTGTCCTCTTCTTGAAACTGCTTTACTATTGAACTTCCTTCCCTTGTTTCTCCAGGTAGGTGCCTGATTGCTTGAACATGAACTGCCTTCTATTATTGAAACTCATGTTGTATTTCCTGGTTCTTCAGGTGGGCACCTGATTTCAACATGTTACCCAAAATCTCCAAGAATTTAAAAGGAAACTCTCATTATCCAGGAGGGTCCTAAAAATTTAATCTTATCTTAAAAGTGTAAACTTGAAAGATAAATTCTATTTCCTAATGGTAAAACTTATGCTAAATCTCATTATCTATGAGGGTCCTAAAAACTTAAAATTAAATATCATTATCCAGGAAAGTCTTGGCAACTTAAAAATACATCCCATTATCTAGGAGGGTCCTGAACACTTAAGACTAAATCTCATTATCCAGGAGGGTCCTTAAAAGCTGAGAATGAACTTACGTATGCAATGCTTTCTTCCTGGAGGATCTTTGTAGAACTAACAAAATTCCTTGCCCCCTGAACCATGCTTTCCTCATGGAGGGTTCCTGCGGATCGAACCAATTTTCTTTCCCCTTCTCAAATCACCTTTGTGCTGACAAAATTTGGGCACGACATTTGAAAAAATTAAAGCTTCACAACTTTGATTTGGACATAGTCTTTGTCCCTGTTTCAAATAATTAAAACTTGTGAGTTCAAACATGGTGATCGGTTTGTGGCCTTGATTACTCATTTACTTCCCATGATAACTTAATTTCAACTTGACAGACCTTTCCTGCTTATTGACTGCCCACTTTCTCTATCACCCTTATCAAGGAAAATACCTCTGATCCGTTCAAACTCAATACCATTTATCTGTTGCATTGCTCATGCATTGACATATACTGAACCTTTGAGTTTCACATGAATCCCAAAGCACGTTAATTACCACCTACGTAGTGCATATGCTATTCTTTCCTGACTTAACCCACTGACCTTGGCCTTGAGGTCTGTTGCTCCTTCACTTTCCATGATAACTTTGATTTCCGGTTGGAAAACCTTGCTTGTCACAGGTTAACCACTTTTTTTGTCACCTTATCACAGAAAATACCTTTGATCCATTCACCCAACATCCTCTATATGTTGCATTGCTCATGAATTGACATATACCACACCTTTGTATTTCACAAGAATCCCAAAGTACGTTGATTGTTACCAACTCAGTGCGCACGCTTTTTTTTTACTTATGCCACTTTGATCTGATATCCAGATCCCATTTTTTGCAATTGGAAAGCTGGTGGTAAATTTTGAAGTCATTTCTCACTTGTTCTGACCAAACACACTCAGGAAGAGGAAGTAAACAAGACAAAAGGAATATAGTAAAGGACAATGGAAAAGGATGATTCCAAACAAGAAAACTACAAAGTAGAAACTTATCACATGTGGACACCAACTCTATTGACCATGACATGCAACTTTGGATTAAGTGCTCTAATTTGTCAAGTAAGTCTGATGTTCAAATCTTGTTATGCCCCTAATCCGTGAAACTGGGCTTCAATGCTCCGGTTATCCAATCTAATTCACGATCCTTATTCGATTTTAGTGCCCGAAAGGTGTTCACCATTAAGCGTCTTTCATTTTGCTCTTTCTCTCAACTCACAATCGCCTTATGGTGCCTGTGAAGCTTTTCACCAATAAGACTCTCCCATTTTTTTCTTTTCTTCTTATTCTCCTCTAATTGTTCTTATGACAAGGCATTAACCATGGTAAAAACAGCATAGACTCTTGGCGTGTCTAAACCCAGCACTCTCAAAGATTATCTGGGAGGTCTTTTTTGGACTGTAATGTGGTTTTTGGACAGGGTTAGAAATAAATAATATCGTAAAGGCTGAAAACAACTAAGATAACAGAGGTAATTTATTTACAACTTTTGGAATCCATTATAAAAACTTTTCCCCAATTTCTAAAACAATAGTTTTTGATTCTTTTTTTCTTTTTATTTTGATGGAGTTACTAAGAAAAAGTGCCCCACTCTCGACTTCGTGGGATTATAAAATATTTTATTTGTGTATGACCAAACTGTAAGGCTGCCTCTATATCTTGTGGTGACTAGAATTAAGTCAAATGTGCATACATGACTACTTTTTGTTACTATTTTCCTGTTTTTTCTTTCTCCCCTTTTTCTTTTTTTTTTCCTTTTTTTATCTATATTTTTCTCTTCTTTTTTTCTTTTGAATTTTCTTTTTGGAATTAACTTTCTAAAATAAACCTACGGGGACATGAATTTCTTTTTTTTCCTTTTTTTATGACTCTAACTTGATTCCGAAATAGGGGAGGTCAAAGAAATTAGTACATGATCAAAAGGGTATCAAATGTTTTAAGTATTTCGGTAGCTGAAAGATGTCCTCCTAATCCCTGAAAATGGCAAGTAAAACATATGCAACTTGAAATGAAAAAGGAAGAGCACACACAACATTTATTATACAACTTTGACATTGATATCACTGATATGCTTTCCACTTTTTAGTGCTTTGTCAAGTACAGAACTCTCATTGGGTAATTTTTTCTTCACAATGGATACCCTCCGTCTATTTGGTGCAAACTCCATTGACTTTATCTTGTAAATGGAGGTGTACTTGAACTCAAAACTGCTCACTTCAAATTGTTGGGATGCACTTTATTGCAACAACTTCTTGTGGTCCTATTAACTTCCCAAACCATATGCCCCAGTTTCACATGGTTTGGGCTTCAAATGATATCAAAATGTCCAAATCTGTACTAATTTCCCTCAAATGTCCCTATCATCTTCTATATTGTTTCATTGCTTCATGATTAAACTAACTTTTAAGACCAGGTTGAGAATTACATGTGTATTTTATGTCACTAGAGTTAGCAGGAAAATATCTATAAAAGAAAAGGAGGACTAAACAAAAAATGACTAGAAATAACAAAAAATAGAAAATTGCATTACACAGTCGGTGAAAGGGTTTGAACAACAAAAACAAGTAATATAAACTAGGGTTACAACCCTAGAACAAAACTATATAACACTAAATGAGTTTCTACGACTAAAGGAACTATGCAAAATAAAAGGATAAAATGGTTTTAGGCATAAGACAATATCCGGATTACAACCCTGAAATAACCCAGACAACATAAATGACAACAAAACAAACCACCAAGACTCCTCTCTAGCTAGCCGAGAAAGAAGCGTCTTTCCAATTACCAAGCACGGCACCTTACCTAGTGGGTTCCACGTCAATATTTCCAAAACCATTAACAACCTCAATATCATTAACTTCAGTCACCAAGTTCCCAAATGGATTCGCATGCTCCATTTCACCGTCCTTGATCACAATTACCCCTTCTTGAACCATTCTCTCTATTTCCCTTTTAAAGCACGGCAATCTTCAATGATAATCCCTTCGACGTTAAAGTGGTAAATGCATCGTACAGTAGGATAAAAAATTTTCATATGGGTCTAGAGCATAGCCAAGGAGTAGCTCAATCAGGCCAGAATGCTTTAACTTTTTAAACAAGCTTGTGTAGGCTCCCTGATTGGTGCAAAACTATTTCTTTGCCTTTGTTCCCCTCCTTGCCCATGTTTTCTAGGGTTGTTAGGTGCTCGAAAATGTTTTGAAGGCAAGATGCATTATGCGGTGCTGGCGCTCGCCATAGGGAGTGACCCGGTGGTTGAACAGATGACCAGATATTGTTTGGAGGATAATACTGAGGTGGATTATGTGGAGCTTGGGGATAGGTTTGGGGTTAGGGTTGAGGTTTGGTATATTGGTGAGGCCCTTTGGACCATGTCGTGACTTTGAAAGAACCATGCCAACATCATCGTATTCCTTCTAACCCAGCAAGCTTCCTGTGTCGTTCTGAATTGTTTGTGTTTTTGCTTTTAAAGCAGAATAGCTCATGCTCTTGCTCGACTTCAACCCATCTTCTACCATTTCTCCCTTTTTACCATATCATTAAAAGGCCTACCCACAGTCGTGCTCAAATGCCCTAAGTTAGCCCTTGAGCTTGAATAAAGTACTCGATCATCTCGTTTTCTTCCATTGGGGGATTGCCTCTAGTAGCTTGCTCTCTCCATCAGAGCTCATATTCCCAAAAGCATTCATTATGATTCTTTTCCATCTTGGTGAGAGATATGCAATCTGGGACAATTTCTATATTGTACTGAAAGTGAGGGGAAATGGTCTGAGCCATATCATCCCATGTGTAGCACCTGCTAGCATCTTGGCGGGTGTACCACTCCAGAGCTATCCCACTCAGACTCTGACTGAAATATGCCATCAATAATTTGTCCTTCCTACCGCCGCCTCTCATCTTACTGCAGTATCCTATCAGATGGGCCACGAGATCTCCATGTCCATCATACAAATCAAACTTCGGCATCTTATACCCATCAGGCAGTTGGATGTCAGGAAGCAAGAACAAGTCTTTGTAAACCATGCTCATTTGGCTCCCTATCCCTTGCATGTTTCTTAATGACTGCTCTAAGATTTCACCTTCCTGGATATCTCATCTTGCTTCACTATCTTAGAAGGCTTTTCAGTTTCACCAAGAGGTTCAAAATGAGGAGCGTGAGAGTATGGATTCGAGACTTTGAAAGTTGGTCATGAAGCATAGTGTTGGGCATCGGGGACTTCGAACACAGTCTCATTAGAGGATCGAGGAAAAGTAGTTTGTCATGACCCATTTACATAATAGGTTGTGAGTCCGCCCGACACCATCGCGAAGAAAGCCACTGTGAAACATTTCTAGTCCCTACAGTTGAATTTATCATGATTTAAGTGAAATAACCATAAAATTTGGATTTATGAGTAAAAGAGATAGATACTATAAGTAACATAATATCAAAAATCCAAAAGAATAAGTCTACTAATGCGTGTGTGTGCCAAGACCTGGTGTCACAAGTACGGGCATCTAGTAGAATATACAAAATATCTTCTATGTACTACTGTCTGATATAAAGAAAGACATCAAAAAGTAAAGGAAGACTCCATCCGGCTGTTGAGCGGTATAGGAAGGGAAGCAGCTTACCATGGAAGTCTCTTCCACCAACTCAAGGGTGCGCACCAGATTGGTAACCAGATGTATCAGCCTTATATCATGTACAATTAAGTACAGAAGAGTACATAGCAAAGGAAGGGAAGCAGCTCACCGGGCCCACATGCTCGAATTCCGTGATTTTTCAAAGGAAGCTGTTCTCTACAACCTAAGAATCAATAATATGTCATTTTTAGATAATTGCATAGCAAATTACATGCTTAAATCTTAGTTTTTTTAAAACCCTAGGTCTAGTTCTAACCCTTATTTTTTACTTAGTTTATTGTATTTAATCTACCTAATGTTCATGTAATGAAATAAGATAGAGTGAGATTACTTCCCATATAATACAATGTTGAAATCCTCTCTTTGAAAGCACCCAAATCGCCCAAGTGTGAAGTAGTGAGGGAAATAAATGACCTTGAGCTTGAATTAAAAGAACTCACTGCCCAGCGGTTTGGGGATAACATCTATAATTCCGCTCCTGCGGAAAGGTGGCAGCATCTGCGGCTCTAGGCTTCAAGTTACTAGACTGCTTTTGAGGTCTGAAAGGCGCTTCTGCTGTTTTTGGCCCAATTTGGCTGGATCGCTTCTGTGGTCTAGTTTCCGCTTAAGCAGAAAAGCTTATGTGATTTCTTGACTACTTCTGCAATTCTTGCTGGGCCTGACCTGGATGCTTCTGTGACCTGTTGGACGCATATGCGGTCCTAGAACTGCAGATGCGGTTATGACAGAAGCAGCAGTTCAGCCTTTTCTTCAATTTTTAACTTTACTCGAGCCTTGATCGTTTGATGCTTGGGGCTACCGAGCCCCGCTCGAACATACCGAAAAGTCTGATATCACGAGGCGGACCTACTCGAACCCTCGGATCACTCAAATCAATGCTAAATCTAGGAATCACGTCCTAAAACCCAATGAATCAAACTATTGAACTTCAAGTTCTTAGTTCTCTTCTAATGGGTCAAAATGCCCTTAAGCTACTCGGATTGATACCAAATTTTACGGTTAAATCTTAACTGATATTTCGGACCTGTACCAAGTTTTAGAGCCGTAATCCGAGCCCGGTACCTAGGAAATCAATGAATATTTAGTTTTTAAAATTTTTTAAAACTTCAATTTAATAATTTCACATCAAATTCATTACTCGGGCTAGGACCTTGGAATTCTATTCCGGACATACGCCCAAGTCTCATATTCTCCCACGGACCCTTCGAGACGTCAAATCATGAATTCGAGTCCGTTTCCCAAGAAAGTTGACTAAAGTAAAACTTGTCATTTTAAGAAAATCTTAAAGAATCAAATGGACATATTCTACTCAAAACTCTTCCAACTCCCAAACAAATCGTCCCCAAAAGTTATAAATTAGGAAGTTTTATTTAAAGGAACGGGGTTCTAAGACACAAAATGACCAGTCAGGTCATTACACTCTCCACCTATTAAATAAATGTTTATCCTCGAATGGACATAGAAAAGTACCTGGACTGCTGAATAAGTGGGGATATCCGCTCCACATGTCCTCCTCGGACTCCCAGGTCACCTCCTCAACTGGTTGGCCCCTCCACTGTGCCCTCGCCGCAAAAATTCTCTTGGACCTCAACTGGCGGTCCTGTATATCAATAATGGCAACTGGCTCCTCCTCGTATCCCAAGCCCTCATCTAATTGAATGGTACTGAAGTCCAACACATGCAATTTGTCGGCATGATACTTTCGAAGCATCGATACATGAAAAAACTTGATTGACTCCCGATAAACTGGGAGGTAAATCAAGCTCATAGGCAACATCTCCAACTCGACTTAACACCTCAAAGGGACCAATAAACCTTGGGATTAGCTCTTTCTTCCCGAACCTAATAATGCCTTCATTGGAGAGACTTTCAAGAGAACCTTCTTGCCAATCATGAATGATACATCACGCACCTTCTGATCCGCGTAACACTTCTATTCTGACTGAGCTGTGCGGAGCCTCTCCTGAATCAACTTTGCCTTATCCAAGGCATCCTGTACCAAATCTGTACCAAGTAACTTAGCCTCTCCAGGCTCAAACCACCCGATAGGAGAACGATAACGTCGACCATATAAAGCCTCATACGGGGCCATCTCTATGCTGGACTGATAACTGTTGTTGTATGCGAACTTTGCTAAAGGCAAGAACTGATCCCACTGCCCTCTAAAGTTAATCACTCATGCTCTAAGAATATCCTCTAAAGTTGGAGTTGTCCACTCCAACTACCCGTCTGTCTGAGGATGGAATGCCATGCTAAGCTCTATGCGGGTCCCCAACTCACTCTGAACGGATCTCTAGAAATGGGAAGTGAACTGAGGGCCTCTATATGATATAATGGAAATCGGCACACTGTACAACCTAACTATCTCCCGAATATAAATCTAAGTATATCTCTCCATTGTATAAGTAGTCGCCACTAGAATGAAGTGGGCCGACTTGGTCAACCTATCCACAATAACCCATACTGAATAAACCTTACGCAAGGTCTGCGGAAATCCAAATACGAAATCCATGGTAATGCGCTCCCACTTCCACTCCAGAATGGGCATCTACTGAAGTAGGACACCTGGCCTCTGATGCTCATACTTGACCTGCTGGTAATTAAAACATCTAGCTACATACTCCACGATATCCTTCTTCATCTTACGCCACCAGTAATGCTTCCTCAAGTCACGATACATCTTTGTGGCACCCGGATGAATGGAGCACCTCAAACTGTGGGCCTCCTCTAGAATGCTCTCTCTCAAGCCATCAACATAAGGAACACATAGATGGCCCTGAAGCCGTAACGCACCATCCTCGCCAATAGAAACCTCCTTGGCACCTCCCTGAAGTACCATCTCTCTAAGTACTACCAAATGTGGATCATCGAATTGTCGGGCCTTGATTTTCCCTAATAAAGAAGACTGAGTGACCACACATGCCAGAACTCGGCTAGGCTCTAAAATGTCCAACCTCACAAGTTTGTTAGTGAAGGACTGAACGTCCACGACTAGTGGCATCTCCTCTGCTCGAATAAATACTAGGCTACCCATACTCTCCGCCTTTCTGCTCAAGTCATCCGCGACCACATTCGCCTTGCCCGGATAATAAATAATGGTAATGTCATAATCCTTTAGTAACTCAAGCCATCTGCGCTGCCTCAAATTAATATCCCTCTTCTTGAACAACTACTGCAAGCTGTGATAGTCGCAATAAACCTCACATGACACTCCATACAAATAATGCCTCCATATCTTAAGGGCATGAACAATCGCCGCCAACTCTAGTTCGTGCATATGTTAATTCTTCTCAGAGACCTTCAGCTGACGTAAAGCATATGCAATAACTCGTCCCTCCTGCATCAGTACACATCCCAATCCAACGCGCAAAGCGTCGCAATATACCGTATACATCCGTGAACCAGAAGGCAATACAAGAACTAGTGTCGTAGTTAAAGCTATCTATAGCTTCTGGAAGCTCTCCTCACTAATCATTGGACCAATGGAATGGAGCACCCTTTTGGGTCAATCTGTTCAGAGGTGATGTAATAGATGAAAAGCCCTGCACAAATCGTCAGTAATAACCTGCTAACCCCAAGAAACTTCTGATCTCGGTCACTGAAGTAGGACGTGGCCAACTCTGAACTGCCTCAATCTTCTTGGGATCCACATTAATACCCTCTCCTGACACTACATGCCCCGAGAATGCGACTGACTATAGCCAAAACGCACACTTAGAGAACATAGCATATAGTTTCAGCTCTCGCAAGGTCTGAAGCACTACTCTCAAATGTTGCTCATGCTACTCCAGGCTACGTGAGTATATAAAGAAGTCGTCAATGAAGACGATAACAAAGGAATCAATATAAGTCTTAAACACCTTGTTTATCAAATCTATAAATGTCGCTAGAACATTAGTCAACTCAAGTGACATCACTAGAAACTCATAGTGGCCATATCTAGTCCTGAATGCAGTCTTTGGAACAGCTGAGTCTCGAATCTTTAGCTGATGATGCACTGAACTCAAGTCAATCTTAGAGAACACCCTAGAACCCTGCAGCTGGTCAAACAAATCATCAATACTGGCCAATGGATACTTGTTCTTGATGGTGACTTTATTCAACTGGCGATAATCAATGCACATCCGCATAGTCCCATCATTCTTCTTCACAAATAGCACTGGTGCACCCCAAGGCGATACACTGGGCCTAACAAACCCCTTTTCTAACAACTCCTCTAGATGCTCCTTCAACTCCTTAGGAGCCATACGACATGGGGTAATAGATATAGGCTAGGTGCCTGGAGACAAATCAATATATAAAGCAATATCAAACGATCCGGAAGCATGCCAGGAAGATCAGAATGAAAAACATCAGCGAAATCTCTGACTATTGGCATTGAATCAATCGTTGGAGACTCTACAATAATCTCTCGAACATAAGCTAAATAGGCAAAACATCCTTTCTCAACCATGTGCTGAGCCTTCAAGAAGGAAATAATCCTGCTAGGCGTATCAACTGTGGAACCCTTCCACTCCAACCTCGACTCCTGACATCGCTAGTGAAATAGTCTTGGAATGGCAATCTAGGATGCCATGGTATAGATATAACCAATCCATGCTCAGGATGACCTTGAAATCAATCATCTCAAGCAAGAGAAGATCTGCACTAGTCACGTTACCATAGAAAGTAACCACAACAAACCTGTAGATCTGATCAACAACCATAGAATCATCCTCAAGAGTGGACACATGAACAGGAACACCCAAAGGATCAAGAGAAATAACCAGGAAAAGAGCAAGCAGAGATGATATACATGAATAAGTAGACCCCAGATCAAATAATACCGAAGCATCCCTACCACCGACAGAAATAATACATGTGATGATAACATCTGAGGCTAATACATATGTCTTGGCCGAAAGGGAATACAATTGAGCTATAGCACCGGCTATCTAGCCTCCACCTGACTGAGTAGTAACTGTCTGACCTATCCCCGTCTGGCCTCCACCCCTGGGAGGGCCTCTACCAGTCTGTCCTCAACCTCTAGGTGGCTGGGCTGCTGGTGCTGGAGTCATGGGTTGCTGCCCCTACTGCACTGCCTTACCCCTAAGCCTGGGAAATATCTCCTCATGTGACCCGGTCTCCAAACTTAAAACAATGTGGTGCGGAAACTTGCTGTCCGGATGGCTGACTCTGAAAACAAGACGATCCACTAGAAGAAGCCTGAATACCCGGTAGGCGGTATGAACTCTCCAACATAGCACTAAAATAAGAATTAAAAGAATTCGGAGGACCTGGATACCCACTGGATGAACCCGGAATAGCTGGCACTTGATAAGAACTCTTTGGCATGAAGCTGAAATAGAAGAGCGATGGAGTACCTCGAGCAGGTGGTGGTGCTAAAAATGGGGGCATGTTGGGCTGACCCCTCCCAAACTGACCTCTATCCCTAACTGGGGCACCTCTGAACTCTTTGGAGAATCTGGCTCTCTTATCCTGCTGCATCTACTCTCTACCCCTCATATGGTAACCCTCAATTCTGCGAGCAATATAAAATACTAGTTGATACCCTATGCCTATCTCTACCTCTCAGGCCATACCCGACTGGATAGTGGGGTGTAGCCTTGCAACGAATCTCTGTACTCTCTCCGCCTCTGTGGAAAGTATCATAAGTGCATGGCGAGACAACTCATAGAACCACGCATCATAATCGGTCACTGACATCTGACCCTGCTCTAGATGCTTAAACTGATGAGGCAGCTCTTCCCTCTCTGAGGGTGGAATGTACCGATCAAGGAATAACTGTGTGAACTGGCGCCAAGTGATTGGAAGAGCATGTTCTGGCCTACTAAGTGCATAAGACTGCCACCATCTGCGAGCCATTCCCTCAAGCTGAAAAGTAGTGAAGTCGACTCCATGCGACTCCAATATCCTCATATTGTGCAGTTTGTCCCTACACCTATCAATGAATTCATGGGCATCCTCATGATGCTCACCCCGAAGAATGGACGGTGTAGCCTGGTCCATCTGTCCAATAACTTCTCCATATCACCATCCACAAGTGGCCTGGCTGGAGCGCTAATTCAGCAACTTGCTAAGCCCCATTTAGGGGTAGTGCACTTAGAGTCTGATATACTATAGCTGCATGACCTGGAGCCTAAGCAGTAGGGGTCTGGCTCCCCCTCCTGCCTGTGAAGCCGTTGGTTCTGCTGGAAATAAACCAACCTAAGTCATAGTGTCCATGAACCGTAGCATGCGGCCAATGACCTTTTGAAATCCGGGCACTGTCATGAAATCCATCGTGGTAGGCTCAGCTACGGGCACCTCGCCCTGCTGCTCAATGATGGGATCCCTCACAGGATCTACTGGTGCTGAAACTGGAACGGCTCTGGGATGCCCTCGTCATCTTCCACGGGCCGGTGCCCTCCCCCAGTCTTTACCTCGGCGGTACGTGTCCTCACTATCTGTGAGAGAATAGAAGAGGGAAATTCAGTACACTAACCATTGAACGATAGGAAATGAATAAAGAGTACTCCTTCCTAGTACCATATAACCTCTCGAAGATAAATACAGATGTCTTTGTACCGATCCACAAGACTCTATTAGGTTTACCCAAAACTTGTGAGGCCTACCTGAACCTAGTGCTCTGATACCATGTTGTCACGACCCATTTCCATAATAGGTTGTGAGGGCGCCAGGCACCATTTCCAGGAAAGCCACTGCGGAACATTTCTAGTCCCTGCAATTGAAATTATCATGATTTAAGTGAAATAACCATTTCAAATTTGGTTTTAAGACTAAAAGAGATAGATGATGTAAGTAACATAATATTACAAATCCAAAAGAATAAGTATACTAATGCGTGTGTGTTCCAACACCCGGTCTCACAAGTACGGGCATCTAGTAGAATATACAAAGACCATCTATGTACAACTGTTTGAGATAAAGAACGACATAAAAAAGTAAATGAAGACTCCATCCGGCTGCTGAGCGACATGGGAAGGGAAGAAGCTCACCATGTATGTCTCTGCCACAAACTCAAGGGCGCGCACCAGACCGATAACTGGATGTATCAGCCTCAGATCCTGTAAAATAAAGTACCGAAGAGTAGTGTGAGTACATAAACAATATGTACCCAGTAAGTATCCCATCTAGTCTCGAAAAAGTAGAGACGAGAGGTCGACGTGATGCCTTCTAGGGTCTAGATAATATAATAATAATTTGCTATACAAAGCATGAAGATTTCCATTAAACAACAAGTTACGATGGAAAGCCATAATCATGTCCTTGACCATATTTCAGTTACTATTTTCCTTTTTACATTCTTAACAAGTAATCATGTCATGTGTAAGCCTTAGCATATATATATATATATATATATATATATATATATACACACACATATCATGCATAATTATGCCGAGGTCGGCGGCCTGCTCCAACAGAAAATAAGTTGTGCACTGCCGAGGGTGGAACGACCCGTACCGTAGATGCATCTATTTTCTTCGAGGAGATCGGCTTGATATATAGTTATCAAGAAAACATTATGAATGCACACAAGGGCTCATTTATATACAAGGAAACTCTTACAAAGGTTCAACAAGTTCATATGTTCACTTTTCATTTCTCTCAAGTCTCTAGCATATCATAAATCATCATATTGGCAATTTAAATAAAAGATATCTCCAAATTAGGCATGATGTGGGTCCTAAACTACCCAAGAAATTAACATCGTAGCAGCTATTCACCAAGTACGTACATAGCCCTCACATTTAGCAGTAAATTATCATTTATCAATCCCATAGGGACACTTCCCTCTTACAAGGTTAGAAAGAAGACTCACATTTCTCCAAAGCGCACTTCCAATATCAAAAACAATTCTAAGCCCTCAAGTTGGATCCAAACGATCACAAACTATTTAATGGAAGTAAGAACTAGTCAATATAAGTTTACAAGATTGAATTCTAGCTATTTAAGCCATTTCCCAACCATTTTCAGAAGTTTCCTAAATTCTGACCCTGAGCCCACATGCCTGGATTCCGAGATTGTCTGAAGGAAGCTGTTCTCTACAACCTAAGGATCAATATATATCATTTTTAGTTCATTACATAGCAAATTACATGCTTAAATCTTAGTTTTACTAAAACCCTAGGTCCATCAATCTACCTAATGAAACTAAGGATGGAGGGAGATTACTTACCATACAATACTATGTTGAAATCCACACTTTGGAAGCACCCAAATCGCCCAAGTGTGAAGTGTTAGGGAAATAAATGACCTTGAGCTTGAATTAAAAGAGCTCACTGCCCAGCGGTTTCCGCTTCTGCAGTTCCCGCTCCTACGGAAAGGAAGCCGCTTCTGCGGCTATGGGCTTCAAGTGACTGGAGTGCTTTTGAGGTCTGAAGGGCGCTTCTGCAGAACCGCTTCTGCGGTTTTTTGCCTAATTTGGCTGGACCGCTTCTGCGGTCTAGTTTCCGCATAAGCGGAACCGCTTATGTGATTTCTTGACTACTTATGTGGTTTTCCCTGGGTCTACCCTTGGCCGCTTCTGCGACCTGTTGGACGCTTCTGCGGTCCTAGAACCGCAAATGTGATTATGACAGAAGTAGCAGTTCAGCCTTTTCTTCAATTTTTAACTTCACTCGATCCTTGATCGTTTGACGCTCGGGGCTCCCGAGCCCCACTCGAACATACCGACAAGTCTGAAATCACGAAGCAAACCTACTCGAACCCTTGAATCACTCAAAACAATGATAAATCTAAGAATCACGTCCTAAAGCCAAATGAATGAAACTATTGAACTTTAAGTTCTTAATTCTCTTATAACGGGTCAAAATGCCCTTAAACTACTCGAATTGACACAAAATTTTACGGGTAAATCTTAATTGATATTTCAGACATGTACCAAGTTTCGGAACCAAAATCTGAGCCTGGTACCTAGGAAATCGTTGAATACTTAGTTTCTTTAAGACTTATATTTAACAATTTCACATAAAACTCATTACTCGGGCTATGGACCTCGAATTTTGATTCAGGACATACGCCCAAGTCCCATATTTTCTCACAGACCCTCCGCGGCTGTCAAATCATGAATTTGAGTCTGTTTCCCAAGAATGTTGACTAAAGTCAAACTTGGCCTTTAAAAAAATCTTATAGAAGCAAATGGACATATTCTACTCAAAACTCTTCCAACTTCCAAACCAACCGTCCTCATAAGTTATAAAATAGCTAAAATAAGCGCGAGAAGTTTTATTTAGGGTAACGGGGTTCTAAGATGCAAAATGACCAGTTAAACAAATGTTCCTCCTTGAATGGACAAAGAAAAGTACCTGCATTGTTGAATAAGTGGGGATATCTACTCCGCATATCCTCCTCGGACTCTCAGGTCACCTCCTACCCCGGTTGACCTCATCTGGCTATCATGTCTATCTATAATGGTAACTGGCTACTCCTCGTAGCGCAAGCCCTCATCTAACTGAATGGCATAGAAGTCCAACATAACCGATAGGTCGGCATGATACTTCCAAAGCATCCATATATGAAATACTGGATGAACTCCCGATAAACTGGAGGTAAATCAAGCTCATAGGTAACCTCTCCAACTCACCTCAACACCTCAAAGGGACCAATAAACCTTGCGCTTAGTTGTTTCTTCCTGAACCTCATAATACCCTTCATTGGCGAGACTTTCCAGAGAACCTTCTTGCCAATCATGAATGATACATCACGCGCCTTCTGATCCGCGTAACTCTTCTGTCTGGACTGAGCTGTGTGGAGCTTCTCCTGAATCAACTCTACCTTATCCAAGGCATCCTGTACCAAATCTAACCAAGTTACTTAGCCTCTCCAGGCTCAAACAACACGATAGGAGAACGATAATGTTGACCATATAAAGCCTCATACGCGGCCATCTCTATTTGGACTGATAGATGTTGTTGTATACGAACTTTGCTAAAGGCAAGAACTGATCCCACTTCCCTCTAAAGTGAATCACACATGCTCTAAGCATATCCTCTAAAAATGCCGTGCTATGCTCTATATGGGTCCCCAACTCACTTTGAACGGCTCTCCAGAAATAAGAAGTGAACTGATGGCCTCTGTCTTATATGATGGAAACCGGAACACCGTAACTATCTCCCGAATATAAATTGGAGTATGTCTCTCCGTTGTATAAGTCGTCTCCACTAGAATGAAGTGGGCCGACTTGGTCAGCCTATCCATAATAACCCATACTGAATAAACCTTATGCAAGGTCTGCGGCAACCCAACTACGAAATCTATGGTGATGCGCTCCCACTTTCACTCCAAAATGGGCATCTGCTCAAGTAGGCTACCTGGCCTCTCATGCTCATACTTGAAATGCTGGTAATTCAAACATCTAGCTACATACTCCATAATATCCTTCTTCATCCTACGCCACCAGTAATGCTACCTCAAGTCACGATACATCTTCATGGCACCCGGATGAATGTAGTACCTCGAACTGTGGGCCTCCTCTAGAATCCTCTCTCACAAGCCATGAACATTAGGAACACTTAGACGGACCTGAAGTTGTAACACACCATCCTCGCGAATAGAAACCTCCTTGTCACATTCCTATAGTACCCTCTCTCTAAGGACTACCAAATTTGTATCATCGAACTGCCGGGCCTTGATCTACCCCAATAACGTATATTGAGCGACCACACACGCCAGAACTCGGCTAGGCTCCACAATGTCCAACCTTACAAGTTTGTTAGCCAAGGACTGAATGTCCAAGGCTAGTGGCCTCTCATCTGCTCGAATAAATGCTAGGCTACCATACTCTCCGCCTTTCTGCTCAAGGCATCTGTGACCACATTCGCCTTGCCCGGATGATAAAGGATGGTAATGTCATAATCCTTTAGTAACTCAAGCCACCTGGGCTGCCTCAAATTAAGAGCCCTCTGCTTGAACAAATGTTGCAAGCTGCGATGGTCGATATAAACCTCACATGACACTCCATACAAATAATGCCTCCATATCTTAAGGGCATGAACAATCACCGCCAACTCTATATCGTGCACAGGGTAATTCTTCTCAGACACCTTTAGCTGACGTGAAGCATATGCAATAACTCATCCCTCCTGCATCATTACTCATCCCAAACCAAAGCGGGAAGCATCGCAATATACCGTGTACATCCCTGAACCGGAAGGCAATACAAGAACTTGTGTAGTAGTCAAAGTTGTCTTGAGCTTCTGGAAGCTCTCCTCACCAATCATAGGACCAACGGAATGGAGCACCCTTTTGGGTCAATCTAGTCAGAGGTGATGTAATAGATGAAATGCCCTGCAAAATCGTCAGTAATAACCTGCTAACCCAAAGAAACTCCTGATCTCGGTCACTGAAGTAAGACGTGGCCAACTCTGAACTACCTCAATCTTCTTGGGATCCACTTTAATACCCTCTACTGACATTGCATGCCCCAAGAATTCCACTGACTATAGCCAAAACTCACACTTGGAGAACTTAGCATATAGCTTCTGCTCTCGCAAGGTTTGAAGCACTACCCTAAAATGTTTCTCGTGCTCCCCCATGCTACGTAAATATATCAAGATGTCGTCAATAAAGATGATAACAAAGGAATCAATATAAGGATTGAACACCTTGTTCATCAAATATATAAATGTCGCTGGAGCATTAGTCAAGTCAAATGGCATCAGTAGGAACTCATAGTGGCCATATCTAGTGCTGAATGCAATCTTTGGAACATCTGAGTCTCGAATCTTCAACTGATGATACCCTGACCTTAAGTAAATCTTCGAGAACACCCTAGCACCCTGCAGCTGGTCAAACAAATCATCAATACGGGGCAATGGATACTTGTTTTTGATGGTGACTTTGTTCAACTGGCGGTAATCAATGCACATCCACATAGTCCCATCATTCTTCTTCACAAATAGCACTGGTGCACCCCAAGGCGATACACTGGGCCTAACAAACCCCTTTGCTAACAACTCTTCTAGCTTCTACTTTAGCTCTTTAGGAGCTATACAATATGGGGTAATATATATTGGCTGAGTTCCTGGAGCCAAATAAATACATAAATCAATATCGTGATCCAGAGGAATGCCAGGAAGATCAGAAGGAAAAAAATCAGCGAACTCTCCTACTATTGGCACTGAATCAATCGTCAGAGACTCTGCAGTGGTGTCTTGAACATAAGCTAAATAGGCAAAACACCATTTATCAACCATGCGATGAGCCTTCAAAAAGGAAATAACCCTGGTAGGCGTATCAATTGTTAAACCCTTCCACTCTAACCTCGGCAATCCTAGCATCGCTAGTGAAATAGTCTTGGCATGGCAATCTAGGATGGCGTGATATGGAGATAACCAATCCATGCCCAGGATGACCTCAAAATCGATCATCTCAAGCAAGAGAAGATCTTCACTAGTCTCGATACCATAGAAAGTAACTGCACAAGACCAGTAGATCTGATCCACAACCACAGAATCACCCACAGAAGTGGACACATGAACAAGAACACCCAAAGGCTCAGGAGAAATAACCAGGAAATGAGCAAACAGAGATAATACATATGAATAAGTAGACGCCAAATCAAATAATATCAATGGATCCCTACCATCGACGGAAATAATACATGTGATGACGACATCCGAGGCCAATGCATCTGGCCTGGCCGAAAGGGCATAGAACCTAGCAAGAGCACCAGCTGTCTAGCCTCCACCTGACTAAGTAGTAGCTGGCTGACCTTTCCCTGTCTGGCCTCCACCCCTAAGACGGCCTTTACCAGTCTGTCCTCAACCTCTAGGTGGGTAGGCTTCTAGTGCTGGAGTCATCCGCTCCTGCCCCTGATGTACTACCTTGACCCTAAGCCTGGGACAATATCTCCTCATGTGACCCATTCTCCGCACTCAAAACAATGTGGTGCAGCAACCTACTATATGTGGGCAGTATGAAAACTCTGACATAGCACTGAAATAAGAACTGGAAGAACCCGGAGGACCTGGATAGCTACTGATAAACCTGAATAATTGGCGTACCATAAGAACTCTCTGGCATGGCGCTAAAATAGGAGCACGCTGGAGCACCCCGAGCAGGTGGTGGTGCTGAAAATGGGGGCATGTTGGGCTAACCCCTCCTAAACTGACCTCTACCCCTAACTGGGGCACCTCTGAACTCTTTGGAGAATCTGGCTCTCTTATCCTGCTGCATCTGCTTTCTACTCCTCATATGGTAACCCTCAATTCTTCGAGCAATATAAAGTACTTGTTGATACCCTATGCCTATCTCTACCTCTCAGGCCATACTCGACCGGATAGTGGGGTGTAACCTCGCAACGAATCTTTGTACTCGCTCCGCCTCTGTGGAAAGTATCATACGTGCATGGTGAGACAACTCATAGAACCACGCCTCATAATCAGTCACTGACATCTGACCCTGCTCTAGATGCTTAAACTGATGAGGCAGCTCTTCCTTCTCAGAGGGTGGAATGTACCGATCAAGGAATAACTGTGTGAACTAACCCTAGGTGAGGGAAGGAGCACCTGTTGGCCTGCTAAGTACATAAGACTGCCACAATCTACGGGTCCTACCCTCAAGTTGAAAAGCAATGAAG
Organism: Nicotiana benthamiana; assembly: GCA_034376525.1. Taxonomy (NCBI): domain Eukaryota; kingdom Viridiplantae; phylum Streptophyta; class Magnoliopsida; order Solanales; family Solanaceae; genus Nicotiana; species Nicotiana benthamiana. Next base: position 26,330,347 of record CM067335.1, read on the forward strand.
TCAACTCCATGCTATACTAATATCCTCATATTGTGCAGTCTGTCCATGCACCTGTCAATGATGTTCTGGGCATCCTCATGCTGCTCACCCTGAAGACTGGAGGGTGAAGCCTAGTCCATCTGTCCAATAACTTCTCTGGATCACCATCCACAACTAGCATGGGTTGGGGTGCTAATTCAGCAACTGGCTGAGCCTCTATTGTGGGTAGTGCACCCAGAGTTTGATATACTGCGGCTGCATGACCTAGAGCCTAAACAGTAGGGGTCTGGGCTCCCCCTACTGCCTGTGAAGCAGCTGGGTCTGCTGGAAATAAACTAGCCTGAGTCATAGTGTCCATGAACCGTAGCATACAGCCCATGACCTCTTGAAATCCCGGCGCTGTCATGAAATCCATCGGGGTAGGCTCAGCTGGGGGCGCCTCGCCCTGCTCCTCAATGATGGGATCCCTCACAGGATTACTGGTGGTGCAACTAGAACGGCTTTGGGATGCCCTCGTCCCTACCATGGGTCGGTGCCCTCCGTCGGCATCTACCTCGGTGGTACGTGTCCTCACCATCTGTGAGAGAATAGAAGAGGGAAATTTAGTACACTAGCCACTGCATGATAGGAAATGAATAAAGAGTAGTCCTTTCTAGTACCTATAGCCTCTCGAAGATAAATAAAGACGTCTCTGTACCGATCTACAAGACTCTATTAGTTTTACCCTTAACTTGTGAGACCTATATGAACCTAGTGCTCTTATATATACCATGTTGTCATGACCCATTTCCATAATAGGTTGTGAGGGCGCCCGTCAACATTGCCAGACAAGCCACTGCGGAACATTTCTAGTCTCTGCATATGAATTTATCAGGATTTAAATGAAATAACCATTTCAAATTTGGATTTAACAGTAAAAGAGATAGATACTGTAAGTAACATAATATTATAAATCCAAAAGAATGAGTCTACTAATGCTTGTGTATGCCAAGACCTAGTGTCAAAAGTATGGTCATCTAGTAGAATATACAGAAGATCATATATATCCTACTGTATGAGATAAAGAAAGACAACAAAAAATTAAGGAAGACTCCATCCGCCTGTTGAGCGGCATAGGAAGGGAAGCATCTCACCGTGGAAGTCTCTACCACAAACTCAAGGGTGCGCACTAGATCGGTCACCAGATGTATCAGCCTCAGATCCTGTACAATTAAGTAGAGAAAAGTAGTATGTGTACATAGAGAATATATACCCAGTAAGTATCTCGTCTAATCTCAAATAAGTGTAGACGAGAAGTCGATGTGATACCTACTAGGGTCAAGATAATATAATAATAATGTGCTATATAAAGCATAATGATTTCCATTAAACAACTAGCTACGATGAAATGCCATAATCATGTCCCTGGCCATATTTCAGTTACTATTTTCCTTTTTACATACTTAACAAGCAATCATGTCATGTCTAAGCCATATCATATATATATATATATATATATATATATATATATATATATATATATATATATATATATATATATATATATGAGATAATCGGTCTCTTTAAGAGAAGGCTAGTTTAGAAAAGTCAACTGAATATTGACTTATGAGTTATAGGTCTCGGAATGGATTTCCAACAATTCAACTAGTTTCGGGTGGTGAATTATGACTTGGGAGTGAAATCAAAATTGAATTTGGAGGGCCGATGTAGATTTAGGCTTGAATTGGCTAAGTTTGAATTTTGGCGAATTGCAGTTTATAGGTGAGATTTTTATTCGGGGGTTGGAATGGGATTTCGAGAGTTGTAGTAGCTTCGTTAGGTGATTTTGGATATTTGTGCAAAATTTCAGGTCATTTGGACACCGTTTGGTCGGATTTTTGATCAAGTGCAAGTTTCGGAAGTTTTAATTTAACTTAGGCTTGAATCTGTCATGAATTGGTGATTTTTGTGTTGCAGGCGCGTTTTTATGGTTGGAACAAGTTTGTATGATGTTTTGGGGTATGTTCGTGCTTTTGTATGAGGTGCTAAGGGCCTCGTGATGGTTCCGAGTGGTTATCGGAGCGTGTTTGAATGTTGGAAGTTGCAGAAGTTTCAGCAGAAATGTTGCAGAAGGTTTCCTCTATGTGATTGCATAGGTGGCATTGCGATTGCATAGGAGACTGGTAGAGGGGCCTGTTTTTGTGCTATGCGTTCGCACTAAAGGTCATGCGATCGCATAAGTTTGGGAGTTCTTGTGCGTTCTCACAAGGGGGATGCAATTGCATAGGGTTGTTGGGCCTGGGGTCCTTGGCAGAGGTGTGTTCTATGCGAACGTAGGGGTGCTACGTGATCGCATAGTGTTATTTTGGGAAGGTTGAAATTTGTGCTATGAGATCGCAATAGATGTGATGCGATCGCATAGAGTAATAACTGGGCAGACATACCTGTTTTATTACATTTCTTCCGCGACTTGGGTTCATTTTTCCAACATTTTTGCACCACCTTAGAGCTTGTTGGTAGATTTCAAAGGGGATTTCAACGGGAATGGATTGGAGGTAAGTCTTGTGGTCTAGATACGTCATTTAATCAAAGAATTACCATTAATTCTCTGAATTTGGGCATAAAATTGAGCAAAATAAAGGCTTGTTTTTTACTATGTAAATTTGGGATTTTATAGCCCATTTGAACTCCGATTTTGATGAACTTTATATCTACGGACTTGTGGCAAGACAAGGATTCCGATGATGTAAATTTCATAATTTTTTGAGAAGTGGGCCTGGGGCTCGGGTTTTGCCAATTTCGTGTTTGTGGGTGTTTTTCGAGTTCTTTCTATTGGGTTATGTACCATTAGCCTATTATAACATATTCCTTGTGGTTTTGGTCAGATTAGGCACTCAAGGAGGTTGATTTGTGAGGAAAGCGCAAGGAGAGCTAGGATTTTGGCTGGTTTGAGGTGAGTAATGGCTATGAATGATACACTGAGGGTTTGAAACCCCGTATTTGCACTACGCGGTGCTATGTTCAGATGAAACACGCGTCGTGTGATGAGCGTGGTGATGTTTCTGTTGGGGACTTGGTGTCAGTCCATCCCGATTGATGACTTACTGTACTTTTTGACTGATACTGAGCTTGTACTCGTATATTTTGGGCTAGTTTCAATGTTTGGGGCCTTGTGCCAATCTGTAGAACTCCTAGGGAGCATGTTGAGCTGACTGACCTCACGTTACCTATTGAACACATACTATTGGTCCGGTCATTAACTGTAAATCATGAAATAAGACGGACGTAGTAACTTGTACCCTAAATAAGCAATACCTAGGGTTGAATACCTTGTCTTAGCTGAGTGGGCCCGAGAGGCCAAGTCTATATTAATTGAGATGGGTCAAGGACCATGTAGTGAGGCTATTTGATATATATATATATATATCGGATCGAGCTGCACGCCGCAGCTGTATATACATATACATATATTGGATCGGACTGCGCGCCGCAGTAGTATATTGTATGGATCAGACTGCACGCCGCAGTGATATATTATATGGATCGGACTGCACGCCGCAGTATTATAGCGCTTGGGCTGAAGGAGCCCCTCCGGTGTCTGCACACACCCCAGTAGTGTTAGTAACTTGTCGGACGGAACAAAGAGGTTTTATCAGTTATTTCTCTGTTTATACTGATTTTAAAAATGCATAGTGTTCTTACCGGATTTCTTACGTTCAGTTGTTATTTATTTCTATTACTCATTGAGTTGGAAGTACTCACTCTACTCTCTGCACCTTGTGTACAGATACAGGGATCCCGGAGACTTAGTTGGGACTATCTACTGTTGTTTCTCAGCTTAGTACCAGAGTTATCAAGGTAGCTGCCGGCGTCCGCAAGAGCTGATTACTCATCCTATCATCCCATTGTGATTCCGGGTCTTTAGGAGGCCCTGATTCAAATCTTATCGGTTTGCACTAGCCTGGCTCAGGCTGTCTCGGCTACTACGGCAGCTATATCTCAGATCGGAGGTGGTCATCAGACCCCTGCAGCTCGCACCCCGGAGTAGGGTGTTCAGGGTTTGCAGACCCCAGAGGCACGACCAGTTCAGCCACTTGCCCCTGTTCAACCAGTTGTTCCTGTTCAGGGCGATGGGGTGCCAGTAATGCCAGATGACGAGGAACATCGTCTTGAGAGGTTTAGCAGGCATTTGCCTCCTACTTTCAGCGATATTCCGGGCGAGGATGCCCAGGGGTTTCTCGACAAGTGTAGATGCATGCTTCGGACAGCGGTGATTTTTGAAACTAGTGGGGTATCTTTTACCACTTTTCAGTTCTCAGGAGCAGCCTTTACATAGTTGGAGGCATATGAGCAGCGTAGGCCGGTAGGTGCAGCACCATTATCTTGGCAGGAGTTCTCCACTATTTTTCTGGAGAAGTGGGTACCTCGGTCGCAGAGGGAGAAGTTGCGTAGGAAGATTGATTGGCTTCATCAGGGGGATATGTCTGTGACACAGTATGAGGTGAGATTTGCAGAGTTAGCTCGTTATGAGTGTATGGTTCCGACGGATCAAGAGAGGATCAGACGATTTGCGGACAGACACATTAATCCCATTCGTATTTTGATAACTCGAGAGAGGGTCCTGAGTCATACCTTTGAGGAGGCTGTGGATATAGCTCGTGATATTGAGACGGCTCACTGTCAGGAGAGAGAGGAGAGGGAGGCCAAGAGGCCTCGAGGATCAGGTGGCTCCAGTGGTTCCCCATATAGGGTCCAGTTTTAGTAGAGCAAGGGCCGTTCTTTCAAGCCCCCAGAGCCACCTCGGTCAGAGTACCGTGGTTCATCTTCTGCTCAGGGTTATCAGGGCTCTCATTAGGGTTAGCCATCTCTGAGTGCACTTGCAGCGTGGATTTCGTCTCATGCCCCATTTGTTCAGGGTTCATCTCGGCCGAGTTCTTCAGCCAGCTCCTCTAGTGCGAGGGGTTCCCTTCAGTCCCACCCTCTAGCGCCAGGGAGTTGATATGAGTGTGGTGAGTTTGGGCATATGCGGAGGGAGTGTCCCTGCCGTTCTTCCAATTCATCTTAGCAGAGGGGTCAGCCCTCATCTTCTGGCCTAGTGTCTTCAGCACCCGCCCAGTCAGCTAGGGGTGAGGGTCAGGCAGTTAGGGGCTGCCCTAGAGGGGGGCCAATCCGGTGGTGGTCAGGCCCGTTGCTACGCTCTCCAGGGCAAGCCAGATGTTGTTGCTTTGGAAGCTGTTATCACAGGTATCATTTTAGTCTGCCACAGGGATGCCTCGGTCTTATTTGATCCCGGATCCACTTATTCTTATGTATCTTCTTATTTTGCTCATCATTTTGGTACTACCTACAGGTATCTTGCATTACCTATGCACGTATCTACCCCGGTAGGTGATACTATTATTGTGGACCACGTGTATCAGTTCTGTCTTGTTACCATTGGGGGTCTGGACACCGAAGTTGACTTGTTGTTATTGAGCATGGTAGATTTTGATGTTATTCTAGGCATGGACTGTCCATCACCGTGCCATGATATTCTGGACTGTCACGCAAAGACAGTCACATTGGCTGTGCCAGGTATTCCGAGGATCGTGTGGCGTAGTACGACTGATTATGTAACCAGCAGGGTAATCTCTTTCTTAAACGCCCAGCGGATGGTTGAGAAGGGATGTTTATCCTATCTAGAATTTGTGAGGGATGTTGGAGATGAGGCTCCTAGTCTTGATTTGGTCCCCCGTGGTGAGGGAATTTCCTGATATATTTCCAGCAGACCTGTCGGGCATGCCGCCGCAAAGGGGTATTGACTTCGGTATTGACTTGGTGCTGGTCACTCAGCCCATCTCTATTCCTCCCTATCATATGGCACCAGCATAGCTAAATGAGTTGAAGGAGAAGCTGCAGGAACACCTAGATAAGGGTTTCATTCGCCCGAGTGTGTCGCCGTGGGGCGCACCGGTGTTATTTGTAGAGACGAAGGATGGCACAATGATAATGTGCATTGATTACAGAGAGTTAAACAAAGTGACAGTGAAGAACAAGTATCCACTACCCCGCATTGAGGATTTGTTTGACCATCTTCAGGGGGCAAAGGTATTCTCTAAGATTGATCTCCGTTCAGGCTATCACCAGCTGAAGATTAGGGATTCTGATATCATGAAGACAGCTTTCAGGATAAGATATGGGCATTATGAGTTTCTGGTTATGTCATTTGGGATGACTAACGCCCCAACCGCATTCATGCACCTGATGAACAGTGTATTTTGGCCATATTTGGATTCTTTTGTGATTGTGTTTATTGATGATATACTGGTGTACTCGCGTAGCCAGGAGGAGCACGCATAGCACTTGAGGGTGGTATTGCAGAGGTTGAGAGAGGAGAAGCGTTATGCAAAGTTCTCCAAGTGTGAGTTCTGGCTCAGTTTCGTGGCTTTTTTGGGACATGTGGTGTCCAGTGATTGTATTCAGGTTGACCCAAAGAAGATTGAGGCGGTGCAGAGTTATCCCAGATCGTTCTCAGCTTCTGAGATTTGGAGTTTCCTTGGTTTGGTGGGTTATTACCGCAGGTTCGTTTAGGGTTTTTCATCTATTGCTTTGCCTTTGACGAGGTGACGCAGAAGAATGCTCCGTTTTTATGGTCGGATGAGTGCGAGGAGAGCTTCCAAAAGCTCAAGTCAGTGTTGACTACAACTCCGGTACTAGTATTGCTATCAGCTTCAGGCTCTTACTCGGTATATTGTGATTCTTTGAGAGTTGGGATCGGATGTGTATTGATGCATGATGGTAGATATTGCGTATGCTTCGCATCAGCTAAAGCCCCATGAGAAGAACTACCTTGTTCATGACTTAGAGTTGGCTGCTATAGTTCATTCTTTAAATATTTGACGGCACTATCTATATGGCGTATCCAGTGAGGTGTTCACGGACCATCGCAGTCTTCAGCACATGTTTAAGCAGCAGGACCTCAATTTGAGACAGCGAAGATGGTTTGAGTTACTCAAGGATTATGACATCACTATTTTGTATCATCCGGAGAAGGCTAATGTAGTGGCCGATGCTCTGAATCGGAAGGCGGTGAGTATGGGTAGCTTGGTGTGCATTCCACTTGGGGAGAGTCCCCTTACCGTCGAAGTTCGGCTCTTGGCTAATCGAATGGTGAGGTTAGATATTTCAGAGCCCATTCGGGTGTTGGCTTGTGTTGTTTCCTGGTCCTCTTTGTATGACTGCATCAGGGAGCGCCAATGTGATGATTCGCATTTACTTTTCCTGAAGGATAGGGTTCAGCATGATGATGCCAGAGATGTGACTATTGGCGATGATGGTGTGTTGCGTATGCAGGGCCGGATTTGCGTGCCTAATGTGGATGGGCTCTGAGAGTTGATATTAGAGGAGGCCCACAGCTCGCGATATTCTATTTATCCGGGTGCCGCGAAGATGTACCGGGACTTGAGATAGCATTATTTGTGGAGGAGAATGAAAAAGGACATTGTGAGTTATGTGGCTCGGTGTCTCAATTGTCAGCAGGTCAAATATGAACATTAGAGACCCGGTGGTATGCTTCAGCAGATGGATATTCCGGAGTGGAAATGGGAGAGGATTACTATGGACTTTGTGAGTAGTCTCCCTCGTACCTCGAGGAACTTTGATTCTATTTGGGTGATTGTGGATAGGCTTACCAAGTCTGCGCACTTCATTCCGGTGTGTACCACCTATTCTGCAGAGCAGTTAGCAGAGATTTTCATCAGGGAGATTGTGCGATTGCATGGGGTTCCGGTTTCTATTGTCTCAGACAGGGTACTCCTTTTTCTTCCCAGTTCTGGAGGACTTTTCATCAGGAGTTGGGCACTCAGATACAGATGAGCACGAATTTTCATCCTCAAACAGATGGGCAGTCAGAGCGTACTATCCGGATATTGGAGGACATGTTGTGTGCATGTGTTATTGATTTTGGAGGTTCTTGGGGTTAGTTCTTGCCACTCGCAGAGTTTGCTTATAATAACAGCTATCAGTCCAACATTCAGATGGCTCCATATGAGGCTTTTATATGGGAGATGGTGTAGGTCTCTGGTTGGCTGGTTTGAGCCCGGTGAGGCTAGACTATTGGGGACGGAGTTAGTCCAAGATGCCTTAGAAAAGGTGAAAGTGATTCAGGACAGACTTCGTACGGCTTAGTCACGTCAAAAGAGTTATGCGGACCGGAAGGTTTCTGACGTATCGTTATGGTGGCAAGAAGGTTTTGTTGAAGGTTTCGCCTATAAAAGGCGTTATGAGATTAGGAAAGAAAGGTAAGCTGAGTCTGTGGTTGATTGGGCCTTTTGAGATACTTAGGAGGATTGGGGAAGTGGCCGACATGCTCTCTTTGCCACCCAGCTTGTTGGGAGTTCACCCTCTGTTCCATGTTTATATGCTCAAAAAGTATGTTGGGGACCCGTCTCATGTATTAGACTTCAGCACGATCCAGTTGGATGAGGACATGACCTATGATATGGAGCCAGTGGCTATTTTTGGTCGCCAGGTTCTAATTTTGAGATCAAAGGACATAGCCTTGGTCAAGGTGCAATGGATAGGTCGGCCCGTGGAGGAGGCTACTCGGGAGTCCGAGCAGGAGATGCAGAGAAGATATCCTCGTTTGTTTGGGGCTCCAGGTATGTTTCTTAACTCGCTCGACGACGAGCGTTTGTTTTAGTTGGGATGATGTGATGACTTTGCCCGTCGTCATGTGCGTTACCGCCTCGTTTCCCCCGTTTTATGATTCTATATGTTTCATTATATGTGTTTATAAATTTTGAAGTGATTCGGATAGAGTTTGGTTGGAATTGAGACAATTAGTCTCTTTAAGAGAAAGCTAGTTTGGAAAAGTCAATTGGATGTTGACTTATGAGTTATTGGGCTCATAATGGATTTTCGACGACTCGAGTAGTTTTGAGTGGTGATTTATTACTTGGGAGTGAAATCGAAATTGAATTTGGAGGGCCGGTGTAGATTTAGGATTGAATTGGCTAAGTTTGAATTTTGGCGAATTCGTGTTGATAGGTGAGATTTTGATCCGGGGTTCGGAATGGGATTCCGAGAGTTCCAATAGCTTCGTTAGGTGATTTTGGATATGTGTGCAAAAATTTCAAGTCATTTGGACACCGTTTGGTCGGGTTTTTGATCAAGTGCAAGTTTCGGAAGTTTTAATTTAACTTAGGCTTGAATCTGTTGTGAATTGGTGATTTTTGTGTTGTAGGGTGTGTTTTTATGATTGGAACAAGTTTGTATGATGATTTGCGGTATGTTGGTGCTTTTGGTTGAGGTCTCGAGGGCCTCGGGATGGTTCCGAGTGGTTATCGGAGGGTGTTTGAATGTTGGAAGCTGCAGAAGTTTCAGCAGAAATGCTACAGAAGGTTTCCTCTATGCGATGACATAAGTGGCATTGCGATCACATATGAGGCTGGTAGAGAGGTCTATTTTTGCTCTATGTGTTTTCACTAAAGGTCATGCGATCGCATAGATATGGGAGTTTGAGTTGTGTGTTCGCACAAGGGAGATGCGATCGCATAGGGTTGTTGGGCCTGGGGTCCCTGGCAGAGGTGTGTTCTATGCGAACGCAGGGGTGATATGCGATTGCATAGTGTTATTTTGGGAAGGTGGAAATTTGTGCTATCCGATCGCAATGGATGTGATGCGATTGCATAGAGTAATAACTGGGCAGACAGACCTATTTTATAACATTTCATCCGCGACTTGGGTTCATTTTTCCACCATTTTTGCACCACCTTGAAAGCTTGTTGGTAGATTTCGAAGGGGATTTCGACATGAAGTGATTGGAGGTAAGTCTGGTGGCCTAGATACGTCATTTAATCGAAGAATCATCCATTAATTCTCTGAATTTGTGGCATAAAATTGAAGAAATTAGGGCTTGGTTTTTACTATGTAAATTGGGGATTTGATAGCCCATTTGAACTCCGAATTTGATGAACTTTATATGTATGGACTCGTGGCGAGACGAGGATTCTTGGGATGTGAATTTTCGTAATTTTTTGAAAAGTGGGACCGGGGCTCGGGTTTTGACAACTTCGTGTTTTTGGGTGTTTTTCGAGTTTTTTCTATTGGATTATGTCCCATTAGCCTATTATGACATATTCCTTGTGGTTTTGGTCAGATTCTGCACTCGAGGAGGTCGATTTACAAGGAAAGCGCAAGGCGAGCTAAGATTTTGGCCGGTTTGAGGTGAGTAATGGTTATGGATGATATACTGAGGGTTTGAAACCTCGTATTTGCACTATGCGGTGATATGTTGAGATAAAACACGTGTTGTGTGATGAGCACGGTGATGTTTCTGCTGGGGATCGGTTCATCCCGATTGATGACTTACTGTACTTTTTGACTGAGACTCAGCTTGTACTCGTGTATTTTGGGCTAGTTGCCATGTTTGGGGCCTTATGCCGATCTGTAGAACTCCTAGGGAGCATGTTGAGCTAATTGACATCACTTTACCTATTGAACACATACTATAGGTCTTGTCCTTAACTGTAAACCATGAAATAAGCCGGACATAGTAACTTTCACCCTAAATGAGCAACACCTAGGGTTGAATACCATGTCTTAGCTGAGTGGGCCTAAGAGGCCAAGTCTTTATTGATTGAGATGGGTCAAGGACCCCGTAGTGAGGCTATTTGATATATATATCGTATCGGGCTGCACTCCCCAAAAGTATATATATATATATATATATATATATATATATATATATATATATATATATATATATATATATATATATATATATACATACATACATGTATTGGATCAAATTGCACGCCGCAGTAGTATATTGTATGGAGACTGCACGCTGCAGTGATATATTATATGGATCGGACTGCACTCCGCTGTGAAATATGGATCGGACTGCACGCCGCAGTATTATAGCGCTTGGGCTGACGGAGCCCCTCCGGAGTCTGCACACACCCCCACTGAGCACAATCGACTATATTTATTAGATCGGGCTTCGTGTCGCAGTATATTATATATATTATCTTGGATCGGGCTTCGCGTCGCAACAATGTTAGTAACTTGTCGGATGGAACAAAGAGGTTTTATCAGTTATTTCCCTATTTAGCATTTATCTACTGCCTTTACTGCTGATTTTAGAACTGTATAGTGTTCTTACAGTATTTCTTACACTTAGTTGTTATTTATTGGAAGTACTCACTCTACTCCTGCACCTTGGATGCAGATATAGGGATCCCGAAGGCTTAGTTGCGACTATCTGCTATTTTTTCTCAGCTCAGTATCGAAGTTATCAAGGTACCTGCTGGCGTCCGCAGGACCTGATTACTCCTCTTATCTATCTTTTATTTCCGCATCTAGATTTCCTTGTATAGGATACTGTTCAGTTGTACTTAGAGGCTCTGACTTGTGATGCCGGATCCTTTGGGTTGTTGTTATTTTGGTTACGGATTTCATAGTGTATTATTAATGTTAAGCTGAGAATTTTATCCTAAAATTTGGAATTTAAGTTATGATTGGCTGGGAAATGTTTAAATGGTCGGGCTTGCCTAACAAGGTGTTTGGCGCCATCACGATCGGGTTTTGGGGGTCGTGACAATATATATCATGCGTAATCATGCCAAGGTCGACGGCCCGCTCTAACAGAAAATAAATTGTGCTCTGATAAGGGTCGAATGGCCCGTAACATATATGCATCTATTTCCATCGAGGTGATCGGCCCGATCCATAGTTATCAAGAAAGCATCAAGAATGCACACAGGGGCTCATTTATATACAAGGAAACTCATACAAAGGTTCAACAAGTTCATATGTTCACTTTTCATTTCTCTCAAGTCTCTAGCATATCATAAATGATCATATTGGCAATTTAAATAAAACATATCTCTAAATTAGCATGATGTGGGTCCTAAACTACCCAAGCAATTAACATCATAGTAGCTGCGCACGGACTCTCGTTAACAGTAAGTACATAGCCCCCATATTTAGTTGTAAATTCTCATTTATCAATCTTATGGGTACAATTACCTCTTACAAGGTTAGAAAGGAGACTCACTTCACTCCAAGGCACACTTCTAATATCAAAAACAAGTCCAAGCCCTCAAGTAGGAGTCAAAAGATCACAACCTAGTTAAAGGAAGTAAGAACTAGTCAATATAAGTTTACAAGATCAAATTCTAGCTATTTAAGCCATTTCCCAACCCTTTTCACAAGTTTCCTAAATTCCGACTCCCAGCCCACGTGCCCCGATTCCGAGAGTTTTTGTAGGAAGTTGTTCTCTACAACCTAACGATCAATAATATATCATTTCTAGTTCATTGTATAGCAAATTGCATGCTTAGATCTTAGTATTATTAAAACCCTAGGTTTAGCTCTAACCCCTTTATTTTTACTTAGTTGTTAGTGTTTAATCTACCTAATGTTCATGTAACTAAACTAAGCATGGAGGTAGATTACTTACCTGACAATACTATGTTGAAATCCTCTCTTTGGAAGCACCCAAATCGCCTAAGTTTGAAGTAGTGAGGGAAATAAATGACCTTGAGCTCGAATTAAAAGAGCTCACTGCCCACCGGTTTCCGCTTCTGCGGTTTGGGCACCGCATATGCGGTCCCGCTCTTTGGGAAAGGAGACCACATCTCCGGCTCTGGGCTTCAATCGACTGGACCGCTTTTTCAGTCTGAAGGGCACTTCTACGGAACCACTTCTATGATTTCAGAACCGGTTCTGCGGTTTTTGGCCCAATTTGGCTGGACCACTTCTGCGGTCTAGTTTCCTCTTAAGCGGAACCGCTCATGCGGTTTTCCCTGGGCCTGCACTTGGCTACTTGTGCGACCTATTGGTCGCATCTGCGGTCCCATTTTTGTGGTCCTAGAACCACAGGTGTGGTCATGACAGAAGCATCAGTTCAGCCGTTTCTTCAATTTTTAACTTCACTCGAGCCTCGAGCGTTTGACGCTTGGAGCTCCCGAGCCCCGCCCGAACATATCAAAAAGTCTGAAATCACAAGGCAGACCAACTCAAACCCTTGGATCACTCAAAACAACGCTAAATCTAGGAATCAAGTCCTAAAACCAAATGAATCAAATTATTTAACCTCGAGTTCTTAATTCTTTTCTAACGGGTCAAAACGCCCTTAAACTACTCGGATTGTCACCAAATTTTAAGGGTAAATCTTAAATGATATTTCGAACCTGTACCAAGTTTTGAAACCAAAATACGAGCCTGATACCTAGAAAATCAATGAATATTTAGTTTCTTTAAAACTTCAATTTAACAAGTTCACATAAAAATTCATTACTAGCGCTAGGGACCTCAGAATTTAATTTCGGACATACGCTCAGGTCCCATATTTTCCCACGGACCCTTCGGGACTGTCAAATAATGAATTTGGGTCCGTATCCAAAGAAAGTTGACCGAAGTCAAACTTAGCCTTTTAAGAAAATCTTAAAGAAGCAAATGGACATATTTTACTCAAAACTCTTCCAACTCTTGAACCAACCATCCCCGGAAGTTATAAATTAGCTAATAAACACAAGAAGTTTTATTTAAAGGAACGGTGTTTTAAGATGCGAAACGAGCAGTCGGATCGTTACATAGCTGGAGGAGGAGCTACAAGAGCATGAGTGGCCAAATGAGCGGGATATGATGTGCTTTTGAAAGGTGGAGTGTGAAAATATTATGGGGAGATATTAATAGCAGTGGGAACATGTGCTTGTGATAGTGGTGGGATAGTTGCAGGGTCTTTAGTGTAGTTAGTGGGGAATTAAGGTGGTGGATGCCCCCTGATCTAATACTAATACATTTATGTCGTCTTTTGTTTCACCCATTGGACCTCCTCTTTCAATTTAGAGTCCGACTCCACAAACTACCTCGACGGGTCAATAACTCTTTGCCATCTATGACTACCTTGCTTTTGACCTTGTATTGTATGGATGAGTTACCTAAAGAACCACAAATCAACCAACCTTCTGCTTAATGGAGATAACAAAAAGGAACAAAATAAGGTCATCACGTTTGCGCTGGTACATTTAATAGCCACAAATATCACATTGTGTGCAATGCCCCTAACAACAATTAACGGTTCAAAAATGACTTCGAGGGTCACAAAGTCACTTGGCATCATCCCAATTAGTTCATTTCAATCTTCTCTTTTCTTTTCTTTTTGACACTTCTTGTCTTGCTCATTTTTCTTCCTCTTTGTTCTTCTAATTATCACTCTTTTCTTTTCTCTCATTTCTTACATCCCATAATTTCACCTCTTTTTTTCTTCTTTTTCTTCTTTTTTCCTTTTTTCTTTTAATAAAATTAAATAAAAAAATAGTTCGATCGAACCCTATATATGTTGCCTACGTATCATGACGTCGCATGAATCAGATCTTTACGTAGTTCGAAAAATCCGAGAATAGACTAAACAAACTAACATTCTCTTTTTTTAAACTTAATGACTACTCTGATGAGAAAAGAGAAATAAAACAAGCAAATCCTTTTTTTTCTAAATTTTCTAGACTTAATGTTCTATAACCTATTCTAAACTCAAGCTTAACGATTGTATATTTTTTTCTCCTTTTTTTCTTTTTGAATCAAATACTCGATGGGAAATTATTAAGGAAAAAAACCTAAAAGAAAAAAAATTCTTTTTTATAGGAAGGAAGTCTAAAGAATAAACAAAAGAAAAATATTTTGAATTTCCATTTGATATACCTGAAGAAAGATTCGAAACGAGAAATGAAAAAGCTAAAAAACTATTTTTGGATTTTACTTTTTAATTATCTAACGGAGAAATTCTAAAGATAAATAAAAGATAAGGTATGTTAGTTTCTTCTATGTACATATCCTAAAGTTCAAGTAAAAATAAGAGCATTTTTTTATCTATTTATTTTTCATTAATTTTTCAAAGAATAACCTCAAAAGAAATTGTTTTTTGAATTATTAGAATTAATATGTTAAAGAAAACTTTTAAAGAGGTACTAACAGAAAATTCTCTTTCTTCCTTTTTGAATTTTTAGTATTAATGTACCAAAAGGAATATAAAAGCAATTTCATTTTAAGTTCTAGCTATTAATTTCCTAAAGGAAAACCACCTGAAAAGAATTTTTTTTATTTCTAGAATTAGTATTCTAAAGGAAACTTTTAACATAAATATAAAACGTGAAACCTCTTTTTTTGGATTTTTGAGTTACAATACACTTTTTTAAATATAAAGTAGAAAGTACAATAACAAAAAACTCGTCATTACTGTACAAAACTAGAAAGTAAAAGACGGCATAAAATGAAGAACATACTCAACACATACAAAAAATCTCCTTAAGTAACTCTAGGATGAGCGATCCTGACTAGATGGTCAAAGGGTGTCTGTCATGCTCAAACTCCGGTAAATACACCCATATATGTATGAGAAAACTTTAACCAACACTATGTGTGATCATAACACTCCCTATTAGACACATGCAAGACATGATTAAGACTATTTTTTGCAAAACGGCTTATGTGGCCAAAAGGTGACTAGAAGTGCAAAATTTGGCTAAGACCCCGCAAAGCCAAGGACCTAAGATTTATTAGGAAGATCAGACCATATGTAGGTTGCCTACGTATCCCGTCTCAAGAGATGAGAATCAGGTTAGCGTAGTTCCGGTAGATTAGATACGGGCAAGAATTTAAAAAATTATCTTTTCTTGAAAAGTGATGAAACATGTAAACTCTTTTTGTATTTTCTTTTACCCCCTTTTTGATTTTTTTTATTTTCGGAAAATGATGAAAAAGTGCAACAAAAAAAATTGAATTTTTTATTTTTTTCTTTTTATTCTTTTCGTAACAAAAATGTGACAGAAAACATAATTGGGCCCTACTTGCTTTATTTTCACACTTCACCCTATTTTTTTTCTTTTTTTTCATTTGCTCTTAATTATCATTAGTCCGCCAAATGACCTTTTTACCCTTGAAGATTGCAACATGTAAGCACATAGGATGTATTAGGATGGTCTTTTATTTTTGGGTACACCTGTCCTAGACGGACTCAACCCTTGTGTTGAGTCCCTTATGTAAAATGCATGTGATGCAACAAACGTTCCTACTAGGGATCCGGCATGAGGGATCGTTATTCTTGGTTTAAACGTGTTCTTGACCTGGCTTAGGCGGGCGAAACTCGAGCCGAAGATAGGGCAACGTACCAGGAGCACTGAAGTCTACCCGGCCTTGTTGTTGGCCCAGCCTTGTTCTATTTGGTATAACTTCTACAGAAAAAATGGACCACGCGAACATGTGCACCATATTCAAAAGACTCATAGGGGTAGCGTAAGAAGACAGTTATATACAATTCAAATAATATCAAAACGGTAAATAGACAGCATTTAGCATAAAGGTTCACAAAATACAGTAATATTAATAATAAATTAAGCCAAGTAAAATCATATTAACAAGCTCGAATTCTTGAACCCTGAACTAGAGATTCTGGGTTTATTCCCCAATAGAATCGTTAGAGCTGTCACACCTCCTTTTTACCACACCCGGAAGGGTATAAGGGAGTTTTTTCAAATTTAAGTTACAATTGAAATGAGATTATTATTTAAGATCATAGTCGCCACTTGAGATAATTTATAGTGTCCCAAAGCACCGGTTAAAATTCTGAATCGAGGAAATTGACTCTTATTTATGATCTGCAAACAAAAAAATCTGGGTAAGGAATTATGTTAACTCAGGAGAAGGTGTTAGGCATTCTCGGGTTCCGTGGTTTTAGCACGATCTCTTTGATCATACTTGGCTTAATCAAATTGTCCAATTACTTATTTAGAACTTCTGTGCATTTGCCTTTTTTAATTAAGAAATTTTCTAGAAACAGGTCACGCGTACGTGTACCCATTTTTTTGGCGCATCAAAAATCATGTCACGCGTACGTGTCTACAATTAATGACGCTTTATTAATATTAATAAAAATAATTGGCCAGAGTTACGCGAACGCATACTCTGATTTGGTTTTTAAGATCGTAATTATGTTATGCGAACGTATACACAATCACAATTATCAATTAAACGTGTCAAAATCAAACTACGAATATCATTTTAACAATACGTTCTTCTCGTTGAAGGTTTATCCACGAGCAATAAACTCAAGGTCACTGTCCTCAGGATAATTCCTGAGTAGGTAGATAGAATCAAATTCTGGTACCCTAGACTTTGTACTCTTTTGCTCTTCCAGACCCTGATGGTCACTGTCCCCGGGATAATCCCCGAGTAGGTAGATAGAATCAAATTCCAGTACCCTATACTTTGTACTCTTTTGCTATTTTGGACCCTGATGGTCACCTTCTTCTTCTTCTTCGCCTCATCATACAAGGAGCCCAAGGACTTCCTGTTCTTCTTCTTTTTCTCTTCTTTTGCAGCAGCCCCGGTTATCCTGAAGCAGAGGGTTCAGCAAGCAAGGATGGATCCTCGTCCTCATCCAACATCTTGAGTTCAGTGTC
Source organism: Nicotiana benthamiana (assembly GCA_034376525.1). Classification (NCBI taxonomy): domain Eukaryota; kingdom Viridiplantae; phylum Streptophyta; class Magnoliopsida; order Solanales; family Solanaceae; genus Nicotiana; species Nicotiana benthamiana. Next base: position 26,347,749 of record CM067335.1, read on the forward strand.
TTGGGAAACCATTAGGAAAAAAGAAGGCTTAGCAATGTGTAAGCTAAAAGTATGAATGTAGTCATTTAGGAAAGAACCTCGCTATGGGAATGGGCCTCCCATTTTCTCTTTAAGTGCTTGCGCCATATGTTTGCAGATCCCCTCGATCCACTCCTTGAAGCGGAGAACTGCATTAGGAACTTGGGTAACAACTGAACAGCGAAAAACATTGGCAATTAGAGAAAGCGTAAAAGAAAATGACAAATACTCGAGAAGGAATATACTTACGGATGCATTCCACTTCTTATGGAATGATAGAAATTTTGAAGGGACGAGGTCTTTGATTTCCATGCAAATGAACCTCCCCTTATAACATCAATCTTTGTCCTCATCGATGCTCGATAATGGAGCCTTTCTTGCTTGGAGAACGAGCTCGATCAACCCCTACATCCCCCCGAAAGAGTCAGGGATTGTATTGATGAATCATATGGTTGAGGGTGAACTGAGGTGCTTCAGTGTTGTTCATGAAGAGTCGTACAAGGATTAAGATCGTCCAAAAGGATAGCTAGTTTTTTCCCAAGGCACACCTCGTACCGTTAGCAGAAGTCAAGGACTATAGGGTCTACTTGGGAGAGAATGAAGGGGTAAGTGTAGACACTTAAGTACCTCCACATGACTAGTGATGTCATTACTGGGCACGACGATGACCACCACCTTGCCCTCCCAGTTAATGTCCCCCCGGATTGTGCGGGGGTTTGCTCTTATTGGTCATGTTGAGTGGAGTTCTTCTCGACGTTGAAGTCTTTCCCTATAGAGCAACCCTCGGATTTGAAGCTCTTCAAGGGATGCTCCATTTAGGTTTTAAGTTTAAGTTTCAATGATGACAATATTATCTTGTGTTATATTTTCAGGAGAAAAAAAGGAAAGGATGAAGATGATTAGCAAGATTGCTACTGGCTTCAAAATAAAAGGAAGAATGAAGAATCATTTACTGCATTAATGATCAATTAATAAGGTGATTGACTCATCTTAAATCAAGGAAAGAATGAAGATTCAGTTACAGCATTAATGATCAATCAAGAAGCAGATTGACACAATCAAGGGAACTCAGATTACCAATCATGGTCACTCCAGTTTCAAAGAGAAATAATCTCTCCTTAAATTCAGTTGTGATAAGGAAGCTCACTTTAGAATCTTGGCCAGTCAAAGAGAAAGATTCAAAGAGGCACCTCTTGGTTCAAATCCCTTAATTAAAGATCTTGTGCCTCCAATTTTAAAAAGGACTCAACGGCTTTTTTCTCTTGTATAAAAAGGTTGCTCTCTCAAGAAGAAGATTACGCAACTATAAAAAGTATATTCCAGATCCGTCTACTTTTTAGTTCAAACACTGTAATTTTGAGTTATCAGTGTCTCAAAAGATAGAGAGATCTAGAGTACAAAAGAAAGTTGTGTCAATTGATTAGAACTCAAAATTGCTGATTCTACATGTTGGTGGTAAACACAAACATCATCAATCTTTAACCTTATTCAAAGATCATAAGGAAACCCTTGTGACCCAAGGTAACTAGATGTAAGTACCATACCGGTACTGAACCAGTATAAATTGTGTGTGTCTTACTATTGCTCCTTACTGTTGTTACTCTTTCTGTCTCGTGGTTAGTCAACTAAATTTTAACTAGGCAACAATTCACCCCCCCCCCCTTGTACTTTCAATTGATATCAGAGCAAGGCTCATAATCTGTAACATATACCATGTCATAAGACATCAAAGTGTAGCGTGTGATGAAAAAGGGGAATTCTTCAGATTCCTCCAACGAAGGATGCAAATGGTGAAATTATTACATCAACTGATCCTCTGGATTTGATGATTACATTGATGAACAAGCTGATGTTATCACTGTAAATGCAAAAGCAAAAAATCTAATGTACAACGCTATCCGTGGAGAAGAATATGAAAAAAAATCCAGTTGTGAGAATGCAAATGAAATGTGGGATAAACTGGACGGAATCAACAAAGTGAAAGAGACTAGAATAGATCACCTGGTTATGAAATATGAATTATCTCAAATGAAGGATGGAGAATCTGTTGAAGAAATATTTTCTAGATTCAGTAAAATCCTTCGAGACCACAAATCATTTGGAAAACCTAATAAAATGGCGAACATGTTAGAAAGATCCTCAAAAGTCTACCTACAATCTAGTAACTGAAAGTTATCGCTGTAGAATGTCAAGACCTGGAAAAATCTCATATGATGAACTTAGAGATGACTTGATTGCTTTTGAGAAAACTCATCTTTATAGAAAAAATCAAGAGAAAATGAAAATCGATGCTTTCAAGGAAACTATGGCTAAACCTGAAAATGAAGATGAAGTAGAAGGAGGATAATAAGATGAAAACATTACAATGCTCTCGCAAGTTGTGACCAACATGATGAGAAGAAACAAAAACTACAGAGGAGGCAATTTTAATTTCAGAAAATAAAGGGCGAGAAATGAAACAAATAAAAATGATAGAATATGTTACAAATGTGGAAAACTCAGACACGTTCAAGTTGACTGTCCTAAATTAAAAAGGAAGCTTAGCTAAAACATGCAAATGAAGAAAGCTTTTAGAGCATGGAGTGATGAGGGGGAATCTTATAACGGGGAAATTGCCAACATGTGTTTTATGGCTCTTAGAGACAATGAAGAATCAGATAAACTTGGACTATTGGAAGATACCAACAATGAAGAAGATGATTCAAGAAGACTCTACTCACCGTTGGATGAAGGAACTAGTGAGATACGCACTCTTTTATGTCCATCTTGTTGTGAACTTCAAGAATTTGTTGATATTGCTCTTGTAGACATTGAAAGAGTATAAAATGAACTCAGAAAAGTCAAGAGAGAAAGAGAAAGAGAAAATAAGGATTGGGCCCTGAAACTAGAAGTATGCAAACTTGAACGTGATATACTTCAAGAAGAAGTAAACGAACTCATGCTTCAATTGAATGGCCTACAAAAATCATCAAGTTTCTAGTTCATTTCAGAACGTTCCTGTTAGAAATAAAATACCGTGCTCCTTTAATGTTAAAAATTATCATAGCACTAACAATTGCAGGAATAGAATTAGAGCTGAGAATAATTCTAGAAACTTCAACAGCTTACCTTACACCTAATGTGGTAAAACCGTAAAAGTAGTCACACCTCAAACCATTGCAGGTTCAAAAACAATAGGTGGTGGATTTGGAGACCAAAATCCTCAAACCAAACTAACTCTCAAAAATCCAACCAGTCAGGACCCCAGCAGGCTTGGGTGCCTAAAAATAAGTAATCTTGTTTTGCAGGAACACCACAAGAATAATCGAAAAGAAAAATGGTATCTCGACAGCGCGTGTTCGAGACATATGATGAGTGACAAACAATTTTTCAAATCAGTCACCAAGCTAGATGGAGGAACAATTACGTTGGTGACAAATCCAAAGGAAATATTACTTGTGTTGGAAAGGTTCCTGTAAGCTCTACATGTGATGCAGATGAAGTTTACTTAGTGGATGAACTCGGGTACAATCTTCTCAATATCAGTAAACTATGTGACAATGATTATGAGGTACATTTTAGGAAACTTGGCTGTTTCATAGAAGACAAATCAAGTAATATCATTCTCTCTGGTAATAGAGATAGAAATGTATATACCATCAAAAACCTACAAAACTTTAGGGATCAAATTTGTCTTTCTTTTATGTTTGAAGATCTCAGGGTTTGGCATAGGAAACTTGGGCATGCACACCATTCAAAAACTTTCAAAACATGACCTTGTCATTGGTTTTCCCAAAGCTGGATTATACAAAATATCATATCTGTGATGCATGTCAATTAGGAATGTGTCACGACCCTGGTTCGCCCTCCGTGAACCATCACCTAGTCTCTACGACTAGGTAAGCCTAAATTGCGAAAGTAAAATAGTTTAAAACAGAAATAAAATAATAACAATGCTTAAATGTGTCGCTCAACATACACCATGTTTAACTCTCAATGCCAATACATAAATCCAAGACCAGAAACCCACGAATCACAAGCTAAGAAAAATATTACATAGCTCTAACTCTGGAAATGTCTAACAAGAACAGAAAATACATAAGGGCTAAGTACTAAAAGCAGGAATAGAAAGAGTCTTCTCGGTCTAGGGACGCGACAGATATACCTCAAGTAACTGATTCTATAATTCAATTCTAAGCTAATACATTAAATTAGGTAAAATTACCAAAACTCCCTCGGGCCCACGTGTCGGAATTGGGTAAAATATATATTTTCAGAATACTCACACTCTCACGAGTCTAACTATATCAAATTATCTCAATCCGGTGTCATATTCCCAATCAAAACTCAATTTCTTGGTCTAAGAACGTTTCCCCCAAATTCCACAAAAATTTCAAAATTAAAGGATGGATTTAAGTGTAGATTCATGGAAATTAGTCTAAAACGAGTAGGAACCATTTACCCAAATCGCCTAGGAGAAAATCTCTTCAAAAATTGCAATCTCCCGGGCTCCCAAGTCCAAAATATGAATTATGGTTCAAACCCTCGATTTTGGGTTTTAAATATCTGTCAAGGTGTTTCCTTCTTTTCGAAAGCGGAAGGACTCTGGCATTTGCTAAGCACAAAAATGACTTTGACAAAAATCCTCTTACGCGAACATGACCAAGACACTCGGGAACGCGATGATTCCTCAGACTTATCCTTCGCGAACGCACTCCCTTTCTCGCAAACGCGATGAACAAACTCGACCTCAAATCCAGCTGACCAATTACTCTATTCAAACGCATTGCCCTTCCCGCCAATGCGTGGCACGAACATCCAGCCCTTCGTGAATGCAAAGGCTAAAATTCCACTATGTTCTAACGACTCTTCGCGAATGCGAGGGTCCACTCGCGAATGCGAAGAGTAAATATCTACAACAGCTGAACCTGAAATTCTACAACTCCAAACTTCATAAAATGGTTCAATTGACCACCCGAAACTCACTCGAGGCTCCCAAGACCTCAACCAAACATAGAAACATATCCTAAAACCTCATTAGAACTTGTTCCAGCCTTCAGAATGCGCAAAAATACATTAAAACACCTATTTTGCATCGCATTGAAGCTAAGCAATTCCAAAAACACTAAAAATACATTTTTGATCAAAAATTCTATCAAAACCCGTCCGAATGAGCTCAAATTTTGCACACGTGTCACATTCAATACTACAGAGCTACTCTAACTTCTAAAATTCCATTCCAACTGTTGGATCAAAATCTCACTATCGAGCCGAAAACATCAAAAATTTAACTTTCATTATTTCAAGCCTAAATTAGCTACGGACCTCCAAAACACAATCTAAACACTCCCCTAATCCCGAAATCACCCAACAGAGCTTACGAAACCATCGAATTTCCATTTCGAGGCCATCTTCACACTATTTCAACTATGGTCAACTTTCCAACACTTAACTCTCATTTAGGGACTAAGTATCTCAAAACTCTCTGAAACTTAAAACCAAACATCCTGACAAATCAAAATAGCATAAATAAACACGAGGAAAGAAGTTAATAGGGGATCGGGGCATTAATTCTTAAGACAACCGATCAGTTCGTCATATCCTCCTCCATTTAAACATTTCATTCATCCTCGAACGAGCATAGAGACATACCTGAAGTAGTGAAAAGATAAGGGTAACGGCTGCGCATATCCTTCTCGGTCTCCCAGGTAGCCTCCTCGACTGGCTGGCCCGGCCACTGTACCTTAACTGATGCAATGTTCTTGACCTCAACTTTCTGACATGCCTGTCCAATATTTCCACTGGCTGCTCAACACATGGTAGATTCTTGTCCAACTGGACTGAACTGAAATCCAACATGTGCGACAGATCACCGTGATACCTCGGGAGCATCGAAACATGAAATACCGGATGAACTCCTGCTAATCAGGGACGTAAGTCAAGCTCATAAGCAACATAACATGCCTCAATGTCTAAAACGGCCAATAAACCTTGGACTTAACTTCCCTTTCTTCCCAAATCTCATACCGCCCTTCATAGGTAAACCCCGAAGAAGAACCCACTCTCCAACCATATAGAAAACATCATGAACCTTACGGTCCGTGTAACTCTTCTGTCTGGACTGGGCTGTGCGGAGTCTATCCTGAATCACATTAACCTTCTCCAAATCATCCTGAACCAAGTCTGTGCCCAATAGTCTAGCCTCACCCGGCTCAAACCAACCCACCGGGAATCTACACCGCCAACCATATAAAGCCCCATACGGTGCCATCTAAATGGTGGACTGATAGTTGTTGTTGTAAGCAAACTCCGCCAATGGTACGAACTAATCCCAAGACCCTCTAAAAACAATTACACATTTACGGAGCATATCCTCAAGAATCTGAATAGTGCGCTCGGACTGCCCGTCCGTCGGAGGGTGAAATGATGTACTCAACTCCAACCGAGTACCCAACTCATGCTGAACGGCCCTCCAGAACCGTGATGTGAACTGAGTACCTCTATCTGAAATGATGGACATTGGAATACCATACAGACGAACAATCTCCCGGATATAAATCTCTACCAAACGCTCCGAAGAATAAGTAGTACACACAGGAATGAAATAAGCAGACTTAGTCAGTCGATCCACAATCACCCAAATAGCATCAAACTTTCTCAAAGTCCGTGGGAGCCCAACTACAAAGTCCATGGTGATCCGCTCCCACTTCCACTCCAGAATCTCTATCTGCTGAAGCAACCCACCCAGTCTCTAGTGCTCATACTTCACCTGCTGACAGTTGAGACACCGAGCTACAAACCCAACTATATCATTCTTCATCTTCCTATACCAATAGTGTTTCCTCAAATCTTGATACATCTTCGTGGCACCCGTATGGATGTAATACCGCAAACTATGGGCCTCCTCTAGAATCAACTCTCGCAACCTATCAATATTGGGTACACAAATCCGACCTTGCATCTTCAATACCCCATCATCACCAATAGTAACATATCTGGCATCACTGTATAGAACCTTGTCCTTGAGGACAAGAAAATTTGGGTCATTATACTGCCGCTCCCTAATACAATCAAATAAGGAAAATCAAGAAACCACGCAAGCTACAACCCGACTGGGCTCTAAAAGGTCCAATATCACAAACATGCTGGCTAAGGCCTGAACATCCATTGCCATAGGCCTCTCCGATGCCGGAAAATATGCCAAACTCCCCAAACTCTATGCTCGGTGACTCAAAGCATTAGCCACTACATTATCCTTTCTTTGGTGATACAAAATAGTGATATCATAGTCCTTCAACAACTCTAACTACCTCCTCTGGCGCAAATTTAGATCCTTTTGCTTGAAAAAATGTTGCAAACTCCGATGGTTAGTATAAATCTAACAGGGAACCCATATAAATAATGGCGCCAAATCTTCAGGGCATAAACAATGACAGCTAACTCAAGGTCATGAACAGGGTAGTTCTTCTCATGTATCTTCAGCTGCTTGGACGCGTAGGAAATCACCCTACCGTCCTGCATCAACACTGCTCTGAGGCTGATCCTCAAGGCATAATAATATATTGTATAAGACCCCGAACCTGAAGGTGATACCAAAACTGGGGTTGTAGTCAAAGTTGTCTTGATCTTCTGAAAGCTCGCCTCGCACTCCTCTATCTTCTAGGCCAACCTGGTCATAGGGGTTGCAATCGATGAAAACCCCTCCACAAAATGATGGTACTAGCCCACCAAACCAAGGAAACTATGGATCTCGGTAGCTGAGGATGGTCTGGGATAACTCTGCACGGCCTCTATCTTCTTCGGATTGACTTGAATACCCTCACTCAACACTACATGGCCTAAGAATGCCACTGAATCCAACCAAAATTCATATTTTCAGAACTTAGTATATAATTTCTTCTCTATCAGAGTCTGAAGCATAGTCCTGAGGTGCTGCTCATGATCTTCCCAACTCCGAGAATACACCAAAATATCATCAATAAAGATAATGACGAACAAGTCAAGATATGGCCGGAACACATTGTGCATCAAATACATAAAGGTTGCTGGGGCATTGGTCAGCCCAACTGACATGACAAGGAACTCGTAATGACCATATTTAGTCCTGAAAGCAATCTTCAGGATATCTGACTCCCGAATCTTCAACTGATGGTAACATGAGTTCAAATCAATCTTATAAAATACTCGTGCACCCTAAAGCTGGTCAAACGAATCATCAATACATGGCAAAAGGATAGCAGTTCTTCACTGTAACCTTGTTAAACTGGGGATAATCAATACACATATGCATAGAACCATCTTTTTCTTCACAAATATGATAGGAGCACCCCAAGGCGATACATTGGCTGAATATAACAAATATCAAGCAATTCCTGTAACTGATCCTTCAACTCCTTCAACTTAGGAGGAGCCATACGATACAAAGAAATAGAAATAGGCTGAATTTCCGACAACAAATCAATGCCAAAATCAATATCTCTATCAGGAAGAATGCACGGAAGGTCGGCTGGAAACACATCGGGAAAATCTCGTACTACTGGGACTAAATCAACTGAAGGGGTATCAATACTGATATCTCTCACATAAGCTAAATATGTGTCACACCCTTTCTCAATCAGATACAGAGCCTTAAGGAAAGAAATAACTCTACTGGGAGTGTGATCTAAAGTACCCCTCCACCCAGCACGTGGTACACCTGACATAGCCACCGTCACGGTTCTGGCGTGACAATCAAGAATAGTATAATGGGGCGATAACAAGTCCATGCCCAGGATAATATCAAAGTCAACCATGCTGAGTACCAATAAATCGGCTATGGTCTCAAAACCACTAAAAGCAACCAAACACGACCGATAAACATGGTCCACAACAAGAGAATTTCCCACAGGAGTAGAAACATAAATAGGGGAACTCAAAGAATCTATAGGTACACCCAAATGTGGAGCAAAATGAGAAGAGACATAAGAGTAAGTGGAGCATGTATCGAATAGAACCGATACATCTCTTTGACAAACCAGTATAATACATGTGATGACAAATTCGGAGGCGGCAGCCTCGCTACGGGCAAGAAGGGAATAGTATTTGGCCTGGCCTCCCCCTCGAGGGCGACCTCTACCTCCCCGACCTCCGCATCTAGCTAGCTGAGCACGTGGGTTAGCAAGTGGGGCTCTGCGAAGCACGCTATACCGGAGAAATCTATGGAAGTGAACCCCTCCCATGTTTGGGGCAATCCTCACCATATGGTGTGTGTCACAACACTCAAAACAAGCTCTGGGAGGACGTGGTGGCTATGACTAGCTAGGGCCGTGTCTGTTGGGTTGTCCTCTAAAAGCACCCCGCGTAGGAGGTGCGCTAGAAATCAGAGGTGCAAAATAAGGCTCCTAAGGCCTAGGAGGAGCTGGAGCACTAATGGCTACTGGAAGAGCTAAATGAACAGGGCGACCCATATAACCCCTACCATGACGACCTGCAACTAGGGTACGGGCACCAGAACGATGGCCTGACTCTCGAGACCTCTTAGCCTCCCTCTCCTTTCTCTCTATCCCTAGCATGTATACCCTCAATCCTCTTAGAAATGCTCACCACCTACTGATAAGAAATATCCATGTCCAACTCACGAGCCATGCTAGATCTGATATTTGGAATAAGGTCCTCAATAAATTGGGGAATCCTCTCACAGACAGTAGAAACCAAGGCTAGAGCATGTCTAGCCAAGCTAGTGTAACGGACAGCATACTTTGAGACAGTCATAGTACACTGGCAAAAATGCTCAAACTCTGCACGCCATGCGTGTCACGACTCTAACCCAGAACTCGGTAGTGATGGTACCACTAGTGAAGACAAGGCCATCGAGTAAAATCCAATTCACTTTTGAAAATACTTAACCAACATAAATATAATCTAAACATGACTTAAATATACTAAACAGCGGAAAATATCGATAATAATTCCCTAACCAGGGTGTCACAAGTCACGAGCATCAATAAGTCATAATACGGGTATGCTAAAGTCATAACTACTACAAATGTTTGAAGAAGAACAGAAATGATAAAGGAGTAGAGATATGGGGCTGCGGACGTCAACAGCTACCTCGAAATTTCTTAAAGGTCTGCTTGGAACTGGAGGAAATCAGCACTCCGGAGCGGAACTAGCAACGCCTGAATCTGTACACAAAGTGCAACTAGTAAAGTGAGTACTCCAATTCAGTGAGTAACAAATGTAAATAATGACTGAAAGTAGAAAAACACGTAAAGAACAAGGCATTTTATAAAGAAGCAATAAATCACTTAAAATTAGTAAATCCAGTAAAATCAAGTAAAATCCACTGTTAACCAGTAAAATAGGTAATTCACAGATAATTAAGATAAAGTAAACAAATAAAAGTTCGACCCTCGGGCATAGTATCAACAAATCCACCACTCGGCCAACATCTCAGATCAATACCAGCCCATCGGGCTCAATCTCATATCACAATGGGTATCCGCGCTCATTGAGGGTGTGCATACTCCTAGAGGGGCCCCTTACGGCCTAAGTGCAATAATAAGCCATCTTGTGGCATCAAATCTAAGCCCTCAGTCCCATATCAATCAAACCACATCGTGGCGTACATATCTCAGGCCCTCAGCCTCAATTCAGTATTAGTGTTTCCTCACAATATAGGCCACTGGACTTACTCAGTCAAAAATACTCACAAGCCCCTCGGGAAATAGTAGTGTTTCTTAGCCCAAACATCATTTAAAATATCATTTAAGTCTTAAAACCAAGTGAACATGTCTAAGTAGTAAAATGGTGGAAAATAGCATGACTAGTTCAAGTAATAAGTCAAAACAGTGAGGAAATAGTAATAAAAATCTCCGAAGGGTTCAAAAAATTAGCATGAAGCCCATATACGACGCCCAAATCATGAGGATAGCAAATACGTTTCAGTCAAATACGCAATAAAATTATGAACTGGGATGGACCAAGTCAAAATCCCTAATAGTACACGACCTCACGCTCATCATCAAGTATGTGTCTAACCTCAATATAGCATTACGGTGTGCAATTCGAGGTTTCAACCCTCAGAACATCATTTATAATAATTACTCACCTTGAAGTGGCTAAATCTCTAGCTCGCGATGCCTTTTCCCCTCGAATCAGCCTCCACATGCATCGAATATATCCAAAATCAGAACGAGGACGTTAAAATATGCTAAGGTAACAAAGCCCAAGCGAAAATAATCAATAAAGGGCACAAATCCCGAAACTAACAAAACATGAGCCCATGCCTACTTCTCGGAACTCTAAAATTTTTACATCATTAGAGTCCTTATCTCCCCCACGAGTTCATACATATCAAAAATTCTCTAATCCGTCCTCAAATGGTCCTTCAAATCCCAATTCAAAAGTCCAATTTCTCATGCTCTAGTTCTTCAATTTTTAGGCTTAGCTTTCATGATTTTCTAGGTGGAATTCACATAATAATCGCATTTTTAGTCCAATAATCTTACCTCCCAACGATTCTCCTTGAATCCCACTTAATCTCCTACAAAAATCCCCAAAAACAAGCAGCTATGGATGAAAATAGAACCACATTCGTGAACAAGACGAGTTTAAAAACATTCTGCCAATGCCTTAATTTTCTTCTTCACGAACGTGGTCAAACCCTCTTGTTCGCGAAGCATGCGCGTTGACCAACTTTTTCTCTATGCGAACGCGTAACGATCTTTATGAACGCAATGCTTCCTCCACCTAAACCTTCGCGAACGCTTTCACTCATCCGTGAATGCAATGAACACAGGACCTCGAACCCACCTGATCCAATTTCCTCTACGCGATCGCGAAGATCTTCCCGCGAATGTGATGCACCACTTCCCAGCCCTTTGCGAACGCGAAGCCCTTCGCGAGCGCGAAGCCCTTCTTGCAAATACAAAGATTAAATATTGGCCTTCATCAACTGCCTCTTCGTGAACGCGAGGCTCCACTCAAGAACGCGAAGGGATAAATCTCTGCATTAGCTTAGCAGATTTTTCTGCAATTTTCCAAACTCCAGAATGATCCGAATGACCACCCGAAACTCACACGAGGCCCCCGGGACCTCAACTAAAGTCACCAACACATCCCAACGCCTTATTCAAACTTGTTCTAATCGTCAAAACACCTCAAACAACATCAAATCACCCAAAACGCATCGGATTCAAGCCTAAGTTTTCTAAAACCTTCCATAATATGCATTTGATCAAAAACCCAACCAAACTACGTCTGAATGACCTGAAATTTTACACACACATCCCAAATGACACAACAAAGCTACTAAAACTCTCAGAATTCCATTCAGGCCCCTATATTAAAATCTAGGGTACCAATCGGGAATCGCCAAAATATCAACTTCGCCAATTCAAACCTAATTCTACTCCGAACCTCCAAAACCCATTCCGATCACACTCCTAAGTCATAAATCACCTCCAGAAGCTAACCTAACCATCGAAACTCACATCCAACACCTCTAACACATAATTCAACATCCGATTGACTTTTCCAACTTAGACTTCCTTAAAAGAGACTAAGTGTCTCAAACCTTACCAAAACCATTTAGGACTCGATCTGACCAACATGATACCACAAACACAGATAACGAAGCATAAAGAAGCAGAAATGGGGGAAACAGAGTGGTAACTCATGAGACGACTGACCGGGCCGTCACATCCTCCCTAACTTAAACAAATGTTTGTCCTCGAATAAGTCAAGAAACATACCTGAAGCCTCGAATAGGTGAGGATATCTGCTCTGCATCTCCCGCTCGGTCTCCCAAGTAGCCTTCTCCACGGGCCGACCGCTCCACTTCACTTTTACTGAAGTTGTATCCTTTGACCTCAACTTCCGAACCTGACGACCCAAAATAGCTATTGGCTCCACATCATAAATCAAATCATCATCCAACTGAACCGTGTTGAATTCCAAAACATGATACGTGTCCCTAACATACTTTCAGAGCATAGAAACATGAAATACCGTAGGCACACTCGACAAGCTGGGTGGCAAAAAAAAAGCTCATAATCCACCTCCCCAATCCTCTGAAACACCTCAACATGCCTAATAAACCGAGTACTCAATTTCCCTTTCTTCCCTATTGTCATAACACCCTTCATGGGTGAAACCTTCAACAAAACCTTCTCGCCAACCATTTAGGACACATATCAAACCTTTCTATCATCATAACTCTTTTGCCCTGGCTGCGCTGTACGAAGCCTCTCCAGAATCACCTTTACCTTTTCCAAAGCATCCGGCACTAAATCAACCCCCAATAACCTAGCCTCGTTGGGCTCGGACCAACCAACTGGAGATTTACACCACCTCCCATGTAATGCCTCATATGGAACCATCTGAATACTCAGCCGGTATCTGTTGTTATAAGCAAACTCTGGAAGTGGTAGAAACTCATCCTATGATCCTCGAATCAATAAAATAAGCATGCAGTATGTCCTCCAATATCTGAATAGTGCGTTCAGACTGCCCGTTCGTCCGAGGATAAAAAGTTGTGCTCAATTCCACCTAAGTACCCAACTCTCTCTGCACGGCTCTCCAAAACTGCAAAGTAAACCGAGTACCTCTATCAGAAATGATGGAAACTAGAACACCATACAAACGAACAATCTCCCGAATATAGATCCCTGCCAACTGCTCTGAAGAATAGGCAGTACACACAGGAATGAAGTGCGCAGACTTTGTCTGCCGATCCATAATCACCCAAATGGCATCGAATTTCTTCAAAGTCCATGGAAGTCCAACACCAAAGTCCATAGTGATCCTCTCCCACTTTCACTAAGGAATATACATCTGCCATAGAAAGCCACCCGGTCTATGATGTTCATATTTCACTTGCTGATGATTGACACACCGAGCTACAAATATCACAATATCTTTTTTTATTCTGCTCCACCAATTGTGTTTCCTCAAATCCTGGTACATCCTCGCTGCACCGGGATGATGGAATACCGCGAGCAATAGGCCTTCTCCAGAATCAACTCCCGAAGCCCATCCACATTGGGCATGCAAATCAAACCCTGCATCTTCATCACCCCATCAACACCTATGGTCACATCTCTGGCATCATCGCGCTAAACTTTGTCCCTAAGTACAATCAAATGTGGATCATGATACTGGCGCTCTCTAATACGATCATATAAGAAAGACCAAGAAACCACACAAGCCAATATCCGACTAGGCTCCAAATATCTAACCTCACAAATAGATTGGCCAAGGCCTGAACATCAACTGCAAGAGGTATCTCCTCAACTGGAATATATTCAAACTTCCTATACTCACTGCCTTTCGGCTCAAGGCATCGGCCACCATATTGGCCTTTCCTGGATTATACAATTTAGTGATATCATAATCCTTAAGGAAATCCAACCATTTGCCTCAAATTAAGATCCTTTTCCTTTATCAAATGCTGAAGACTGCGATAGTCAGTGAACACCTCATAAAATACGCCATACAAGTAATGCCTCCAAATCATCAATGCATGAACTATGGCAGCTAACTTCAAATCATAAACGGGGTAGTTCTTCTCATGGGGCTTCAACTGACGAGAAGATAATCAATAACTCTACCCTCCTACATCAACATACAACCAATCCCAACTATCGGAGCACCACAATACATGGCATATGAACCTGAAGTTGATGGCAAAACCAACATTGGAGTTGTGATCAAAGCTAGCTTGAGTTTCAGAAAGCTCTCCTCACACTCGTCCAACCATATAAAGGAAGCACCCTTCTGAGTCAACTTGGTCAAGGGCGATGCAATATATGAGAATCCCCAAACAAACCAACGATAACAGCCTGCCAAGCCAAGAAAGATACGAATCTCTGTGGCTGAGGACGATCTAGGCCAACTCTGGACCACTTCTACTTCTTCGGATCAATTTTAATACCCTCGCTCGACACCACATGCCCCAAGAAAGCCACTGAACCAAGCCAAAACTCACACTTGGAGAATTTTGCATGAAATTTCTCCTCTCTCAATCTCTGTAACACAACTCTCAAATGCTCTGCGTGCTCCTCCTGACTATGCAAATACACTAGAATATTATCAATGAATACTATGATAAATGAATTAAGAGAAGGCCGAAACACGTTGTTCATCAAATGCATGAATGTTGTTGGGGCATTGGTCGGCACAAAAGACATCACCAAGAATTCATAATTACCATATCGGGTCTTGAAAGCCGTCATAAGAATATATGAATCCCTGATCTTCAACGGTGATTACCTGAATGGAGATCAATCTTGGAGAACACCCTCTAGAGCTGATCAAATAAATCATCGATGTGAGGTAAAGGACACTTGTTCTTAATTGTTACCTTGTTCAATTGCCTGTAATCAATGCACATTCTCATTGTGCTATCCTTCTTCTTCACAAACAAAACTGGCGCACCCCAAGGTGACACACTAGGCCGAATGAACCCCTTATTTAAGAGTTCCTCAAGCTGCTCCTTCAATTATTTCAACTCCGATTGTGACATATGATACGGCAAAATAGAAATAGGCTGAGTGCCCGGCACCAGGTCAATACCCTGTCCGGTGGCATGCCTAGCAGGTTTGCCGGAAATACATCGGGAAAATCCCTCATAACTGGAACAGAATCAATACTGGGAGTCGCAGCTCCGACATCCCTCACAAATTCTAGATTTGAAAGACAATACTTCCCAACAATACATCAGGCCTTCAAAAAAGAGATCAATCCACTAGGAACATAATCAGTTACACATCGCCACTCGATTCATGGCACACCCGGCATAGCCTAAGTGACAGTCTTAGCATGATAGTCCGGAATAGCACGACATGGAGATAACCAATCCATGCCAAAATGACATCGAAATCTACCATACTCAATAATAATAGATCCATTTGGGTCTCTAGACCCCCAATAATCACCACACATGACCAGTACACACGGTCTGCAACAACAATATTGCCCACTGGGGTAGATACATGAACAGCTAAAGCAAGAAGCTCATGGGGCGTACCCAAATAAAGAGAAAAATATAAGAACACATAAAATAAGGTGGAACCGGGATAAAATAATTAAAGGTATTTATGTGGAAGACTGAAACAATACCTGTAATAATAACATCTGAAGCAATAGCATCGGGTTTGCCTAGGAGTGCATAGAAATGAGCCTAACCGTCCCCTAATCGACCTCCCCCTCTAGGGCAACCCCTAGTTAACTGACCTCCACCCCTAGCTGGTTGAGCGGGTGGTGAAGAAGAAACTGGCATTGAAGCTGAAGACTGACCCCCTCTGCTGGGATGAATTAGCAACACGACGAGGATACTGCCTCCACATGTGTCCCCTCTCACCACACTCATAACAACTCCAAGGTGCTGGAGAAGGGGACTGAAGGGAACCCCTCACACTGGAGTGACTAGCAGATGCACTTTTTATAGAAGAGCCCTGAGCTGATGGAGCATGTGATGAACTATGAGCTGGAAGGGCGTTGAGCTATGACTGGCCCTGCTGAGATCCATGATAACCATGACCCAAAGATGCCCCATGATAACCTGGGCGAGCTGATTGAGCAAGCCTGAATGAACGGCCTTTGTTGTGCTAAAACTGGCCCCTCAAAGGAGCACTACTATAGCTGCTAGATCCTCGAGGCCTCTTACCTCCCTGTCCTCTCACTGCTGACAGCAAACCGGCTCAATCTCACGAACAATATCAACCACCTTTTTAAACGTAGTACCAGATATCTTATCCCCAGTCATAATAATACGGAGCTGATAAGTAAGACCATCAACAAATCTCCTGAAACTCTCTAGATCTATCGGAACCAACCAGATGGCATGAAGAGCCAACTCATACTGCGACACGGTCATCTCCCCCTAACGCAGCCACTCAAAGTGTCTATGCAACTCCTCTCTACGAGACTGTGGCACATACTTCTCCAGGAAGAGAACGGAGAACTGCTACCAAGAAAGGGTTGCTGCACCAACATGCCTACGCCTCTCAAAATCCTCCCACCAAATGAAAGAAACTCTTGAAAACTGATAGGTAGTTAAAGCAACCCCGCTGGTCTCAAAAATACCTGCAGTACGAAGCATCCTCTGACGCTTATCCAAAAAGCCCTAGGCAACCTCGCAATCTGCGTCACTAAAGGTTGAAGGCTACAATCAACCAAATCTCTCCGACCTACACTGCTCATCCTCCGGCATGACCGGAACAATATAGTCTTGAGAAGCTGCAACTGGCTGGGCGGGGTGTGCCCCGGCCTGTTAAGTAGATATTGCTGTAGTGGCTGAAACCACCTAAGCCAGGCTAGTGCAAATTGATAAGATATGTGCCAAGGCCTCCTGATGACCCAGAATCACGATAGGCACATCTGGTGCCCGAACTGGAGCTGTTGGAGCATCCACAACTGGATCCTGATCTTGAGCTAGGGCAGTTGATGGATCTACATGTGTTGTCCTCGCTGCTCTACCTCTACCACGACCACGACCAAGACCTGCGTCCTGGTCTCTAGTGGCCTCAGTTGGTGGCACCGGTGGTAATTTACCCCGTCTGGTAGCGCGGGTCCTCACCATCTATGAGAGAATAGAATAACAAAAGTTCCATAATCGGCTCAACAATTTCGCACGACAAGAATTTCAAGAATATGAAGTTTTTTTCGTAAAGGTTCTACAGCCTCTCGAGGATAAATACAGATATCTCTATACCGATCTGCGAGACTCTACTAAACCTGCTCATGACTTGTGAGACCTATGTAACCTAGGCTCTAATACCAACTTGTCACAATCCTAACCCTGAACCCGGTCGTGATGGCACCTCTCATGAAGATAAGGTCAGCCAGTTAAATCCAATTCACTTTTGAAAATAGTTAACCAACATAAAAATAATCTAAAGATGATTTAAATATATTAAACAGCGGAAACTATAGATAAAAATGCGAAAAATCCAACCCGACACAACCCTAACTGGGATGTCACAAGTCACGAGCATCTATAAGCCATAATACAAGTCTGCTAAAGTCATAACTACTAAAAATGTTTGAAGAAGAACAGAAATGATATAGGAGTAGATACATGGGGTTGCGGACGTCAACAGCTACATCGTAATCTCCGAAAGGCCCACCTGGAACTTGAGGAAATCAACACTCCAAAGCGAAACCAGCTACGGCTGAATCTGCACATAGGGTGCAGGGAGTAAAGTGAGTACTCCAACTCAGTGAGTAACAAACATAAATAGCAACTGAAAGTAGGAAAATATGTAAAGCACAAGGCATTCTATAATGAAGCAGTAAATCACTAAAACTAGTAAAAATCAAGTAAAATTCTCTTTTAACCAGTAAAACAAGTAATTGATAAATTATTAAGATAAAGTAAACAAATAAAAGTTCGCCCCTCGAGCATTGGATCAACAAATCCACTCCTTGGGAACCATTTCAGATCAGTACCATCCCCACGGGCTCAATCTCACATCACAATAGGTACGACACTCAGTGAGGGTGTGCAGACTCCTGGAGGCGCCCCTTACGGCCTAAGCACAATAATAATCTATCTCGTGGCATCAAATCTAGGCCTTTGGCCATATATCGATCAAGCCACCTCACGGCATACATATCTCAGGCCCTCGACATCAATTTTCAGTATCAGTTTTTCCTCACAATATAGGCCATCGGCCTTACTCAGTCAGAAATACTCACAAGCCACTCAGGAAATAGTAAAACAGTGTTTCTCAGCCCAAACATCAATTAAAATATCATTTAAGTCTTAAAACTGTGTGAACATGGCTTAGTAGTAAAACGGTGGAAATTAACATGACTAAGTTTAGCTAATAAATCAAAACAGTGAGTAAATAGTAATAAGAATCCCGAAGGGTTCAAATAGTTGGCACGAAGCCGAAATATGGTATTCAGCCCAAATCATGAGGATAGCAAATAAGTTTCAATCAAATATACGGTAAAATCATCAAACAGGATGGACCAAGTCACAATACTCAATAGTACACAACCCCACGCTCGTCATCAAGCATGTGTCTCGCCTCAATATATCACTACGATGTGCAATCTGGGGTTTCAAACTCTCAGAACATCATTTACAATCATTACTCACCTCAAACCTGCTAAATCTCTAGCTCACGACGCCTTTACCCTCGAATCGGCCTCCACGCTCGCCGAATCTATCCAAATTAGAAAGAGGATGTCAAAATATGCTAAGGGAACAAAGCCCAAGTGTAAACAATCAAGAAAGGGCAAAAATCCCGAAATTAGCAAAACTTGAGCCCCGGGCCCACTTCTCAAAACTCATAAATTTTTACATAATTACATTCTTTATCTCCCCACGAGTTCATACATGTCAAAAGTTCTCTAATGTGACCTCAAATGGTCTTTCAAATCCCAATTCAAAAGTCCAATTTCTCAAGTCTTAGTTCTTCAATTTTTAGGCTAAGCTTTCATGATTTTCTAGGTGGACTTCCATAATAATCGAGTTTTTAGTCCAAGAATCTTACCTTCCAATGATTATCCTTGAATCCCTCTTCAATCTCCTTCAAAAATCTCCAAAACCAAGCAGTTATGGGAGAAAATAGACCCACATTCGCGAACAATACGAGTTTAAAAACATTCTGCCGAAGCCTTAATTTCCTTTTTCGCGAACGCGGTCAAACCCTCGCGTTAACCAACTTTTTCTCTATGTGAATGTGCAACGACCATCGAAAATACGATGCTTCCTCCACCTTAACCTTCGCGAACGCACTCACTCATCCGCGAACGCGATGAACACTGGACCCTAACCCATCTGACCCAATTTCCTCTATGCGATCGTGAAGACCTTCTAGTGAATGCGATGCACCACTTCCCAGCCCTTCACGAATGCGAAGCCCTTATCGCAAATGCAAAGGCAAAATTCTGGCCTTCCTCAACTGCCGCTTCGCGAACATGATGCTCCATTCGAGAACGCGAAGGGATAAATCTCAGCAACAATAGAGCAGATTTTTCTACAATTTTCCAAACTCCAAAATGATCTGAATGCCCACCCAAAACTCACCCGAGGCCCCCTGAACCTCAACCAATGGTACCAACACACCCTAAAATCTTATTCAAACTTGTTTCAATCTTCAAAACACCTCAAACAACATCAAATCACCCAAAACACATCGGATTCAAGCTTATGTTTTATAAAATCTTTCAAAATACGCTTTTGATCAAAAACCCAACCAAACCACGTCCGAATGACCTGAAATTTTACAAACACATCCTAAATGACACAACGAAGCTACTACAACTCTCAGAATTCCATTCCAACCCTTACATCAAAATCTCGCCTATCAACCGGAAATCGCAAAAATATCAACTTCGCAAATTCAAGCCTAATTCTACTCCGGACCTCCAAAACCCATACTGATCACAAACCTAACTCATAAATCACCTCCCCAAGCTATCCAAATCATCGGGACTCGCATCCAAGCCCTCTAACATATAATTCGACATCCGGTTGACTTTTCCAACTTAGACTTTCTTAAAAGAGACTAAGTGTCTCAAACCTTAATAAAACCATTCCGGACTCGATCCGACCAACCCGATATCACAAAACACGGATACCAAAGCATAAAGAAGCAGAAATGGGGGAAACAGAGCAGTAACTCATGAGACGACTGGTCGGATCATCACAATTCGTTCCTAAGGCTCGAGGAACAAGCTCTCCCAGGAACAGATCTCAAAACTGGGTCCAAGGTAGTGAAGCAGCCTCGTTTTGACTGTCTAACTCATAGGTACGCTGCCACTCATAGCCAGCTCCTCGAAGCTGGAAAGTAGTGAAGGAAATCCCCTCGATCCTGATATACCCATGAAATGAAGAATACGGTAGCACTTCTCCAGAAACCCCAAGGCATCATCCGATTATAATCCACTGAATACCGGAGGATCATTCTCTCAAGTCTCCGCTTCTCATCCTCTGAAGCAGCTGCCTTGTCCTCTGGCTGAACTGGCTTTGCAGGCGATACAAGAATAATCTCTAGGACCTGATCAACATGCACTCGCTGCTCAGGATTGTGGGCAGTAGGAGTCTATGCTCCTCCCCTAGCCTGGGATGTGGTTGCAGCAAGGGGAAGCAACCCTTCCTGAGCCAAGGTGGTGTAAATGCTCATGAATTGCACCAGAGTCTCCTGAAGTACTTGAGTTGTAGTAGCAATAGGTGTGTCGGGTGCCTGGACTCCGGCTAGAACTGCGGGCGTTACCTTGGCGGCAGCTCACACATGTGCTCTAGTTGCACCACGTGTCTGTCCTTGGCCTCTACCCCAGCCCCGGCATCTGATGGTTGCAGTAGGGGGCGCGGGTACCTGATCATCTCAGGTAGCACGTGTCCTCACTATCTGTGAGAGAATAGAATATAGAAGTTTAGAATTGTGATGTCAAAATATCTCACGACAAGGAAATTAAAATGAAGTGGAAATTTTCCTAACAACTACATAGCTTCTCGTATATAAGTACAAACATCTTTATACCGATCAGAAAGACTTTAATAAACCGGCTTGTGATCCGTGACTCCTATGAGCCTAGAACTCTTATACTAACTTGTCATGTCCCTGATTCTCCCTTCGTGGACCATCGTGATGTCACCTAGTCTCTATGACTAAGTAAGCCTAAATTGCGGAAGAAAAACAAAATTTGTGAAAGTAAAACAATTTAAAATAGAAATAAAGTAATGACAGTGTTTAAATGTGTCGCTCGGCGTATACCATGTTTAACTCTCAATACCAATAGATAATTCAACACGCGAAAACCCACGAATCACAAGCTAAGTACTAACAGTAGGAATAGAAAGAGACTCTTCCGTCTACGAACACGCCAGATATACCGCGAAGTCGCTAGGGCAGTCTCGTCGCCTCAGGGATGATAGGACTAGGTAGAAGTACCTGGATCTGCACGTGAAAAACATGTGCATAAAAGGCATGTGTACACTACAGTGGTACTCAATAAGTGCCAAGCCTAACCTTGATCGGGTAGTGATGAGGAAGTTTAATGCCCTACTGAGGTTGAACAAAAATATAAGGTTCAACAGTATAGAACAGAATAGAGTGAATAAGTGCAGTAGTGAAAATAACACAAAATACATATGACAGCAACAACTACACAGAAATAAGGTAAACACGGAAGAAAGTACAGCTCAACACCAATAGTAACAAATCAGGGGTCTCCCAGGATACCGTCTTGTATTCCCAAATCCACATATTTGATAGGCCTTCCAGGATACCATCCCATAGTCCAGCTCATAGTGTGCGGGGATCTACCAAAATCCCATTTCGTAGTCCCAAATGTAACTATTCGGTACTAGGGGAATCTACTGGGTGAATTCCTATAGTTTCATATAGCTGTGTAAGGGGTCTACCTAAATTCCACATCCGTAGTCCCAAAATAAACAGGAAAGGGGGAGCTATCGGAATCCCACATCCTTAGTCCCAATGTAAATACACAGCAGCAGCAAAAAATATTCGAAAATAGAAATTTCATATTAAGGCAACAAACAATTTTTAGCCTAGCATGCCGCAAAAATTTCAAGTAAAGCAGGTTGAACAAATAAGCAATGAAATCACTTAGACATGTTTTCCTAAGCTAACAATAGGTTTAATTGTACAAGTGATGATAACTGAAAAAGGAAAATACTAGTAAATACTTAATGAAAACCGGAGTTTTCAACAATTTGAACAAGTACACACTCATCACCTCATGTACAAGCCATTTTAATTACTAATTATAGCAATCCAAAGGGGAAGGTCCCCCACACAAGATTAGACAAGACACTTACCTCGAACCGGCTCAAAATCAAACTGGGACCACGTTCTTGCCACGAGTACTCAACTCCAAATGGCCCAAATCTATTAAATTCAATTTCATAATGTAAATAACACTTCGAGTAACTGATTCTACAATTAAATTCTAAGCTAATACACAAAATTAGGTAAAATGACCAAAACACCCCTCGGGCCCCATATCTCCGAATTGGTTAATGTTTATATTTTCAGAATTATCACACTCTCACGAGTCTAACCATATAAAAATTATCCCAACCCAATGTCAAATTCCTAATCAAAACTCAATTTCTTAGTCTAACAACTTTTCCCCCAATTTCCACCAAAATTTCGAAATTAAAGGATGGATTTAAGTGTAGATTCATGAAAATTAGTCTAAACCGAGTAGGAATCACTTACCCAAATAGCCCAGGCAAAATTTCTTCAAAAAATCGCAATCTCTCGAGCTCCCAAGTCCAAAATATGAATTATGGTTCAAACTCTCGATTTTGGGTTTTAAAAATATGCCTAGGTTTTTCTATCTTCGCAAACGTGGAAGGACCATCGCGTTTGCAAAGCACAAGATAACTTTGACCAAAATCCTCTTACGCGAATGCATCAAACACACTCCGAACGTGATGATTCCTCAGACTTACACTTCGCGAATGCACTCCCTCTCTCGCGAACGCGATGAACAAACTCGACCTCAGACCCAACTGACCAATTACTCTACGCGAACGCGCTGCCCTTCTCGCGAATGCAATGCACGAACATCCAGCCCTACACGAATGCGGAGACTTCTTCACGAACGTGAAGTCTTAAATTCCACTATCTTCCACTGACTCTTCGCGAACGCGAGGGTCCACTCGCGAACGCGAAGAGTAAATATCTGCAACAGCTAATCCTGAAATTTCGCAACTCTAAACTTCATGAAATGGTCCGATTGACCACCCGAAACTCACCCGAGGCCCCCGCGACCTCAACCAAACATACCAACATATCCTAAAACGTCTTCTAACCCGAAATAATGGAACAACAACCCACTTTCTCTTGTTTCAAATTTCCTCTTGTTGCAGGCATGCAACACGATCTCATTTCCTTATATCACGTGGTAGACATACCACACACTCCCATAACAACAATATCAGGTGGTTAGCATGCGACACGTTCACATTTCATAATACCAAAGTGGTCGGTGTGCCACACGATCCCATTTCATAATATAAAAGTGGTCGATGTTCCATACGATCCCATTTCGTAATATCAAAGTGGTCGGCATGCCACACGATCCCATTTCATACAACACAATTCATAATATAATCCCGGAAAGGGAGAAAGATGTTATAATAAACTATCCTGGCAAGGGAACAAGGTAATATAATAAACTATCCCGGCAAGGGAGATCCAGCTATTACCAAACTTATTCGATTTCTACTTAACACAATTAAATAAATACCTAGTCTCAACGATTACTGGATCAGTGTTAAAGATTTCCAACCAAGTCCTCATAAACAGCAATTCAAAATTTGAAAATTTAGACTTTAGGACTCACGGTCATGCTCGACACCAGTGTATAGATACTCGTCACCATGCCTATACATCGTACTCGACAAATAGAAATTATTAAATAAGACTCTACTCCTATTCCCTCAAGCCAAAGGTAGACAAAACACTTACCTCATTTTCCACGGCTAAATCAATCCACAACGACCGCTTTCCCTCTCGAATTTGGCTCCAACTCAATTAAGTCTATGAAATAACGACTTTATAATCAATAATAGCTAAACAAATAAAATCCAATGCCTAAATATAGATTCCCAACCTTTCTTCCAAAAATTCCTAAATCGATCCCATGCCCGCTTGGTCAAAACCGGATGTTCGGGCCAAATTTATATCACCCATTCCCCCACGAGTCCGAATATATAATATGTTTTCAAATTCGACCCCAAAATAAGGTCTAAATCAAAGAAGATAGAAGAGCCCTAACTATACCCATTTCCCCCAATTTCAACCCTAGATTACATGATTTGAGCCTAAGAAATTGATAAATGATGAAGGAAAATGAAGGAAACAAGTTAAATAATACTTACCCAAGAAGCTTTGGTGAAGAAGAGCTCTAGAAATCCTCTATGGGCTGTGGAGAAGATGAGTTCGTGTGTTTTTGGGTGAAAAATCTCGACATTGTTCTGTTTTGAGTAATTAAAATAGCTAGGCAAAATTGCCCTTCACGTTCGCGGGAAGGGTATCGCGTTCGCGAAGGGTTATAAGAAAGGGCATCGCGAACGCGGATGGTAAGACGCGAACGCGTTGAAGGGAAAGGGTTGGGGTCTAGGATTGGTCTACGCTAACCCGTGGACCCTAACGCGAACACGGGGAAGGAAACAACAAAGCTTCGCGATAGCGGTGATATGCAGGCGAACGCGAAGAAGAAAGTGAAGTTGGGCCCTCATGGCAAATAACTTTACGCACTCAAGAGGGCCCGAATGCGAACGCGAAGAACGAAGGACACAAGGTTGTGCGAACGCGAGGGAGAGAGTGCGATCGCGAAGAAGGAAATCCCTGAGTAAAATATCAGATTTTTCTGCACCTTTTCACTAAGTTCAAAACACCCTGAACCATCTCCAAAACACTTCCAAGCCCTCGGGGCTCCTAACCAAACATACACACTAACTTAACAACCTCATACGAACTCAACCGTGCAATCAAATCGCCAAAATAACATCAAGAACGAGGAATCAAACATCAAAATCATCACTTTCTTCAGACTTCACAAACTTTTATTTTTAGGTATTTAGGTCCGAAACACATCAAATGATGTCCGATTCCAACCAAATTTCATAAGAAACGCTTACATAACATATATGACCTGTACCGGGTGCCGAAACCAAAATATGGGGCCGATCCCAATATTTCCTAATCCATTTTCATTTCAAATTTTCATATAAAATTTCAGAAAAGTAATTTCTCTTAAAAATTTATTTCTCGGGGTCGGGACCACGGAATTCGATTCCGGGCATACGCCCGAGTCTCATATTTTTCTACGGACCCTCCGGAACCTTCAAACCACGGGTCCGGATCCGTTTATCCAAAATATTGACCAAAGTTAACTTTAATATTTAAAGCCATATTTTAGAAATTTTCATAGAATTTAACATATAAGTTTTCCGGCTACGCGCCCAGACAGTGCACTCAAACTGAGATAAGTAAAAATAAGATTTTCAAGACCTATACGGAAGGAAAAAGAAAACAAGTGATGACCATTTGGATCGTCACAATCTGTTTTGGGGGTACTTTTGTTTGTAAAATTTGTTTTGGTAGCTTTTATGACATCAACTCATATGATTCCGTCTTGAAACTTCTTGATATTTGGGATTTTTTGGATTGTTCTTAAATAGATTTTTGTTAGTTTTGCTGATTCTTTAATGGATGGATCTCAATGTTAGTTAGGGAAGTGGGTAAAATAGTTAAGGTTAGTGCGGTACATGGCATGGCATTTTAGAGGCGGATCCAGAATTTAAAAATTGCATGTATTATATTATTTTGAACAGTAGTGTATAGGATTTTGCATAAGCCGCATCCAATTTTACAAAAGAAATACAATAAATAAGTTTATCATCAGCTATGTATTAAGTCTTAAGTTAGAAAAGTCTACGATTTAATTCTACCTAATAATTTTTTTTTAACAATAGATGCTCGGTTCATTCTTTTTAACAATAGAAGCCCGCAATTGATCTTCATCTACAAATTCTACATACAAACTACAAGAACTATAGTACGTACCTTTAATAAAATTAATAGTAAAAAATGTTTAATCTTGTGTTAAGAGAACTGAACACATTTCTTTTCTTGGTTTTTCATAAAATTAAATTGCCATGGAATTAACTGAAAGGTAAATTGGATTGGCAACGGAATAGTACTGGATTGAGGTCCGAAAGGATAGCTAGTTTAACAAGATAGAAAATTTGGCTTTGAGCATTACACATTTATTAAGGAAGGGATAAACTGACTTCTCCATAGCGTTAGTTTACATGAATGGCGTATTCATGAAATTGGCCAATCAACTATGTTTCAACCCCAAACTAATCGGATTTGGCTATATAAATTCGCTGTAATATGGGGGTGTGGGGGTGGGAGGAGAGAGAGGTAGATAAACTAAAATTGGAGAATATATGCTCCTAAAATCATGCCTAGAATAAATAAAGCAAGAATTATACCATTAATTTGAATTATGGTATATAAATTGAAATTTAGTATACTTAAATAATAAACACAAACCTTAAACATGAGAGGTAATAAGGTTTGTTATATGGTATACAAGAAATTAAGCCAGCCTTTAGTACAATGGAATGAGTCTAAGTGCAACCTGCTAAAGGGTGTAAAACAGTGTTCAAGATTGAAATCGAACCTAGGCCCTTGGGAGCTAAATCCGAGTCTTCACCACTGGCACCTTCTGCTATGTAGTAACTTTAGGTGGTACAAGTTTTATTTAACCTATTTCTTGTACATATATACATAAATATACAAAGTTTAACCGAGGCGTCCGGGTGGTGTAGCTCCCCAATCCGCCTACTTAAATCCGCCGCTGTGGCATCCGCTTCACGTAAATGTCAGTCCACTTGGAATTTTAATAGTCGAGTCATTGCCACATTGGATCTCTATTAGAGATAGGGGCATATTTGATAAGAACTAGTTATAGAGTATGCGTTTTGAGCGTGTATTTATATTAATGGGTATTCAGTTATTAAAAATCACATTATATGTTTGAGTTATTAAATAAAAGTTAGAAGAAGGGTATGTTCTTTAAAATGATGGATATCAATCTCATTTGGCAAACTTAATGAAAGAAATCTTGATCCATCAAAGTTTTAGATGTCTTATCGTGATTTTAAAGTTATTTACATTTTTATTGACTAATACTAAAACAATAAATCAAAAAATACTTTTATGGTTCTTCAAAGATTGGTCAAATTAAATAAATTAAAAAGTTGAATAATTGAATCTTTTGGTATCTTAGAGATTTTGAGAATGAAAAGGTTTGTCCAATAGCTCACAAAAAAATTGATAAATTATGATGCAAAATCTAAGAATAATTGTTGAGTTAATATACTTTCAAAATAACTTAATACTATACAAAAATATACTAGGTGCTATCATTTGTTGAAATGAATGTGAAAATAAACAAAAAGATAATTATAAATATGAACTCACATTCAAAATAAATTTTATCTACTAATATTTCATCCTTATTGCTTTAAATTTGTATTTTATCAATTTGACTTTTAATACTATTACTAACTTTGCTCTATTTTCTGATATCTCACTACCAATGCTTTTTTTTATATAGAAATAAATTTATGTAGCCTAAGAGTTTTGTCACTTATATAAATTTGAAAAAAAAACGAATTGGATACTTTTAATTACTAATTAGATAATGAATTTAAGAACTAACCATTGGTTCTCAACCTTAAAGCAAAAACTTATTTTTCGTGATTCCAATCCTTATTAGCTCAAACTTTGAATATATAAATATAACTATAATTTCGTCCAAGCATTTAAAACGTGGAAACTCCTTCCCACCCTTTCAAATCTTAATTAATATTAATTTATCTAAATTTAAATTTAATTAAATATTTTTTCAATATAATCTAAGTACCTAGATATTGGAGTTCGTACATTGTTCTAATAAGGAATGATTTGATTCAAATAGTAAATAATCACGTCTACTATTTTATTCTTACTAATTTTAGTTTGTATTTTAATAAAATTTACTCTTAATGTTATATTATAATTGATATTCTTTCTTTACTCTGTTTTTCACCGTCAATTTTCTTGATCTTGTGAAAACAAATTTGTATATCAAAGATTTTTGTAAAAAAATTAATTCTAGTAAGATGATGCATTTGAAATATATTTGGATTATATTTTTTTGCTAATAATTAATTCAAATACTTGATTATTTAATTTATTGTGATAGTGACTCATTACATTTCGTTTATGCCAAATTTTAAATTTTGAATTACAACATGAACAAATGACAATTATGTCACGTCACTAAAATAAAGAATAATTCACATAAGGTAATTTAAATTTAAATGAGTTTTAAAGTAAAAAAATCAATTAACCCAAATGGTTTCCGTGATTGTGACGACCCAGAGGGTCATCACTTGTTTTCTTAGTCATTTCGAGCTTCCGAGGCCTTGAAAACCCCACGTATAGTTGCTTTGATTTGCATGCACATTTCGGGCGTGAAGCCAAAATTTTTTTATGTTGAAATATATGAATTATGTAAATAATGTGAAGAATTTAATATTAATATTGTTAAAGTTGACTTTGGTCAATATTTTTGAAAAACGGCCTCGGACCCGTAATTTGATGATCTCGGAAGGTCCGGAGAAAAATATGGGACTTGGGCGTATGCCCGGAATCAAATTCCAAGGTCCCAGGCCCTAGAAATAAATTTTTCCATGAAATTATTTTTTAAAAATGTTTAAGGAAAATAAAAATAAAATTTGATCAAAAAGTAGTGGTATCTGGCTCGTATTTTGGTTCCGATGCCTGGTATAGGTCATATATGTTGGTTAAGCTCTTCCTGTGAAGTTTGGTTGAAAACGGACGCCGTTTGACATGTTTCGGCCTTAAATTGGAATATTTGAAAGTTTATGAAATTTGAAAGATTTCTTGGATTTATAATTCAATTCATTGATTATGATGTTATTTTGGCGATTTGATCGCTCGATCAAGTTTGTATGATATTTTTGAGTCAGTGTGCATGTTAGGTTTGGAGCCCTGAGGGCTCGGGTGAGTTTCGGATAGGTATCGGGATGGTTTTGGACTTAGAAAAGCTGCAGAAAATCTGCAGCATGTGCACAGTGAATTCCTTCTATGTGATCGCATAGATTTTGCTGCGATCGCGTAGAGCAATTTTGATTCTTAGAATTTGTGCTACGCGATCGCAATACCCTGTTTGCGATCGCACAGTGTCCCCCCTTCCCTCTATGCGGTCGCATTACACCACGCGATCGCATAAAGCAAACGTCAGCCCCTCCTTTTCTCTTCTATGCGAACATAATTATTCTTGAGCGATCGCACTGCCCACAGACCCTATTCTATGCGATCGCATCCCAGGCCCTGCGATCACATAGAGCAATTTTCCTGCCTAGTGATTTAAGTTCTAAAACCGAATAGAAACGGGATAAAAATCACATTTCTCAAACTCTCTCTTCTCCACAGCTTCTTGGGAGATTTTGGAGCATTTCTTCACCAAAGTTCATTGGTTAAGGTATTATTTAACTCATTTTCTTCATTTTTGTCACAACCCCAAATCCGGTCGTGATGGCGCCCGGTCGTAAGGCTAGGCAAGACCGACCAAACATCTTCCAAAGAACGGCATTCCAGCCGAAAGAGATACAAATTTAAGGTAAAACCGCAAATTTGGAAATATAAACTCCCAGCCAGGGATAAGCAATATGGATGAAAACACAGATGAGCCAACAATACTCCCAAAACCATGGGGTCACGAGTAAAGAGCCTCTAACAATACTGAATAAAAGTACGAATGTAAATGATACAAATGTCTGACCAAAACAACAAGGGAACAGACTGATAAAGACAGAGTAAGCGGTCCTGTGGACACTGGGCAGCTACCTCAATACTCTGATAGCTCGGATAAGCAACATCAACAGCACTAGATCTCTGGAGCACCTGGATCTGCACACAAAGTGCAGGGAGTATAGGGTGAGTCTACTAACACATCGAGTAATAAGAATGTATAAAAACCCGAAGATAATAGAACACGAAATAACACAAAATGAAGTTATCTAGCAGTTGTATACAGTACAAGCCTCAGAGATATACAGATAAAGCAACAGGAAATAAATGCATGAGATGCAATGCAATGCATGAATACTGCGGAACGTGCAGCCTGATCCATTTGGGTACCCGCGCTCACTGTGGGGGTTCAGACTCCGGAGGGGCTTCTACTGCCCAAGCGCCATATCATACAGTGCCAATAGTTACCACTGTTTCCATGAGAATATACGGTGCCAATAGTTACCACCGTTCAAAGAACAATATACAATCCAAAAAATAGTGAGATAGTGATCATCAGCCCGAAATATCATTTAAGAATCATTTGAGTTTTCAAAACGCATAAATATGGATGAGTTTGAAAAAATAGTGTCTAATACCCTGAATTGAATTCAAATAATTTGCAAATCATGATAATTCTGAAATAACGATCCCTAAAGGATTCTACAGGTCGGCACAAGGCCCCAAACATGGCATCAAGCCCAGATGTCATCAATATAGTATGCGAAGCGATCGCCAACATAGCACAATTTATCCCTCGGATTGGGCTGAGTCATAATTTCCAACATATACGACCCCGCACTAACCATGGACTGCGTGTCTAGCCTCATAATAGCGTCACAATGTGATATACCGAGTTTCAAACCCCCAAGTCATCATCTACACCCATTACTCACCTCAAGCCAGCTGCAAACTAGTTTTCATGCCTTTCCCTCGAGAATCAACCTCCGCTGATGCCAAATCTGATCAAAACCAATAGGAATACGTCAAAATAGACCAATGGAACATAACCCAATCGAAATAACTCAAAATACACCCAAAAACACGAAGTTGGCAAAACTCCAGCCTCGGTCCCACTTCTCGTAAAATTACAAAATTCACATTACCGGAATCCTTGTCTTGCCACGAATCTGTACATATAAAGTTCATCAAAATCGGAGTTCAAATGGGTCATCAAATCCCAAATTTTCATTTCAAAAATCAAGCCCTAGCTTCTTTCAAATTTATGCCCAAATTCAGAGAATTAATAGATGATTCTTCGATTAAATGACGTATCTAAGCCACGAGAGTTACCTCCGATCACTTCCCGTCGAAATCCCTTTCAAAATCTACCAACAATCTCTCAAGGTAGTGCAAAAATGGTGGAAATATAGACCCAAGTCACAGATGAAATGTTTAAATTAAACTCACTGCCCAGGTGCTTAACCCTATGCAAACGTGTGGCACATCGCATTCGCGATGACCATTTTTCCACTGGGCAAAATTCCTTCTTCGCGAACGCGGTGCCTAGCTGCGAACGCGAAGCACTCAGCAACCTTCTTCAACGCGAATGCGGGCCCCAGCCGCGAACGTGAAGGGCAACTTCCCTTGGAAATCCTACACGCGCCCAACACCCTACGTGAACGCGATCCCCGTATGCGAACGCGAAGGTCAATGGACTCCAGGCCTACGCGAACGTGGAGCTACCATGCGAACGCGAAGGCCATTCTGAGCCTGCAACAACTGTTGCATTTACAGCAGTCCAACCAACTTCCAAATTCCCCGCTGAACCATCTGAAACCATCTTGAGGCCCTCAAGACCTCAACCAAAAGCACAAACATGTTCTAATACTTCACTCAAACTTGCTAGGGCCATAAAAACACTACCTTAAACATCAAAAATCACCAAATTCCACAAATTCAAGCCTAAGTTAAACTAAAACTTCCGAAACTTGCATTTGATCCAAAACCCGACCTAAACACTTCCAAATGATATTAAAATTTTCACACATATCCAAAATCACCTAACGGAGCTACTGCAACTGTCGGAATTCCATTCCGACCCCGATCAAAATCTCACCTATCAACCGGGATTTGCCAAAGTTCGAACTTAACCAATTCAAGCTTAATTCTACACTGGACCTCCAAATTCAATTCCGATTTCGCTCCCAAGTCCTAAATCATCCCCCAAAACTATTCGAATCATCAAAAATCCATTCCAAGCCCTCTAACTCACAAGTCCACGTCTTTCCAACTTAAGCTTTCCTTAAAGAGACTATTGGTCTCATTTCTAACCAAATAAAATCTAACACACTTCAAACTCACCAAACACACATATCAACACACGGGAAAGCATAAAGCGGGGATAACGGGGCTGAAATAAAAAAGACGACGGGTCGAGTCGTCACAATTTTTCATCAACATAAATCAAATTCTTAGGCCTAAACATGTGAAAATAGGTAGAAAATTAGGAAATTGGGTATAGTTAGGGTTTTCGAAGAATTGAGGATTTAGACCTTGTTTTGGGGTCGAACTTAAGAACAAATTATATATTTGGACTCGTGTGTGAATGGATTATCGGAAATTGGTCCGAACCTCGTGTTTTGATCACGTGGGCCCGGGGCCGATTTTCACTATTTCTGGCAGAATGTTGTAGAAAATATATTTAGCCATTTCGATTAGTTTGTTAAGTATTATTGATAATATTAATTCAATTGTGTATAGATACGATTGAATTGGATCCAAATTCGAAAGAAAAGGGCATTGCTTAAGGATTGAGTTTGACGTAAACCTTCGAGGTAAGTGTTTGATCTATCCTAGCTTTAGGGAATATGAGCTGAGTATATTTGCTAATTGTTATATGTGGAGTCTGACGTATAGGCATGGTGACAAGTATCTATACATTGGGGTTCGAGCATGACCGTGAGACTTTAATTGATAATCTCACATTCTTATTTGATTGTATGAAAGAATAATTTATTGAGCCTTGGTACCGCGTTATTATATTTTCCCTTGCCGGGATTGAAGTATTTATTTCGTCCTCCCTTGCCGGGACATGTAGTTATGAGGCATTTCCTTGCCGTGATGTATTGTTGAATTCAGTCGTTGATATTGCTCCCTGCTCGGGAGCTAATTAGTTGATTTTATTCCCTTGCATGGATTTCTTCCACTATTCGTTACTCTCTTGCCTCATTTGTTGTTGTTATTGATCGAGGAATAATATCGGAAGGGTCGGGTTGCATGCCGCATCACTAACAAATATAATATCGGAAGGGTCGGGTTGCACGCTGCATCACTAACCAATATAATAATCGGAGGGCCAGGTTCCGCGCCGCAACAGAGTATGGACCAAGAATATTGATTTCATATGTAGAGTTGTTTCCCGTTTTCCTTATCTATCATATTGTACAGCTTCACTTCTTATCTGATGATTTTATATTTAAATTGTTGTTACCCCAGAGCATGTTTTCCCATACCAAAAATTTAATGTTGCTTCCTGCTATTTTTGTTGTATATATATTTTGAACTGTACAGGCTTATGTGAGTGTCTGGTTCTAGCCTTGTCACTACTTCGCCGGGATAGGCCAAACACTTACCATCACATGGGGTCGGTTGTGCTGATTCTAAACTCTGAACTCTTTTTGCGCAGACACAGGTTTCGGACAGCAAACAGTAGTAGAGCGAGTGTTAGCATTTCGATCATCGAAACACCGAGGTAGCCTTAAAGATGTCCGCAGGACCCGGTGTCTCCTCTATCTTTATTTTCAGTATGTTATCTCATGTATTTGAGACAAACAATTTTATACTTCTTTCAAACGGTTTTGTTTAGTATTCTCAAAAGTTCATGAGTATTGTGACACTAGTCTTGGGTAGAAGTTATGTTTGGATTTCCGTATCGTATCTAGTATTAATGATTTAAGTCTTCCGCTACGTTTAATTATTCTGCTATAATTTTAGTATCATTGCTAACAAGAATTGTTAGAAATGGAAAGAAAGTGTAAGAGTTGGCTTGCCTAGCTTCCATTAGTAGGCGCCATCACGACTCTCGATGGTGGGAAATATTGGGTCGTGATAGTTGGTATTAGAGCACTAGGTTACATAGGTCTCACAACTCATGAAAAACCTTAGTAGAGTCTGAGGGGTCGGTACATAGACGTCTGTATTTATCCCCTAGAGGCTACGAAGTTAGGGAAAAAAATTCACCTTCATGCTTCCCGGTCGTGCGAAATTGTTCTTCAAAAGCTAATTGAATTTCTAATCTTGTCTTCCCACGAATGGAGAAATCACGTACCGCTTCTTCAGTCGAACAATGGCACAGGCCGGTGACAGATTAACTACGCCTTCAGAAGTTTTGGGGAGGTCCGATATGTTTTACCAAACTCTTCGCTACCACCTTCAGTGGTGCATCTTTTGAGAACCCACGGGATTTTCTTGATCGCTGCTATGAGGTATTGCAGAACATGGGAATAGTAGAAAACTGGGGGGTTGATTTTACTGTGCGGCGGATGGAAAATAGAAGTAGTGGAAATATATTGTATTTACCAGACCAGTTGTGGTTCCAACGGACGATGCAGATGTATCGAGAGATAACCTAAAGAATCATGCAAGGGTTCAAGGGACCTTGACGTCTGGTTGATTTATTTGAGTTGTGAAGGACAAATATTGTGGATTATCATATGTTGTGACTTTGACTTAGAGCCAAAAAGGGGGAATTCCAGTATTTTTGAATGGACCGGAAGGCCATATGTTATGTCAGTTTTTGCTTGGAATGTATATATATGGTATGGAAAGGTTCCCCAATAAATTATATATATCTAAGGTTTAGTACTCTGAAGGGGGTAAGAATTACCCCCAAGGAATAATGAAGAGTATATAAATAAATAGGGTAGCTCAGCAGTGTCAAGCCAGCATAGAAAAAGAGGAAATTGGTCGTCGGTGTTTGTGACAGGCTACGAGGAGGGAAGACTGGCCAATGCGACAGTACCTACTCAACTCTATTTTAAGAAATGTTTTGAAGGAGTTTATCTCCCAAATTTTCTCCAATATGTTGTATATGGGATCTGAACGGTTGTGCCAGGTCACCATGACAGTGTCCGAATATGTCATCAGGTACAATAAGTTAGCTGAGCCTCAAAAGAATTGTTGTGAATGTGGTAGACTGGAGAAATATAATTTATGAAATCACTCAGGCTACGTGCCCTATTGCAGTCAATACTCAGCTTACATGACCAGCCAGAGGTAGGGGTCAGGAGGTTAAAGGTGGAGGTGAGACTCCTAGAGGTGGAGACCCAGCCGTTGATATAATTTCTATGGTATGGTTGAGGTCACTACACCAGATGGTTCCATCACATTTACTATTCTGATGGTTATAAAAAGGATATTTTCCTTAATTTGATTTGGTTTTGAAAAAAATTGAGGTGATTCCTCTTATTATGCTCCACTCATGAGTGAGCTTCGTAATCATCAAATCTACTTATATGAATTCTTACGTTGGGCTATTATATGGAGATAGATATCCCTATTATTATGTGTTAGTCAATAAGAATAGCTATGAGGCTAAAAGTGACTTTATATTACTTGCTACACTAGGTTTTGATGTAACTTCTGGATAATTAATTTCAATTGTAACTTATATGCCCTATCGGTATGAGGGTTCATTTTATGTTGTGATTTTCTTTGAGGGAAATTATTGAAAAGAATAAAGAAAGGAAATGAAAGATTTCAGTTGGCATAATGTGCAGATACTTGTGATTCAGATTTGAGGATGATATCCTCAAATGTTTATATAATGTGAAATATTTTGGACCGAGCTAGAAGCTGCGATGGATGTTATACAAGGACAATGTCCAGGTGGTGAAAAGTTTATGTGTTAAAATTTTTCCTTTTATGAAAATAAAAATCTTGTACTATATTTAAAATGGGAGTTGTGCCTGTTAGGCTTATTTGATAATTCTTGTATAACTACTATTCATATTTAGCGATTTTTAATTTTGATATATACTTTATGGTGCGTTGTCGGGTTGTAGAAATATTGCTAGGAGTTGTTTTGAGTATCACTCTGATAGGTGGATAGGCCCAATTACAGCGGAGACTCTGTCGAAATTTCTTAAAATTTGGGAGTTAGGAGAATTTGGAATATTGAGATGTGCAAATAAGAGATAAGTTACATTATGAGTTCCTGGCCATGTCTTTTGGGCTGACAAATGCCCCAGCAGCTCTTATGAATTTGATGAACTGAGATTTCATGCTAATTTATCGTGATAGTCTTCATTGATGATATATTGATATACTCCTACAGTCAGGAGGAGCATGCTTAGCATTTCAGAGTGACTGCGGATTCTGAAGAATAGTCAGTTGTATGTAAAGTTTTCAAAGTGTGAATTCGGATTGAGTTCAGTTGCATTCATGGGTCATGTTGTGATGAGGTAGATCCAAGAAATATTGAGGCTGTCAAGAACTGGCCTAGACCAATATCAGCCGTAGTGATCTGGAGTTTCTAGGGATTAGCAGGTTATATCGGCGGTTTGTGTAGGGGTTTTCATCTATTGCAACCTCGTTGACCAGATTGACCCAAAAAGGTGTCCAGTTCGAATGGTCAGATGAGTGTGAGGCGAGCTTTCAGAAGCTCAAGATAGCCTTGACCACAACACCAGTGTTGGTTTTGCCATAGGTTGGGACCTTATACAGTCTATTGTGATGCTTCCCGTATTGGGCTTGGTGCAGTATTGATGCAGGATGGCAAGGTTATTGCCAATACTTTGAGGCAGTTGAAGATTCATGAAAAGAACTATTCAGCTCATGACCTGGAGTTGGCGGCGATTGTTCACACATTGAAGATTTGGAGGCATTATTTGTATAGCGTGGCATGTGAAGTATTCACTGATCACGAGATTCTTCAAATCCTGTATAAACAGAAGGAGTTGAATTTGAGGTAGAGAAGATGGTTGGAATTGTTGAAGGATTATTACGTCACCATTTTATATCAGCCGGTGAAAGAAAATTATGTGTTTGATGCTTTGAGCAGGAAGTCAGCCAGTATGGGCAGTTTTGCTTATACTCTGGTCGGTCAGAGGCCGCTTGCTATGGATGTTCAGGCCTTAGCCAACCGATTTGTGAGATTGGATATTTCTGATCCTAGTCGAGTACTAGCTTGCACGGTCGCTAGTTCTTCATTATTTGAGCGTATCCGCGATAGGTAGTTTGATGATCGCCATTTATGTGTTCTTAAAGACACGGTTCAGCGAGGAGGTGCCAAGCAGGTCACCTTAGATGCTGATGGGGTTTTGAGATTGCAATAGTGAATTTGTGTGCCAGATGTTGATGGGCTTCAAGAATTGATTCTAAAGGAAGCTCACAGTTCCCGATATTCTATTCAACCAGAACCAGCAAAGATGTATTAGGATTTACGGCAACATTATTGGTGGCATAGAATGAAAAAGGATATTATTGAATATAGAGCGCGACGTTTGAATTGTCAACAGGTTAATATGAGCATCAAAGGCATGGTGATTTATTTCTGAGAACTGAGCTTCCCGAGTGGAAGTGGGAGCGGATCACAATAGTCTTTGTTACTGGTCTTCCGATGACTCGGAAGAAGTTTGATGCGGTTTGGGTTATTGTTGATAGGCTTACCAAGTCAACACATTTTGTTCCTATTGCCACCATCTATTCGTCCGAGAAATTGGCGGGAATTTATATCAGGGAGATTGTTCTCCTTCATGGGTGACTATATCTATCATATCGAATGAAGGTTCGCAGTATACCTCGCATTTCTGGAAGGCATTTCAGAAAGTGTTGGGCACCCAGGTTTAGCTGAGTACAACATTTCATCCCTAGATGGACGGTCAGTCCGAGAGGACTATTCAGATTTTATAAGATATGCTCCGAGCTTGTGTTATTGATTTTGGAGGCTCGTGGGACCAGTTCCAGCCTTTGGCAGACTTTGCATATGATAACAGCGAGCATTCAGATGACTCCTTATGAAGCTTTGTATGGTAGACGGTGGCGGGATCCAGCTGGATGGTTTGAGCCAGGAAAGGCTCGGTTGTTGGGTACAGATTTAGTTCAGGAGGCCTTAGATAAGGTCAAGATCATTCAGGATAGGCTTAGTACAGCTAAGTCCAGGCAGAAGAGTTATGCAGATCGCAAGGTTAGAGATTTAGCTTTCATGGTTGGTGAGCGGGTATTTCTCCGTGTATCGCCTATGAAGGGCGTGATGAGATTGGGGAAGAAGGGCAAACTCAGCCCTAGGTTTATTGGCACATTCGAGATTCTTGATCATGTGGGAAAAGTGGCTTATAAACTTGTTTTGCCACCTAATTTGTTAGTTGTGCACCCAGTATTTTCATGTATCCATGCTCCGAAAATATCATGGCGATCCATCGCACGTGTTAGATTTCAGCATTGTCCAATTGGACAAGGATCTATCTCGTGAAGAGGAACCAGTAGCTATTCTAGACTGGCAGGTTCGAAAGTTGAGGTCGAAAAGTTTTCCTTCTGTGCGTGTTCAGTGGAGAGGTCAGCCTCCTGAGGCATCGACCTGGGAGTCCGAGTCTGATAGGCGGAGCCGGTATCCTCATCTGTTCCCTGACTTAGGTACTTTTTTCTTTGGTCCATTCGAGGACGAACAGTAGTTTTAGAGGTGGAGAATGTGACGATCCAAAGGGTCACCACTTCTTTTCTTAGTCATTTTGAGCTTTCGAGGCCTTGAAAAGCTCACTTATAGTTACCTCTATTTGTGTACGCAGTCCGGACACGAAGCCGGAAAATTTTGATGTTGAAATATATGATATATGTGAATTTTGAAGAATTTTACTATTAATATTATTAAATTTCACTTTGGTCAATATTTTTTGTAAACGGACTCGGGCCCGTGATTTGACGGTCTTGGAAGCTCCGCAGAAAGATATGGGACTTGGGCGTATGCCCGGAATCAAATTTCGAGGTCCGAGACCCGAGAAATGAATTTTTTCGTGAAATTATTTTATGAAAATGTTTAAGGAAAATAAAAATAAAATTTGATCAAAAAGTAGTGGTATCGGGCTCGTATTTGGCTTTGATGCCCGATACGGGTCACATATGTTGGTTAAGCGCTTCCTGTGAAGTTTGGTTGAAAACGGACGTCGTTTGACGTGTTTCGGCTTTAAATTGGAAAATTTAAAAGTTTATTAAATTTGAAAGATTTCTTGGATTTAAAGCTCAATTCACTTATTTTAATGTTATTTTGGCGATTTGATCACTCGAGCAAGTTTGTATGATGTTTTTGAGTGAGTATTCATGTTTGGTTTTGAGCCCCGAGGGCTTGGGTGAGTTTCAGATAGGTATCGGGATAGTTTTGGATTTAGAAAAGCTGCAGAAAATCTACAGCAGGTGCATAGTGAATTCCTTATATGCGATCGCATAGGTCTTACTGCGATCACATAAAGCAATTTTTTATTTCCCAGAATTTGTGCTATGCATCGTAATACCCTATCTACGATTGCACAGTGTCCCCCCTTCCCTAGATGCGATCGCATTACACCCCACACGATCGAATAGAGCAAACTTCAGCCCCTCATTTTCTCTTCTATGCGAACGCAATTATGCTTCTGCGCTCGCACTGCCCACGGACCCTACACTATGCGATCGCATCCCAGACCCTGCGATCGCATAGAGTAATTTTTTTGCCTAGTGATTTAGTGCTAAAACAGAACAGAAACGGGATAAAAATCCCATTTCCCAAACTCTCTCTTCTCCACAGCTTCTTGGGTTATTGTGCGGCATTTCTTCACGAAAGTTCATTGGGTAAATATTGTTTAACTCGTTTTCTTCATTTTTCACCAACATCAATCAAATTCTTAGGCCTAAACATGTGAAAATAGGTAGAAATTAGGGAATTGGGTATGGTTATGGTTTTCGAAGAATGAGGATTTAGACCTCGTTTTGGGGTCGAACTTAAGAACAAATTATATATTTGGACTCGTGTGTGAATGAGTTATCGAAAATTGGTTCAAACCTCGTGTTTTGACCACGTGGGCCTAGGGTCGATTTTCACTATTCCGGGCAGAATGTTGTAGAAAATATCTTTAGCCATTTGGAATATTTGTTAAGTATTATTGATGATATTAAATCAATTGTGTATAGATACGATTGAATTGGAGCCAAATTCGAAAGGAAATGGCATTTCTTAACGATTGTGTTGGTCGTAAACACTCGAGGTAAGTGTTTGATCTATACTATCTTAAGGGAATAGGAGTTGAGTATATTTGCTAATTGCTATGTGTGGAGTCCGACGTATAGGCATGGTGACAAGTATCAATATATTTGGGGGTCGAGCATGACCGTGAGTCTTAAATTGATAATCTCACATTCTTATTTGACCCTATGAAAGAATTATTTGTTGAGACTTGGTACCGAGTTATTGTATTTTCCCTTGCCGGGACTGATGTATTTATTGTATCCTCCCTTGCCGGGATTGATGTATTTATTGTATCCTCCCTTGCCGGGACGTGTAGTTATAAGGCATCTCCTTGCCATGATGTGTTGTTGAACTCAGCCATTGATATTTCTCCCTGGTCGGGAGCTAATTGGTTGATTTTATTCCCTTGCGTGGATTTCTTCCACTATTCATTACTTCCTTTCCTCATTTGTTGTTGTTGTTGAGCGAGGAATAATATCGTAAGGGTCCGGTTGCACGCCGCATCACTAACCAATATAAATATCGGAAGGGTCGTGTTGTATGCCGCATAACTAACAAATATAATATCAGAAGGGTCGGGTTGCACGCTGCATCACCAACCAATATAATAATTGGAGGGTCAGGTTGCGCGCCGCAACAGAGTATGGACCAAGAATATTGATTTCATATGTAGAGTTGTTTCCTGTTTTCCTTATCTATCATATTGTACAGCTTCACTTCTTATCTGATGATTTTATATTTAAATTGTTGTTACCCTGGAGCATGTTTTCCCTTCCCAAAAATTTAATGTTGCTTCCTGCTATTTTTGTTGTATATATATTTTGAACTGTACAGGTTTATGTGAGTGTCTGGTTCTAGCCTTGTCACTACTTCGCCGGGATATGCCATACACTTACCATCACATGGGGTTGGTTATGCTAATTCTACACTCTGAACTCTTTTTGCGCAGACACAGGTTTCGGACAGCAGTAGTAGTAGAGCGAGTGTTAGCATTTAGATAATCGAGACAACAAGGTAGCCTTAAAGACGTCCGCAGGACCCGGCGTCTTCTCTATCTTTATTTTGAGTATGTTTTCTCATGTATTCGAGACAAACAGTTTTATATTTCTTTCAAACGGTTTTGTTTAGTATTCTCAGAAGTTCGTGAGTATTGTGACACTAGTCTTGGGTAGAAGTTATGTTTGGATTGCCGTATCTTATCTAGTATTAATGATTTAAGTCTTCCGCTACGTTTAATTATTCTGCTATAATTTTAGTATCATTGCTAACAAGAATTGTTAGAAATGGAAAGAAAGTGTAAGAGTTGGCTTGCCTAGCTTCCATTAGTAGGCGCCATCACGACTCTCGATGGTGGGAAATTTTGGGTCGTGATAGTTGGTATTAGAGCACTAGGTTACATAGGTCTCACAACTCATGAAAAACCTTAGTAGAGTCTGAGGGGTCGGTACGGAGACGTCTGTATTTATCCCCCAGAGGCTACGGAGTTAGGGAAAAAAAATTCACCTTCATGCTTCCCGATCGTGCGAAATTGTTCTTCAAAAGCTAATTGAATTTCAAATTTTGTCTTCCCACGAATGGAGAAGTCACGTACTGCTTCTTCAGTCGAACAATGGCACAGGCCGGTGATAGATTGACTACGCCTTCCGAAGTTTTGGGGAGGTCCGATAAGTTTCACCAAACTCTTCGCTACCACCTTTAGTGGTGCATCTTTTGAGAACCCACGGGATTTTCTTGATCGCTGCTATGAGGTATTGCAGAACATGGGAATAGTCGAAAATGGGGGGGTTGATTTTAATGTGCGTCGGATGGCAAGTAGAAGTAGTGGAAAGATAATGTATTTACCAGACCAGTTGTGGTTCCAACGGACGATGCAGATGTATCAAGAGATCACCTATAGAATCATGCAAGGGTTCAACGGACCTTGACGTCTGGTTTATTTGTTTGAGTTGTGAAGGACAAATATTGTGGGTTCTCGGATGTTGTGACTTTGACTTAGAGCCAAAAAGGGGGAATTCCAATATTTGTGAATGGACCGGAAGGCCATGTGTTATGTCAGTTTTGGCTTGGAATGTATATATATGGTATGGAAAGGTTCCCCAAATAAATTATATATATTTAAGGTTTAGTACTCTGAAGGGGGTAATAATTACCGCCAAGGAATAATGAAGAGCATATGAATAAATAGGGTAGCTCAGCAGTGTCAAGCCAGCATAGCAAAAGAGGAAATTGGCCTTCGGGGTTTGTGACTAGCCTACGAGGAGGGCAGACTAGCAAATACGACAGTACCTACTCAACTCTATTTTTAGAAATGTCTTGAAGGATTTTATCTCCCAAATTTTCTCCAGTATGTAGTATATGCGATCTGAACGGTTGTGCCAGGTCACCATGACAGTGTCCGAATATGTCATCAGGTACAATAAGTTAGCTGAGCCTCAAAAGAATTGTTGTGAATGTGGTAGACTGGAGATATGTAATTTATGAAATCACTCAGGCTACGTGCACTATTGCAGTCAATACTCAGCTTGCATGACCAGCCAGAGGTAGGGGTCAGGAGGTTAAAGGTGGAGGTGAGACTGCTAGAGGTGGAGACCCATCCGTTGATATAATTTCTATGGTATGGTTGAGGTCACTACACCAGATGGTGTCATCACATGTACAATTATAATGATTATAAAAAGGATATTTTCCTTAATTTGATTTGGTTAAGAATAATTTAGGCGAGTCCTCTTATTATACTCCACTCATGAGTGAGCTTCGTAATCATCAAATCTACTCATATGAATACTTACGTTTGGCTATTATATGGAAATAGCTATCCCTATTATTATGTGTTAGTCAATAAGAATAGCTATGAGGCTAAAAGTTACTTTATATTACTTACTACATTGGGTTTTGATGTAACTTCTGGATAAATAATTTCAGTTGTCAATTATATACCTTATTGGTATGAGGGTTCATTTATGTCGTGATTTCTTTGACGGAAATTATTGAAAAGAAGAAAGAAAGGAAATGAAAGATTTCAGTTGGCATAATGTGCAGATACTTGTGATTCAAAGTTGAGGATGAGATCCTCAAATTTTTATATAATGTGAAATATTTTCAACCGAGCTAGAAGATGCGGTGGATGTTAGATAATGACAAGGTCCTGGTGGTGAATAGTTTATGTGTTAAAAATTTTCCTTTTATGAAAACAAAAATCGTGTACTATATTTTATATGGGAGTCATGCCTGTTAGGCTTATTTGATAATTCTTGTCTAACTTCTATTCATATTTAGCAATATATGTTTTGATATATATTTTTTATGGTGCGTTGTCGTGTTGTGGAAATATTGCTAGGAGTTGTTTTGGGTATCACTCTGACAGGTGGATAGGCCAAATTATAGGAGAGACTATGTCGAAATTTCTGAAAATTTGGGAGTTAGGAGAATTTGGAATATTGAGATGTGCAAATAAAGAGATAAGTTACATTATGAGTTCCTGGCCATGTCTTTTGGGCTGAAAAATGCCCCAACAACTCTTATGGATTTGATGAACCGAGTGTTCATGCCTTATTTAGACTTGCTCGTGATAGTCTTCATTGATGATATATTGATATTCTCCTGCAGTCAAGAGGAGCATGTGCAGCATCTCAGAGTGACTCTTCAAACTCTGAAGAATAGGAAGCTATATGCAAAGTTTTCAAAGTGTGAATTCTGGTTGAGTTTAGTTGCATTCCTGGGTCATGTTGTGACGGCATAAGGTATTCAGGTTGATCCAAGGAAGATTGAGGCAGTCAAGAACTGGCCTAAACCAATATCAGCCACAGAGATACGGAGTTCCATGGGATTAGCAGGTTATTATCGGCGGTTTGTGTGGGGTTTTTCATATATTGCAACCTCGTTGACCACATTGTCCCAGAAATGTGTCCAGTTCGAGTCGTCATATGAGTGTGAGGCGATCTTTCAGAAGCTCAAGACAGCCTTG
Source organism: Nicotiana benthamiana (assembly GCA_034376525.1). Lineage (NCBI taxonomy): Eukaryota > Viridiplantae > Streptophyta > Magnoliopsida > Solanales > Solanaceae > Nicotiana > Nicotiana benthamiana. The sequence continues at coordinate 26,392,216 of CM067335.1, forward strand.
ACCACAACACCGGTGTTGGTTTTGCCCATAGGTCGTGACCTTATACAGTCTATTGTGATGCTTCCCGTATTGGGCTTGGTGCAGTATTGATGCAGGATGGCAAGGTTATTGCATATGCTTCGAGGTAGTTGAAGATTCATGAAAAGAACTATTCAGTTCATGACCTGGAGTTGGCGGCTATTGTTCACGCATTGAAGATTTGGAGGCACTGTTTGTATGACGTGGCATGTGAAGTATTCATTGATCACAAGAGTCTTCAATACTTGTTTAAACATAAGGAGTTGAATTTAAGGCAGAAAAGATGTTTGGAATTGTTGAAGGATTATAACATCACCATTTTATATCACTCGGGGAAAGCAAATTATGTGTTCGATGCTTTGAGCAGGAAGTCAGCTAGTATGGGCAGTCTTACTTATATTCTGGTCGTTCAGAGGCCTTAGCCAACCGATTTGTGAGATTGGATATTTCTGATCCTAGTCGAGTACTAGCTTGCGCGGTCGCTAGTTCTTCATTATTTGAGCGTATCCGCGATCGGTAGTTTGATGATCGCCATTTATGTGTTCTTAAAGACATGGTTCAGCGAGGAGGTGCCAAGCAGGTCACCTTAGATGTTGATGGGGTTTTTGAGATTGCAATTGTGAATTTGTGTGCCAGATGTTGATGGGCTTCAAGAATTGATTCTAAGGAAGCTCACAGTTCCCGATATTCTATTCAACCAGGCGCATCAAAGATGTATCAGGATTTACGGCAACATTATTGGTGGCATAGAATGAAAAAGGATATTGTGGCATATGTAGCGCGGTGTTTGAATTGCAACAGGTTAAATATGAGCATCAGAGGCCTGTTGGTTTATTTTTGAAAATTGAGCTTCCCGAGTGGAAGTGGAGCGGATCACTATAGACTTCATTACTGGCCTTCCAATGACTCGGAAGAAGTTTGATGCGGTTTGGGTTATTGTTGATAGGTAGACCAAGTCAGCATATTTTGTTTCTGTTTCCACCACCTATTCACCCGAGAAATGAGCGGGAATTTATATTAGGGAGATTGTTTGCCTTCATGGGGTGCCTGTATCTATCATTTCGGATCGCACTTTACCTCGCAATTTTGGAAGGCATTTCAGAAAGAGTTGGGCACCCAGGTTCAGCTGAGTACAACATTTTATCCCAGATGGACGGTCAGTCTTAGAGGACTATTCAGATTTTAGAAGATATTCTCCGAGCCTGTGCTATTGATTTTGGAGGCTCGTGGGACCAGTTCCTGCCTTTGTCAGAGTTTGCATATAATAACAGCTATCAGTCAAGCATTCTGATGAATCCTTATGAAGCTTTGTATGGTATACGGTGTCGGTCTCTGGCTAGATGGTTTGAGCCGGGAGAGGCTCGGTTTTTTGGTACAGATTTAGTTCAGGAGGCCTTGGATAAGGTCAAGATCATTCAGGATAGGCTTCGTATAGCTGCGTCCAGGAAGAATAGTTATGCATATAATAAGGTTAGAGATTTAACTTTCATGGTTGGTGAGCGGGTATTGCTCTGTGTAGCCTACGAAGGGCGTGATGAGATTTAGCAAGAAGGTCAAACTTAGCCCTAGGTTTATGGCACATTTGAGATTCTTGATCGTGTGGGAAAAGTGTCTTACAAACTAGATTTGCCACCTAATTTGTCAGCTGTGCACCCAGTATTTCATGTATCCACGCTCCAGAAATATCACGACGATCTATCTATCGCACGTATTAGATTTCAGCACTGTCCAATTGGACAAGGATCTATCTTATGAAGAGGAACCGGTAGCTATTCTAGACCGGCGGGTTCGAAAGTTGAGGTCAAAAAGTTTTCCTTCTGTGCATGTTTAGTGGAGAGGTCAGCCTCCCGAGGCAGCGACCTAGGAGTCCGAGTCTCATAGGTTGAGCCATTGTCCTTATCTATTCCCTAACTCAGGTACTTCTTTCTTTTGTCCGTTCGAGGACAAACGATTGGTTTAGAGGTGGAGAATGTGACGACCCTTATTTTCTTAACTATTTTGAGTTGCCAAGGCCTTGAAAACCTCACATATAGTTCCTCGATTTGCATTCGCAGTCCGGACACGAAGCCATAAAATTTTGATCTTGAAATATATGAATTATGTGAACAGTTTGAAGAATTTTAATATTAATATTGTTAAAGTTGACTTTGGTCAACATTTTTGGTAAACGAACCCGGACCCGTAATTTGACGAAATCGGAAGGTTCGCAGAAAAATATGGGACTTTGGCGTATGCCGGAATCGAATTCCGAGGTCCCAAGCCAAAACAATGAATTTTCTGTGAAATTGTTTTCCGAAAATGTTTAAGCAAAATGAAAATAAAATTCGATAAAAAATTAATGGTATCAGGCTCGTATTTTGGTTCTGATGTCTGGTACGGGTCACATATGCTGGTTAAGCGCTTCCTGTGAAGTTTGGTTGAAAACGGACGTCGTTTCACCTGTTTCGGCCTTAAATTGGAAAATTTGAAGGTTTATGAAATTTGAAAGATTGCTTGGATTTAAATCTCAATTCATTGATTTTGATATTATTTTTGTGATTTGATCACTCGAGCAAGTTCGTATGTTATTTTTGAGTCAGTGTGCATATTTGGTTTGGCGCCCCGAGGGATCGGGTGAGTTTTGGAAATGTATCGAGATGGTTTTGGACTTAGAAAAGCTGCAGAAAATATGCAGCAGGTGCACAGTGAATTCCTTCTATGCGATCGCATAGGTCTTTCTGCGATCACATAGAACAATTTTTAATTTCCCAGAAATTGTGCTACACAATCTCAATACCTTGTCTGCAATCGCATAGTGTCCCCCCTTCCCTCTATGCGACCGCATTACAACCCACGCGATCGCACAGAGCAAACTTTAGCCCCTCATTTTCTCTTCTATGCGTACGCAATTATGCTTCTGCGATCGCACTGCCCACAGACCTACTATGCGATCGCATCCCAGGCCCTGCGATCGCATAGAGCAATTTTTCTGCCCAGTGATTTAATTCTAAAACAAAACAGAAACGGGATAAAAATCCCATTTCTCAAACTCTCTCTTCTCCATAGCTTCTTGGGCGATTTTGGAGCATTTCTTCACCAAAGTTCATTGGGTAAGTATTGTTTAACTCGTTTTCTCCATTTTTCATCAACATCAATCGATTTCTTAGGCCTAAACATGTGAAAATAGGTAGAAAATTAGGGAATTGGGTATAATTAGTGTGACGACCCAAAAGGTCATCACCATAATTCTCCCTTCTGTTGCGTTTCTGAGTCCTTGAAAACCTCTTATTTGGTTGTATCGATTTGTGTGCGCAGTCCGAGTGCGAAGCTGGAAAATTCTTATGTGAAAATATTTGAATTCTGTGTTAAAACTATGAATTTTGATAATAATAATGCGATAGTTGACTTTGGTCAACGTTTTGGGTAAATAGACCCGGACTCGTGATGTGACGACCCCGGAGGATCCGTTAGGAAATTTGGGACCCGGGCGTATTCCCGGAACCGAAATCCGAGGTCCTATGCCCGAGTACAGAGCCTTTATGTGAAATTGTTTTCTGAAAATGCTTAAGGAAAAATGAAAATGAAAATTGATCAAAAGTAACCGTATCGGGCTCGTATTTTGGTTTCGACGCTCGATACTAGTCTTAAATGGGCGTTAAGCGCTATCTGTAAAGTTTGGTTGAAAAAGGACGTCGTTTGACGTGTTTCAAACTAAAAATGGAAAAATTTGGAAGTTTTGAACTTTGAAATGAAAATCTTGAGTTTGGGGGTTGATTCTTTGTATTTGATGTTATTTCAGCGATTTGATCACTCGAGCAAGTTCGTAGGATGATATTGAGTTAGTGTGTATGGTTGGTCGCAAGCCCCGAGGGCTCAGGGGTGTTTTCGGGGGTGTTTCGGGGTGTTTTGGAACTTAGAAAATACCAGATTTTTCAAAAGCTATTGCAGAGCCTTTTTCTTCTTCGCGAATGCGGCACTCAGCTCGCGTTTACATAGCCCAGTTTCTCTTACCCTTCGCGATCACATCCAAAGTCACTCGTTCGTGTAGCTGAACCTTATCCTTCAACGCGTTCGTGAGTCCCTCCTCGCGTTAGCGTAGAGCTACCCCCATGACCCCATGCTTTCCCTTCTTCCAGTTCGCATAGTCCCCATCGTGAACACGATGCCTTATCAGACATCGTTCATCGCGAACACGACCCAGGTGTCGCGATCGAAGCACAAAATTCTTTAGTGATATATTTAACTCCAGCACTGTTCATTACGGAATTTATTCAATTTTTCACACGAGCTCTCTTCCTACACTCTCCATTGACGAACTTCAAGCCTATACTTCACCATAACTCTTTGGGTAAGTGATTCCAACCTCGTTCTTCCATTATTTCTTCATCTAATCATCAATTTTCTAGACCTAAATCATATAATCATAGTAGAAATTAGGTCTTTTTGGGTAGAGTTAGGTTTTGAGATTTTTGGGCGATTCAACCTCAATTTGGGTTCGAATCTTAAAACAAATCATATATTTGGACTCGTGGGGTTATGGGTAATTGGAATTTGGTCCGAGCCTCGAGTTTGGACTATGTGGGCCTGGTGTCGGATTTTGCTATTTTGGAAGAAAATTAGAAAATGCATTTCTAAGCTAGGAAATTGTACCTTGGTGCTATTATTGATAATATTGAATCAATTTATGTTAGATATCGTTGGTTCATGGTCGAATTCTAGAGGAAAGGCGATTGTTGAGCCTTGAGTTGCTATTTTCGGATTCGAGGTAAGTGTTCGATCTAACTTTAGCTTGAGTGAATAGGATTAAATTAATATTTGCTATGTGCTATGTGGGTCGGTGTATAGGTATGGTGACGGTTACCTGTGCGCCCGAGTCTAGCATGACCGTGAGTCATAATTGTTATTATAATTTCGAAAGAAGTGAACAAATGTGATGACCACTTGCTAAATGAACTATGAAGTGATAGTTGAGAGGCAAATGAACTAAAAAGGAAATTTTGGTACTATTCCCTTGCCGTGATTTATTGTTGACTTATTCTCTCTTGCCGGGATTTATTGTGGAGTTATTTTCCCTTGCCGGGATATTATCTTGTTATACTTTCCTTTCCCGTTTGGTAGTGACCATTGATTGGGTTATGAAGAGAGAGTAAAAGCACGAAGGGTGATGCCGTGCAATATGTATTGAGAGTAAAAACACGAAGGGTGATGTCGTGCCTGTATATTGTGAGTAAAAGCACAAAGGGTGATGTCGGGCATTATATTTGATATTCTTGGTAAGAAAGGAGAGTAAAAGCACAAAGGGTGATGTCGTGCATTATATTTGACTATTATGGTGAGAAATGAGAGTAAAAGCACGAAGGGTGATGCCGTGCAGTTGTTGATTTACTGGATTTATTTACTTATTATTACATATTCAGTTCCATTTCCTGTTTGTTGAAGTTATAATCAAACTGTTACTCCCCCCGCATGTCCCCTCCCTATTATCTGCTTAAATTCTTATTCTCCTCATGTTATTACAAATATATCTGTACATGTTAATTGTGGTAGGTCCAGTTTAGCCTCGTTACTACCTCGCCGAGGTTAGGCCGGACACTTACCGGCACATGGGGTCAGTTGTGCTGATACTACTCTTCTGTGCCTTTTTGTGCACAGGTTAGGACACATCCAACGGACCGCAATAGTAGTTAGGGGCCGATCCTTCAGTCTAGAGACTCTGAGGTATTTCGTTGGCGTACGCGGGCCCTGAGTCTCCTCTATCTTTTCCAGTTTGTTTTTATTGTATCAAAACAGACATGTTATGTATTTCTTTCAGATTGTTGCTATTAGTACTCTTTAGTCGTCCGTGAGTAGTGACAGCAGATACTGGGTAGAGGCATGTTGTTAATTTCCGCATTTTGTTATCACTATTGTTGTTAAAAGTCTTCCGCGTGTTTAAATTAATTATTTTTAGTATTAAATTTGTTTTAGATTTAAGTTTTTGTTAAAATGATTAAAAAGGTTGGCTTGCCTAGCTTCGACAGCGGGCGCCATCACGACTCCCAATGGTGGGAAAAATTCGGGTCGTGACAAGTTGGTATCAGAGTACTAGGTTACTTGGGTCTGACCACTCACGGACAAGCTCGGTAGAGTCTGAGGGATCGGTACAGAGACGTGTGTATTTATCCCCAGAGGCTACAGAGTTAGGAAAAAAATTTCACTTTGTTCATTCTTTTCGCGCGATTCTATTTCTCAAAAAATTGATTATCGTTCTACTTTGTTCTTTTGCATATGGCGAGAACACGTGCGTCTTCTTCTTCCGTGCAGTAGCCCGAGCCCCCATCAACAGCTCCCGCGAGGGGCAGGGGCCAACACCGTGCTAGAGGTCGTGGTAGGGGTAGAGCTCAGCCCCAGGTAGCAGTTGCAGAGGTGGAGCCTTATATTGACTTTGATGAGGAGGTTCCGGCTCCACTAGCTCTGGTGGGCCCAGCTCAGGTCCCAGGAGGAGTGATGTTCTCCCCGGATCTTCAGGATGCTCTTCTCCGCATAGCAGGCTTTATGGAGAGTGTCGCTAGAGCGGGATTGTTTCCAGTAGCACCAACCACATCTCAGGCTGGATGAGGGGTTCAAACTCCTGCTATACGTACTCCGGAGTAGGTAGATCCCCAGACTCAGGTTCCCTTGGTTCAGCCCAAAGTGGCAGCTCAGACAGGCATTACAGCTCATGCCGGAGATGGAACGGCCATGTCTTCAAATGCTTTATGGAGACTTGATCGGTTCTCCAATATTTTCACTACTACTTTCAGCGGTGCTTCATCGAAGGATCCCCAGGATTTTCTATACAGTTGTCATGAGATCCTCAAGACTATGGGGATAGTAGAGACCAATGGGGTCGATTTTTGCACTTTCAGGCTCGTGGGATCCATCAAGACTTGGTGGAGGGATTATTGCTTATCTAGACAGCAGGGTCACCAGCATTGGCATGAGATCAGTTCGTAGAGTTATTTTTGGAGAATTTTCTCCCCGTCACTCAGCGGGAGGCACTTCGCAGACAGTTTAAGCGCCTTTAGTAGGGCTCCATGACAGTTACACAGTATGAGACTAGATTTGTTGACTTGGCACGCCATGGAGTAGTGATACTCCCTACAGATCAAGAGAGGGCCTGGAGGTTCATTGATGGATTGATTCAGCCGATTCGCCTTCAGATGGCCATGGGACTTAGCAGTGATATTACCTTTTAGGAGGCGGCCAATGCGGCCCGCCGGGTAGTGATGCAGTGGTTCGAGGAGGTAGTCAGGGTTCAGACAAGAGGCCTCGACATTCTGGCAGATTTAGTGGTACCTCATCTGGAGGAAGGGATTTCCATGACAGATGCCATCCCCCGAGACCTTTCCAGTCGGCACTCAGGTTTTCATGGTACACCAAGAGGTGGTGGTCATCAGCAGTATTATTCGGATCAGCAGTACTTCAGCACGCCACCAGTCCCCAATAGTGCACCGCCACTTCAGAGCTTCAGGGGAGGACATACCAGTCGACAAGGCCTGCAGTCTCAGCCGCCAAGGGCATGTTATGGTTGTGGTGACATAGGTCATGTTGTCATATTTTGACCTGGAGCCTAGAGTAGTTCTCAGCAGCAGGGTCCTCGTCCTGCGATTCAGACAGTAGGTGATCCACAGGCCACCCAGCCAGCTAGAGGCGGGGGTAGGAATCATAGAGGTGGAGGGAGAGACCATAGAGGTGGAGCTCGGATAGCCAGAGGCAGGGGTCAGCTTGCCAGCCAGGCCGGAGGCCGGGTCATCTGATGTTGTGATTACATTTACTTTATTGGTCTGTCATAGGAGTGCTTCAGTATTATTTGATCCGGATCTACTTATTCTTATGTGTCATCCTATCTTGCACCCTATTTGATCATGCCCAGTGAGGCTCTGGGTATTCCTATATATGTGTCCACACTTGTTGGTGATTCTATAGTGGTCGACCGAGTGCATCATTCTTGTGTGGTGGTATTTGAGGGTCTTGAGACCCGTGTCGACTTATTGCTTTTAGACATGGTGGACTTTGATGTTATATTGGGGATGGACTGGTTGTCCCCGTATCATGCTATCTTGGATTGTCAAGACCGTGACTTTGGCCTTGCCATATTTGCCCCGACTTGAGTGGAGAGGGACCTCAGGCCATGCCACCCGTAGTGTTATCTCGTATGTCAAGGATCAACGTATCGTCGAGAAGGGGTGTTTATCATATTTGGCGTATGTTCGCGACTCCAGCGCAGAGGTTCCATTTATCGACTATGTTCCTATTGTTCGGGAGTTCCCCGAGGTTTTCCCTTCAGACATGCCGGGTATGCCACCCGACAGGGATATTGATTTATGTATTGATCTGGCTCCTGGTACTCAGCCTATTTCTATTCCGCCATATCGCATGGCCCCGCCAGAGTTGAAAGAGTTGAAGGAGCAGCTTCAAGACTTGCTTGATAAGGGTTTCATTAGACCTAGCGTATCACCTTGGGGTGCATCAGTGTTGTTTGTGAAGAAAAAGGACGGGTCGCTGAGGATGTGCATTGATTCCCGACAGTTGAACAATGTGACAATAAAGAACAAGTATCCACTACCGAGGATTGACAATTTGTTTGACTAGCTTCAGGGTGCTAGGGTGTTCTCGAAGATAGATTTGAGGTCTGGTTATCATCAACTGAGGATAGGGCGTCTGATGTCCCTAAGACAACATTTCGTACTCGGTATGGCATTATGAGTTTTTGGTCATGTCATTTGGGTTGACCAATGCCCCAGCAGCATTCATGGAGTTGATGAATCGAGTGTTCAGGCCTTATTTGGATTTATTTGTGATTATGTTCATTGATGATATCTTGGTATACTCCCGCAGTCAGGAGGAGCATGAGCAGCACCTCAGAGTGGTTGTTCAGACTCTAAAGGATATCCAGTTGTACGCCAAGTTCTCAAAGTGTGAATTTTGGTTGAGTTCAATCGCATTCCTGGGTCATGTCATATCAGCACAGGGTATTCAGGTGGACCCCAAGATAGAGGTAATCAAGAACTGGCCTCGACCAGCTTCAGCTACAGAGATTCATAGCTTCTTGGGGTTAGTTGGTTACTACAGACGTTTTGTGGAGGGGTTTTCATCTATCGCAACCCCGATGACTAGATTGACTCAGAAGGGTGCCTAGTTCAGGTGGTCAGATGAGTGCGAGGCGAGATTCCAGAATCTCAAGACAGCTCTGACTACGGCACCGGTATTGGTTTTGCCCACGGGATCCGGGCCTTATACTGTATACTGTGATTCTTCCCGCATCGGACTTGGCGCAGTGTTGATGCAGAATGGCAAGGTCATAGCATATGCTTCGAGGCAGTTGAAGATCCACGAGAACAATTATCCAGTTCATGACCTAGAGTTGGCAGCCATTGTTCATGCCTTGAAGATCTGGAGGCATTATTTATATGGTGTGACGTATGAGGTGTACATGGATCACAAGAGCCTTCAGTACTTGTTCAAGTAGAAGGAGTTGAATTTGAGACATCGGAGGTGGTTGGAGTTGTTAAAGGACTATGATGTTTCTATTTTATACCACCCGGGAAAGCCAATGTGGTGGCCGATGCATTGAGTAGAAAGTCCTCCAGCATGGGTAGCCTTGCCTATATTCCGGTCAGCCAGAGACCGCTTGCGTTAGATGTTCAGGCCTTGGCCAATAAATTTATGAGATTGGATATTTCTGAGCCCATCATGGTGTTGGCTTGCACGGTTGCTCGCTAGTCATTGATGGAGCGTATCCGGGAGAGACATTTTGATGATCCCCATTTGTGTGTCCTGAGAGACACTGTGCAGCTGTGAGGTGCTAGGGAGATGAATTTGGGAGATGATGGCATATTGAGGTTGCAGGGGCAAGTGTGTGTGCCCAATGTTGATGGTATTCGAGATTCGATCTTACCGGAGGCCCACAATTTTCAGTATTCTATTCACCCGGGCGCCGCAAAGATGTATCAGGATTTGAGACAACATTATTGGTGGTGTAGGATGAAGAAAATCATTGTTGCATATGTGGCTCATTGTCTGAATTTTCAGCAGGTTAAGTACGAGCAATAGAGGCCCGGTGGGTTATTTCAGAGGATTGAGCTTCCCGAATGGAAGTGGGAGAGAATCAACATGGATTTTGTTAATGGCCTTCCGATGACTCGAAAGAAGTTTGATGCTATATGGGTTATTGTTGATAGGCTGACCAAGTCAGCGCATTTTATTCCATTTGCCACTATCTATTCATCCGAGAGGTATGCTGAGATTTATATCAGGGAGATCGTTCGCCTTCATGGGGTGCCTATATCTATTATTTCGGACCAGGGTCCGCAGTTTACCTCACATTTTTGGAGAGGGGTGCAACATGAGTTGGGTACCCAGCTCCAGTTGAGTACAACATTTCACCCCCAAATGAACGGCCAGTCCAAGAGGACTATTCAGATTCTTGAGGATATGCTCCGAGCCTGCGTATTGATTTTAGAGGCTCGTGGGACCAATTCTTGCCGTTAGCGGAGTTTGCGTACAACAACAGCTACCAGTCCAGTATTCAGATGGCTCAATATGAGGCATTGTATGGTAGGCAGTTTCGGTCCCCAGTCGGATGGTTTGGGCCGGTAGAGGCTCGGTTATTGGGTACGGATTTGGTGCAGGAGGCCTTTGATAAGGTCAAGATCATTCAGGACAAACTTCAGTCAGCTCAGTCTAGGCAGAAGAGTTTTGCAGATCGTAAGGTCAGGGATGTTGCTTTCATGGTTGGTGAGCGAGTATTGCCCATGTACTGCCTATGAAGAGCATGATGAGGTTTGGGAAGAAGGGGAAGCTTAGCCCTAGGTATATTGGCCCATTTGAGATTCTGGACCGCGTGGGAATGTGGCTTATAGACTTGCATTACCGCCTATCTTGTCATCCGGCTTTTCATGTATCCATGCTTTGGAAGTGTCACGGTGATACCACCAACGTGTTAGATTTCAGCACTGTCCAATTGGACAAGGATCTGTCATATAAGGAGGAGCCGGTGGCTATTTTAGACCGGCAGGTTCGACAGTTGAGGTCGCGAAGAATTCCTTCACTGCGTGTTCACTGGAGAGGTCAGCCTCCAGAGGCATCGACCTAGGAGTCCGAGTTAGATATGCGGAGCCGTTATCCCCATCAATTCCTCGACTCAGGTACTTCTTTCTTTTGTCCGTTCGAGGACGAAAAATTGTTTTAGAGGTGGAGGATGTGACGATCCAAAGGGCCATCACCGTAATTGTCCCTTTCCTTGCGCTTATAAGGCCTTGAAAAACTCTTATTTGGTTGCCTTGATTTGCATGCGCAGTCAAGGCGCGAACCGGAAAATTCTTATGGGAAAATATTTGAATTTGGTGCTAAAAACTATGAATTTTGATAATAATAATGCTATTGTTGACTTTGGTCAACGTTTTGGGTAAACGGACCTGGACCCGTGATGTGACGGTCCCGGAGGTTCCGTAAGGAAATTTGGGACCCGAGCGTATTCCCGAAATCGAAATTCGAGGTCCCAAGCCCGAATACGGAGCTTTTCTCTAAAATTGTTTTATGAAAAATGCTTAAGGAAAAATGAAAATGAAAATTGATCAAAAGTAATCGTATCGGGCTCGTATTTTGGTTCCGACGCCCGGTACAAGTCTTAAATGGGCGTTAAGCGCTATCTGTAAAGTTTGGTTGAAAACGCACGTCGTTTGACGTGTTTCTGACTAAAAATGGAAAAATTTGAAAGTTTTGAACTTTGAAATGAAAATCATGAGTTTTGGGGGTTGATTTTTTTATTTTGATGTTATTTCAGCGATTTGGTCGCTCAAGAAAGTTTGTAGGATGATATTGAGTTAGTGTGTGTGGTTGGTTGGGAGCCCCGAGATCTCGGGGTTCTTTTCGGGGTGTTTTGGAACTTCGAAAATACCAGATTTTTCAAAAGCTGTTGCAGAGCCTTTTTCCTCTTCGCGAATGCGGCACTCAACTCGCATTCGCATAGCCCAGTTTCTCTTGCCCTTCGCGATCACATCCAAAGTCACGCGTTCGCGTAGCTGAGCCTTATCCTTCAACGCGTTCGTGAGTCCCTCCTCGCGTTCGCGTAGAGCAACCCCATGACCCCCGTGCTTTTCCTTCTTCGCGTTTGCATAGTCCCCATCGCGAACGCGATGCCTTATGAGACTTCCTTCATTGCGAACGCGACCCAGGTGTCGCGATCGTGAAGCACAAAATGCTTCAGTGATATACTTAATTCCAGAATTGTTCATTACGGGATTTATTCACTTTCTCACACGAGCTCTCCTCCTACACTCTCCATTGACGAACATCAAGCCTATGCTTCACCATAACTCTTTGGGTAAGTGATTCCAGCCTCGTTCGTCCATTATTTCTTCATCTAATCATCAATTTTCTAGCTCTAAATCATAGAATCATAGTAGAAATTAGGTCTTTTTGGGTAGAGTTAGGTTTTGAGAATTTTGGACGATTCAACCTCAATGTGGGGTCGAATCTTAAAACAAATCATATATTTGGACTCATGGGGTTATGGGTAACTGGAATTTGGTCCGAGCCTCGAGTTTGGACCATGTGGGCCTGGTGTCGGATTTTGCTATTTTTGGAAGAAAATTAGAAAATGCATTTCTAAGCTAGGAAATTGTACCCTGGTGCTATTATTGATAATATTGAATCAATTTATGTTAGATATCGTTGGTTCGGGGCCGAATTCTAGAGGAAAGGCGATTGTTGAGCTTTGAGTTGACGTAATAATCAAACTGTTACTCCCCCAGCATGTCCCATCCCCATTATCTGCTTAAATTCTTATTCTCCTCCTGTAATTACACATATATCTGTACATGTTAATTGTGGTAGGTCCGGTTTAGCCTCGTCACTACCTCGTCGAGGTTAGGCCGGGCACTTACCAACACCTGGGGTCGGTTGTGCTGATACCACGCTTCTGTGCCTTTTTGTGCACAAGTCAGGACACATCCAATGGACCGCAGCAATAGTTAGGGGCAATCCTTCAGTCTAGAGACTCTGAGGTAGTTCGCTGGCGTTCGCGGGCCATGAGTCTCCTCTATTTTTTTCAGTTTGTTTTTATTGTATCAAAATAGATATGTTATGTATTTCTTTCAGATTTTTGCTTTTAGTACTCTTTAGTCATCCGTAAGTAGTGACACCAGATACTGGGTAGAGGCATGTTGTTAATTTCCGCATTTTATTATCGCTATTGTTGCTAAAAGTCTTCCGCGTGTTTACATTAATTATTACCGTATTTAATTTGTTTTAGATTTATGTTTTTGCTAAAATGATTAAAAATGTTGGTTTGCCTAGCTTCGACAGCAGGCGCCATCACGACTCTCGATGGTGGGAAAAATCTGGGTCGTGACAATTATGGTTTTCGAAGAATTGAGGATTTAGACCTCATTTTGGGGTCGAACTTAAGAACAAATTATATATTTGGACTCGTGTGTGAATGGGTTATCGGAAATTGGTTTGAACCTCGTATTTTGACCACGTGGGCCTGGGATCGATTTTCACTATTCCGGGGCAGAATGTAGTAGAAAATATATTTAGCCATTTGGATTAGTTTGTTAAGTATTATTTATGATATTAAATCGATTGTGTATAGATACGATTGAATTGGATCCAAATTCAAAAGGAAAGAGAATTGCCGAAAGATTGAGTTGGCCGTAAACCTTCGAGGTAAGTGTTTGATCTATATTAACTTGAGGGAATATGAGTTGAGTATATTTTCTAATTGTTATGTGTGGAGTCCGACGTATAGACACGGTGACAAGTATTAATACGTTGGGGGTCGAGCATGACCGTGTGTCTTAAATTGATAATCTCACATTCTTATTTGATTATATGAAAGAATTATTTGTTGAGCCTTGGTACTGAGTTATTGTATTTTCCCTTGCCGGGATTGAAGTATTTATTGCATCCTTCCTTGCCGGGACATGTAATTATGAGGCATCTCCTTGTCGTGATGTGTTGTTGAATTCAGCCGTTGATATTTCTCCCTGGTCGGGAGCTAATTGGTTGATTTTATTCCCTTGCGTGGATTTCTTCCACTATTCATTCCTCATTTGTTTCTGCTATTGAGCGAGGAATAATATTGGAAGGGTTGGGTTGCACGCCGCATCACTAACCAATATAAATATCGGAAGGGTCGGGTTGCACACCACATCACTAATAAATATAATATCGAAAGGGTCGGGTTGCACTCCGTATCACTAACCAATATAATAATCGGAGGGCGGGTTGCGCGCCGCAATGGAGTATGGATAAAATATATTAATTTCATATGTAGAGTTGTTTCGTGTTTTTCCTCATTTGTCGTATTGTACATCTTCACTTCTTATCCGATGATTTTATATTTAAATTGTTGTTACCCAGAGCATGTTTTCCCTTCCCAAAAATTTAATGTTGCTTCCTGCTATTTTTGTTGTATATATATTTTGAACTGTATAGGTTTATGTGAGTGTCTGGTTCTAGCCTTGTCACTACTTCGCGGAGATAGGCCAGACACTTACCAGCACATGGGATCGGTTGTGCTGATTCTACACTCTGCGCTTTTTCTGCGCAGACACAGGTTTCGGACAGCAACGGCAGTAGAGCGAGTGTTAGCATTCTGATCATCGAGACAGTGAGGTAGCCTTGTAGATGTCCGCAGGACTCGGCGTCTCATCTATCTTTATTTCAGTCTGTTGTCTCATGTATTCGAGACAAACAATTTTATATTTCTTTCAAACGGTTGTGTTTAGTATTCTTAGAAGTTCGTGAGTATTGTGACACCAGTCTTGGGCAGAAGATATGTTTGGATTTTCGTATCGTATCTAGTATTAATGATTTAAGTCTTCCGCTAAGTTTAATTATCTCGTTGTAATTTTATTATCATTGCTAATTGTTGTAAATAAGAATTGTTAGAAATGGAAAGAAAGTGTAGGAGTTGGCGTGCCTAGCTTCCATTAGTAGGCACCATCATGACTCTCGATGGTGGGAAATTTCGAGTTGTGAAAGTGATGTTCCCCTATATTTTCGTACCATCATTGAACGTACATGTGTTGGGCGAGTAATGAGTTTAATAGAGCGTTTAATTAATAAAATTTGACTTGATGTTAAAATCCCACATATTAAGAACTTAATATGGAATGATTAAACACTGAGGGGTAGCTTAAGTGGTAAAGGCATGAGGACAAAGTCATTCAAGTCGCCAGTTCGAGTCCCTGTAGAGGGCCACTGGAGGCATTACAAACTGGTCGCGTCTCTAGGGCCCCATGGAACTAACCCTGGTACACGCGTTGAAACAGCGGGTCTCGATGGGTACAGCTAGTTGGGTTCGCAAAGTGATGCCTGGAAACCACGGTTAATATATATATATATATAATAGAGATTGATTACAAATTTTTACTGTCTTAAAATAGAGATATCTAGATATAAAAACTATTGTCTTAAATAATAATATCTGGAAAGGCTAGATAAATGTAGATCTAATATACTTATTATAAGATATGACTGCTTATTAAATAAATCTACACAAAATCTATGATTTTCTGTTATATAAATAAAATGTATAGCGTAGTCTACCGTCGAATAAAATCTTGTGTTTACGTATGAAATAAACTCTCCTAAGCTTAAAGTAAGGCTTTCAGCAAAGATTTCTTGATATGGATAGTTATGATTATCAGACATTAACAGCGTAGTAGAATTGTTTTAAAACGTTATGTTGTTAAATCCTACTCGGTACTCTCCCTCTCTTATATGTAAACTTATAATGTTACAGTGTAATCATAATTATGTACTAAGATAACCCCTTTATACTTTTTTTTAACTCTGTTCATCTCTTCTTTCCAATTCTTGATAGATTTAAATCTATTCTTAACTCTTTTTTCTTTAACCTCACCCCGGCCATGGTTAAGTGCACATAGCACTTGGTTTATCTTAACCAGCTTTTTCGTAGGGATTTACAGGTTAATCCATCAAAATTGTTAAGAAATTAGAAAGATAACCATATACTAAGAGTAGTTTTTTAATAATTTACATAATAACAAAACTATACATAAAACATAAGCATAAAAAGAAATCATAACAAGACATAGGGGTAATATCTTAGAACATAACTTAGATAAACATAGTAACTTACATGTTTACAAGAGATTATATATATATATATATATATATATATATATATATATATATATATATATATATATATATATATATATATATATATATATATATATATATATATATATATATATATATATATATATATATATATGAAATGATTACAATTATATGAATAATTTAAATAAGGTAAAATCTTAATTAATTTGAATTCCTAAATATTATGTCTTGATACATAATTTAATTAAGGAACTACGCCCAAAATATTAGGAAATAATTTGAATTACTATTTTGTCCAATGTGAAATTTATTTTAAAAAATAAAAAAGACGAATAATATTTCGTTAAAAACTTTCGTACTTTTAATATAGTGTATAGATTATAACAGCAAGGGTATTTTTACTCTCAAAGTATGAGGTGGTTATGTATAAACAATATTTAAAGTAGACGGATACATTTGGCCATTTTCCCTCTTACATTTGCACTACTTTTATAAAGGAAAGGAAAGAAATAGAAAAGGAAAATATTCCAAGCTGGTAACCTACGAAAAAAAAAGAAACAGATCTGAGGACCCTACGGAAACAAAGAAAAAGATCTGAGGGTATTATAGAGAATCTCTAAAAAGGTACCTTTTGAGTTTTGATTGGAAGTTATAAAACGCCAAAAAATTGAGAAAAATATCAGTCAGAAGTTAAAAGTACACCGTACACTGATAAAATAAAGTTTGTTCACAGTTTCCATTTCCTCTGCTTCACAGTTTTATATTACACTCAGATTCACGTACCTCTCTCTGCTTTTTCCATTTATTTCCCAATGAATTGCCTTCAGAATCTTCCCAGGTTTGTTACTCGATTTTCTTTTGATAATTCTGAATCTTTCTTTTCTATTAATAATTCAGTTTAATTTGGTTCTCAGATCCTCTGGTTTATCACTGAGAAACTTCATAGGCACTACAAAAAAGCCTTATTTCCCCGTTGTTTCACTGGTAATGATCTTTTGTATTTGTTTAATTGGGTCATTTTTAATTTTTATACTCTCTTTGTTCTACTTGATGACTAGATTGATTGTGTTGGGAATAAATCCCTTACTAAAATAATATTCACAGTAATAAAAGTGGAATACTAATGTAGCACCGAGATATGGTAATTAACAAGAATAAAAGAGTAACAATGAAACCCTTCTGAATAATAACCACGGCCTTGAGATGAACAACTGATATCACTATAGTAAGGAATTTTACACTTTGTAGGTCCGAGTAAAATACTCCAAAGACCACTACAACACTCAAAAGAAATAACCCTCTTTTGATATTCCCACCTCACTACAATATCGCTCACTTTCTATTTTCCTCACAAACTATTTTCTTATACCCTGTATGTGAAACCTCACTGTCAGATATATTTTTCTCTGAGTTTTTGTTGATGAAAAATGAGAGCCGAAGCTCTCATTTTATAGGCAAACGCAGGCCCTCCTTAATTGACAATATGTTTTCTCCCGTATGTCATTTTGGACAGAACAACAAAAAAACGTGGGTTGCTCTTACTGTTACCAACTTTGACAAAAAAAATCGGAAGAAAACAAAGGCACAAGGAAGACAATTTTCCTTGAATTAGGGGATGGACCCCACCAATCTCCCCCTCCAGTCTCATTCACCTGAAGGGGATAACACCACAGTTTCTAGTTTAAATGTATGCGGACAAGTTCTTTGCATAACTCAAACTTGTTTCTTGGTACTACTTTGGTCAGCATACCCGAAGAATTCTCACTTGTATGAATCTTTTTGACCCGTAAAGATTTGCTCTCCACCTGGTCACGAATCCAATGATATCTCACATCTATATGTTTGGTCCTTGCATGGTACATAGAGTTCTTGCTAAGGTATATTGCACTTTGACTGTCACAATAGACGATATACTCCTTCTGATGCAATCCAAGCTCTTGAAGGAACCGTTTGAGCCATATCATCTCCTTGCCAGTTTCTGTAGCGGCAATGTACTCTGCTTTAGTTGTTGAAAGTGCAACACACTTCAGCAACTTAGACTGCCATGATATAGCTCCCCCTGAAAATGTAAACAAATATCCAGTTGTGGATTTTCTGTTGTCAATGTCACCTGCTATATCAACATCTGTATAGCCCTTCAAGATTGGATCTGATCCCTCAAAGCACAAACAATCTCACGTGGTACCTTTCAGGTACCTGAGTATCCACTTGACTGCTTCCCAATGTTCCTTTCCAGGATTTTCAAGAAACCTGCTGACAACACCAATTGCGTGAGCAATATCAGGTCTAGTACATACCATTCATACATCAAGCTTCCGACTTCTGAAGAATAAGGAACTCTAGCCATGTTCCCTTTCTCCTCCTTTGTTGTAGGACACTTCTTTTTGCTCAACTTTAGATGACTAGGAAGAGGTGTGTGTTGACTGGCTTAGCATTCTTCATGTTGAAGCGTTCTAGTACACGTTCAATGTATTTCTCCTGAGATAGCCACAACTTTCTACTTGTTCTTTCTCGAACTATCTTCATCCCTAGAATTTGTTGTGCTGGGCCCAAGTTCTTCATATCAAATGACTTGGACAGATCTCCCTTCAACTTTCTTATCAGCCAGTGTTATTAATAGCGCTCGCCACAACGCTTTTAGCGTGAGGCGAGGCGAAGCGGGACAGTGTCGCTACAAAGTGTCTGTAGTGTGGAGTTTGAAAATAGTGACCGCCTCTGCTTTGTTAGCGTGAGGCGACAATGAGGCGAGAAGCAACTGTAGCGTCGCCTTTTCTAAAAAAAGAAGAAAAAGAAAAAGGGCAAAGACTTAAAGTCGCGATTTAGGGTTCTTTTGACAACAGAGCTTCTTCAACTTCGAACAAAACAAACGAGAGGCTTCTGAAGTCACGATTAGGGCTCGTCTGCCATCTCTTCTTCATCGTCTTCAACAATGAACAGACCAGGTATGCTTCTCCTTTCTCCCTTTTCCTTTCTCCTTTCTCTGTTCCCCTTCCCCTTCCCCCTTTCTCCTCTCTCCTTCTTCCTATCTTCTTCTTTCTATTCTTTTTCCTCTGTTTTTTGTCGGAAAGAACACAAACAGAGGTCTGTTTTTGTGCTGTTTTTTTCGAGCAAAAACAGAGGTTTTCTTTTCTCTTAAAATAAAAAAATTCTGGCTCTGTATTTCTGCCTCCCCTTTCTTATTTCTACTTCTTTATTCTTCTCTTCTTCTGTATTTCTGCCAGTTCTTTTTCTTCTATATTTTGAATTTTGACAGAGGTTCCAGCGGCTCTGTATTTCTGCTGCTTTCTATTTTTTTTCCCTGTTTTTTTGTTTTATTTTTGTCAAGGAAAAACTGGGCAGTGTAATGTTTTTTTCCCTAACTCAAAAAACAGATTTTTTGTTGCTCTATTTATTTTTGTTTTCTTTATATAGTAGAATTAATTGCGTAGTGACTTGATAATTTTTGTCTATAATTTTAATTTTAATTTTTAAATTGATATATTTATTAACATATTATTATTATTGAGTTTTTAGTTATATATATATATATATATATATATATATATAATATTTTATTTTATTTTATAAATTGTCGCCTCACATCAAAAAGGCGAGCGCTTCGCTGCGCGCCTCTCGCCTCACTGAAGCGAGCCCTCGTCGTTATTTGTCGCCGCGCGCTATCCAAAACACTGCTATCAGCCCCTTTTCTTTTCCTACAACTAACATGTCATCCACATACAACAACGATATAATAAAATTATTCTCAGAAAATCATTGAAGTATACACATGGATAAGAATAAGTCTTTAGGTATGTTTGGCTTTTCATGAATGAGTCAAAATTCATGTACCACTGCCTTGGTGCCTGCTTCAATCCATAAAGACTCTTATTCAATTTGCACACCATGTGTTTCTTTCCAGCTACTTCAAATCCTTCTGGCTGCTCCATATAAATCTCTTCTTCCAAATCTACATGAAGAAATGCAGTTTTCACATCCAACTGATCCACTTCAAGATCTAGGCTAACTGCTAAGCTCAAAATTGTTCGAATAGAAGTCATTTTGACAACAAGTGAGAAAATTTCGTCCAAATCAATACCTTTCTTTTGTTCGAATCCTTTAACTACCAATCGAGCTTTGTATCTGACCAGCTTGCCATTTCCATCTTTCTTGAGTTTAAAGACCCATTTGCATTTGAGTGGTCTTTTACCCTTTGGAAATTCAATCAGCTTGTACGTGCCATTTTTCTGTAGAGATTCCATCTCTTCTTGCACAGCTTTCATCCACTGGTTCTTTTCTGGATGGGACAACACCTCCTTAAAACTTTCTGGCTCCCCCTTATCACTGATGAGGACATACTCTGTGGAAGGGTACATGCATGACTCTACCCTTGGCCTCTCCGATCTCCTCAGAGGTTGAGGTTGTTCTTCTTCCTGAGTGGGGTACTCCACTTCCTCGACACCTTCATCAAGTTGCTCCCCCTGCTCAATAACCTCACCAGGTTGCTCCCCCTGCTCCGCAACCTCGTCGGTCGTACTTCTGCACTTGTGGGATTGTTAGATGTAGAAGGAATAGTAACAAGGTTATGAATTATATCATTCTTCGCCTTTTCTGACATATCAGCAGCAGTTTCAACTTCACTTTCTCGGAAGACTACATCTCTGCTTCTGATGACCTTCTTCTTTACAGGATCCCACAATCTGTACCCGAACTCTTCATCTCCATATCCAATAAATATGCAGGGAACAAATTTATCATCCTGCTTTGTTCTCTGTTCTTTTGGTACATGTGCAAAAGCTATGCAGCCGAACACCTTCAGATGCGAGTAGGACACCTCCTTGTTGGTCCAAACTCTCTCTGGGATGTCAAACGCCAATGGAATTGATGGACTCCTATTGATCAGGTAGCAGGCTGTCTGAATTGCTTCACCCCAGAATGACTTAGGCAGTTTAACCATTCTGAGCATGCTTCTCACCTTTTCGACAATGGTGCGGTTCATCCTCTCTGCCACGCCATTGTGCTGTGGGGTTCCAGGAATTGTCTTTTCATGTCCATGACTTGAACAATACTCTTCAAATTCCCTTGAAGTGTACTCACCTCCATTGTCACTTCGAAGACGCTTTAGCTTTTTGACCCGTCTCCCTTTCTACTAGAGCATGAAACTTCTGGAAAACTTGAAACACCTAATCTTTGGTTTTTTTAAAAATATAAACCCATAATTTTCGTGAAGCATCATCAATAAAAGTAATAAAATATTTGTTACTGCCCATTCATTCAATTTCCATTGAGCCACAAACATCATAATATACTAAATCTAAGTATATTCAATTTTCTTTCAGACGATGGCTGAAATGAGGTTCTATGCTGTTTACCACATAAACAATAGTCACAAGGTTTTACCGTTGTACCTTTGGCATAAGAAATGAGTGATTTTTTGGCAAGAATCTGCAATCACTTCTCGCTCATATGACCCATTCTTTTGTGCAACAAATCTGCAGAAATCTCATCTTGTGCCGCGTTCAATTCACCTTGGCATATTTCTGCATTTGTCCTGTACAACGTGCCACGAGCAACTCCCTTTGCAATCACCAATGATCCCTTGGTGAGTCTCCACTTTTTATTTGCAAAATAGTTCTCGTATCCATCTCGGTCTAAAGCATTCCCTGAGATCAAGTTCATCCGCAAATCAGGTACATGCCGCACATCCTTTAGAACCAATGTGCATCCGACATTTGTCTTAATACAAATGTCACCAATCCCCGCAATCTTTGAGTAACTTGTGTTACCCATTCTCACTGTGCCGAAAACACTTGTTATATATTTGCAAAAAAGATCTCTTACCGGTGTGACATGGTAAGATGCCGCTGTGTCAACCACCCATTCCGACTCTGGACCTGACAAGTGCATGCATTCCTCTTCCTCATTTATAAAGAGGACAACATTACCATTGTTTTGCACCATGGCGTTTGTGTTGTCGTCATTCTTCTGGCCACTTGTTTCACCTTTGCCCTTCCTTGGATTTGGGCCAATCTCTTTTGAAGTGACCTGGTTGATCACAGTTGTAGCAATTTCTGACTTTTGATTTGGATCGGTTCTTTGACTTCCCACGAGCTCCGGATCTACCATAGTTGTTCGAACTCCTTTGATAACTCTTGCCTCTACCTTCTGTGATGAGAGCTTGTCCTTGATTTTCAGGCTTCTTTCTCATCTTCTCATTGAGTAAAAGAGCCGATGTAACATCTTTCACTCAATAGTAGTCTTACCGTGCAGGATGGTTGTTGCCAAATTATC
This sequence comes from Nicotiana benthamiana, assembly GCA_034376525.1. Taxonomy (NCBI): domain Eukaryota; kingdom Viridiplantae; phylum Streptophyta; class Magnoliopsida; order Solanales; family Solanaceae; genus Nicotiana; species Nicotiana benthamiana. The sequence continues at coordinate 26,414,599 of CM067335.1, forward strand.
GTACGAAGATGGCAACGAGTTCAATAGCAAGATGGCTTTATCTTCTTCCTCGATTTTCCTTTCGAATTTGGCAAGCTGTGTGATTAGTCCGTTAAACATATTTAAATGTGACAAAAAATTCATACCTTCACCTATGTGTAGGGCGTATAACTGCTTCTTCAGGTACAATTTATTTGTCAGCGTTTTGGACATGTATAGGTTTTCCAACCTTGTCCAAATTCCACGTGCAGTGTCTTCATCAATGATGTTATTTACCACATCATCCGATAAGTGCAACCTGATTGCACTAGCAGCTTTTTCATCCAAGTCAGCCCAATCCTCAGCTTTCATGGTATCAGGCTTTTTGGCATCAGCATCTAGTACCTTGTGTAATCCTTGTTGGATGAGCAGATCCCTCATCCTTCTTTGCCATGTTGAAAAACCGTTATCTCTGTTGAATTTTGCTACCTCGTACTTTACTCCGGACATTTTTATTTTTCACCGAGTATAGTACTACCGACAGTGAATAGTATTTCAGTGAACGAGCAGAACCTGTGCTATGATACCAGTTGTTGGGAATAAATCTCTTACCAAAATAATATTCACGTTAATAAAAGCGGAATAGTAATGTAGCACCGAGATACGGTAATTAACAAGAATAAAAGAGTAACAATGACACTAAGATTTTTACGTGGAAAATCCTTCTGAATAAAGGAAAAAAACCACGGTCCTGAGATGAGCAACTGATATCACTATAGTAAGGAATTTTACACTTTGTAGGTCCGAGTAAAATACTCCAAAGACCACTACAACACTCAAAGAAATAATCCTTTTTGATATTCCCACCTCACTAGAATATCGATCACTCTCTATTTTCCTCACAGACTATTTTCTTATACCATGTCTGTAAAGCCTCACTCTCAGATATATTTTTCTCTGAGTTTTTGTTGATGAAAAATGAGAGCCGAAGCTCTCATTTATAGGCAAACGCATGCCCTCCTTAATTGACAATATGTCTTCTCCAGCATGTCATTTTGGACAGAACAACAAAAAAATGTGGGCTGCACTTATTGTTACAACTTTGACAAAAAAATCGGAAGAAAACAAAGGCACAATGAAGACAATTTTCCTTGAATTAGCAGCTGGACCCCACCAGATTGCACACATTCATTTGATTTCTATATTATATTAGTTAGTTATATTGGAAGAGAAATATATGGGGTCGATACCATCCCCATTTTGTTGTAATTGACTAATCGGGCCAGCTTCTGCGCACCTGACTATTCGTAAGAAACCACCTAGTATTTTTTTTTTGCGTTCGCTAGAAATTGAGACATCATGATTGTCTTCCCACTTCATTGACCATTAAGCCACTGTATTTGGGTGGGACCAAGTTTGGTTTGTGTGACAAAGTCTTGGAATTTTTTGTTTCCCTTTTCTACTAGTTAGAGATCACAGTTTTGCTATTATAAAAAGGGCAGCTCTTCTCATTTCACTACACATACAGTTAGGGGCGAAGCTATGTTGGCTCAAGGTTGGTCAATTGATCACCTTTCGTCGAAAAATTATACTACGTATAAGGTAAAATATTACTTGTTATTGATTAAAAATAGACTTTGAACACCCTTGCATAGCCCACTGGCAAAGGGCGTTCAAACCCTTACTGAATTTCCTGGCTTTGCTACTGCATACATTGAGAAAGAAAATAGTCTGTCAGAAAATTTGAGAAGGTGAGCGATGTTATAATAATTGTGCATTTCAAAAGAGGACTATTTCTTTTAAGTGTATAGTGGTCTATTGAGTATTTCACTCGAGATTTTGAAGCGTAAATTTGTTAATGTAGTGATATTAATTTGCTGGTTTTCCCTTTATTGGGAAGGTCTTTTCACATAAAAATCTTGGTGTCCTTGTTATTCCTTTTATTACCGTTGATTATTGTCTCTTGTTGCTAGGTTTAGATTGCTATTATTTGCCGTGCTGATATATTTTCTTGTGTGCTAAAATTCACAATTAAATATTTAAGTAATGGCTGTAACATTCCTTTGATAGAGAGTACATATTTTCAAAGTTGTAAAAGTAGTATGTAAATTGAATGGTAACTAACGTTTTGGGACGTCAGGAAATGTTATACAAAATGAAAAGGAAGGAGTGGTGATCTGTAATTTCTACAGGTTGTGATCAATATTGAACCTTATCATTTTCATTTACAGGGGATAACAAAATTTGCTGATCAGCGTCTAAGTATTGTGGCACAGGTAAGATTTGAATCAGCAAATGATGACTCATTCACTGGTAGTTCCTTTTTACTTTACATTTTTTTGGATTGATCAGATTATTTATATGATTAACCTACTCCCTTTTGCATTCTGGAGTTGTTGTTAACCATCTATGTACCTAACAGTAAGAACCAGACGAATTTAGATTTTGTCATTTCCAAAATTTACAGCAATTTCGCTAGTATTATCCATCATAGAAATGGATTTTTTGCTGATAACCGTGGTGTGTGGGCCATCTTGCGAGCACCTAGACTAATTCCACGGGTACCTGCTACCTCCCACCAGCACAAGTACCGAATAACTTTGTCTACTAAGGTGAAATCACCGAGTATTTTTGTCTCCGCTCGGATTTGAACCTGAGGCCTCATTAATCTCAACCCACTTCATTGACCATTAGCCCGCAGTCCACACCCCTGGGTTCCATCATAGAAATGGATATTGATGTAAGATATTCTTGTTTTATAAACTCAACAAAAGAAATGAGACAATAGAAATAGCAGTTATATGCGTGTTAATACCAAAAAATATTATTTGCTGGCATGACCAGTTGTGAATAATGGATGTGAAAAAGGACATGATTTACTTTTCATGAGAAGGCGAAGTGTTGCTTTTGTTTTCATCTATTAACATATCTTTCTAAAGGTATAGTCTCCAAGAATGCTGCTCTCCGATCTAAAAGTTTCTATGAGGTGGAAGTATAGATTTGAACTCGATCCAACATTTCATTTCTTCATATATTAAAGCTAGTTTGTGAAGTCCTAATATGGCCAAAAATTGCGAAAAAATTGGAACATGCTTTCTGCTTCTTGTTGATATTGAATGTGTTATAGGAGTAGCATTTACTAAATGTTCACTGCAGCTTCTTCTCCTCTCTCTCACTGTCTACTCTTTCTTTTATCTATGAAATCCATTTCTGAATCGGCATTAGCTTTCTTACTCTCTTTCTAGGTTGTATCTGGTTCTGAATCTAGTACAGAGAAGGACGAAACAGAGAAGGATGCGGTAAAATCTGATACATACAGTAATGACATGACTGCAGCCATGGGAGCTGGTTAGTCTATCTTTCTACACATTTTCTGGTTTGTGAACTTTATTTTCTCATATTGAGGATTTTTCTGGTGCATGCCTTTCCGATATGAATAAGAAAGCTATTAAACTTATTGGTTTGACTTATCAAGGAAAACTTATTAGTCTCCCAACCCCTGGCAATTTTATAAAGCTGCATTACATGCTAGCTGAATCGGTTAAGTTATGTACAATCTTTTTCTACTATTTACTTTTCTTTGTTTCTCCTTCTTGCCTTGCCCTTTGTTGAAGATCCTTTCCTTACGCAAACTGCAACTCCAAGTTTGCTCCTGACTCAGTTGTATTAGCATAATTTCCGGATCATCTTAATGACATTATCTTTCTAAGTTGCACGGACTCATCAATTTTGGTGCCGTCCCCATCCCGATACGAGACTTGGACGGGTGCTGGAGCGGGAAACGTCCCGGATACGGTCAACTGACTTCGGACACTTTGACCGGAGTCCATCGACAAATTTGGGAGAAAAATTGAGATTTTGATTTCTCAAAATCAAAAATTAAAAGATTTAAGTTATGGAAAATGGCATTACCTTCAATGTTATTGTATTTTTGTCTCATATTGATGCTTTGTGTGTCGAAGAAACCAAAAATTTAAAGTGTCATGTTCTGAGTTTGTACTTCATGTAGACCTAGCATATAGTCTCAATATTTACAATATTTTTATAGCTCTATTCTTTATTATTTTGTATTTTCTTAGCCGTATCCCCGCACCCCTATCCATATCCAGATTCGCACCCCCGAATCCTAAAATTTAGATTTTACCGAATCCAATACTCAGAATCGTCCTCGTATTGGATACCTGCACCGGAGTCCGAGCAACTTAGTTATCTTTTAGGCAGTAATTAATCAGAAAATTTTGCAGAGTTCTATTAACTAACTTCTAAGTGTGGCACTCATATCGCCACTAACTTTCTTAATGCAGTTTTAACATATAGGCATGAGTTAGGAATGAACTACAACTTCACCCGTCCAGATTTGATTGTTGGGTCATGTCTACAGGTGACGAGTAATTCCTTTTTCTTAGAACATATTGTCCTTTTCTTGAGGTGATCTTTTGACTTCTTTTTTTGACTCCAACAAAATTGACAGACTCCTGAGGATGTGGACAAGCTTCGCAGCATTGGAGTAAAAACTATTTTTTGCTTGCAGCAAAATCCAGATCTCGAGTATCCGTAAAATATGTCATGATTACTTATTTTATGTTGGATCAACCAATCTATTTCACCCTCAATCTAAGACATCTTTTTACAAGTCCTTAATTAGTGTTCTCTAGATATTTTGGGGTTGATATCGGTGCGATTCGTGAATATGCCAACAAATGCAGTGATATTGAACACTTGCGTGCCGAAATAAGGTTAGTAGCAGAAGTTAAAAAAAAGTTCTGCAGTGCCTTGTTTTGTGAATATAAACACAATGTCTCTCTCTGTATCTCTTTCTATCCCTTTTTCATTTGTATGAAAGTTAACCACTTCTTTGATGTTACAACTAGTGCAGGAGTTTATGCCATTGAGAAAGGCATGTTCTTCTTTCTGTTACTTTTTAGGTTTAAATGGAAATAAACTAAAGGCTTAGAGTTGGTTTGAACTTTGAACATGAAGTAACAGGTTAAAGGACAAGAAAGAAAACATTTATTACTGGGCTAAGTTTTGCTCATTTGCAAAAGATTTATTTTCCATATCGCCCATGAATCAGTTCCTTTTCTTCCTTCAATTGCAAGAAATGCAATCACTAAAGTAAGCACACATGTTTATTTCCTAGTCGTTTGGTTGGCAATTGCGGAAATCTTTTACAGATACCAAAATTGTTAAACTTTTTATTATGGCTGATAAATATAACTGCAAGAGTGTATGCACCTTTTGTGTTAAGTACATTAGGTCTACAAGACTTATAACATAATATTATATGTTGTGAAATTATTTTGTTTTTGCATTCTTGTCTTAAATCCATATGAAGAAGGAATAATCAGGACTGGAATTTGATTCCTAGCAGCAATATGCTTGTATTATAACAGCATATGTGCACAGTACTAAAAGATGAAGTTATTTTTATTTTGAGAATATTTGCTAAATGTACTCTGCCTTATCTTGCTGATGTTAGAAAAGAGGTTCTTCATTACATGGGTTGACATGTCTTGGCATTCTCATTCTTACCCCAAGCTAAGGTGAAAACAGAAAAAGTTTTTTCCAAAAATTGGACAATACTGGGTAGTTGTTGTTGTTGTTGTTGGACAAGCATCTTGCTAATGTGTATTTATAAAATTTTATAATCTCTAGAATATGTGATGCCACGAGGCATTTCCGAAAGTTAATTCCATGATGCTAATTCCTAATTGTGTTGATGCTTGATGACGCAGAGATTTTGATGCATTTGATTTGAGGTTGCGGCTTCCAGCTGTTGTTAGCAAACTGAGCAAGGCCGTCAATAGAAATGGGGGTGTGACTTACATACATTGCACCGCTGGACTTGGCAGAGCTCCGGCGGTTGCGGTAAGTGCTTATGAGTTTCTCTATGTCGCCTGACAGATGCAATGGCGTTAAAGTACTAATTAAACATGGAAGTTTCCCCCTCTTGCTTGTGTTTTTAGGATCATTTCTCAACGCTTTAATGACATAGAGCACAGGATCCTTGCTCCTGGAATAATGACCTTTTCCCAGTAGATTTGGCTTCTTGGAAGATCTGAAATTGTGTTTTTGTGTAGAAGAAGGTTGCTATCACTTTAGCATAATCCTTGGTTTTTTTCTTCATTTGCTTGAGTTTGTTTCTTTGCTTATCCATAAACAGTGTTTTTGAAGCACTAATATACGTTACTTGTGCTTAATGCATGACCTTAAATATCTAAGTGGCCTACATCCTCTTTAATATGAAATGCAATTAATTTCCCAGTTCTGAATAAGTGTGTTTCATACATTATTATCTTCAGAGTAGCAGTCTTTTTCCCGTTGATGGTCTCTGCTCCTCTCACCTCATCTCCATGTCTCTTCGTCTCCAACATTCTATGTCACCTGGACCTCCTCTCAATCTTTGTGCCTGAATCAATTCCCACCACTCCTTTCCAAATGTAACACTCATTGCTGCCCTGGAGCATTGAAGCATTACACATCAAGTTCTTGCAAAAACAGAATCAAACTCCATGATAAAAAGTTTCCTTTCTGCACTCCCCATCCCCTCATCTCCAAATCCCAGTCCTAACACTATCCGCACCCATCTCCAATTTTCAGCCACAATTCGGAAAACACCTGATCCAAATTCGTGAATTAGAGCAGATTCTGTCTTTTCTTTGATTTTCAATTAGCAGTTCAGTGCCTTTGCTTTGTGCTAGAAGTCCATTGTGACTGCTCTATTATACTGATCTGGTGATTGTACTTGCATTTGTTCTTTTGTTTTTGCTACTTTGTGGTGTTTGTAATGGACTAATGATTGCAAGAGCCGTAGAAGTGCAGTGGGAAAGTTAACTGAAATTTCATCATTGTCTGGGGTCCCTTCTGTGTGCATTGGTCCATGTTCTGCCTTCTTCTAAGCCTCAAAGATGTCGGGTGAATCGTCTTGGACAATGGCCTCTCTGGTGCTTGCAGGCTGCACACAAGTAGGTGAAGAGACCATTCAATGGCTGGTCATACTTCAAACAGACCTTTTGACCGATTTCATGTGTTGAGCCGTGGGATCACCTCATTCAAAAGTTTAAGCAGTTAGAGATGCTCTTTATTTACTCAAGTATATCTTCGACACACCCCTCACGTGCCAATTAGATTCTCTTTCATGGTTCAAGCATGTGAAAACTTCTTTTCAATGAAAGATGCTAGTGAGACTTGAACTCAGTACCTCTGCCCACTTTGATTCCATGCTGAACTATATAATAACCTCATCTAAAAGTTTATGTTGTTAGAGAGGTACACTTGTTTACTTAGTTATGTCTTCAACGTGTTAGTTGTTTGCTCGGATCAGGAAAATATTATTTTTTGCATAACTATTCTTAAGTGGTGAACCATGCATTTCATTTACAAGTTGAGCTTGTGCGCTTGGGACATAGCCTGAAGCTTTTGTGGCAAAGCTCTTTCATAGTCATTGCGGCAGTCCTTCTTAACGAACTAGGACTTACTGAACGATTCCTAAGGACTTCTTCTTCGCTTATGACTCGTAACAATTCTTAGCAGGAATGAGAGTTTTTCAGTACTGAGGTTTTCTTGCAAACAAAACCATGTGTTAATGTAGTACTAAGGAGAATGTGATCTTTGATAGGAAATTGCAAACTGTCAGATTTCTACAGATATTCACCTTCCTGGAACTATGTTTTGTTTTATTTATCTAAATTGCGTTGTGATTGAACTTATATTCTTTTGGAACTTTGAATTGCAGTTGACATATATGTTCTGGGTTCAAGGCTATAAGCTTGGTGAAGCTTTCAATTTACTCATGGTAATGTTTACCTGTTATGTTGGTTATGTAGTTTCACTTTTTGCAAATATTATTATTGCTCGCTGGCTTGCTAACTCCAAGTGTTCTCTGAGAATAATTACCTTAAATTATGGCCCTTGATGAAGAAGAGTTTGTCTTCTAGGTTCCTGTAGCCAAACTTTTGAAGGTGATATCATCTGTTGAAGATAGAGTAATACCATGTATTATTGGTCTTTGCACTAAAGTACCTTATGGTGATGACTTGGGGAAAGAGTTTATGTGGATCGCTTCTGCAGCCAAAGTTTTTGAAGTTGATTATTACCTGTTGTAGATAGAATTATACCATGTTTTATTGGTTTTTGCAATAAAATATTCCTCGGAATATTATATATGAACCTTAACCACTGAAACTAGGCTGATTCCTTTTTCTATTTTTTCCCTTTTTTATAGCTTAATCTGTCTTTTTTTTCCAAACTCAAACTGGAATTTACATGTCTTCACCAAGTTCTTTCTATTATTTTGCAGAGCAAGCGCTCCTGCTTTCCAAAACTAGATGCCATCAAAAGTGCCACAGCAGACATTGTGAGTTCTATTGTTATTTAACAATTTATCATTCCCATAGTTCCCTTGTGGCTTTTGGTGTTGGTGTGGGATGCATGGTAATATATATTGCACTTTAGTAAATTGAATTGAAAGGTCAATCCTGCTATAATGTGCAGAAAGAAACTATGTTTATAGTAATATTTGTTGCATAATGTACGTTTAGTTACAATATTTTACAACACCACGGAAGGCTTTTCATCTTTGTTTTAGCTAGATATGTCTTCTGCAAACAGTGTTGTTTCCCAGCTACCTTTACTTCTATATTTCATTTCGCGTTCTTCTTTCCGATTATGCTAGGTGCTTAGTCTCATATATGCTTTTCTGTTCCTGACTAAGTAGCTTCCTCTTTAAAGCTTACAGGCCTTAAAAGGAAGCCTGCCACGTTGACATGGTCTGGTGATGATTGTAGTACAGTGGAAATATCTGGACTTGATATTGGCTGGGGCCAGGTAATAGTCGAGTCTCACTAATAGTATTAGTCATTTTCTTCAGAATGTATGACAGTTCTTTTAGCTGACCAGAAAATATTGAAGTTCATCTTTTTCAAATTTCTACTGTCAATTGCGCATAAGCTGATAATTAAACTTCAGTTAAGGCACTAGAATATACTGTAGCAGTTTTATAATGAAGCCTGATAACTCTAAAAACATATATATATATATATATATATATATATATATATATATATATAAAAATATAAATTGTCAGATGAGAGTTACCGTATATTTTTGAGAAAATTGTCTCAATAAATCTGTTTTTTAAATTATCAAAGATCAGTTCACTGGTTACACGTAGAATTATACCATAACAACACATTCCCTATCCTCAATTTAGTAAGAGCTCTTACTATTTTGGAAGGAACATTTTTACGAATAACGGGTTTCCATTATTCTAGCAACTTTGCATTATTTCATGCTTTATATTAGAGCTCATTTAAGAACTCTTATTATAATGTTTTCAGAGAATACCCTTGGAATTTGATGAGGAGCGAGGTTTGTGGACTCTCCAGAGGGATTTGCCTGTAAGTATGTTGTTTTAGGCTTGAAGTGTTTGTTCCTTTCTTATAATGATGAAAATAGAATGATAGAAATATTTCATATATGCACCACAACCTACTGAATCTTTTTAACTTCAAACATGCCATTCACCCCATCGCGTTAGAATGCTGACATTAACAGTCAATTTCACGAAATTATTCCAAAACAATCTAAAGAATATATTGTTATAAATTAATAACAATAAAGAATATATTGTTACTACAAATTAATTGGAGCACGTACAACATAAAGATGGCCAATCCTAATATCTCCATTTACAGGAAGGGCACTATGAATACAAGTACATTGTTGATGGTGTCTGGACATGCAATGAGTTTGAGCCCATCACTTCTCCCAACAAAGATGGACATGTCAACAACTATGTAAAGGTAAGGAGCCTATTTCGCTCGGTTTTAGAGAAAGAGGTGCCATGTTCTATCATTTCTTCCTACTTATGCCTTTGTTATTTTGGACTTGTTGTTTCATTAGTCGGCGTGTTACTATATTATTCTCGTGTCAAAATGTCTTTATCCGAGGCACAAGACACAAACACTGGCTAGAGCATAAACCAGATATCGGAAACTAGATAGATGGTATTATCCATGTTTTTCACTGGACATCTCATTGTATATACATATGCTGCAGCCAGGGGTGTTTAGCCTTCTCTATAGTTGTATCTCCTCAAAAAGTCAATAGTGTCTATTTTTTCTCCGACCTTTCAATAGAGTTGCTATCCTTTGACTTCACGGTTTATATCTCTTGCCTCTAATATTCAATTTGGACTATTGGACGTGCCAGCAGGTTCTCGACGACAATCCAGACAGCATCAGTGCAGCAGTTCGGAATAGGCTCACTAGTGATGATCCTGATCTTACTTCAGACGAAAGGCTAATAATTAGGGAATTTCTTGAAGCTTATCCAGACGAAGAATGAAGTCGATGCCATAGCATATACTCACTGTATACACGTTATCATTGTAAGTTAGCCAATAATTTGCTATAATTCATGCAATGTAAGATATAGCTGTTTTTAGTATGACCACACCAGTTGTATGATACGTTTACAGGAATAAACATTAGTTATATGTTATAGTGAAGTAACTTACTTCGCCAGTGCTTCTCTTCCTCTTTGTCATCTGTCTCTTCATTTCATAAGCTGTGTTTTTGTTGTGCAATGACAGTCAATTTAAGCACAAGAGTATATTTTCTTATAATCCACATTTAATGCTAAAATAGTCGACAAAATTCTGATAACTTACCAAGATTATTCTTTAAAAATTCTAGATTTAACATTAAATCTCAAATAAAAGTTCAAAAGGTGGAGCAACAAACTTTTGATGTGGTGTAATTTCTAAAAAAAGAGAAATAGAAAGGATGGGTCATTAGAAGACCTTGCTTAACTTTTCATGTTCTTATTTTTTTTATTTTTCACCCGATGTTCATTATCTATATTGGAATCCTACTAAATCAGGATTTACGCCCACTTACCATTCCACAACAATCGTCGTGGGTCATGTTCTACTTTTGTTTTACACTTCTTTGTATCCACAAGTTAAATCTTGAGTGAAGTATTTGCAAATAAAAGTTAAAAAACTGGAATAAAGTACCGGAGGGAAAAAAAGGATAGATAGTTATTGAGATCCTAAAAAGGGTTAAAAGCTTTAAATTCCTTCATGCGACATCAATTTATAATTGCATAGAAGTTAGTTAAGTACTTTGAATAATTAATGCATAATCCAAGTGTCAAATAGTAATAAGCAGAGAATGATTTTCTTCTAAGAGAAAGCATAATCTATAATGTGTCGGTGAGAAACAGTCACAATCCAACACTACTCTAACTTTTTATATTCCAAATCACATGTTTAAGCATTAAGGCTCAGGGTCATTTTTTTGTTGATCTGTATTTTTTTGGGTTGAGAAATATGTATTTTTAACCGCTCCCAAAACTAATAGCGACAAAATATTTTTTTTAGTATATGCATGTTATATACATATAATATACATATTTTATAGCATTTTTTTTGCTAGCAAATGCAATTAATTTCGATTGTTCGGTCAATATTGTATTTTACTCTATCCTTTTCCCTTGTGATTCATTAATCTTTTTGAGAGGATTGAAAAACAAATGAAAGTACCTCTTTATGTATTTTTAAAGAAATTTATTTTGTATTTGTTACCCGAAATTGAAAATACCCCCAAAATATTCGGCAATCTAATAAACTGAATCACAAAAATCATCTATAATATTTTGAAATTCGCAACATTTTTTCCATGTTATGTTTTCCTATTATAATTTTCATGGTGTTTTCTTTCAATTATTAATGGCAAAAGTGCTTTCTTTTTCACATTAAATGTGACAAAAACAGAACGTGAATGGTATTCACGTTTTTTAACAAACTATTTTCATGATATGGAAATAACGAAAATGAGAGGTCCATCGCTATTAAATTGTTGACTAAAATAACACAAAATGTTAACTTCAATTGGAACCCAATAATTGTACTAAGATTAGTAATTTAACATTATGAGTCGCAATTTTCATTCTAATTTACATCTGTACAAGAAAAGATTAATGATCGTTTTCTCTTTATAGGTATTTATTTAAACATCTTTACTCTTTCTTTTTCCTCATTTACTACATCTATTCCGTAAATGGTAATTCCATAACTTTTCAGTTACCCATTTAATTATTCTGACCATAATTGCCCGCCGGCAAAGCGCGTAGAGCCCACAGATCATCTCATCACGTTGTTTGTTCAATTCAAACAAAAGAAGAAACTAAAATAAAAAGAAGAAAATCAGAAAAAAATAATCCCTATAAAATAAAAAAAATATATTATTGCATGTCATTTATCTTTTAGTTATTATGTTTATGTTACTATTACAATTTCTATTGGAATTATTAATAATTTATCCTTTTTATTTTTTATTTTGTCTTTCTGAACCGAAAGTCTATCTAAAATGACCTTTATGCCCTCTATCGGGGTAGGATAAAGTCTGCGTACACGTTATCCTCCCCAGTTTTACTGAAGTATACATAGAAAAATAAACAAAAAATAGCAGAAATTAGTCAATTACACTTTCTCCCTGTGATCCATTTTAACTGTCGTATATTTCTCTTATACATCACTTAAAAAATAGTAGTTAATAAGAAAGACTTTATAACTATAAATATTTATATCTTTCATCATTCAATAATACCTTAATTTCTAAATAAGAAGATGAAAAAAAATACCTTAATTTCTAAAATGATAATTATTTTGGACCAGATATATGTAGTAACCTCGATAACTAATATGGACCGAAGAAACTAAAAAAATTGCACCAGAAACAGAAATAAACTAAAAATACGAAAGTGTTATGAAATAATATAAAAGACAAGAACAATAACTCAAGAACAAGAGCAAATAGAGAGAAGAGTAGAGAGAGTTCTTCTTATTGATACTTAGAGAATGTTAGGAGTGGTTTACAATGGTAGAAGACCCCTTTATTTATAGGGAGGGGGATGATTTATCTACCAAGAATAGAACTCTAGAATCTCTCTAATTATAGACATTCACCTTAAATAGGAGATTTCATAACACTCCCCCTTGAATGTCTATTCAACAATGTGCCTCGTTAAAACCTTAAAACCAAAACCCAATGGGAAAAATTAAAGAAAAGAAAAAGAGTACACATGTTTGAATATGCGCCTATTGGTTGCCTCGTTAAAAACCTTGCAAGGAAAACCCAGTGGGACAAAACCTTGTAAGGGAAAAAGAGTGCAACGCGCATTAACTCCCCCTAATGAGTACATCAATTTATATCCTTGAGCATTTGCATTCCAATCTTGTGCATCATCTTCAAAATGATCTTTGGTAGATATTTGATAAATAAATCAACCATATTGACTTGAACAAATATTCCGCACCTTGAAATCATCATTCTTGATAGATATGAACATCTTCATATAATGTCGTGGAATAACTCTTCAATATCTTCATAGGTGTATTCTCGATGCCATCATGCTTATAGTTATAGCAAGATTCATATGTACACAAATTGTACTTGGGATGTGGTACTTCAGGACCAAGAATTGCATATGCTTCAAGCAACTTAAATCTTTCAAGTTAAGTCATATAAGCCAGATAATAGACTTTAGATGCATATCAAGTTTTCCATGTCATGCTAGACAAATAAGATATCGAAAACTGACTATACATACCTTTGACTTTATACTTTCAAGCATTTGAACTATAGGTTCAAAACTACATGTCTTTCATATGGAATCAATTCTTCTTGAATTGTATCTCTTCCATTTAGTTACTTTCTTTGGGTCAGCAAATGCGTATAGCATGCTTTGCAATATGTTGCAATTGAATTATCCCTTTTATGAACTTCAGGTTCATATCATGATATTCGGGGATATACATATACAAATGATAATTCATCCCATGTAACCTTTTCCCAAGTGTTTATCATGTCTCCCCCTCATGTTAGTAAAGCTAACTTGTTTCCTCAACTTTGGGAAATCATCTTTGTGCATTATCATGTCAATATACACGGCACATTAATAATAAGATGAAATTATTTGGTTCCTGACCCTGAACCACTTGTGAGGGGAGAATATAATATACTCTCGTATACAACTTATATCAAACTGATATATATAACTTTGTTCTCATAAGAAACAGTTTAGCTATTAAGTGGAAGCACTCAATAATTATCTTGCTAAACCAACTTTGATATAAACCAACTTATCAAGATGAACTATCTTGAGTAGAAAATCTGGAAATTATGCTCGAAGTTAGATTACTGAGCAATTTACCTCGCAAGCACCGGCCAGGCTGCGGGTTAATAACAATTGCGCATGTAACCATATCATAGATGCATCATATGTGGTATACATGGCAGGTGAATGGGCCCATATTCACCTTTGATATTTCCAGAATTTATGGGCTTCAACCCGAACTCTTTAGTTGGTCAGTTCATTAATGAGAACAAGTGATACAAGAGAATTCGTAAAGAACTTTCTAGTTCTTTAATATTCACCTATGTAAATTTGCACATCATACTTAAAATGAGATGGCTAACATGAATGCCAACTGAATAAATTATCAATATTGGTAAACTTCAAATTTACACCATGACATGTGCACTTATCAATAAACTTCAGGTTTATTATGACATGGGTTTTTATACCAATAGATATCCACTTTATTGTGGCATTCTTTCGTTTGTGTAGTACAAAGTGGAGAACAAAGCGGGTAGCTTTTCATATGCAAATTACCCCGCTACAAGTTGTAGTAATAGGAGATATCAAAGCCTTCCTTTATTTATAGTCTCAATATAATCAATCGCTTTCGCGTGTACTTTGGAAACCGAATAAGTTTCTTTGAGACTTACTACAGCACAATACTCAATTGTGTTTCTCCAACATAGTAATAATTGGCTCTTCTAGAGCTCTCAATTAATTTTGTACTACCACAGATTCATCAACATCCATGTGGTGAATATCTTTCTTAAAGAGAAAGTTATACCATTATGGTCATGTCAAACTTATATGCAAGATATGTTTCTTGCATTATCGTTGTCCTTGGCGTACAATAGGTACGTGACCAACGATCATTCATGCCATATATCATCTCAAACCTCCTTCTAGGGGTGAGTGTGGTATCATCTCAAACCTCCTTCTAGGGGTGAGTGTGGTATATTTAATACCAATTTCATGTTCATATTCTTCCAATAATGAATATGTATTCGTGAATCAAATGTTGTCACATTCACTTCGAGGATATGTGATTTTGTTATCCTTTTCAAATCTATAAATGCGTCAGGCATTTGATTTGTTATTCTTTGCAAATGGATAATCTTTTGTGCCTCTTTCTCACAAATAGAGGTATGTGGATCAAGATGAGATAATGATGTATTTTTCCACAAAATTTCCCGTTTGGTTTCACCAACTTCTCCCCCTAATTTTGGGAAAAGTGTCTCATCAAATTGACAGTCTGCAAATCGTGCAAATCTCCTGTCAATGTTTCGAGGTAGCGAATAATGGAGGGCGATTCAACCTCAACATATATTCCTAACATTCTTTGCAGACCCATTTTGGTGCGGGATGGCGGTGCTACAGGCACATATACTGCGCATCCAAAGATTCTTAAATGGGATATATTGGGTCCATGACCCAAAACCAATTGCAACGGGGAATATTTGTGTCAATTCGTCAGTCAGAGACGAACTAGCATTGCTGTATGCAAAATGGCGTGTCCCCAAACCGAAGTGGGCAGCCGACGAACTAGTATTGCTGCATGCAAAATGGCGTGACCCCAAACCAAAGTGGGCAGCCGACGAACTAGCATTGCTGCATGCAAAATGGCGTGAACCCAAACCGAAATGGGCAGCCTCGTTTTCATGAAGAATTCAAGATTATTCTCATCTATTGTCTCAATATGATATCCATTTTGAATGATATCTTTAAAACTCAACAAGTTCCTTTTAGACTTGGAGGAGAACATTGCGATTGATATCATTAAAACTCAACAAGTTCTTCTTAGACTTGGAGGAGAATATTGCATTCTCTAAGATAAACGTCATGCCTTTGGGCAGAGTTACAGTTGCTCTTCCGGAGCCTTCAATCAATTTACTTCCCATGGTTTGACATATAAAAGAAATACACGAACATATGAATAAATAAGTTCAATTCGTTTGTGTCACATAATATTTTCAAAATCTGCAGCTAACAGTTGACTAACAAAATCAGATATGTTATCCATTATTGATTACTTTGCAGTTTGAAAATTTCAGTTTAAATATTTTCTTCAAACAATCGATTGTTAAACACAAACAATCGATTGTTGAACATTGACAATCGATTGTTAAACACACACAATCGATTATTTGCTATTTTGAAAAACTTCAGATCACACTGTCTTAAGACAATCGATTGTTAAATATAGACAATCGATTGTTGGCTTATTTTGAAAAATTCCAGAGCAGTCTTAAGGCAATCGATTGTTATGCATAGACAATCGATTGTTGGCTATTTTGAAAAATTCCAGCACTGTCTTAAGACAATCGATTGTTATGCATAGACAATCGATTGTGGATGATTTTTGAAAAATTCCACTGTTTTAAAGACAATCGATTGTTAATCATAGACAATCGATTGTTGACTGTTTTTGTAAAATTCCAGATCACTGTTTTAAAGACAATCGATTGTTGATCATTGACAATCGATTGTTTTGCAGTTTTTATGCGAAATATGAGATAACCGACTAGTTTTTCAGGTTAGTCGATTACCTCTACTGGAAAGTAAAAATATTATTGATATTTGAGCATATTGATACATTCTAAAGAACTAATACTAACATTATATCATGAACTAACTAATACGAGCTAATACTAATGGCTATTAGTTTATTCATTCACTAATACAAACAAGTAAAATAAAATCAAATAGCTCCATCTTCTTTCATCACGGATCCATCACCGATTAGGTGATCTATCTTCCCCTCGGGTTGCTCAAAGAAGTCTGCCACATCCAAGTGGGTGATGTCAAAGTTGTCGTCAGAGACAAAATTCGTTTCAGGGCATTTACTCTTTCGAGATGCTTGATAAAGGTCAACCAAAAGTCATGGTATACGGCAAGCCTTTGACCAGTGCCCGTTTTCACCGCAACGATAATATATAGTTTATAAACTATTTGCTTTTGGGTTCTTATCGTATCGTGCTTGTGGCAGAGTGACCAACTTCAGGTTGTCATATCTCTTCTTTAAGCCATTCCACAAGATAGGTGGATCTTTGACGGTGAGATATTCAATCTTCAAACCTTCATCAAGGTGATGGCGCAAGAAAATCAAGGCCTTAGCATAGTTTCAAACCTTCATCAAGGTGATGGCGCAAGAAAATCAAGGCCTTAGCATAGTTTTGGGTGGATGCATTATTTCTGTCTTTAATGGCGTCTCCAAGACCCATAGCATCTAAGTGGATTTCAGCATCCAACACCCATGTCATATAGTTCTTGCCCGAAATTTCAAGGGCAACGAACTTTCTTTTCATAATGTCAGACATAAAACAAATTTACATCAAGAGCGTGTTCATACTTACGGGCTCTATTACAATTATCACATTCACTTCAGGGAATGGATCAAGATCATGTGCTTTACACAATCTCATGTCAAATATTACTTTCATAAAGTGAAAGATTATTTTGAGAATCCTTATTGTTCTCATTACCACAATAATGACGATTATAACTTCGTCTATTGCCATGTCCACATCCATTGATACCTTTACGGTAATTAGTCTTCTTTCAGACTTATCACATACTGCTACCACATTCTCTAAAGGGAATGGAGCAAATTCAATTGGACGGAATTCTTTGCCACGTCCACATTCATTGATACCTTCATGGTAATATTTTAGTCTTCTTTCAGACTTATCATATACTGCTTCCACATTCTCTAAAGGGAATGGAGCAAATTCAATGGGACGGATTTTCAATTATTTGCCCACAATCATACATGAATTTAATCATGGCAGGACATAGAGATTTTACCACTTCATGTGGTTATAATTTCTTACAAACTCCATTAGAGTTATAATCAAACTTTGTTTGTATATTAAATCAAATCGTAGAATTTCAAGAATTTGAAAGGGAAAAGTAAATTACTTACCTTTAAGGTATATCAATTATATTTTCAATGTTTTCTTCCTTTTCTCCACTGATGCAGACGACGGCGGCTCCGATGCGGAGAAATTGACGGCGGCTTAATCTTCTTAAAGAGCTTCTTGAGACGGTAGAGTCTCGTGCTGATAACGTGTTATGAAATAATATAAAAGACAAGAACAATAACTCAAGAACAAGAGCAAATAGAGAGAAGAGTAGAGAGAGTTCTTCTTATTGATACTTAGAGAATGTTAGGAGTGGTTTACAATGGTAGAAGACCCCTTTATTTATAGGGAGGGGGATGATTTATCTACCAAGAATAGAACTCTAGAATCTCTCTAATTATAGACATTCACCTTAAATAGGAGATTTCATAACAGAAAGTTTAATCTCCAAATATGAATTTCTAATAAATCTTCTTTATTTTGGAGTTTTTATAAAATTTAATAGTAGTTAAAAAAGTTCTCACTTTTAACAAAGAGACCTTTTTTTGTCATTTTCTCAGCAAATCAGAGTCAGATACAGAAAAACGAGTGAAGAAGCTGTGTAAGCAAAACGAAAAACACAATTCTAACATTTCACACTTCGCCATTTATCCGATTCAAATCACACACTCTTTTCAATGCCAAATTCCAAATACAACTTACTGAATCAAATACTCGCCGATTAATTAACAATGACAATGGGCCGTAGCTCAGCGAGCTCCGGCGACGACAATAATAACGATGACAATGCCATCAACTCCGGCGGTGGATTTCACTCGATCCGTGACCGTTTTCGCTTCAAAAGAAATTCACATAAACCGTCGCCTCCGCTGCCTTCACCGACGTTATCGCCGGATCGGCAGTGGAAAACAGCGGCACGATCTCATCATCATCACCACCATCACTATAACCGATCTTACACTAGGAAGCTGATTTTTTATTGTTTTAGAGAGAGATCGTGGTTATACTTGTGCATATTTTTGGTTATTTTTGTGTTTGCATTAGCGTCTATGGTGTTACAGAGTTCAATCATGTCGGTGTTAAAGCGAGGGAATGAGAGAGCTCGTTGGCGGTGGTCCGTTAGGGATGATTTGAAGTTAGGGAGTTCATTGGAGTTTGTTCAACAGCGGAGCTTTCAGCTTCGTAATGGCTTAGACTTGCTCAGGAATCAGCCTAGAATTGGTGTTCGGCCTCCTCGGATTGCGCTAGTAAGAAACTCTATATTGCCTTGTTATGTTTAAGTATGCGAATTGCTTATTACTTAATCCCTCCGGTCCAAAATAAGAAATCCACCTTTTAGCATTAATTAGTGATGGAATTGACTCTATTAACCTTTAATATCTAACATAAATACTCCTAACACATATTCCAACAATATTTATTCCAAGGACAATATAGGATTGAAATCTGAAAAAATCACTTACTTTGGACCACAAGAAAAAGGCTAAAAATCACTTATTTTGGACCGGAGGGAGTAGTTATTTTAGAATTACTGTAGGAAAACTCAGGAAGCTACAGCGATCACTTAAAGATGTGGAAGAAAGCAAGTTCAAATTTAACCAGATAACGTGGTAAAATTCCAATTAAAGATTTAGGAAGTCAATGCAGAAGTTGATACTTACATGATCATGCTCAATTGTTGGATAGAATTAGAGTTCTCTTCTTTGATACACCATTTTTGTCTCGGAAGAACTCCGGCTGCTCATGCACACTTTGTTAGAGCACGGATTGAAACTGTTCTCTTCTATTTCCTCCACCGAACTGTAGTACATAAGGAATAGAATAGCTATGATGCGGTCTCCCCAAGCCCACCCCTCTCTCTCTCTCTCGTCATAGATCTTTGGTATCCCTATCATTGTCCATGTTTGAGCTGACTCTCTTAGGAAAGAGGCCCCTACTGATATGGACTAGCCTGTTGATAGGCTATAAGTTGGCTGTTTGCTATTCCTATATAAGGGCTACTATGTGCGAGAACTCTGATGTCAATCTATCTGATAGTATAAAGATTACAACAACATAGCTAGAGACTGAAACTTATTTTTTAGTGTAGGCTAAGAGCTTACATAAACATATGGTAATGCAACCACCTTAGTCAGTGATTACTAAGCTAGAGTTAAGAGTGTGGTCTAGTGGTCAATAAGGTGGGAAGAGAACTATAAGGTCTCAGGTTCAAATCCCTGTAGAGGAAAAATTTTACGAGGTGAGTTCTTCCCATTTGCCTAAGCTTTAGTTAGGCAGAGTTGCTCGGTATCTGTGCTGGTGGGAGGCAGCACGTAACATGGAATAGTAGAGGTGCGCGCAAGCTGGTCTCGGCATCACTCTCATAAAAAAAAGGAACTTCTGCTGCTCATTCTATTTCCAAAAGAGAGTAACTAAGGGGAGTAACTGAATGATAGAGCTTGGACAAATTTATATGAACCTGATATTTTATAGATATGTTTTTTCACGTCAATGTGAGACCAATTGGATGTTACATATTCAAAATTTCAATTTAATATATGTTTACAGATCAGTTTGCTTCATGAATACGAAATGCTTTATTTTGGTAAGTATGAGTGCTATCATATTCAGGTTTACTTACAAACAATGCATTTGGAGTTATTCCTCTGACTTGTAACCTCTAGACGCACAAATGTAATGGTGGAAAACCAAAAAAAATAAAAAATTGGTGTCATGCACATCAAATCAATGATTTAATTGCCAATTAGCATTACTTGTAGATTGTATTTCTTTTTTCTTTTTGGTTGAACCTGTAAGATCTAGATGCATGGTACTGCAGCTTGTACTAGAGATTTAGAGATCTGGAGATGATTCAAACTTAAGAAATTCATACCGTCGCGTGAATTGTGATAGTGGCACCATCTCTTTACTAGCCTGGAACTATAATTTAGTGTTTGCTTGAATTTGGGGGATATCCCATCACTTTTTATATATCGAGGAAGATGAAGGAAATAAAATATGAGAAGAACATTTTGACATGTTTAAGAATATATAAGATCCCCTCTTCCTCAATATTCCGACCTGTGATCTTTACCTGGTTTTTGCTGTTATTGAATCTTAGCAGATGTGAGTGAATTTATTTTACATGGATTATACCTTTCCAGTTGCTAATTTTAAAATGCATAGAGAAAAGACTGTGGGTTGAGAATCCCTTCTCAAAAATAAAATGCTTGAGAATCAAGTCTCCATTTTTTATTTGGTTTCCTTCGTATTATATTATATTATATTATATTATCCTCTATATTGCTTCCTGTATCGAGATGCACTTTGCCATTTGTCTCTCTATCTTTCACAAATTTAACCATGCTTCAATTTGATTGTGTAAGGTCTTAGGAAACATGAAGAAGGACCCACTGTCATTGATGCTGTCTACTGTGGTGAAGAACTTAAGGGGACTAGGCTATATGATTAAGGTAATTTCTGGAAACTTTAAATTGTCGTATTTGTTTACTGTATCCTATATATGTACTATGAGGGTGTTTGAATTGGCTTATTTTAAGTGCTTATTGGCTTTTAAGCACTTTTTAATTTGTGTGGTGTTTGGCAATGATAAAAAGTGCTTAAAAGCACTTACTTTTAGGCATTAAAAGTACAAAAATAAGTCAAAAGCCAAAAGTTGGGTATTACCAACTTATGGCTTTTGGCTTTTAGCTTAAAAACTACATTCTATAAGCCAATCCAAGCACCATCTATCTATAGAGATAAAAACTTTAAGCATCTACATTGCAACTATTCTATATTTCAGATAGTATTTCAGCTAAAAAGATTGTTTTTACCTGAAAATTTTATTTGAGATTCATATATGACCAACTTTTATTTACGATTGAGTGAAAATTTGGATGTGAAGGAATAGGGCTGAGAACTGGGTTAACGTGCCCCATTGAGATTAATACACTTAAAAAGTTCGGGGAAATAAAAGTAGGTTCTTCTCTTGGAGCTGGGAGGGAACTGATCTGGCATATTTGTGGAATTAGGTTTTAAATGGAACCATACTATCATTTGTTCTCCCCATACACTTTATCGCAATGGTGTGGGGCGTCGGAGGTTGTTACCCTGTGGCCAACTTGAAGAGGTTTCTAATTTGAGTTATAGTCATTCTTATTTTTTATGGTTACTTTTCTTTCTCCAATCTGTATCTTCTAAATGAAAATTGCATCACATATCTAATTATGGACATCTTAATATCTCTATTAGACATTTGTTCTATCTTAAAACTTGGGATTAAGCTAAGATGGGCGTGAAATATGGTGTCCAGATCTAAGTTGTGACACACCTTGTTTGATAATGGTGCATAATGATTATGCGCAAGCATTTATCACACTTAAAACTCTTCTTTGCAGATATATGCTGTGGAGGATGGCATTGCGAGGTCCATATGGGAAGAAATAGGAGGGCAAGTATCAATTTTAACAGCTGAAAGATATGATCTCATTGACTGGTCAATGTAAGCATGCTGTGCCATCTTGGATCCTCATGACAGTCCATTTCCGTAACTTTCTATCGCTACTCGTAATTAGCTTGGTATATATATATTAGTTCCTACATTTTCATTTGTGCAGTTTTGATGGTGTTATTGCCGATTCACTTGAAGATAAAAATGCTATATCACGGTATGGCTAGCCTGTTAGATGAAGCTTACTTTTCATTACTCTCGCAGATTATTCGCTAATCATACATATTTCAATTGAGAAGTGGTTATTTAAGGTGACTTGATATGTCCAACTTCTCAAAAAAGCGAGCTGATATGTCCAATTATTAAAACTAAAAATGGTCAGAAATTCACAATTGGAATTACCTAGAGTTGGACTTGGAGCTTGGAAATTTGAAGACTTGCTTTGTTCTGGATAACTTTCCCTCAAAGTTTATCTGCAAAATAAAAGGAACTTTTTGAAAATAGAAGGTCAAACCCACAATTCAGTTTGTTATGGGTAAATAGTGCTCACATGACATTCACTTCTGAATCTGATGTTATTACGGAAATTTTAGCTATTTTAATGTGACATGTACGAGCAATGAGTGCTCTTTACAGTATCCTTGTCCTCTATTCTGAAGTTTCTTCTCTTGCAAGAGTTTTAAGCATTACTAGTGCATATGCTGACTGTACAACCTAAAAGAAACTATGCTTGAACCTAGTGTCACAATAACATTTGAAGGAAGAACGATTCTATAAGATGTTAGAATAAATCAATGCTAATGGTCAAACGGACTTTACATTATTATCAGACGATGTCAGCACTAGTATGTCCAATTTTCAATGCTACATTCTTGATGTACTCTAAATGATGCATACGAAGTACCATATCCATGTCACTCCTGCCTGACAAGGACATGTCTAGGCAATACAGGGAGACCACATAGCAAATATGAATCTAGCTTGACCTTAAATTTTTTTTTGTCTCTATATTTTGTTTGAGATATTATGGTTTGTGAGTTCTATAGTTATGCAGCCTTATGCAGGAGCCTTTTTGCTCTGTCCCCCTCGTATGGATAATTCAACAAGATATTCTAGCAAGTCGCCTTCGTCTCTATGAAAACATGGGCTGGGAACGCCTTATTTCTCATTGGAAAGATGCTTTTCACAGGGCTGATGTTATTGTATTTCCAGATTACTCTTTGCCGGTATATACAATATTCTTCTCTGTTTTTTGTTCTGAGTTCTTTTTTCTTTTCAGAATTCTTAGTGCTCATCAAGCTTTTCATGTACTCAACCATCGCATTTCTCCTGTTGTAGATGTTATATAGCAGGCTCGACTCTGGAAACTTCTTTGTGATCCCCGGATCACCAAAAGACAGTTGGGCTGCTGACAGTTATAATAGGAGACATTCAAAATCTCAGTTAAGGGAGGAATATGGTTTTGACAAAGATGAACTCTTGGTTTTGGTGGTTGGAAGTTCCATTCTCTACAATGAGCTGTCTTGGGATTATGCTTTGTCTATTCATGATGTAGAACCTTTGCTACTCAAATTTGCTGGAAGTAGCTATGTTGAAGAGAGACTGAAGTTCGTTTTCGTGTCAGGAAATTCCAGTGATGGGTATAATGAGGCATTGCAGGTAAAAGTCTTGAATGCTGTGTTAGTAATTCTTAATTTCTGCATCATGTTTCACTCTTTATTCTTTCCTTCTAATTGATGGCTTACCTTCGCCTTTCTCTGTTTCTCTATTGTTTCATTTCGATGTTAAAAAAGTTGTGTTGTTTGAACTGTAAAAAGGATAAAAGTTTCTTAGGTATACGTTAGCATAACAGCTGGAACTCTTTTAGCTGAGGAAATTCTAAATTATTTTCTCTTGAGTGTATGCTTTAAAGTGCTTTGTTCTTTTAGGTGCCTACCTGAAATTTTCATCCTTCTTTTCATCTTTAAGATACCTTTTCCATTTTTTGGTGTCTTCATTTCTTGCAAGTGCTTTACTGTGTTATTTGTTTGGTTGAGATGAAAGTTCTAGTGACATTGAGTGATGCTTCACTTCACAACTTTTATCCCTTAAAATAAAAACTACTATATGTCTCAAAATTTGTAGGATATTGCTACTCGTCTGGGACTTCGTGAGGGATCTCTTTCACACCATGACATGAAGGGTGATGTTAATGGTATTATACTGATTGCTGACATTGTCCTCTATTCTTCCTCTCAATACGAACAAGAATTTCCTCCGATCCTGATACGAGCTATGTCATTTGGGATACCAATTGTTGCACCGGACCAACCTGTCATTAAGAAATATGTGAGTAGATTAATCTTATTATTGACAACCTTTGTAAGTCGATTAATACTTTGCTACTTATTTTGTCTTTTCCTGAAGAACTTTCTGTATCCAGGTTGTTGATGAAGTTCATGGAATCATCTTCTCTAAACACAAGTCCAATGCATTGTTGCAAGATTTCTCAGTACTTATATCTAATGGAAAACTCACGAGATTCGCTCACACTATTGCATCTTCTGGGAGGCTGCTTTCCAAGAACATGCTTGCAGTTGAATGCATTACAGGGTACGCAAAGCTGCTGGAGAATGTCATAAATTTCCCATCTGATGTCATACTTCCAGGAGACACTTCTCAGCTTAAGCAGGGCTCATGGGAGTGGGGTTATTTTCAAAAGGATGTAGAGAAGAGTAATGACATAGAAGATCTTAAAGTAAAGGATGTGGATCCAATAAATTCCAGTGTTGTTTATGACCTTGAAGTAGACATGACAGGTTTTGTTCCTTTGATGAATGTCTCTGGAGATAATTCAGAGGCTTTAGAGGACTTTCCAAGTGAGTTGGATTGGAACATCTTGAATGAAATGGAGCGTTCTGAGGAAGTAAATAGACTGGAGATGGAGGAGGTATGATAATACTTTCTACTGACAAGTAGTCTTCCCCAGTCCATTCCGCACTACCATAACCCCCCAAAAAAAAAAAGGAAAGGAAAAAAAATTAGAAAAGGCAGATCTTTACTTGTCTATGTTTTTATTTTTTTATGAATTCCCTTTGATGCAAGATCTGTTGAGCATGTTTTTTCAATATGTAGATTGAGGAAAGAATGGAAAAGGACATTGGTGAGTGGGATGAAATATATCGTAATGCTCGAAAAGTTGAAAAACTTCGTTTTGAAACTAATGAGAGGGATGAAGGAGAGCTGGAAAGGACTGGGCAACCAGTATGCATTTATGAGGTTTATAATGGAGCTGGAGCATGGCCATTTTTGCATCATGGCTCTTTGTACCGTGGATTGAGCCTAGTGAGTTCCTATTGCTTATTCTCTGTGTTTCAGTTTCTTACGGTTTCCTTTCTTTTTTATTGGTCTCTTTGTACAGAAAAATTAAATGAAGTTTCTATGAATACAGTGATATATGTCATATCGGCTAATGCAGATTAAATACATTCCCTTAGCTTTTATTTACTTCATTATGTTACATCTCTAGTTTCTTTGGTTTTAACTATGGCATATTCTCTTAGTCAACTAAAGCACGGAGATCGAGGTCAGATGATGTTGATGCAGTTGGCCGGCTTACCCTTTTGAATGAGACCTACTACCGGAATATCCTCTGTGAGATGGGTGGCATGTTTTCAATTGCAAACCATTTAGATAATATTCATAAGCGACCCTGGATTGGATTTCAGTCATGGCGAGCTACTGGGAGAAAAGTATGTTATTAGTTCTTGATGAATCTTTGATGTGTGAACTTGTTCTTGTTGTAATGTTGAACTTGGCATTGTCATATTCACATACAATCTTCTATGTACTCTTTTCTTGTTAGCAAGTTTCATATTGGCTTCTGTACTAATGTATCAGGTTTCATTATCTAAAAATGCTGAGCTGGCTCTAGAAGAAACAATACAGGCAAAAGCTAAAGGTGATGTAATATACTATTGGGCACATTTGGATGTGGATGGTGGGTCTACAGGAAACAATGATGCCCTTACTTTCTGGTCAATGTGCGATATTTTGAATGGAGGCAACTGCAGGTATTACGTGGTGTACAGTGGGATTTGAACAGACTTATTTATTTCAACATTACTCATTTCTGCTAGCACTTTCTCCTTTCCTTGGTGGTGGATAGATTTCTTGTATTTAGAACAATCTAGATCTCTGTTACAGAAATTTGGATGAATGATCCATTTATTTAGTTTCATCTGATATCGAATTCTATAATAGATTTCATGTTCTGAAGTCCAAGAAGCTGGAAATTTGAGATTTCAGAAGTTCATGTCCTAGAATGTACTATGTTAAAAGAAGAGAGTTAAACAGGAAACTGGAAATTTTGCACCCTGCACTTCTGAATTTATGTGCAGAGGGACGGGTGTACTTTTTCTTTTAATGGAGATTGTCCTTTCAAAGTTGTCTCAGCTAACTCTCATTCTTTAACATTCTTTCAGAACTGCTTTCCAAGACACATTTCGTAGAATGTATGGCTTACCGTCACATATAGAAGCGCTCCCACCAATGCCAGAAGATGGTGGGAGATGGTCAGCACTACATAGCTGGGTTATGCCAACCTCTTCGTTTCTGGAGTTCATTATGTTTTCCAGGTAATCTAGGCAACAAACATACTTAAGCAGTGGGTCGCATTACTTGCATAAATTTGTATATTCGAGTTCGAAATATGAATTGTATATTTGAACTGAAATGGTTTGAATTCCAGGATGTTTGTTGATGCTCTGGATGGTTTGCATGTGAATTCAAACAATAGGACTCATTGTATACTGGCAATCTCGACATTTGAGGTAAGCCTATAGACATAAGTTGCATTAGTATAAGTTTACATCTGGTACAAAGTCATGCAGGTTAGAAGGATGACTTCTTATGTTTGATTGTTTCCGACCAACAGAAGCAGCACTGTTACTGTCGGGTTTTGGAACTGTTGGTGAATGTCTGGGCCTATCACAGTGCACGGCAGATGGTTTACATTAATCCTCACTCAGGCCTGCTGGAAGAGCAGCACCCCATTGAGCAACGAAAAGGATATATGTGGGCAAAGTACTTCAACATAACATTGTTGAAGAGTATGGATGAAGACTTGGCAGAAGCTGCCGATGACAATGTCCATCCATATGAAACGTGGTTGTGGCCTTTAACGGGAGAGGTATATTGGCAGGGGATATATGAAAGGGAGAGAGAAGAGAGATACAGGCAAAAAATGGACAAGAAAAGAAAGACAAGAGAGAAACTACTCGAAAGAATGAAACATGGATATAAACAAAAGACACTGGGAGGATAACACATCTTGGCTAGAAGAGCTTTTTGACACCATTTGTGAACCACTTGGTTCCTAACACGGCAACCAAGCTCATTTTTGCTCTGGGCTTGCGGATGAAAGAGAACGACGCCAACAAAGGAGTGGTTATAATTCTTTCTATCTGCATCAACATACGGATACTCACATACTAGACTGACCTAACTGCATATATTCATATGGACGGAGAGCGAGTTAGGCTTAGCAAGAGCGAGTACATTATGTGTGGCTCGCAAGCAGTTTTGCAAGCTTTTGTAACGAATATCTTATGCGGCTTGTTACAAGTCTCTGATTCCAAGAGGCGCATTCTCTAGTGGAGGTTTCATTTCTGCAATATTTGAAACTAGCAGAGCATCTACAGAAATTGTATTCTTTCGACAGTGTATATACATTCTTATGCAATAAAGCAAAATGCAAAATTCGTATTACTATGCTCTGGAAGGTTCTCTGAATCTTTTGCGCTTATGAGTTGGGGAGACAATTCTTGCCACAGCAGTGTTTGGTTTTTGTTTTTTAAAAGTTGTTCGTAACTCTGACTGGCTGGAATAAATATACTTAGAATTCAATCTAGACAGTCAAAATCTCAGTAAGCATGAGAACGTGAATCTGGCCGGCTTTAGGGTTGGTTTTGCGAGTTCAATTGAATACATATATTTTAGGTTTGAACTATGTATAAATATGAGGAGAACACTATAAAATGTATACATATACCAAGATCATCCACTGAATTTGGATATTGGATTTGCCTCGAACATTGGAATAGGGACCACAATGGCCGAAGATCAAAACCTAAATGTGCCAGGGGTTGATCATTGAAGTCTGGGCAATAACAATTAAGGAATTTAAGCGTTGATGCAGTTAAGAGCTACAGGTGTCAAACGGATGAGTTAGGTGAAGGTATTAATTAGCTACAGAATACAACAAAGTTTCCGAAATTTATGGTTAGTGATTCTTGAAGATGAATTCATATTTTTTTAAGAACTGTTAATTTTCGATAGAAGATGAGAGAGTTATAAAAGATAACCTGTAAAATTGCATATTCTTATTGCTCGTAGCGGAAGTTAAAATATTTGAATTGCACATTTTTAGGCAATTTGCAATTTTTACCGTCGTTGTATAAATTTATGGTGGAATCCCACACATAAAAGTACAACTTTGCAAGTATTTATCAAAGAATTTAATATTACAACAATAACAATAATTAGTTGGCAACAACTAAGAATTAAAGAAAAATATGATTGGGAGTGTGTTCTCCGTGTGGCGAAAAAGAAATCAAAGAACTTTTAAAGAGAAACTGAGAAGTGTTGAAGTAATTAGGAAGCTAATATTCCAGGATATGCAATATCGAGGGAATTGCAACAAGAAGATTGCTGGACAGTTGAGGAAGTTGAACTTTACCCTCAGTTAATAATTTTTATTTTACTTGTACGTATTTTTTCTTGGCATATAAAAGCTGTAATTACCCCCGCCCTCCCAACAAACCAAAAAAAAAAAGACTCCTAGGTTATACCTGATTTAAAATGTCACTCATAATAATGCTTTTGAAATTTTTATAAAGTACTAACGTGATGCTGACTCTTTTTGGTGTATAAAGATCAAATTAATTTTTTTAAAATATGAATCGGCCATAAAATTTCAAATTTTGTACTATAAAATTTGCATATAGAAAAAGAATAATTTATAACAGTTGATAAGTCGCGGATAACCTTGTTGGACTCGCCAATAATAATAGTGTAACAAAAACTAAAACAAAAATTAATATTAGCAAGCTATTACAACACTCCCTTACTAAAATATAGGGCGTGAAAAATATGAAGATAGTGTTATGAAATAATATAAGAACAAGTAGAATAATACAAGAACAAGAACAATATAGAGAGAATTGGGAGAGGAGTATTCTTATTGATACTTTGGGGATTGTTAGGGATGATTTACAATGGTAGAAGACCCCTTTATTTATAGAGAGGTAGTGACTTAGCTACCAAGAATAAAACTCTAGAATCTCTCTAATTATAGACATTCACCTTAAATAGAAGTCTATTTATAACACTCCCCCTTGAATGTCTATTCAACAATGTGTCTCGTTAAAACCTTAAAACCAAAACCCAATGGGAAAAATTAAAGAGAAGGAAAAAGAGTACACATGTTTGAATATGCGCCTACTGGTTGCCTCGTTAAAAACCTCGCAAGGAAAACCCAGTGGGACAAAACATTGTAAGGGAAAAAGAGTGCAACACGCATTAACTTCCCCTAATAAGAACATCAATTTATATCCTTGAGCATTTGCATTCCAATCTTGTGCATCATCTTCAAAACGATCTTTGGTAGATGTTTGATAAATAAATCAACCATATTGACTTGCATAAATATTCCGCACCTTGAAATCATCATTCTTGATAGATATGAACATCTTCATATAATGTCGTGGAATGACTCTTCAATATCTTCATAGATGTATTCTCAATGCCATCATGCTTATAGTTATAGCAAGATACATATGTACACAAATTGTACTTAGGATGTGGTACTTCAGGACCAAGAATTGTGTATGCTTCAAGCAACTTAAATCTTTCAAGTTAAGTCATGTAAATCACATAATAGATTTTAGATGCATATCATATTTTCATGTCATGCTAAACATAAGATATCGAAAACTGATTATACATACCTTTGACTTTATACTTTCAAGTATTTGAACTATATGTCCAAAACTACATGTCTTAGGGAATCAATTCTGCTTGAATTGTATCTCTTCCATTTATGATCACTTTGATCATTTGCTCATCTTCTTTATTAAGAAGTTTCTTTTGACACCGATTTGTCTATACGCTTCAAGCGTATCCAAGACTTTGTCCTTCTGGGACTTAATATGAGCATTTGTAGTGAGAATATAGTCACTTTCTTTGGGTCAGCAAATGCGTATAGCATGCTTTGCAATATGTTGCAATTGAATTATCCATTTTATGAACTTCAGGTTCATATAATGATATTTGGGGATTTACATATACAAATGATAATTCATCCCATGTAACCTCTTCTCAAGTGTTTATCATGTCTCCTCATGTTAGTAAAGCTAACTTGTTTCCTCAACTTTGGGAAATCATCTTTGCGCATTATTATGTCAATATACACAGCACATTAATAATAAGATGAAATTATTTGGTTCCTGACCCTGAACCACTTGTGAGGGGAGAATATACTCTCGTATACAACTTATATCAAACTGATATATATAACTTTGTTCTCATAAGAAACAGTTTAGCTATTAAGTGGAAGCACTCAATAATTATCTTGCTAAACCCACTTTGATATAAACCAACTTATCAAGATGAACTATCTTGAGTAGAGAATCTGGAAATTATGCTCGAAGTTAGATTACGGAGCAATTTACCTCGCAAGCACCGGCCAGGCTGCGGGTTAATAACAATTGCGCATGTAACCATTTCATAGATGCATCATATGTGGTATACATGGCAGGTGAATGGGCCCATATTCACCTTTGATATTTCCAGAATTTATGGGCTTCAACCCGAACTCTTTAGTTGGTCAGTTCATTAATGAGAACAAGTGATACAAGAGAATTCGTAAAGAACTTTCTAGTTCTTTAATATTCACCTATGTGAATTTGCACATCATACTTAAAATGAGATGGCTAACACGAATGCCAACTGAATAAATTATCAATATTGGTAAACTTCTAATTTACACCATGACATGTGCACTTTATCAATAAACTTCAGGTTTATTATGACATGGGTTTTTATACCAATAGATATCCACTTTATTGTGGCATTCTTTCGTTTGTGTAGTACAAACTGGAGAACAAAGCGGGTAGCTTTTCATATAAAAATTACCCCGCTACAAGTTATAGTAATAGGAGATATCAAATCCTTCCTTTATTTATAGTCTCAATATAATCAATCGCTTTCGCGTGTACTTTGGAAACTGAATAAGTTTCTTTGAGACTTACTACAGCACAATACTCAATTATGTTTCTCCAACATAGTAATAATTGGCTCTTCTAGAGATCTCAATTAATTTTGTACTACCACAGATTCATCAACATCCATGTGGTGAATATCTTTCTTAAAGAGAAAGTTATACCATTATGGTCATGTCAAACTTATATGCAAGATATGTTTCTTGCATTATCGTTGTCCTTGGCGTACAATAGGTACGTGACCAACGATCATTCATGCCATATATAGCTAACAGGCTTGACACCATTAGGTGTTTCAACTATAGGGCCAAAAACTTCACGTTTTGCCAGCGAATTCAATTCTGATTGAATTGCTTCTTGCCACTTTGGCCAATCATGTCTTTTTCGACATTCTTCAACAGATTGAGGTTCGAGATCCTCACATTCTTGCATAATGCTAGATGCGACATTATAAGCAAAGACATTATCCACCACTATATCCACTCGATTAATATTTGCCTCAATATTGATTGGATTTATGGATAGTTTCGTATTTTCCAGAGCCTCGGGCTCAATGGATTTTTCATGAATCTCAGAATTTGTTAAATCATGAATTTCCTCATGAGATTCTTTTATAGTGTCATTTTGATCATTTGCTTTCCTCTTTCTAGGATTTCGATCTTTGGAACCTAATGGTCTGCCACGCTTCAGGCGTGCATTTGACTCATTGGATATGACACTAGATGATTGTCCAACAGGGACATCAATACGGATTGGAACATTTTCCGCAGGGATGTGGGATTTCGTTATCCTTTTCAAGTCCGTAAATGCGTCAGGCATTTGATTTGCTATTCTTTGCAAATGGATAATCTTTTGTACCTCTCTTTCACAAATAGAGGTATGTGGATCAAGATGAGATAATGATGCATTTTTCCACAAAATTTCCCGTTTGGTTTCACCAACTTCTCCCCCTAATTTTGGGAAAAGTGTCTCATCAAATTGACAGTCTGCAAATCGTGCAAATCTCCTGTCAATGTTTCGAGGTAGCGAATAATGGAGGGCGATTCAAACTCAACATATATTCCTAACCTTCTTTGCGGACCCATTTTGGTGCGGGATGGCGGTGCTATAGGCACATATACTGCGCATCCAAAGATTCTTAAATGGGATATGTTAGGTTCATGACCCAAAACCAATTGCAGCGGGGAATATTTGTGTCAATTCGTCAGTCAGAGACGAACTAGCATTGCTGTATGCAAAATGGCGTGACCCCAAACCGAAGTGGGCAGCCTCGTTTTCATGAGTAAATGAGGTATTCATGATTATACTCATGTATTGTCTCAATCTGATATCCATTTTGAATGATATCTCTAAAACTCAACAAGTTCCTTTTAGACTTGGAGGAGAACATTTTGACTGATATCATTAAAACTCAACAAGTTTCTCTTAGACTTGGAGGAGAACATTGCATTCTCTAAAATATTGTTCATTTAGGCAGAGTTATAGTTGTTTTTCAGGAGCCTTCAATCAATTTAATTCCCATGGTTTGCCATACAAAAGAAAATATACGAACATGAGAATAAACAAATTCAATCCGTTTGTTTCACATTTAAACAATATTTTCAAAATCTGCTGAGGTCAGTTGACTAACTAAATCAGATAGTCGATTATAAGTTTTCCATAATCGTTTACTTTGCAGTTTGAAAATTTCAGTTTAAGCATTTTCTTAAAACAATCGATTGTTAAACACACACAATCGATTGTTGAACATTGACAATCGATTGTTAAACATAGACAATAGATTATTTGCTATTTTGAAAAATTCCAGATCACACTGTCTTACGACAATCGATTGTTAAACATAGACACTCGATTGTTGAACATTGACAATCGATTGTTGACCATTGACAATCGATTATTTTGCTATTTTGAAAAAATCCAGATCACACTGTTTTAAGACAATCGATTGTTAAACATAGACAATCGATTATTTGTTATTTTGAAAAATTTCAGATCACACTGTCTTACTACAATCGATTGTTAATCATAAACAATCGATTGTTGAACATTTTTGAAAAATTCCAGATCACACTGTTTTAAGACAATCGATTGTTAAACATAGACAATCGACTGTTTTGCAGTTTTAATGCGAAAATATGAGATAACCGATTAGTTTTTCAGGTTAGTCGATTACCTCTACTGGAAAGTAAAAATATTATTGATATTTAAGCATATTGAAACATTCTAACGAACTAATACTAACATTATATCATAAACTAACTAATACGAGTTGATACTAATGACTATTAGTTTATTCACTAACTATTACAAATAAGTGAAATAAAATCAAACAACTCCATCTTCTTTCATCAAGGTGATGGTGCAAGAGAATCAAGGCCATTGGCACAGTTTCAAACCTTCATTAAGGTGATGGCGCAAGAAAAATCAAGGCCTTAGCATAGTCTCAAACCTTCATCAAGGTGATGGCGCAAGAAAATCAAGGCCTTAGCATAGTCTTGGGTGGATGCATTATTTCTGTCTTTGATGGCGTCTCTAGGACCCATTACATCCAAATGGATTTCAGCATTCAACACCCATGTCATATAGTTCTTGCCCGAAATTTCAAGGGCAACGAACTTTCCTTTTATAATGTCAGACATAAAACAAAATTACATCAAGAGCGTGTTCATACTTACGGGCTCGATTACAATTATCACATTCACTTCAGGGAATGGATCATAATCATGTGCTTTACACAATCTCATGTCAAATATTACTTTCATAAAAATGAAAGATTATTTTGAGAATCTTTATTATTCTCATTATCACAATAATGACGACTATAATTCGTCTATTGCCACGTCCACATCCATTGATACCTTCACGGTAATAATTTTGTCTTCTTTCAGACTTATCACATACTCCTCTCACATTCTCTAAAGGGAATGGAGCAAATTCAATTGGACGGATTTTCAATCTTTTGCCCACAATCATACATGAATTTGATCATGGCAAGGCATAGAAATTTTACCACTTCATGTGAGTGTAATTTCTTACAAACTCCATTAGAGTTATAAACAAACTTTGTTGTCTTTGTTTGTATATAAAATCAAATCGTAGAATTTCAAGAATTTGAAAGGGAAAAGTAAATTACTTACCTTTAAGGTATACCAATAAATGTTGTGATATTAAATATACCTCTTGAGTTTCCATCCCGTTGCATTACTTTATGATGATACCATCTCTTCTATTTTTCCGTATAGAAAATAGAAAAAGGGTGGCGATTAAGTTGAGAGAGCAGAATCGGCTATGAAGCAAAACCCTTCCTAGGCAACGAAACAGCTTCATTGAAGATAGCACAATTCTCCCAAATCTGCTCAGTAATATGTTTGATTTGCCAAGAAGGTAATCATCCTTCTATTAATCCTACTGACATTTAACATTGAATCAGATTTCACATGGACTTTCAAAAAATTAGATAACACCATACAACAATGCCTTGGCTTCTGCTAAATTAGTACTACAGGGTAACAGCGGCCATAGAATTTTGCAAAAGCTTTCGTCATGTTGCCGTGATAGAAACGTATCTACTGTTTTTCACAAACAAAAGTTAAAACAATCGAAAATTTCAATTGGTTAGAGACTCGTGCTGATAACGTGTTATGAAATAATATAAGAACAAGTAGAATAATGCAAGAACAAGAACAATATAGAGAGAATAGGGAGATGAGTATTCTTATTGATACTTTGGAGATTGTTAGGGATGATTTACAATGGTAGAAGACCCCTTTATTTATAGGGAGGTAGTGACTTAGCTACCAAGAATAAAACTCTAGAATCTCTCTAATTATAGACATTCACCTTAAATAGAAGTCTATTTATAACAGATAGAATGTTTAAGTTAGAAATTCGATTATTCAAGTGGAATTTTGTTTTTATTCATTTTTTCCACCCTCTTGTTCCAAAAGCTCAATAAAAAAAATTCAAAATAAATAATCAACCCGCCTTCTCGCTGGACCAATAGAAAATGGGAATGTTAGGACTCAGAATAGCAGTCTCACACTCCTCTTCACTGTGTAGGGTTTATCACTCTCAAACCCCTCGCTTCTTTCTTCCTTCCTAGAAAAACCCCAGGTAAATTTTGCTCTACAATCTTCATTTTCTTTGGCTGATACAACTTTAAATTGCTTAGTTAAACAATTTTAGCTTTATGGAATTGTGGAAAATCTGAATGTGGAAATGGGGTTATAGTCCTTTTTTTCTTTTTGCTCATTTTGATTAGTTTCTTGAGTGTTAGAACTCAAGAGATACAGGAATAGGAGAATAACAGAATGATTTCTTGGTGGGGTTTTAGCTTCTTAATGATTTTGTGTTAATCTTGGTAGTTCAATTTTCAATTTCACTTCCTTCTCAAAAGAAAATTTATTTGTTTTTCACTTCCAATTTCTCATATTGTATTTTGGGGTTCCAGATTGCAGGTTACCGAGGGCATGACCCTTGATAGGGGCGTTTGGAGGTCTAGAATCAGGATTGTAGGCTAGGGGCTCCTAGAGTCCTTCGTTCGCATCTCTCGGGGTTGGGTGTGGGATAGTAGGGTTACCCATAGGTGATTAGTGTTTTAGCTTATGTCTCCATATGGTTGTTAATATGGTAGTTACTGTTTGTTATTATTGCATTATTGCATGCGAATGTATTTATGTTGCTTATGTTTTCATGAGTACTTACATTATTATTGCAGGAGTACCTATGCTTTATTATTTTGTTTTGTTTTGCTTGTGTTTCTAATTTTACCTTTGTTTTCGTAATGCAGCTTTCCCTCTTTTTATCCTACACGCCGAGGGTCGTTTGGAAACAGCCTCTCTGCCCTTACGGGCAGGGGTAAGGCTCGTCTACATATTGCCCTCCCCATACCCCACCTGGTGGGATAACTGGGTAGTTGTTGTTGTTGTTGTTGTTATTTTGGGGTTCCATTTACCTGTTCTTATTGACAGTGTTTTTGTACTTATGTATTGCTGGAAATGGAGGAGGACAAACCTGAATATACCGATGGAAAGAAAATTTTGATTTTTTTTGTCTTTTGTACTTTTAGACACTACTTAGTAGGCAATTGGACATGATCTAGCTGAGATTTGAAAAAAAGACATTATTTGAAGCTGAAATTGAAAAAGGGTAGCCTCTGCATGTAATATGATGGAATTTATTTCCATTTTCCTCATTTGTACATTTAGCTTTGTAGTTTCATAATTTGATGTTGATGCTCAAAAATTTTCTGTTTTTTAGCATTTCAGCTTTAGATGAGTAGCTGAAAGTTAACATGCAGACAATTAAAGGTGGTTGGGTTGGGCAAACATTTGCCCTTGCTACTTACAATGACTCTGGCAGCCGGAAGACTAGGATTAGGCGTTCGAAAGAGGAGAGGAAGACTATGGTTGAAACTTTTATAAAGAAGTAAGTGACCTTATCGTTACTTCTATAAATCTCTGATAATTTCAGCCAAGTCAAGTTGATTTGGACCGATATGTTTAGGGTTTAGAACAACACCTGTGTTGCACAGTTCTAGTAGTTCAGAACCTATTCTTCTTTCAAAATCTTCAGATGCTTTAGTCTAGCTAATGAATCACGTCTTATTATCTGTATGTGAACTTTGCCAAAAAGTAATAGCAGGTTCTTGAATGATGTTTTCCTTAAGAGTATCCGGTACATATTTGATTTGTGACCTAGAGATTATGTTATAGTAGTATCAAATTTGACAGATTAAGACTTTTAGGGTTTAGAACAACACCTGTGTTGCACAGTTCTAGTAGTTCAGAACCTATTCTTCTTTCAAAAACTTCAGATGCTTTAGTCTAGCTAATGAATCACGTCTTATTATCTGTATGTGAACTTTGCCAAAAAGTAATAGCAGGTTCTTGAATGATGTTTTCCTTAAGAGTATCCGGTACATATTTGATTTGTGACCTAGAGATTATGTTATAGTAGTATCAAATTTGACAGATTGACTTCCGTGGACCCTAGTTGTAGGTGTCCTCAATGGCTTCTGGCAAGTGGGCAGAAATGGAAATGCACAATTGGTTGACATTGCCCCTAGTCATAATATTTAATTGATGTTCTCTGCATATGATGGGTCATAGTGATAATTAAACCTTTGGATGCTAAGGTGAATGTAAACATTACCCAATGACAAGTACCTGGACCCTGGTTAAGCCATTTGGTTTATGCTTGCTGATTTCACATAACATTTAAGTTTATTGATACTTTTTTGCTCGGCCACTCTCTGTTCTTAAGTAAGGGTTCCCCTCTCTCAAATGTTAGATAGCTATACATGAGAAAGGGAACAAGTTGAAATGCAAGACATGTGCTCCGTCCATTGTTTCTTTGCAAGTAAATAAGGTTCCATTGAACTAAAAGTGTCTTTTCTTGTTTATGGGAAGTGTACAGAACAGGCTGCAAAAACATGTTTCTTTCTGCCACGAATTCCAATTTTTTATAAATGTCGAAATCCTGTGTGCTTAGAAATATGTAGGAAAACAACAAGATGTTAGACATTTGGGAGAATGATAATCCCTTTCCATCAAAAGCTCTTCTATTTCTAACCTTACAAATTGTCTAGATCTTGGCATGTAAAATCCTACTTGTTTAGTAGGATGTAGAATCATTGTCATAGTTCTCCTATTCAGCTTCACAATATGTTTAAAACATCGGTTGGCATCATCCCCTCATTTCTCTCATATTCAGCAGCAAACTTCAAAGTTGTATTGCAGTGTTGCAATGTAATATCTTCTCATTTTATTGGTGCAGTTTATTTTTAAGAGAAAATTGCCAAATTTTGAATTTTCAAATTAAGGGGTATTAGCTCATATTTTGAAAATAAAACTCAAATAGTCGAGAGTAAAAAATTCTATCTACTAAAAGCGTTAGATTTTCTAAATATTTAGTTAGCATTTTGAATAAGCTAAATGATACAGTTAGTCTCCAATTTCAAATCGTATCTACTACAAAAAGGTAATCATGTCAACTACTTTGATCCTGATAGGGCACTTTAGCGTGCCAGAACACTTATTAATATTAGGATAAATGTTTATGATCGGTTTCTCATAGGTTGTTATTTGGGTCATCTATACCTAGGTGAACATCTTTAGAAGGTGCTAGGAAGTAAAATTTTCAATCTTCTTTGGAGCATCAATTCTTACTTAACAGCAGTTGGATAGATAATGACATCTTATCTGCGCTTGCCTTTATTGATTGCAGATATCAGACGTCAAACAATGGAAATTTTCCGTCACTTAATCTGACGCACAAGGAAGTTGGTGGCTCTTTCTACAAAGTACGAGAAATAGTTCGGGAGATAATTCAGGAAAATAAAGTTCTAGGCCCAGCTAAGTTGCCTCCCGGAGAGCAAAATGATGTCCAGTTTGCAGAACAATATCCTCTAGGATCCACATCAACTGAACCACAAAGTTTGTCTTTATCCGAGGAGAGCCATGTTATGTCAACTTTTGCACCCATTCATTACATGGGTAAAAGTGAAGCTGATTTTGGCATGAACACAGAGCTTGATGTAGCTGAAACAAAGGTTGTTTATGATGGACCACCAACTAGCACAAGTGACTTAAATGAAAGAATTGAACAATCTGATGAATCATACATTATTGATTCTGAATCTGATCATCAAATAAACAAGGATGAGTTTTCATACTCTAGTGGGATCAATGGATTTGATTATGAGCTGCAAAATGAACAGATGGTTGATGATTATGAGACAACCGAAGAAAATGAAACTTCCGGTAAATCTGACTTACTCGACGACCTCTCTGTCAATCATCAAAATACCAAATCACAAGTTTTAGATTCTTTTGAGATCATCTCTGACCCTGTGAATGAGAGTCTTAGCAGTGAGGTCGATGCTTGCCATCCTACAGTTAAAAAGGATGAAACATATGAAGAACCAATATTTACCGAGTCAGTGGTAAGAGACTGTTTGTATGTTGAAAGTGGAACGAATGAATTGGAAGCATCAAAATCTAAACCTCTTGAAACAACAGAACTACTAGTGGAGCAGTTTCCCCTGCGGCCCATTTCTAAGAAAATAGATGACTTGGATTCAGGATTAAATGAAACAACCAATGTGGAAAAAACGTCCAAAGAAACAGAAATTGAACAGGACATAATAACCTCTTCAGAAAAAGATGCTCAATTGATTAGTGCGCCAGTTGACGTCATGACAGCTGATCCAACATCAGAAAAGGTCAGTAAACTGTCGGACGAGAAAGCAGAGCTGAAAGCTAGGGATGCATCATTGGAAATTTCAAGTGCCTCCGAAGAAAGACCAGCCGTTACCACGGATGTTATAGTTAAGGCGTCATCAACAGTAAATGGGGTAAGCTTTTGTTAAGCGGTAAAGTTTAACAATGCTGATGTAGGTAGAGTGTCAAAGTTCCTGCATTTGCCTTCTTATTTATAAAAATTAATCTTTCGGTTTGAAGGTTTATTTCCACTGTTGCTTGTCTTAAACTCTTAATGCACTCATCATTGATTTGGGG
Source organism: Nicotiana benthamiana (assembly GCA_034376525.1). Taxonomy (NCBI): domain Eukaryota; kingdom Viridiplantae; phylum Streptophyta; class Magnoliopsida; order Solanales; family Solanaceae; genus Nicotiana; species Nicotiana benthamiana. Next base: position 26,454,776 of record CM067335.1, read on the forward strand.
TGTACACATGACAAATATATGGGAAATAGAGTTCATGCCTTCAACCACAACCTGAAGTTTGCAAATTCATCTCGTCGGGCATGCCCTAATGATGAGGGATGTGTATATTTCTTCTTTGGCATCTATCATTGTTAGTATTGTAATGGCTAGTATTCCTGATAAAAAAAAGTATTGTAATGGCTAGTATTAAGTTTTAATTGGGAAAAAAAGTTTTAATTGGCATCTATCTTCTCTAGGTAGGGTAACTACTAAGTAATATTATTGTTGTGTTTCCTTTCTCTTTTGGTCGGGGGTGGGATTGGTTTGAGATCCTGGGCTTACATCGTTTCTTGGTAGTGAATGGGATAGATGCCTCACAACTATATGTTGGTTTGAATGCGGATAATGGAATCAGACAAAGCTACGGTATAGTGTGTCAGTAGATTCAAAAGCAAATATTATCTTTAGATGGGTAGTTTTACCTTTTCCCAAGTTCACTTAGTTAGTCACTTATGCTATTATGTCCTTTTTATGGTTTCTCTGATTTTGATAGAAGAATATTTTCCTTCAGTGGCTGAGCGAATTTTCTAGAAGCAAGCTAGTTCACGTTTGGAGAAGAAAGCATGATTTTATCTATTTTGCATGAACTTTGAAACACATGTATACACAATTTCAACTCATTTTCATGTACCAATGCGTGATGTCTAATCAACTGTTTGTTTAGAATTTACATATTTGCATAAACACTTGCGTAGCATTAGACTTTTACTATTCTACCATGATCATAATGATGAAATTCAGGTATTAAGGTTGTCATATTTTGTAGTCTGCAGCTAACTTTAACTAACCAGCATAACTTGTTGCTGTATTGAGAAAAAGGTCCAATTAATGATATACGCAAAATGGGTTGTTACTCTCATCTACTTCTGGACCATGATCGCCTACTGTAGAACTTTTCTCTATTTGTTGTTGACATGTTATGTTCCATTTTTTCAAACTTTTGCAGACTGTCAAGATGTCTAGTCCTATGCTTAATGAGACTTTTGACAGCAGTAGTAACAATGTCACTTCTAAGAAATTGGCTGCTGACGAGTTGATTGAGGCTAAAGGTAAAGCCAGCGGTCAACATGATAGCAGCCAGCAGAAAGTAGGCAGTCCTCCGCTAGAGAGAATTCATCTGTGAGTACCTTAAGAAAGCTCTTGGATTAGCTAAATGTTTCTTCCTAGTTCTAGTGTCAACAAGTTTATCCTTCCTGCAATACAGTTCCCACTAATTTACTTTTCTTCGTTCATTTATCCAGTGGAACATGGAAAGGAGCTTCAGCAAAATCCAAGGAACATGAAACAAATCCACTCCTGGCATTATTGAAGGCATGTATCACAGCTTTTGTGAAATTTTGGACCGAAGAATAACTTCTTTGCCTTTTCTTTTAGTACTTGAGAATGCCCATAGATCCTAGCAGTTGCTGCAGTGATTTTCGGTTCATGAGATAATGGCTTTCTCGAAATTATATAATCTCTGAACTGACGAGGAAGTTACATACTCTACAACAAGGATCTCGCAAACCAAATCTCAAGGTTTTCTGCAGGTTAGGACAATATCGTGTATATTAGGAACTTGTGCTAGTTGTGATGCAGGGCATGTGCCTGATTAGTTTTAGCAAGTATTTTTTGATGAATTAATCACATAAATGATGAACATGTCAATTCTGAATTCCAGAAATAATAGATTAAGTCCATGTCAAGACTGCAGTTTAGCTTTGCAGTCCCCAACTATAAGCATGTATGATGGATGTCTGAAGTTTGAATATCTAATATCTGAAGTTTCAAACACAAAACGACACCTGGTTCACTAAGCTCTTGCTATGCGCAGGGTTCGGTGAAGAGCTGGACCACAAAGGTCTATTGTACGTAGCATTACCTTGCATTTTTGCAGGAGGCTGTTTTCACGGCTCAAACCTGTGACCTCCTGCTCACATAGCAACAACTTTACCAGCTGCGCCAAGGCTCCCCTTCGAGACATGCTAACATGCATGTCTGAAACTGAGTAGTGTATATAGCCACTTAGCTAGTCTTCATCCCTGCTAGTATTTTCGAGCTTTTCCAATAACACCGAGTTGATTTAAACTCAATTTCCAGATTCGGAATTCAAGATTCACTTCTTCAAACTTGCAACAATGGTGAATAATTGCAAACTCTAATTTGTTGTAGTTAGAATATTTCAAAACTATGATGATTCTACTGTACAACCAACAGGTCACTACCATGTGCAATGAGACATAACAGGTGAAGAACATAATGAAAATTACTTGTTCATTATAGCAAAGTACACAGCCCATGCTACATAAAATAAAAATAGCTAGACACACTACTATATCTTTTTGATGAATTATAACAGTGTCCCACATGTTAAATGCTTGCTTAATAACTGGAAAAGTATATCAAATGAAAACCATAAAAGAAATGATCCCAAAATCAGTTGACATATTGATGGAAAAAGATTAAGATGGTCAATTCCTCCTTTATACTTTTTTTTCATGCGATGTCCGGTATTCACTTTGCAGCCTGAATATTCTGGATTCGCGGTGGGCAGTCCCACTTTCGAAGAAAAGTGAGATACATTTGATAGGATGAAGAAATACTTATTGTTCCATCTTTATACTTGCTCTCTTTAGCGACATGACAGCCAAAAACAATAACCTTAAATAATATGTTTAAGATCATTGTATTTGTTATGCATAATTTGTACATGGATACTACATTGGATATTATATTTGATGCTACATTGGATGCCCATATTGTGAATATCTTAAAGATTAAATCTCCTATTTTATATTCATCATCTTTACTTTTTATGCCTATAAAAAGTCATGTAATTGCAATGGAAATGTACGCACAATTGAAGAAGAAAATTTCTTCCTTCTCTGTATCTTACATTTCTTGTTCATGTTTCACTAAGTTGTTTATATTTCTTGTTCATGTTTTACTAAATTGCTTTCATTTTATAACATGTTATCAGCACGAGTCTCTAACCATCACGGTAAGTTATCTTCTTTTAAAGTTCTCGACTCTGATTTCAAATTATCAGGTACAACATATTTCTCTTGTTTGTAAGAATAATGATATGTTTTGTTGGATACTTAGTTTTTCTCAATTATGTTTAAAAATAAAAATAGAAAGAGAAAGATACTCATACTTCACCATGATCTCTTTATTTATGAATAAAGATGTAATGATTTTAATAAACTGCTTCTTAATTGATTTGCATTATTAAAATATAAATAGAAGTAATCACAATAGACTTAGATAACAAGAATATTTTTTTGACAGTAGTACGTATCCAAAATATGAATATAAATAGTGTTTGCATCATTAAAATATTACATCCTACTTTGACTAAATCCAAGAAGTTTTTATTGATTATTCATCTTCTTATATGTAGAAATAAAATATGTTAGTAATAATGAGGTTACTTGAAATTGTTTTTGTTTTCAAGTCTATTTTCTTATTGAATTCAAGTATATCTAGTTACATGCTTAAGCTCTTGGGTACACCTAACATAATACGTGATTATACATTATTGTGTAGTATAACATGATATACTACACTAGCTATATTTAACTATTTATTTTGACAAGCCTAAATACAGAATATTAGTACACATGGAGATACTATGTATGTACAGATTTTACGATATTAAAATTTTTATATTATTTAGGTGCACATATAATTCTTTTATATGGTCAATCTAGAAAAGTAACAATACTAGTTACGTAGGATGTCAAATAACTTAGCCAAATTATTACTAAAATTGCTTGATAAAGACCTTAGTGCAATAAGGGTATTCATATTAGCCAGTATTGTCCTACATGTATTTACTACACTTTATTCTTGCTAATTAACTTGAATAATTTAATGATGCATGCACTAACTAGACATGCAAACGGTTGTTTTTTTTATAGATGCTACAAATAATTGATAAAGCTTTACAATGATTTAAGATTTTACTTATTTAAGAAAGAAAATTTGATTTGCTAAGTTGCAAATTACTTGTGTATAACCTTCTTAGCATGTGATTGAAATTAAGGCTTGAAAATGAATCTCAATATTGTTTAACATATTATACCATTGATTGAGGGTAAAACATCAGGATTAAATCCTGATGCACCAGAATAATAAGAGTTGGGTATGAGTCACAATTCATTATGGCCTAATATGCCTTTATATTGGTAAGATATTAGGTTTGAGTCCCACTGTACCGTATTGATGATATAGCGATGACTAAAGAAAAATAATATATTTTTCATTAAAGGCATGAAGATTGTCCCACTTGATTTGCTCCATTCTTGAAGTGAATGTGATAATGATGCATAATAAGTCTGAACAAAGATAAGTGGTTGAACGATGAACGTGAGCGTTCCAAAGATCAAAACAATAATAATCATCACTATGATTATAAAAGGAGAACAATAAAGATTCTTAAAATAGTCCTTCAAAATGTGAAGGCAATATATACTATCAAATTGGTATGAAAATAATAAAGCACGTCACTGATTATGATCCATTCCTAAAGTTGAATGTGGCAATATGTTATAAAAGCGACTTACCTCTAAGGGAGGTTTGAGTGAAATAAAAATAATAAATATAATTGTATGGTTACATGAATATGTCATTGGTCTCGTAAACGTGATATGCCAAAATATTTTTGGCATGCCTTATAAAAGCTATTAAAGAATAAATTAAAGCAAGAAATGATTTTGCTCATGATGATTTTGACCATAACAATTTATTATGATATAAGTTTCTCCCTGAGTGAGACATTTACCATATGAATGATATGATAAAGATCTTGTAGTACAAAATTTGTTAAAAGATCCGAAAGAATAAATTTGTTACTATCCTGATGAATATAATTATTTATGATATTAATATTGAAAAGTCTCAAAAGAATTTTTTTTTAATTTCAAATGTATAAGTCAAAGTGGTTGACATGTTGAAACTATAAATGAAAGGAATATTGAATATCTTCATATTTCTATAATCATACCTGGTAAATATAAAATGTTACCCGATTTTCTTTCTATTTTTACTACACAAATATAAGCATTATGCTTGAAACATATGCCACAAGTAAACAAGAGGTTTACTAAAATAAATATTAGTTGGCATAACCGGTTGAACATCCCGGTTCAATTATGATGCGAAAGTTAATTGAGAATTCCATTGGCGTATATTGAAGAATAAAAGATTCTTCAAGAATTCTCTTGTGCTGCTAATTATCATGATATACCAGTTAAGGTTGGGATTGAATCTCTTGATTTCTGAAACGAATAAAAGGTGATAAATATATGGGCCCAGTCACCTGCCATGCGGACCGTTTACTATTATATAATCTTATTAGATGCATCTCTCCTATGGTCATATGTGCATTTGTTATCAACTTGCAGTTTCGTTTTTGCAAGATTGATTGCTTAAATTATTAGAGCACAGTTCCAGAATATAAATTATGATGATTTATCTTAATAATACTGGTTTAAATCCAAGTTGGTTTAGCAAAAGGTGTATGCCTCCAATTATAGCTAAATCATTGGTTATGAGAACAAAACTTTCAAAAACGAATTTTTGTATGAGATGTATTATTTAATATACAGCAGCACTTGCTCGCATCTAGCCAAGTTATGAAAATTTCCCCTATCACAATCGGTTCAGGTTCAGGAACCAAATAGTTTCTATATAGAAATATGTATGTGCTATATGATTTAATTATGCCACCACAATACTGGATTCCCACGAAAGGTTGTGAAATGTGTTGGTGATTCCAACTTTAGGGGGAGAAATGGCAGCTAAGAAAGTAATACGTGAAATGAATTATTATGAATACATGTAGATCCTCGTACAAGAAATACGAACTTGAAGTTCAAGTGATAATTTATTTACAAATTATTGCCAGACACATTTGCTGACCCAAAGCTAAATGTCATATTTCAGCTGCTAATGCTCCAAATAGAATAAAGTCCATGGGGGACAGAGTCTATGTCATGCATAAAGCATAACAGACCAATCGGCCCCGAAGATAAACTCCTTGAAGAAGGAGAGGGGCAAATATTCAAAATGGTCATAATAAGGAGGCAAATGCTCTAGAAGAGCACCACGACATAAAACTTCATAAGAACTCATGTGAGAGGCTCAGATACCTGAAATAATGAGATAAAGAGATCTCAATAAGTTATGTCTTTATTAGATAATAATGGAACCGACATAAAGTGATCGTCGATGATATTGTTAATATAATGTAGCGCTCAATATTATTAACATTGAAGAGGATCTTGAGCTCAAATCTGTCATGAAATTTGGACAGATAAATGATTGGCCAAAATAAAATAAAATAAAATACGCAATCAATATCGATTTCACCTGAAAAATGTGAAGTTGGACGGATAGTCCCAACACATGAAAGTATAAAGCCAATGGAGGTATAAATGTATTCTTGTGTGAAAAAGGTCAAGTCGATAAACATAAAGACGACTTGTGTTACAGGAAGATTGAAAGTATCCTGGCATTGATTATATAGAGACATATTCGCTTGTGGTGGATGTAGTCATTAAATCTGGCAATACATAAAAAAAAACTTGATATGCGTATAATGGAAATCATTGAAGGATTTAAATTGTTCTGAAGGATATTATGATTTTCAAGAAATTTATTAAATAAGGCTTCAATAATCCATATGCCGTTTGACACAATATGGTCGCATATGGTATAATTTCCCGAGAAAATACGTGTTGAAAGAAGGGTACAAGAATAATTTAATTTGTCCTTGTGCCTTTATAAAAGGACCTGAATTTGAATATTTTATAATCGCCGTATATGTTGATGATTCAAATATCATTAGAACTCCCGGGGAGCATCATAAAGCAGTAGAGTGTTTTATGAAAGAATTTGAAATGAAAGATCTTAGAAAAATAAAATTTTATCTTGGTCTACAAATATGAAAGATGAAATTTTGTCCATCAATCAACATACACTGAAAATATTTTAAAGTGATTCTATATGGATAAAGTACATCCATTGAATACCATGATGGTTGTGTGATCACTTGATATAATAAAGATTCACTCCGATCTCATGAAAATAATGAAGAACTTCTTGATCCTGAAGTACCATATCATAGTGCAATTGATGCATTAATGTATCTTTCCAACACTACAAGGCGTTACATAACTTTTTCAGTTAATGTCTTAACAAGATATAGATCTGCCTCTATAAGGAGGCATTGGAATGGGATCAAACACATATTTCGGTATCTAAAAGGGACTACCGATATGAGATTATTTTATGGTAATGATTACAATACTGATTTTGTTGGTTATGCTGGTGCAGGGTATTTATCTAACACATAAAAAACTTGATCTCAAATATGCCATGTGTTGCATATGGGGGCATTGCCATATCTTGACAATGGACTAAGCAATCAATCATGGATACTTCATCTAATCATGCTGAGATAATTGCTATTCATGAAGCAAGTCGAGAGTGTGTGTGGTTAAGATCTATAATACATATTATTTGAGACAAATGTGGTTTGAAATGTGACAAACTACCAATAATTTTATATGAAGATAATGCAGCATGCATAGCTAATTGAAGGGAGGATTCATAAAAGGAGATAGGACAAAGCACATTTCATCAAAGTTATTTTTCACACATGATCTTCAAAAGAATGGTGATATCAATGTGCAACAGATTCGTTCAAGTGATAATATAGCTGATTTGTTCACAAAATCTCTACCAACGCCAACTTTCATGAAGTTAGTGTACAAGATCGCGATGTGAAGGCCCAAGGATGTGAATTGATGCTCTTACCAGGGGGGTTAATGCGTGTTGCACTCTTTTTCCCTTACAAGGTTTTATCCCACTGGGTTTTCCTAACAAGGTTTTTAACGAGGCAACAAAAGGGCATATTTCTATACATGTGTACTCTTTTTCCTTCACTAGAATTTTTTTCCCGTAGGGTCTTTTTTTCTAGTAAGGTTTCAACGAGGCACATTATCTATGGACATCCAAAGGGGAGTGTTATGAACAATTTATACATTGAATACTATATTGGATGCTACATTGGATACTGCATTGGATGCTACATTAGTTGCCAGTTGACTAGGTCGAATTTAAGATCCAAAATAAGTAAGGAGTATTATTATTTTTAACTCGTGTTAGAAATTATTTATATTTAGTAGTCGAAAAAATATCTAAAATTTATTTTATCTAACATACAGAATATATATATATATATATATATATATATATATATATATATATATATATATATATATATATATATATATATATATATTCTGCTATTATTTTTACAATAGCTATACAATGTTATTTTTTCAGTAAGTAAACTAGATAAAACGAAATCATAGAATTACGAATAAGAATAGGTTAAGAAGGGGAGACATTTCACGTGGAAAGATTAAGATTGTTCCCTCAAAATTTATATATTTATCTCCTGTCTTATGTATTATTAATACTTCTATTTTATCTATTGATTGAAATAAGTATGGTGATCATATTGTATTTGTCTCTTGAGTCACATGCATGTATATCTATGCATGTTTCTAAGATTTGGTTTTCAAGTTTAAGTCTATATTCAATGATTTAGATCCTCACAAGTCACAATAAACAATAAGACAATCTAGATATATTTTGGTATTAATTAATTTCCGACTACAATCTTTGTATTAATTACCTCAAGTCATGTTGAGATACATGATGTTGTATCATATTGTAATATTGTATACACAATGTATCTATAGTGTATAGTTTGTGGGCAATGATGATAAAGTCTAAATTGGGCCTTTCTCGAGCCCAATACTGAGAGTCATATCTGAGCCCAGATATGTGACCCGTCCGTTCTTTATTATAGTGGGTCATTGACCCGACCCAAGTGTGTAAATAGATAAATCGGTGTCACCGACATGAGTGACCCCCCCGGACTTCATTTCATTTTATTTTCTTCTCGGTTATTACAATTTTCTCTCTGACATTCGAGAGACTTCTCACCTACTCTCCTCCTTCTCTCTACTTTCTCTCTCTATAATTTGTATGATTCACTCGTTCAATCTTGATGTTAACATGGTATTAGAGCCTCGTAGACGATCCGATCATGTTTCTGAGTGTTCGTGGTCATGGATGAAGTCTGTATCGAGGTTTTTTGGGGGTGATTTCTGAGACCGCTTTGTCAATGATGATTTTAGTCCATCGGAGATTTTTCTGAGTGTATCCGAGTGTGTTTTTCTCTATTACACACTCCGGAAAGACTTTGTGATGTTTTTGGACGGTTGATTTTGATGACTCATCGGCTTCTAGGGTTTCTGACGGTTTAACCTACGGTTTTACCGCATTCCGGTGGCTCGATTGTCATTTTCTGGACGCTTTGGGTGTGTTTCCGACGTTCCTCACCAGATCTCTAGTAAAGTTTTGTTTTTTCAAAAATTAGACCTAGGGTTTCTCTGTGTTTGAAGGCCAATCTTCTCCGGTTGCGAAGAAGGAGGGTAACTCTGTGTCCTTCTCCTCGATTTATGTGTGCTTATTTGACTTTGTAATTGTGAGCATCTGGTGGTATCTGTGACTACTTGACCTAATTGTTGTTTGTCTATTGGTTACTGTGTTTGTACACTTGTTCTGGTAGTATCCTGTTTGTCGACAAGTTATTTGTCTAAGCCGGTTCATTATGGCTTCTAGCACAAGTACTGGTGCTTCTGCTACTGTAGATTCCTCTAGTCCACTTTTTCTGTACTCGTCTGATCTCCCTGGGGTACCACTCGTTCCCATCCCATTCTCGGGTACTGGTTATGGGGGTTGGAGACGAAAAGTTCTTGTTGCCTTGTCGGCTAAAAATAAAATCAGCTTTGTTGATGGCACCTATGCCCGTCCTACTACCAATGTCCCTCAACAGAGGTTGTGGGATAGGTGCAACAGTATGGTCATTTCCTGGTTGATTGCTTCCCTTTCTCCTTCTATTGCTGAATCTGTACAATATACTGATACTGCATAGGGTATATGGACCCAACTTCAAACCAGGTATGGGACTGCAAATAGGTCCAAAATATATGAATTGAAGAGAGAACTGTCTCGTATCTCTCAAGGATCCTCTGATGTTGCTTCCTATTTTAACAAATTGAAAAGTGTGTGGGATGAGCTTGATTTTATGTGTGTCAATCATGGTATGCAATGCACATGTGCTGCTAAAGAAGGTATAATTAAGGAATGTAATGATAACAAGGTGTTTCAGTTTTTGATGGGTCTAAATGAAGTGTATATGGGAGTTAGGAGGAATATCTTGATGATGCAGCCTCCTCCTTCCCTTGACAGTGTGTATAATATTGTCCTAAATAATGAGATGCAAAGACAATTACAGTCTCCATCTCAATTTGATCCTACCTCTGTCTCCTTTAATGTGCACACAAATAAGCAGCCTGTTGCATTCAACAAGGCCATAGTGCCTGCTGCCCCTCCTCCTTTCAGACAGAGGGTTAATTTTGATCAAACAAAAGGGACTTTGTTCTGTCGATACTGTAAGAAGTCTGGACACTTAATTGATAAGTGTTTCAAGCTGCATGGGTATCCACAGAGTCCCACATTTAACAAGGGAAGGAGGTCTGCTGCTGCCCATCTGAGTAGTGATTTGGATTCTAATATTTCTGATTGTATATTGCCTGTTCCTCAAGGGAATGCTTCTGTTGACCATCATTCTGCTGCAAGCTTAGATGGTTCAAGCTCTGTGATCCCTGGGTTGAGCAAGCATGATTATGAGCAGCTGATGATGATGATACACCAGTCCAAGCTGGGTGAATCCACTGCTCAAGCTCCTTCTCCCTCATATGCAAACTTTGCTGGTACTTTGTTGACTGAGAATCCTGTATCTGATTCCAAACTTTGTTTGCTCACCCACATTAATTCTGTCACCTGGATAATAGATTCAGGTGCTTCTAATCATATGACTCATGATAAGACTTTACTCTTTAATATTGTCCCTTTACCTCTGCCTTACCTTGTTAGTCTTCCAAATGGTTATAAAGTCAAAGTAACCTGCACTGGCTCTTTTGCCTTGACTCCCTTCATTACTCTTCACAATGTGCTGCTTGTCCCCTCTTTTAAACACAACTTGATATCTGTTCACAAGTTAGTAAAGCAGTTACATTGTATTGTTATGTTCACTGAACATTCCTATTTTCTACACATGATACAGGACCCTTCTCTGAGGAGGCCACTGGATCTTGGTAGACAATCTGCTGGGATGTATAAACTAGCGTGGTCTCCTTCTTCCCCTACTCCTTGTAATCCTGTTCCTGTTTCTTGTAATGCTAGTAATAAACAAGTTGTTTCGTGTAATGCTAGTAATAAACAAGTTTTTTCTGTGCCTTCTTGTAATGATGATCTTTTATCTGAAAACAAGACTGTTTCTATGCATTCTCATGTTAATAGTTCCACTTGTGATAATGATTTTAATTCTGATATGAATTACACTTGGCACTTAAGACTTGCACACATTCCATTTGCTAACATGAAATGCATTTCTGGTCTTCCTTTCCAATTTGCTTCCAAACAGTCATTTCCTTGCTCTGTCTGCCCTATGGCCAGACAAACCAGGCTCCCTTTCTCTGATAGCTATATTAGAACTTCTAAACCTTTCCAACTGATTCATGTGGACACTTGGGGACCTTACCATACTTCAACCTCTTCTGGTTGCAAATACTTTCTTACCATTGTTGATGATTATTCAAGGGCAACTTGGACACACTTATTAGGCTCCAAAAGTAATGCCTTTTCTTTGCTTAAGTCTTTTATTGCCATGGTCAGAACTCAATTTAATGCTGTAGTTCAGACTGTTAGAAGTGATAATGCTTTTGAGCTGGGCTCTAGCAATGAGGGCATTTCTTTCTTTAGCAGTCAGGGTATCATTCATCAAACCTCTTGTCCTCACACCCCTCAACAAAATGGTGTAGTTGAGAGAAAACATAGGACCCTTCTTGAGGCTTGTAGAGCTTTGCTCTTTCAATCTGGCTTGCCAGTATCCTTTTGGGGGGATTGCTTATTGACTGCCACTTACCTCCTTAACAGGGTCCCAACCAGATTACTAAATAACAAGTCTCCTCATGAGATTCTGTATGGCCACATTCCTTCCTATGCTCATTTGAGGGTTTTTGGTTGCCTAGCTTATGCCACTGTTCCCATTCCTCAAAGGGACAAATTGAAGCCTAGGGCTATTCCTTGTGTTTTTCTAGGATATCCTTTTGGTAAAAAGGGTTACAGGCTTTATGATTATACTTCAAAGAAGTATTTAGTCTCCAGGGATGTCCAATTTCATGAATCAGTTTTTCCTTTCAAAAAAGCCTCTCTCTCTGTTCCTTCATCCACTCCTACTTTTCCTTTCATTTATTCTGGAGAACATGATGATAATTCTAATAATTCTTATTCTCCTCTTCCTCCCTCTCCTTCTGATTCTGATTCACCTGTCCAGCTACCTTCTTCTGCTCCACTCAGTCCTCCTGTCTCCCTTCCTGTCTTGGATACTACTTCTGTTCCAGCTCCTAGAAAATCTACCAGACTTCATAATCCCCCTTCCTACCTTAAGGATTATGTGTGCCAACTTCCTGCCTTCTCTGGATCTTCTTCCTCCTCTTTGGAAGTTAAACCTCAATACTATTCTCAGGCAGCATCTGTTCCAGCTTGGCAAGCTGCCATGAGACAGGAGTTTGAAGCCTTGGACACAAATCAGACTTGGGATGTTGTTCCTCTTCCTCCTGGTAAGAAACCCATTGGTTGCAAATGGGTTTACAAAATCAAATATAAGGCAGATGGCTCTGTTGAAAGGTATAAGGCCAGGTTGGTAATAAGGGGTGACACTCAAGTTGAGGGGATTGACTTTACTAAAACGTTTTCCCCTGTGATAAAAATGACTTCTGTCAAGTGTCTCATTGCTGTGGCTGTCAAAAACCACTGGCCCCTTTTTCAGTTGGATGTGAATAATGCTTTTCTTCATGGTGATTTGGATGAGGATGTTTATATGAAACTCCCTCCTGGTTTGACTATTTTTGCTGATTCTGGTTCTCCTTCTTCTCCTTCTCCTCCTTTGGTTTGCAAACTCAAAAAATCTTTGTATGGGTTAAGGCAAGTCTCCAGGCAGTGGTATGCCAAGCTATCTTCTGCTCTTTATTCCAGGGGTTATCATCATTCTCTCAATGATTACTCTCTGTTTCTCAAGGGTAAACCTGGTTCTTTTGTGGTAGTTGCTGTGTATGTGGATGATATCATCATAACTGGGGATGACAATGATGAATTGACTGCTTTGAAGCACTTTCTGGATGCTCAGTTTAAAATCAAGGATTTAGGGTCCTTGCATTATTTTTTGGGTCTTGAAGTGTATGCTGTCCCAGGTGGGATGCACCTTAATCAGCACAAATATATCTCTGATTTGTTGCATCAGTTTGACTGTGTAAATGTGTCATCTGTTGTGTCTCCTTTGGACATCTATGTCAAACTACATGCTGATTCTGGTGATCTCTTGCCCTCTCCTGATCAGTACAGGAGCCTTGTTGGCAAAATGCTCTTCTTGACTCATACCAGGCCTGATATTTGTTATGCAGTTCAACATCTGAGTCAATTTCTTAAGTCCCCCAGACTTCCCCATATGAATGCTGCCCTGCATGTATTGCAATATCTCAAAGGCACTCCCTCCTTGGGTTTATTCTTTTCTGATCATGCTGATTTCTCTGTAACTGGTTATTCTGATAGTGATTGGGCTGCCTGCCCCGACAACAGACGTTCTGTTACTGGTTTTTGTGTGCTTTTGGGTGGTTGTTTGGTAAGTTGGAAATCGAAGAAACAGCCTGTTGTTTCTCTTTCATCTGCTGAGGCAGAATATCGTGCCCTGAGCAAGGTTGTGGCTGAATTAACTTGGCTGTGCCGCTTATTGGGTGATCTTGGGGTCCTTGTTTCAAATCCTGTTTCTGTTTATTGTGATAGTATGGCTGCTGTACATATTGCTAACAATCCTGTTTTTCATGAACGCACGAAACACATCGAGGTGGATTGTCATTTTGTCCGGGATTTGTTGCTCTCTGGTTTCTTGCGGTTGCTCCATGTGCCAACTTCTCGTCAGCTGGCTGATTTGCTCACTAAGCCGCTTCCGGGTACTTTGCTGGCTCCGCTGCTTTCCAAGTTGCAAGTGGTTCCCCCCTTCCAACTTGAGGGGGGGTGTTGAGATACATGATGTTGTATCATATTGTAATATTGTATACACAATGTATTTATAGTGTATAGTTGGTATACAATTGGGCAATGATGATAAAGTCTAAATTGGGCCTTTCCCGAGCCCAATACTGAGAGTCATATCTGAGCCCAGATATGTGACCCGTCCGTTCTTTATTATAGTGGGTCATTGACCCGACCCAAGTGTGTAAATAGATATATCGGGGTCACCGACATGAGTGACCCCCCCGGACTTCATTTCATTTTATTTTCTTCTCGGTTATTACAATTTTCTCTCTGACATTCGAGAGACTTCTCACCTACTCTCCTCCTTCTCTCTACTTTCTCTCTTTATAATTTGTATGATTCTCTCGTTCAATCTTGATGTTAACAAGCCATTCATCTTAATTTTTATCTTTCCATGAATGGATGGATCATATCAAAACACAGAAGGCCGTGTACGTAAATTAAACATAATAACAAAAACTTGATAAGTTAAAACTTTTAAATCTCCCCAAGGACAAAAAAAGATAGTTGAGTTTTAAATCACCATATAGTTTCTTTGATTTAATAATTAGGAATCCCCCCAAATTAAAATGTTGAGAGTGAAACTTTTGTCTAACAGTTTTATCGTATAGAATTACTCGATATCTATATATATTGATCGAAGATCAGGGGCGGATCTAGCATGTAATCTACGGATTTCCGTGAATCCAGTAACTTTTTTCTAAACAGTGTAAATGTGTTATAAAAGTTCATTAAATACCTACAAATATTTAAATGTGAACTCAATTACTATTGAAAATATACTCGAAATCGTTGCAAGAACCCACAAACATTAAATCATGGATCCGCAACATATATATATATATATATATACATATATATATATATATATATATATATACATATATATATATATATATATATATATATATATATATATATATATATATATCGAATACCAGCACAGGTTATAATTATAAGTAAAGAATGTTGAGAAGTGATTAGTAATGAAGTTAATGTAGCAGAATGTGAAATGGACGTCGATGAAATGTTTTTAGCTATAGCAGTTTAATTTCTTGTATTCGGATCCTATATATTCACGCAACATAAAATTCATTAAAGAGATCGGAAAACACTCTTTAATTACCTTTTTTTTTTTCAGAGCTCACTCGAATTTTTTGGTTAAAAATGGAAGGATCGGACATTCACATCCATCCCACGACATCATTATATATATTAGTTTCATTATATATATTAGTTTCATTTTGTATTAGAATATAGAAATTATTAAAATACGTAATTTTTCCTCTATATATTGCCTTCTAATGCACGCCTCTCCACCTCTTCCTTCATTTCCCACCCATATAATATATATGTATAATAATATATACCGATCCCAAAAACAAATACACATCTCTATTGTTTATATATAACTTTTCTACTTCTTCTATCTCACACAATTCCATCTATATTTATGTTCCACCAATAGTAATTAAACCATGTCTATAGATCTAGAATTCCGACAAGATTTCTTGGAAATATAATTACCTAAGGTAAAAATAACTTATTTTGATCTTACAAACAATTTGAACCCCATAACAAGTGATGATCAAACTGAGTGGCAAACCCTAAAATCACCAACAAGTTTTATTCCAAAAATTCTCAGCTGTCTAACCACGCCCAAGAAACCTAAAAGGATAATTACTTCATGCAATAGGAAATTTGTAGATGAGATGCAGTTTTTGAGATTGTGACAAGAGAGGAACTTGACTCATTTTTTAGACTTGTCCATGTCAATTCAAAAGGTGGTAACAAGAAAAGAAAACTTTCTTGCGTAATTATCGTCGTCGCTTACAGTTAGATCTTTATTATTAAACTATTCTCAGGCAAATACTTAGAATACAAGAAAAAGTAGGAGGTGTATAAAAAGTGCGTTCAAGATTCAACTGCTGAAGTATCTTTTTGACAGACAGACTAGAGTCAGAAGGAACAAAATAGACGAAGCCAGAAAAATTGAACGAAAATAGACAATATTGTGACAGTTGGGCTTTAACTGTTACACAACTCGTGTATATGAATGTGCCCATGGAATTCACACTATTTGCTTATGAATTCTGAATTATATAGCTAGGTTTACGTAAATGAACCATCTATCCTCTTATTTTCTCATTGGTTAATTTGGGTTTTGCTAGAATTAGTGACTGCAGTCCAGCAGCCCAAGTGCTGGATCTGGCCCAGCAGCCCAAATATCCAGCCCAACAGTATACAGCCCAGCAGATCAACTAATACACTTACACTTATTTTCTGCCCAAATGTGTATATATTCTAGAGCATTCTGTATCTTATTTTATTGATTCATTTTTCATTGTAAACATCGACATTTACAAAATACAGAGACTCAGTTCTCTTTCTCTCTCTCTCTCTCTCTCTCTCTCTCTCTCTCTCTCTCTCTCTCTCTATTCTTCTCTTCGATTTCATCTCAATCAATCTGTGATTTTTGGCATGTTAACATGGTATCACAGCAGAGATTCCGATTCTGCTTGTCACCGATTTTCTTGCGATGTTACCCTCATCAATTTTCATCCGAGTTCCGCTGTTATCTGAAGATTTAGGGTTTTCTCGTTTTGCTGGGTTTTCCGCTGCCATCGTTTGTTTTTTTTGAGGTTTCTGTTTCGTCGTTTTCATCGGTTCGACATAGGAATAACTCGATTCCTAAGGATTTGGATATCCACGAACTCAAGGTTTCGATTTGTGAGGTTTCAGGCTTGTTAAGGATTCTCGGTCAGAAAAATGGTTAATGTTGGTGATAGTTCTGATTCTGGTCCCACTAATTTCACACTTGACCCTTCGAGCCCTTTATTTCTCATATCTTCTGATGTACCCGGAGTCTCTTTAGTTAGTAATCCCTTTTCGGGGACTGGTTTTGGGGGATGGAGGAGAAACATAATTGTTTCACTATCTGCTAGGAATAAGATAGGTTTTGTCGATGGAACAGTTCCCAAACCTCCGGAAAATTTCCCTCATTCTAGGCAGTGGGATAGGTGTAATAATATGGTTATCTCTTGGCTCACTAATTCTCTTACGCCAGAGATAGCTGAGAGTGTTCAGTATTCTGACACTGCTCAAAGTATTTGGAATCAGCTTAACAGTAGGTATGGTACTGTGAATGGTACCAAAACATTTGAGATTAAGTAGGAGTTAGCATCTACTAGTCAAGGCTCTTTAGATATAGCATCTTACTTCAACAAGCTGAAGAGACTGTGAATTGGGTTTTATGCGTGCATCTCGTGGTAGCACTTGTACATGTGCTGCCAGACTCAAGCTTCAAAAGGAGGATGATGAAAACAAGATGCATCAATTTCTCATGGGACTTAATGATACATATGTTGGAGTTAGGGGCAACATTCTCATACTGTAGCCTCCCCTATCTCTAGACAGTGCGTACAACATTCTGCTTCAGGATGAGAGGCAAAGACAAGTTACATCATCACACTCTCAGTTCCGTAGTGACTCCAGTGCTTTCAACACCTATTTCACCAACAAAGTCCCTGGGATACCTGCACATTCTAAACAGTTCAATCAAAGAGTTGGCTTTGATCTCAACAAGACAAACTTGGTGTGTAGATATTGCAAGAAACCTGGTCATATGATTGACAAGTACTACAAACTTCATGGATTCCCACCATACTTCAAATTTACAAGGAACTAGAGGACTGCAGCAAATGTTGAGGTGCAGGGATGTCCGAACTCTATTGGGTCTCCAAACAATGCTGATAGTACTCAGGGGTCCTCTGAGTCACAATCTTTGGTTCCTGGTTTAACTAAAGATCAATATTCACAACTCATGTTGCTGCTTCAACAGACATGAATTTCAGAGTCTCAACAGCAATCCAGTCTTATGGCATCTGCCAACTTTGTTGGTACTCTTTCTCCTCATAATCGTTTAAAGAATGTATCTTATGGAGCTTGCATGTTAACCAAAATTAGTGAATGCATTTGGATTATAGATTCTAGTGCCACTGATCACATGACCTTTAATAAAGACCTTCTGTTTGATATTAAACCATTAGTTATACAATATTTAGTTACCTTGCCTAATGGTTATAAGGTAAAGGTAACATGTACTGGATCCATACAATTCCTTTGTTTCACTCTACATCATGTCCTTTATATTCCAAGCTTTCATTACAATCTTATCTCTGTGGCCAAGCTTGTACAACAGTTGAATTCTATTGTCCTATTTACTAAGTTTTCCTGTTTGATACATGCCCCTTCTCTGAAGAGGCCACTGGAAATTGGTAAATTAAACGATGAACTTTACAGGCTTGTGCAATCTTCTTCTTCTTCTATTCAATCTCATACCCCTTGTAAATACCATTCTCCATTAGTTGTTGATTCTGTTTCTTCCTCTCATTGTACATACCATTCTGAATTGAATAAAATGGAGATTTTATGGCATAATAGACTAGGACACATACCTTTTGTTAGAATGAAAGACATTCCTCATATTCCATGCAAGTTTGCAAATAAACAACCTTTCATATGTACTGTTTGCCCATTAGCCAGGCAATCTCGATTTCACTTTTATGACAGTTCCATTAAGACAACACATGATTTTCAACTCATTCATGTAGATACCTGGGTCCTTATGCCACTTCCACTCATAGTGGATGCAAATATTTCCTTACAATAGTTGATGACTTTACTAGAGCTACTTGGACTCACCTTATGGGGTCCAAGAGCAATGCCTTTCCCCTTATCAAAGCTTTCACTGCCATGATCAAAACTCAGTTCCAGACTGCTGTACAAACAATTAGAAGTGACAATGCTTTTGAACTTGGGTCTAATGGTTCTGGCAGCAGCTTCTTTGCTGAAAATGGAATAATACATCAAACCTCCTGTTCTCACACACCACAACAAAATGGTGTGGTTGAAAGAAAACACAGATATCTACTAGAAACTTCCAGAGCCTTACTTTTTCATTCGCAACTACCCCTTAGATTCTGGGGTGATTGTGTGATTACTGCAACCTATCTCATAAATAGATTTCCTTCCAAACTACTTAACAATATATCACCTTTTGAATTACTTTTTGGACAAATTCCTTCTTATAATCATCTTAAAACATTTGGTTGTCTTTGTTTTGCTTCAGTCCCCAAACAGAATATGGATAAATTTCAGCCCAGAGCCGATCCTTGTATTTTTCTGGGATATCCACTGGGTAAAAAGGGATACAAGCTGTACAACTTGAAGACTAAGCTTACCATAGTCTCCAGGGATGTGATCTTCCATGAGGATGTATTCCCCTTTGCTCCTTCAGGGAATACTTTTCGTGTTCCTTCTCCTACTCTTAGTCCATCTCCTGCTTGGCTTCCTCCTACTGATGACTCCCTGCTCAATACTTCCTCACCTTCTCCTTCTGTGCCTGCACCCCTTGCTTCTTCTTCTTCATTCCCTTCTTCCCCACACCATTCTCCTTCTGTGCCTACAGAATCTGCTCCTAGAAGGTCCAGCAGGACTCATGTACCTCCTTCTCATCTCCAACAGTATGTTTGCACTCTCCCTCCATCTCTTTCTGGCCCCAGTTCTTCTTCCACCTGTCTTCATAGTTTGGTTAATAGTGCAGAGGTAGAGCCTACCTCTTATCAGCAGGCTGCCTCTCTCCCTGCATGGCTGGAGGCAATGACAAAGGAGTTTGCAGCCTTGGAAGCTAATAAAACTTGGTGTATAGTTCTGCTTCCTCCTGGTAAAAGACCTATTGGTTGCAAATGGGTCTATAAGATAAAGTATAGGGCTGATGGGTCTGTGGAAAGATATAAAGCCAGATTGGTTGTTAGGGGTGACGCCCAAGTTGAGGGTGTGGATTTCAATGAAACTTTCTCCCCTGTTGTCAAATTTTCCACTATTAAGTCTCTCATTGCTGTGGCTGTCAAATAGAACTGGTCTCTTTTTCAACTTGATGTGAATAATGCCTTTTTACATGGTGATTTGGATGAAGAAATTTATATGAGACGCCTCCTGGGCTGACTGTCACATGTTCCTCTTCTTCTTCTCCTCTGGTTTGTTTACTTCAGAAATCCTTATATGGTTTGAGACAAGCTTCTAGGCAGTGGTATGCCAAGCTGTCTCAAGCCTTATGTTCTAGAAGCTATCTTCTTCTTTAAATGATTATTCCCTTTTCTTTAAGAAATCTGCCTCTTCTATTGTCTTGTTGGCTGTCTATGTTGATGATATTATTCTCACTGGTAATGATTTGGAGGAAATTACTGCCTTGAAGAGATTTCTGGACTTTGAGTTTAAAATCAAGGACTTGGGAGTCCTCAATTATTTTTTATTGACATTGAAGTTAGTTATCACTCTGATGGGCTGCTTCTTCATCAAAAGAAATTCATTACTGACCTTCTCAGAACATATCACTGCGAAGATGTTTCTCCTGTTACCTGTCCTCTTGACCTTTCTGTCAAGCTCAAAATGGCTGAAGGGGATCCTCTCCCCTCTCCTGAATCCTACAGAAGTCTGGTGGGGAAGCTCAACTTTCTTATTCACACTAGACCTGACTTGGCCTTTGCTGTGCAACACCTCAGTCAGTATCTTCAGAAGCCTTCTTCCTCTCACATGCATGCTGCCTTGCATACACTCAGATATTTCAGAGGGACTTCTGCAGTTGGGGTTTTCAGCAGTAACACCCCTGATCTCTCCTTGACTGCCTATTGTGATAGTGACTGGGCTTCCTGCCGAGACACTAGAAGGTCTGTTTCTGGCTTTTGTATTCTCTTGGGTGGATCTTTTATTGGTTGGAAGGCTAAGAAGCAGCATGTGGTGTCCCTTTCTTCTGCTGAGGCTGAGTACAGGGTCATGAGTAAGGTTGTTGGTGAGCTCACCTGGCTTGTTAGACTTCTGTCAGATTTTGGTGTTCTTGTCACCACTGATGTGCCTGTGTTTTGTGACAATCAGGCAGCTCTTCACATTGCCAAGAATCCTGTGTTTCATGAGCGGACCAAACACATTGAAGTGGATTGCCACTTCATCAGAACCAAGCTTCATGAGGGCCTTATTGCCTTGCATCATGTTCCCACTGCCTCTCAGCTTGCTGATATTTTTACTAAGCCCTTGATAGGCCTTCTGCATCACTCCATATTGCTCAAGCTGGGGGTTCAATCACCCTCCACCTTTAAGGGGGGGTGTTAGAATTAGTGACTGCAGTCCAGCAGCCCAAGTGCTGGATCTGGCCCAGCAACCCAAATATCCAGCCCAGCAGACCAACTAATACACTTACACTTATTTTCGGCCCATATGTGTATATATTCTAGAGCATTCTGTATCTTATTTTATTGATTCATTTTTCATTGTAAACATCGACATTTACAAAATATAGAGACTCAGTTATCTTTCTCTCTTCTGTTCTTCTCTTCGATTTCATCTCAATCAATATGTGATTTTTGGCATGTTAATAGGTTTCACCATTTGCGCAACAATATTCTCACTTTTAGATAATTATGTCCTTTTACCCTATAACTGGAGTGTGTGTATATATATATATATATATATATATATATATATATATATATATATAAAAGTTGCTTAACTTTTTACGTTATTAATCCATAACTTATGGGCTGTCACCTATGTGGGAGTGTTTATTAATTACTCTGCTGCAGCAAGAACCAAGCGCAGGGGGGTTAATTCGGGACTCGGACAAATTTAATAACTTTATTTAGACACTAATTTTACATTAGAAACTACTCTAAATATATATAAATATTCTATTATATATTTGGTGACTAAGACGAGTTATGAAATTTACGGCAAGTTCAAAAACTTTAATTTTTATATCTCGATTTTGCCTAGGAAAAAAGGTGCGGTGATGGAGGAGGGGATTGGAGAAAGTTAGATGTGGTGCTTTTGTTAGAAGGAAGTTTGTGACAGTTATTGGTGAGCTTTTTGTGATTAGTTTAATTATTTAATCGTGTTTATTATTTGCACTTCTTAACCTAAGTTGACAACTACAAGTTAACTGCGTGACTGACACTCTTTGGGATTGATACTCTTGATTTTCCATTTTTAAAATAGGATGTAGACAAAAAGAGGGAGAGTGTTATAAAATCTCCTATTTTAGGTGAATGTCCATAATTAGAGAGATTTTAGGGTTTACTTCTTGGTGGCTAAGTCACCACCTCCCTATAAATATAGGGGTTCTATACCATTGTAAATCATCCCAAAGTATCAATAAGAATACTCCTCTCTCTACTTCTCTCTATATTGTTCTTGTTCTTATATTATTTCATAACACGTTATCAGCACGAGTCTCTAACCAATTGAAATTTTCGATTGTCTTAACTTTTGTTTGTGTAGGGTTTCACGTGAGGTTCTGCCGTAACCAAATCCCAAAAATTTCTATACGGACAAAAAGGAAAAACAAAGAAGAAAGAAACAGAAACAGAAAGAGAAAAACGTGAGAGAAAGAAAGGAATTTACACAAGAGGTATATTTGATATCACAACATTTATTGGTATACCTTAAAGGTAAGTAATTTACTTTTCCCTTTCAAATTCTTGAAATTTTACGATTTGATTTTATATACAAACAAAGACAACAAAGTTTGATTATAACTCTAATGGAGTTCGTAAGAAATTACACTCACATGAAGTGGTAAAATTTCTATGCCTTGCCATGATCAAATTCATGTATGATTGTGGGCAAAGAATTGAAAATCCGTCCCATTGAATTTGCTCCATTCCCATTAGAGAATGTGGTAGCAGTATGTGATAAGTCTGAAAGAAGACAAAATTATTACCATGATGGTATCAATGAATGTGGACGTGGCAATAGACAGAATTATAATCGTCATTATGATCCATTCCCTGAAGTGAATGTGATAATTGTAATAAAGCCTGTAAGTATGAACACGCTCTTGATGTAATTGTGTTTTATGTCTAACATTATGAAAAGAAAGTTCATTGCCCTTGAAATTTCGGGCAAGAACTATATGACATGGGTGTTGGATGCTGAAATTCACTTAGATGCTATGGGTCTTGGAGACGCCATTAAAGACAGAAATAATGCATCCACCCAAGACTATGCAAATGCCTTGATTTTCTTGCGCCATCGCCTTGATGAAGGTTTGAAACTGTGCTAAGGCCTTGATTTACTTGCGCCATCACCTTGATGAAGGTTTGAAAATTGAATATATCACAGTCAAAGATCCACCTATCTTGTGGAATGGCTTAAAGGAGAGATATGACAACCTGAAGTTGGTCACTCTGCCACAAGCACGATACGATGAGAATCCAAAAGCAAATAGTTCATAAACCATATGTTATTGTTGCGGTGGAAAAGGGCACTAGGCGAAAATTTGCCGTGTACCAAGACATTTGGTTGAGCCTTGTCAAGCATCTCTAAAGAGTAAATGCCCTGAATCAAATTTTGTCTCTGACGATAATTTTGACATCACCCACTTGGATGTGGCAGACTTCTTTGAGCACCCTGAGGGGAATATAGACCACCTAATCGGTGATGGATCTGTGATGAAAGAAGATGGAATTGTTTGATTTTATTCACTTATTTGTAATAGTTAGTGAATAAACTAATAGTCATTAGTATCAGCTCGTATTAGTTAGTTTATGATATAATGTTAGTATTAGTTCTTTAGAATGTTTCAATATGCTCAGATTTCAATAATATTTTTATTTTCCAGTAGAGGTAATCGACCAACCTAACAGTTAGTCGATTATCTAATATTTCGCATTAAAACTGCAAAACAATCGATTGTGTATGTTTAACAATCGATTGTCTTAAGACAGTGCTATGTTTTTCAAAATAGCAAATAATCGATTGTGTATGTTTAACAATCGATTGTGAATGTTCAACAATCGATTGTGTAGTTTAACAATCGATTGTCTTAAGACAGTGATCTGAAGTTTTTCAAAATAGCAAATAGTCGATTGTGTATGTTTAACAATCGATTGTGAATGTTCAACAATCGATTGTGTATGTTTAACAATCTATTGTCTTAAGACAGTGTGATCTGAAGTTTTTCAAAATAGCAAATAATCGATTGTGGATGTTTAACAATCGATTGTGAATGTTCAACAATCGATTGTGTATGTTTAACAATCGATTGTCTTAAGACAGTGTGATCTGAAGTTTTCCAAAATAGAAAATAATCGATTATGTATGTTTAACAATCGATTATATTAAGACACAATCGATTGTGTATGTTTAACAATCGATTGTTTTAAGAAAATGCTTAAACTGAAATTTTCAAACTGCAAAGTAATCGATTATGGAAAACATATAATCGACTATCTGATTTAGTTAGTCGAATAACCTCAGCAGATTTCGAAAATATTGTTTAAGTATGAAACAAACGGATTGAATTTGTTTATTCTCATGTTCGTATATTTTCTTTTGTATGGCAAACCATGGGAATTAAGTTGATTGAAGGCTCCTGAAGAGCAACTATAACTCTGCCTAAAGGGACGTAGTTTAGAGAATACAATGTTCTCCTCCAAGTCTAAGAAGAACTTGTTGAGTTTTAATGATATCAGTCAAAATGTTCTCCTCCAAGTCTAAAAGGAACTTGTTGAGTTTTAAAGATATCATTCAAAATGGATATCAGATTGAGACAATACATGAGTATAATCTTGAATACCTCATTTACTCATGAAAACGAGGCTGCCCACTTCGGCTTGGGGTCACGCCATTTTGCATGCAGCAATACTAGTTTGTCGGCTGCCCACTTCGGCTTGGGGTCACGCCATTTTGCATGCAGCAATGCTAGTTCGTCTCTGACTGACGAATTGACACAAATATTCCCCGTTGCAATTGGTTTTGGGTCATGAACCTAATATATCCCATTTAAGAATCTTTGGATGCGCAGTATATGTGCTTATAGCACCGCCATCCCGCACCAAAATGGGTCCGCAAAGAAGGTTAGGAATATATGTTGAGTTTGAATCGTCCTCCATTATTCGCTACCTCGAAACATTGACAGGGGATTTGTACACTACACGATTTGCAGACTGTCAATTTGATGAGACACTTTTCCCAAAATTAGGGGGAGAAGTTGGTGAAACCAAACGAGAAATTTTGTGGAAAAATGCATCATTATCTCATCTTGATCCACATACCTCTATTTGTGAAAAAGAGGTGCAAAATATTATCCATTTGCAAAGAATAGCAAATCGAATGCCAGACGCATTTACAGATTTGAAAAGGATAACAAAATCACATATCCCCGCAGTGAATGTGACAACAATCTGATTCACGAATACATATTCATTATTGGAAGAATATGAACATGAAATTGGTATTGAATATACCACACTCACCCCTAGAAAGAGGTTTGAGATAATACCACACTCACCCCTAGAAGGAGGTTTGAGATGATATATGGCATGAATGATCGTTGGTCACGTACCTATTATACGCCAAAATAATTTGGAAATATGACTATTAAAGGACAACGATAATGCAAGAAACATATCTTGCATATAATTTGACATGACCATAATGGTATAACTTTCTCTTTAAGAAACATATTCACCACATGGATGTTGATGAATTTGTGGTAGTACAAAATTAATTGAGAACTCTAGAAGAGCCAATTATTACTATGTTGGAGAAACACAATTGAGTATTGTGCTGTAGTAAGTGTCAAAGAAACTTATTCAGTTTCCAAAGTACACGCGAAAGCGCTGATTATATTGAGACTATAAATAGAGGAAAGATTTGATATCTTTTATTACTACAACTTGTAGCGGGATAATTTGTATATGAAAGCTACCCGCTTTATTCTCCAGTTTGTACTACACAAACAAAAGAATGCCATAATAAAGTGAATATCTATTGGTATAAAAACCCATGTCATAATAAACCGGAAGTTTATTGATAAGTGCACATGTCATGGTATAAATTTGAAGTTTACCAATATTGATAATTTATTCAGTTGGCATTCGGGTTAGCCATCTCATTTTAAGTATGATGTGCAATAATAGAGAATTCACATGGGTGAATATTAAAGAACTAGAAAGTTCTTTACGAATTCTCTTGTATCACTTGTTCTCATTAATGAATTGACTAACTAAAGAGTTCGGGTTGAAGCCCATAAATTCTGGAAATATAAAAGGTGAATATGGGCCTATTCACCTGCCATGTGTACCACATATGATGCATCTATGATATGGTTACATGCGCAATTGTTATTAACCCGCAGCCTGGCCGGTGCTTGCGAGGTAAATTGCTTAGTAATCTAACTTCGAGCATAATTTCCAGATTTTCTACTTAAGATAGTTCATCTTGATATGTTGGTTTATATCAAAGTTGGTTTAGAAAGATAATTATTGAGTGCCTCCACTTAATAGCTAAACTATTTTTTATGAGAACAAAGTTATATATATCAGTTTGATATACGTTGTATACGAGAGTATATTCTCCCCTCACAAGTGGTTCAGGGTCAGGAACCAAATAATTTCATCTTATTATTAATATGCTGTGTATATTGACATGATAATGCACAAAGATGATTTCCAAAGTTGAGGAAACAAGTTAGCTTTTCTAACATGAGGGGGAGACATGATAAACACTTGAGAAAAGGTTACATGGGATGAATTATCATTTGTATATGTAAATCCCCGAATATCATGATATGAACCTGAAGTTCATAAAATGGATAATTCAATTGCAACATATTGCAAAGCATGCTATACGCATTTGCTGACCCAAAGAAAGTAACTATATTCTCACTACAAATGCTCATATTAAGTCTCAGAAGGACAAAGTCTTTGATACGCTTAAAGCGTATAGACAAATACTTGATTCCATATGAAAGACATGTAGATTTGGACATATAGTTCAAATACTTGAACGTATAAAGTCAAAGGTATGTATAATCAATTTTCGATATCTTATTTGTTTAGCATGACATGAAAACTTGATATGCATATAAAGTCTATTATGTGATTTATATGACTTAACTTGAAAGATTTAAGTTGCTTAAAGCATACACAATTCTTGGTCCTGAAGTACCACATCCTAAGTACAATTTGTGTACATATGTATCTTGCTATAACTATAAGCATGATGGCATTGAGAATACATCTATGGAGATATTGAAGAGTTATTCCACGACATTATATGAAGATGTTCATATCTATCAAGAATGATGATTTCAAGGTGCGGAATATTTATTCAAGTCAATATGGTTGATTTATTTATCAAACATCTACCAAAGATTGTTTTGAAGATGGTGCACAAGATTAGAATGCAAATGCTCAAGGATATAAATTGATGTTCTTATCAGGGGGAGTTAATGCGCGTTGCACTCTTTTTTCCTTACAAGGTTTTGTCCCAACAGGGTTTTCCTTGCGAGGTTTTTAACGAGGCAACCAATAGGCGCATATTCAAACATGTGTACTCTTTTTCCTTTTGTTTAACTTTTTTCCCGTTGGGTTTTGTTTTAGTTAAGGTTTTAACGAGGCACATTATTGAATAGACATTCAAGGGGGAGTGTTATAAAATCTCCTATTTTAGGTGAATGTCCATAATTAGAGAGATTCTAGGGTTTACTTCTTGGTGGTTAAGTCACCACCTCCCTATAAATATAGGGGTTCTATATCATTGTAAATCATCCCAAAGTATCAATAAGAATACTCCTCTCTCTACTTCTCTCTATATTGTTCTTGTTCTTATATTATTTCATAATTGAGAGAATATTTTTGCATTAATTGATATGAACGAAACAACACAATGTGTATTGTCAAGCTATGTAATATATATACTCAACGTGTTTGGTCGTATTGACAACATAATGTGTATTGTCAATGCACAAAGTTAACTATCATGTCTCAGCTTAACCTTATGAATTAAAATAATTTTTTTATTATTATTATTATTATGTAAGAAAATAATACGTATATATATAAGATAACACTAAACTAAATGGAGCAAGAAATCACTCAAAATGAAGTAATACAAAGTAAATATCAAGGGACAGGAGTAAAAACTTTAACGGTTTATTTGGATCATTGTCACTACCCGGACTTTTTCGCCCTCGAAAGTCGTAATGACGTCTACTCATAAAAACTAAGCACGCCAAAATCCTTGTAAATATTAACCCATTTCATTTTTATACGTAATTTAACAATTAAGTTATAAATGAAATAGCAATTAAAAGACAGTAAAAAATTAGAATTTTAGCGAAAGTTTGAACTTAAATATGAAAACATCATCTAAAGCATCAATACAATCTCTACTCAGCACCTGGTGTCACAACACTTCACGGACCATCTAAAAATGCTAATTTCAAAGGTTTGAAACAACATAAATAAACTTTGTCTCGGTACAAGGGAAACAGGGCAAGAAAGGTAGAAGAGATGCCGGGCATGCGGACGTCTGCACGACTACCTCGGAAATATCGTGGACTAAATGACTGCCCCCTGGTAGTGTTGTGCATCGCAAGCTGCTCCGACACCTGGATCTGTGCAAAAAAGCACAGAATGTAGCATCAGCACAACCGACCTCATATGGTGGTAAGTGTCTGGCTAACCCCGGCGAGGTAGTGACGAGGCTAGACTAGACTCCAGATAAACCTGTGCACACACACACACACGCACACACACACACACACACACATATATATATATATATATATATATATATATATATATATATATATATATATATATATATAAATACATGGAGAAACAACAGAAATAAACAACTAAAACTGGGGAAGGGAACATGCTTTAGGGGCTACAGATAGAAACAAAGTATCAGAGATAACAGGATAAATGTCTACAGTTAAGCTTCTAACATAGAATAAGATAATACGACAACTTTCAGATTTAGCTCATCTTATTCAGGGGTACAATCCGATCTCATTTTTCATATCTTGTGGTAGGCGTATGTCACGACCTAAACCCGATCGTGATGGCGTCCAACCCTAAAGCTAGGCAAGCCTGACCAACAATCGCTCTCAATTTAACAATAGGTCTCAAAACCGATAATTTAAGGAGAAATATAATATTTTAGAATAATAATCCAATATTTATAATAAATTAATACGAAGAGATACGAAATCTGAATAAACACTCTCATAAGACCCGGGGTCACGAGTCTAGAGCATCTAATACAAACTTGATAACAATATCATAACGAAAATACACAAGTCTGGAAATGTATATATAAAAAAAACTAAAATCGGAGGAGTAGTCAGGTCCTGCGAACGTGAAGCAGCTACCTCAACAACTCTGATAAGCTCTGGAGAGCATGACTGCACAGCTAAGCCTTCGGTACACTTGAATCTGCACACAAGGTACAGGGAGTAGGGGTGAGCACTACCGACTTAGTGAGTAATAAGCATATAAAATGCCTGAAAATAAGAAATCCACCAAATGCCACAAAGTAAAGCTAAAGCAAACAGTCCGACACATTAACTATGAACCAACATAAAAACAATATCAAGTATATCAGTCAAGTATAAAGCAAGAATGCAATGCACATGACCCGCTGCAGCATACATCCCGATCCATTTAACATCGACGGCGCTCAGTGAGGGTGTGTACAGACTCCAGATGGGCTCCTACGGCCCAAGCTCAACGTCATCATATCATTGTTGCGGCGTGCAGCCCGATCCATACTCAGTCCACATCATGCATATAAGTCATATAACAGATTCAATTAATTTCCCAGCTTCCAATTATTAAGAAGAGTATAATTTAGTTATTTAACTTCAGGAAAATTGACTTAGCATTTCATTACAGTGATTAATCACAGGACTGAGATCAATGATTATAAAAATCATGCTATCACAATGATATTCATCCTCTGAGGATGCTACAAATCGGCACAAGGCGCCAAATATGGCAATAAGCCCAGATATATTCAATACAGGGTGCGTATCAGTCGCCAATATGGTAAAATTCTTGTCGGGATGGACCAAGTCACGATCCCCGGTCATAAACAACCCCCCACATGCCATGGGGTGCGGGTCATGCCATAATATAGCATCACAATGTGATAAACCGAGATTTCAAACCCTAAGGCCAGCATCTACACAGACTACTCACCCCTAACCGGCCCTAGACTGGTCCACAATGCCTTTTCCTTTTGTATCGACCTCCTCGCGCGTCGAATCTAGTCAAAATCACAACGAATACATAAATATGGGTTAAAGAAACATAACCCAATAAAAACTTTTCAAAAAGTACTAAGATTCACGAAGTTGATAAAACCAAAGTCCCGGGCCTATTTCTCAAAAAAATCCAAAAATTACATCAATGGATTCCTCGTCTCGCCACGAGGCTGTACATATAAAGTTTGTCAAAAACGGGGCTCAAACGCCTCTTCAACTTCCAAAAATTTGTTTTAAAAAACCAAGCCCTAGTTCTTCACAGTTTCAACCTATTTTCATGGATTTGAGGGTTGATTCTTCCTAAAAAAAATGGTGTTTCTAAGTCAAGAGACTTACCCCCAATCACTATCCATGGAAAACCCTCTTCAAATCGCTCAAGAAACTCTCTTGGCGGAGTAACAATGGTTGAAAAATGATCTTGGTCGCGGACCAAAGGGTTTTTAAACATTCTGTCCGACTAATGTAGCGACCTTTATGCGATCGCATCAACTCCCTTGCGATCGCATAGAACAAAAATCCAGGCCCTCAAATTCCTCTTATGCGATCGCAGAAGACTCCATGCGATCGCAGAGCACTGCGTCGTCCTACTACGCGATCGCAGAGTCACCCATGCGACCGCACTGGACCATCCCCCGGAACTATGCGATCGCAGACCACCTCATACGATCACATAGAGCAAGTCTGAGCACCCCCTCCAAGCCTTCTACGCGATCGCATAGAGTAAAATTCCTCTGCAAATTTTCTGCTGCACTTCTCATGTTCAAAATTCCCCGTTAGCCATCCGAAATCACCCGAGGCCCTCAGGACCACAACAAAACTCACAGATATGTTCTATTACTTCATTCAAACTTGCTAGTAGCATAAAAATACTATCATAAACATCAAAATTATCGAATTACCACAGATTCAAGCCTAAACATTTCCGAATGACTTGAAACTTTGCACGCATATCCAAAATCTATTGCAACAGTCGAAATTCTATTTCGACCCCGGATCAAAATCTCACCTATCAACCGGAATTCGCCAAAATTCAAACTTAGCCAATTCAAGCCTAATTCTACACCGGACCTCCAAATTCAATTCCGATTGCGCTCCTAAGTCACAAATCATCACCCGTAACTAGTCAAACCATCGAAAATCCAGTCCGAGCCCTCTAAGTCATAAGTCAACACTCGGTTGGTTTTTCCCAAACTAACCTTCTCTTAAAGAGACTAATTGTCTCATTTCTAACCGAACTCTATCCGAATTACTTCAAATTCACCAAACACATATAATAAAACATTTAGAAGCATAGAATGGGAAAAACGGGCGGAGGTACCTGAAACAACAGTTCGGGTCGTTACAGCGTATCACCTGCTCCCATTTCATAATATCATGTGGTAGGAGTACCACCCGCTCCCATTTAACCAAATCTTGTGGCAGGTGTACCACCCGCTCCCATTTTATCAATCTTCTGGTAGGCGTACCACCCGCTCCCATTTCATCACTTTTGTGGTTAGCGTACCACCAGGTCCTATTTCAATATCACATGTGGTATGTGTACCACCCGTTTCCATTTCAATATCTCTTGTGGTAGGCGTACGATCCGCTCCCCACTTCAATATCACTTGTGGTAGGCGTACCACCCGCTCTTATTTCAATATCTCTTGTGGTAGGCGTACCACCCACTCCCATTTCCTTCATTAAAATACACAATATAATCCCGGCAATGGAGCAAGACAATGTAATAACTTCCCGTCAAGGGAAACAATAGCAACAAAATCAAACGTCCCGGCAAGGGAGAGTCAGCTACAACCGATCCTATTCAATTTCTAATTGGCACAGTTAAAACCAATACTCGGTATCAAGGATCATCAATCGAGGCTTTCATAAAATAAATTAAGAATACACAAGTATCAAATTAAGATCCACGGTCATATTTGACACCAATATATGGATACTCGTCACCATGCCCATACGTCGTACTCAACACAAAACAAGTAGCAAATAAGACTTAACTCCTAATCTCTCAAGCTAAGGTTAGACCGAACACTTATCTCAACTTTCACGGCCAAATCAATCCACAACAATTGCTTTCCCTCTCGAATTTGGTCCAACTCAATCAAATCTATACAATAATGACTTTATAGTATCAATATATGCTAAGTAAATAAAAACCACTGCCTAATTAAAGATTTTCAAGCTTTTTTCCAAAAATCGAGTCCGGGCCCTCTAGGTCAAAACACGAGGTTCGGACCAAATTCATATCACCAATTCCCCCACGAGTCTGAATATATAATTTGTTTTCAACCCATAAATCACGCAAATTGAGGCGATTAAAAATTAGGTTTTCAAGGCCTCGAAAGCACAAAATGAGAAAGAAAACAGGTGATGACCCTTTGGGTCGTCACATTCTCCACCTCTAAAACAAAAGTTCATCCTCGAACGGACAAAAGAAAGAAGTACCTAAATCGGGAAACAGATGAGGATAACAACTCCGCCTATCAGACTCGGACTTCCAGGTCGTTGCCTTAGGAGGATGACCTCTCCACTGAACACAAACAGAAGGGAAACTCTTGGATCTCAACTGACGAACCTGCTGGTCTAGAATAGCTACCGGCTCCTCCTCATAAGATAAGTCCTTGTCCAACTGGACAGTGTTGAAATCTAACACGTGGGCGGGATCGCCGTGATAACTCCGAAGCCATGTCACGTGAAAAACTGGATGCACGACTGATAAGCTAGGCGGCAGTGAAAGTATATAAGCCACTTCTCCCACTCGATCAAGAACCTCAAATGCACCAATGAATTTAGTGTTAAGCTTGTCCTTCTTCCCAAATCACAACACGCCCTTCATAGGCAACACTTAGAGCAATACTCGCCCACCAACCATGAAAGTCACATCTCGAACCTTGCAATATGCATAACTCTTTTGCCTGGACTGAGCTGTACGAAGCCTATTCTAAATGATCTTGACCTTGTCCAAGGCCTCCTGAACAAAATTTGTACTCAACAACCGAGCCTCTCCCGCCTCAAGCCATCCAACCGGAGATCGACATCGCCTACCATACAACGCCTCATAAGGAGCCATCTAAATGCTGGACTAGTAGCTGTTATTGTAGGCAAACTCTGCTAAAGGCAAAAACTAATCCCACGAACCTCCAAAGTCAATAACACAAGCTTGGAGAATATCCTCTAATATTTGAATAGTCCGCTCAGACTGTCCTTCCGTTTGAGGATGAAATGTTATACTCAACTCCACCTAGGTGCCTAACTCTCGCTGAACGCCCCAGAAGCGCGAAGTAAACTGCGTACCCCAGTCCGAAATGATATATACTGGCACACCATGAAGACGAATAATCTCTCGGATATAAATCTCATCTAACCTCTCGGATGAATAGGAGACTGCCACAGGAATGAAATGCGCTGACTTGATCAGCCTATCAACAATGACCAAACTACATCGAACTTTTTCCTGGTCAATGGAAGTCCAGTAACGAAATCCATGCTAATCCTCTCCCGCTTCCACTTGGGAAGCTCAATCCTCTGAAACAATACACCAGGCCTCTAATGCTCATACTTAACCTGCAGACTGTTCGAACGTCGAGCCACATAAGTAACAATATCTTTCTTCATTCTGCACCACCAATAATGCTGCCTCAGATCCTGATACGTCTTCGCGATGTCCGGGTGAATAGAATACCGGGAACTATGGGACTCCGCTAAGATCAACTCTCGAATACCATCAACATTGGGCACATAAACTCGCCCCTGCAATCTCAAAAAGACATCATGATCTAAGGTCACCTGCTTGGAACCTCCACGCTGCAATCTCAAAAAGACATCATGAACCGGATAATTATTTTCGTGGATCTTCAACTGCCTCGAAGCATGGGCAATGACTCTGCTACCCTGCATCAATACTGCACCAAGCCCAATACCGGAAGCATCACAATTGACTGTATAAGGCCCTAAACATGTGGGCAAAACCAATACCGGTGCCGTAGCCAGAGTTGTCTTGAGCTTCTGAAAGCTCACCTCACACTCATTCGACCATCTGAACGGGGCACCCTGCTGGGTCAACCTTTTCATAAATTAGAACCCCTTCACGAACCAACGATAGTAGCCTACCAATCCCAAGAAACTACGAATCTCTGTAGCTGATGTTGGTCTAGGCCAGCTCTTAACTTCCTCAATCTTCTTCGGGTCATGTGAATACCCTCTGCTGATACAACATGACCCAGGAATGCAATCGAACTCAACCAGAACTCACACTTCGAGAACTTAGCATATAACTAACCATCCTTCAAAGTCTAAAGAACCACTCTTAGGTGTTGCTCGTGCTCATCCTGGATACGGGAGTATATCATTATATCATCAATGGAGACTATCACGAACGAGTCCAAATAAGGCCTGAACACTCGTTTCATCAAGTCAATAAAAGCTGTATGGGCATTTGTCAACCCCAATGACATGACCAAGAACTGGTAATGCCCGTACCGAGTGCGAAAAACTAGCTTAGGTACATCGGACGCCCTAATCCTCAATTGATGGTAGCCAAATCTCAAGTCTATCTTTGAAAACACCTTGGAACCCTGAATTTGGTCGAACAAATCGTCAATCCTCGGCAGGGTCGTGATAAATTGGTATCAGAGATAACGGGATAAATGTCTACAGTTAAGCTTCTAACAAGGAATAAGGAAATAAGACAACTTTCAGATTCATCTCATCTTGTTGCAGATGTACAACCCGATCTCATTTCTCATATCTCGTGGTAGGCGTACCACCTGCTCCCATTTCATAATATCATGTGGTAGGCGTACCACCAACTCCCATTTCATCAAATCTTATTGTAGGCGTACCACCCGCTTTTATTTCATCAATTTTGTGGTAGGCGTACCACCCGCTCCCATTTCAATATCACTTGTGATAGGCATACCACCCGCTCCCATTTCAATATCTCTTGTGGTAGGCGTACCACCCGCTCCAATTTCAGTATCACTTGTGGTAGGTGTACCACCCGCTCCCATTTCAATTTCTCTTGTGGTAGGCGTACGAGCCGCTCCATTTCTTTCAACTTAATACACAATATAATCCCGGCAAGGGAGCAAGACAACGTAAAAACTTCCCTGCAAGGGAAACGATAGCAACAAAATCAAACGTCCCGGCAAGGGACAGTCAGCTACAACCAATCATATTCAATTTTTACTTGGCATAGTTAAAACCAATACTAGGTATCAAGGATCATCAATCAAGGCTTTCATAAAATCAATTAAGAATACACAAGTATCAAATTAAATATCAAATTAAGACTCACGGTCATGCTCGACACCAACATGTGGATACTCGTCACCATGCACATACGTCGTACTCAACACAAAACAAGTAACAAATATGGCTCAACTCCTAACCCTTCAAGCTAAGGTTAGGCCGAATACTTATCTCGACTTACACGATCAAATCAATTCACAACAACCGCTTTCCCTCTCGAATTCTGCTCCAATTCAATCAAATCTATACAATAATGACTTGTTAGTATCAATAAATGCTAAATAAATTAAACACAGTGCCTAATTATAGATTTTCAAGCTTTCTTCCCAAAATTTAAAAAATCGAATCCGGGTCCGCTTGGTCAAAATACAAGGTTCGGACCAAATTCATATCACTCATTCCCCCACGAACCCGAATATATAATTTGTTTTCAACCCGCAAATCACACAAATCGAGGCAACTAAAAATGAGGGTTTCAAGGCCTCAGAAGCACAAAATGAGAAAGAAAATAGGTAATGACCTGTTGGGTCGTCACAATCGTTGTTACGTGTCGTTTAATATTGTATCATATTGTATTGTATTGTATTGTTTGATAAATGTAATGTTTGGATAGATTGTATCATTTACCGTCGTTTCATGATATCACGCACTAACAAATATGAAGAATAACTTTTTAACATTACTAAAAAAATAGGATGTAGATTATAGTTATTATATAAACAATTAAGATAAAGAATAAAATATAATTATTTAATAATAAAGAACGGCAAGATGAGAGGAAAAAATAAAGAAACAATGACACTACCTCAAATCTGTCGTTTTATAAAGTGGCACTTTTTATCATTACATAACGATGGATTTAATGATACAATACAATAAAATTAAAGTGACAATCAAGACATACATTTTATTTACAATAACAATACAACCAATGGCAGAGGCAGGATCTTCTGAACGGGGGTTCAAAAAATTTTTTTGTAGCTAGTGAGAATTGAATTATGACCTTATGAAGATTTTTTTAAACCCCCTTGACTACCAAACTACACCTTTGGGTTGTATTAAGGAGGTTCAAAACTTAACATATAGAGGTAAAAAATAGATTTTGCCTTATATATAGTGTAATTTTTTGGCGAAGGGGGTTAACCCCCTTACGCCCCCCTAAATCCGCCACTGGTAACAACCATCCAAACAAGCTGTAAAACTAACATCATCAAAGCTTAACTCGCATACAAGACGATGAAGGGTAACCTGGGGCACAAGGATTCGAAGAAGGACCGTACTCCGAAGTTTATGATGCAGATAGCTCACCCTAATGCATTAGGGGCTGTTTTTGCGATTCGAACTCATGACCTATAAGTCACTTACCAGACGACAAATTATAATAAACTAATTAATAATAGTCCAATATTCTGATTAAGTAAAATCCCGTGTATGTGATAGCCGAAAACTGTTCTTGATTACTGAGTTTGGTCAGAGTTGTTGTTGTTGTTAAACAATAAATATATATCTACTGACCTGAAACCATGTAAAAATGATTGGATATCTGATTTCATGACTTGTACATACTACATCCATACAATTATTTTATTTTTTAAAATTCTTATCCCAAGAGATTTAACATGGGTTCTTCTGTGTGTTACATCTTTCACGTCTTTTAAAATAACATCAAAACTGATCCTAAAAAGGAAAGGCCCGTTTGGTTTTGTTTTTTTCAGTTCTCTCCTAAAATATCATGCCAAGAAAAGCTGCCTTTGCCATTACATTAGATCACTTTAGCCTCTATTTTTTACAATTATTTGAAAGATCAGTTGCAATTGTCGAGAGGATCATAATTTTGATATATTGAGCAACAAACCGGTCATTCAAAGTGGTTAAATAAAATTAAAAAATAGCTGCTAACTGGCGCGCCGCTTAAATTAAAAATAATCCACAAATATATATAGATAAAAAGACAAAAAATGGCCCCTTACATTTGAGGATAGTTTTAAAATGGTTCCTTAAATATATTTATGAGCAGTTTTGATCCTTTAAGTTTGTCAAATATAAATATTTTTTGGTATTGCTAATTTTGAAATTAACAGGACTTTCATAATGTTCCAAGTTAAAGTATTTTATTGCACAATACTCGTTAAATCTAACCGCCAGAATTTGTTAAATATTTGAAGTAGACAAAAAATGCTTACTTTTTGCAAATTCAAGGGACTATTTTAGACCTATCCCAAACATGAGTAACCATTTTTCCATTTTTCTTAATATGTTTAGTATGCTTGACATGCTTCCTAATAAGTCCACGATTACTTACTTTACACTAATTAAACAAATCAAAGTTAGATAAGATCATACATTAAAATTGATTTTGGCATCACTGTGTTAATTTTTTTTTTTAAAAAAACAATTGCAAATGGTAATTTTGCAGTACTTGATTTTTGTCCTAAATAAGTTACGAAATAACGATGATTTATTCAAGAGTAGCCCCTAGCTACCATGTTCAATAAACATAATGAAAATGTAGATGAATGATTACAGCAAAGTACAGCCCATACCATAATGTAATAATATAGCTACTCATTACTCTCTGTCTTTTTGGTGTTGAATTATATAATTCATAGCAGTACAGTGTATAACATTAGTACTTAAATAACTAGTGGAAGTTGTAGCAAGTATACCCATATAATAGCAAGTGACAGTGAAACTAAAATGGAAAAAAGTTTAAAATTTTGGTCAATTCCTTCTTTTTCAATTTCTTTAGTTACATGATATCACAGGTGGATTCAAAATTTTGAATTTATGTATACGTTCATGACAGAAGGCTAGCTAATGAGAGCGGGCCAGTCAAGTAGGACAAGAAGGCTTCTAGGCTGGCAAACTTTTGAAGAAGGGGTGTACATGTAACCTTAGACGAACTCCATATCGGAATGAGAGAGGAAAGTGAAGAGCTATATGATGTACGACACAAGTTCACAGTAAAAATAGCACGATATAGCCAGTTTTCGGACTATTCATTCAAAAATAGCCAGCATTTACCAAGTCAACGAAAAATAGCCACTATTTTGCTGCAAGAGAGACCGGTCCAACATAATATACTGGAGTTCGGTGTACCTGTATATGAACTCCAGCATATTATGTTGGACCAGTATACTTTGCTGGCTCCAGTATAATATACTAAAGACTAGAGCACCGGTGCCCCAAGCTTTAGTATATTATGCTGGACCGGTACACTTGTTGGAACTCCAGTATAATATGCTTGGGTTCAAGTATACTTATGCTGGAACTCCAGCATAATATACTGGTGTATTTTCGGGTTTTGAACAATATTTTCGCTCAGATTTATCTTTACATTAGCCTCTCTGCCCTGTCGGGTAGGGGTAAGGCTTGTCTACATATTACACTCCCCAGACCCCACCTGGTGGGAGTATACTAGGTAGTAGTTGTTGTTGTTGTTGTAGATTTATCTTTACATTAAAAGCAGCTAAATTTTGATTACTTTTGAAATCAGACTATTTTTAAACGATCATTTGTAAATTTGGTTATTTTTAAATTTCTCCCTAACATGCTATGTGCGCTTCGACTTGAAATGGTGGTGTATGTTAGGATTATGATTCCTACTAAAGACAATAACCTTCATATTGAACAATTCGGAATTAAACTACATGAGTGGAAGCTAACCTGAATCTATGTGTGGAAATTGTTGAACCTCCTTTGATGATTGTCTTTGAGTCCTTATGAAGATTGCTCCTTTAACCTTTCTTCAAGAATGTCTTGAAGTTGTATGTCACCACAAGAATGCTTCACAAGACTTTTAAACAATATGTGAATATACTCACAACAATAATATGACAATGATCAAAGTTGGTATATGGTCTTCCACAATTATTTGCAAGACAACAATGGTGTATTTTTGCTCTTGATTCAATGGGAGAAAGAAGAGTCTTGTCTTGCTATAATGTGGGAACCATAACCCCACTTATAACAAAAGAGTTACATAACCCAAGAGTCACAAGAGTTACATAACTCAAGAGTCACAAGCATGTAACCATGGTTACATATATGTAACCTTAGTTAGCCCATCATTAACTAAGGTTACCCTTTTGGGTATCTACACATTAGTCCTACACTTTATATGACAATACATTGGCCCCCTTAACATAATGTCCATAAGACCACAAAATTAGGCCAAACCAAAAGATAGCACATAACATGTAATTTATCCATATATTGTTCATATGTATGTAGATATAAGTCCATATATCTTACAATCTCCCACTTGGACGAGATACACATACATATGTACAAACCTTAGCATTATATGTTACAAAATAACCTTAGGAGCTCAAAATTGCTATCACAATAAAATTGTCATGAACAATCCGGTCCATCAATCATACCAACATAGGAACTAAGTGCTCTTCGTTACTCATTCGTAACTAGAACCAACATAGATCACGTATATCAATATAACCAACGACATGGATCAAGTGTAGGCATGTAGCATGGAAATAACATAAAGTGTGGTCAATAGAATGTCTATTTCCAACTGGTTCTCTTTATTGAGATCAATCATAAACTGTAAGAGTACAAAAAAACTTTAAAACTGAATATCTGCGCAGATATAACTGAATTACTGAATTTCTGAATATAATGGACAATACATAAATGTACAATACAAAACTCCCACTAAAATACATAATCCTTGTCTGATTTGACACCCATACAAGCAATATGCTCATGAAATACTTTTGGTGTCAATCCCTTAGTGAGCGGATCCGCAAGCATGGAGTTTGTACTAATGTACTCAATGCACAGTTGTCCATTTTGTACTCTTTCTTTAACAACCCGAAATTTGTCGTCCATATGTTTTGCTTTCATCAAACTATTGTTGTTATTAGCATAAAGGAATCGGAGTCGGTATACCCGATGATCTCAAACTGGTCCGATCTCCGATATGTAAGCATGTAATCCTTTGTTCTCTGTAAGATTGCTTAGATATCTGCCTAACATCCCAACAATGTATGCTATATCAGGTCGTGTACATACCTAAGCATACATCAGACTACCTACAGCCGAAGCATAAGGCGTCTTCTGCATTTCCGAAGTTTCATAATTATTATTTGGGCACTGTTTGAGACTAAACTTGTCTCCCTTAGCAACAGGGGTGTTACCTGGTTTACAATCCTGCGTGCCAAATCTTTTCAGAACCTTATCGATATAGCCCTTTTGTGACAGACCGAGAACACCTTTGGAGCGATCTCGTTGTATCTGAACTCCTAATACAAAAGAAGCTTCACCAAGATCTTTCATTTCAAATTTCTTTGAAAGAAATTTCTTAGATTCATGCAATAATGCTATACCATTACAGGCAAGCAGTATGTCATCAACATATAAAACCAGAAAAATATACTTACTCCCACTGAACTTATGGTATATACAGTCATCAGCAATATTCGGTTCAAAACCAAAAGATGTAATGACTGCATGAAACTTATAATACCATTGACGAGAAGCTTGCTTGAGCCCATAGATGGATTTCTTTAATTTGCAAACCTTTTTCTCTGATTCATCCGAAATAAAGTTTTCAGGTTGCACCATATAAATTGTTTCCTCAATGTCACCATTGAGAAACGCTGTCTTAACATCCATTTGATGAAGCTCATGATCAAAATGTGCTACTAATGCCATTATAGTCCTGAAAGAGTCTTTCGATGAAACTGGAGAGAAAGTCTCTTTATAATCAATGCCTTCCTTCTGAGTGTAGCCTTTTGCGACAAGACGAGCTTTGTACTTAATAACATTGCCCTCTGAATCCCTTTTGGTTTTAAAAATCCATTTGCAACCAATATGTTTAATACCTCCGGGCAATGTAACAAGCTCCCAAACGTCATTATCGCTCATAGACTTCATCTTATCATTCATGGCATCAATTCACTTTTGAGAGTTAGAACCCTTAATGACTTGACGGAAGTTGATTGGATCATCTTCCTCAAGACCAATATCACTTTCTTGTTCTTGGAGAAATACAACATAATCATCCGGAATTGCATTTCTCCTCTCTCTAGTGGATGTCCTATTTCTCCTCTCTCTAGTGGATCTCCTTAATGGCACTTCAGTTTCTTGAGGTTGTTGAGTTTGATTTTCATTAGTAATTTCAGGATCCTGATTGGGGAGATTTTCGAAATTGTCTTGAACTGGAGTTGTATGAGCCGTGTCAGGAATGAGAACTCCCTGACCAAGATCAACAACTTGAGGGAAAGACACATGTTCTTCCTCAAAGACAAAATCTCTAACAACTTTATCTCCCCACCCCCAAACTCAATATCCTCAAAGAACCTAGCATTACCCGTCTCAAAAATAGTTCTTGAAGTGGGATCATAAAACTTAAAACCCCTGGATTTTTCAGAGTATCCAACAAAATAGCTACTAACCGTCTTAGCATCCAGTTTCTTTTCATTCGGCCTATAAGGCCTTGCCTCAGCTGGACAACCCCAAATGTGTAAATGCCGAATACTGGGTTTATGCCCAGTCCAAAGTTCATATGGGGTTTTGATTGTAGCTTTAGTTGGAACTCTATTAAGAATATAAGCTGCGGTTTTTAATGCTTCACCCCAGAGTGAGTCTGGCAAAGTAGTACGAGAAATCATACTTCTTACCATATCCTTAAGGGTCCGATTTCGTCTCTCAGCTACACCATTCATCGTAGGACTGTCTGGCATAGTATACTGAGGGACGATCCCACACTCATCTAGGAATTTAGCAAAAGGCCCTGGACGTTGTTCATCGGAACCATCATATCGACCATAGTATTCACCACCACGGTCAGGTCTAACGGATTTAATTCTTTTGCTTAGTTAATTTTCAACTTCAGCCTTAAATGATTTGAACACGTCTCTGGATTGGGACTTTTCGTGAATTAGATATAGGTACCCATAACGAGAGTAATCGTCTATGAATGTGATAAAGTATTGTTGACCATTCCTACATGGAGTAGGAAATGGCCCACAAATATCCGTATGTATCAATTCTAAGACGTCCGAAGCTCTCTTAGCACCTAATCTAGTCTTGTTTGTTTGTTTTCCCTTGATACACTCAATACAAATTTCCGAATTTGAGGAATCAAGAG
The DNA here is from genome assembly GCA_034376525.1 of Nicotiana benthamiana. Taxonomy (NCBI): domain Eukaryota; kingdom Viridiplantae; phylum Streptophyta; class Magnoliopsida; order Solanales; family Solanaceae; genus Nicotiana; species Nicotiana benthamiana. Next base: position 26,497,510 of record CM067335.1, read on the forward strand.
AATCAAGAATTCCATCTGACACGAGTTTCTGGATTCTTTGAATGGATATGTGACCCAAACGTTTATGCCAGAGTGATATAGAATTCTTATTAGTTAATTTTCTTTTGGTACCACTTAAACTTATATGCAAAGTTTCATAATTTGAAGTTATTGTATCAACCAAATATAAGCTATCAAATGTTGATAAAAGACCAGTACCAATAAGATTTGAATTCTGAAAGAGACTAACTTTATTATCACCAAAAGAACATGTATAACCGGATATGTCCAATTGGGGAACCAAAATTAAATTCCGTCTAAAAGACGGTACAATAAAAGTCTCATCCAAATCTAAATAAAAACCGGTCTTAAACAACAGCGTAAATTTGCCAATAGCCTCAACTGGCACCTTCTTGCCGTCACCCACATAGATGTATCTTTCACAATCATTTGGTTTTCGGCAGTTCAGGCAACCCTGCATAGATATACTTATGTGAGTAGTAGCAGCAGAATATATCCACCAAGTATCCTTAGGTACCGAAATTAAATTAACTTCAGAACAAACAAGAGAAAGAAATGTACCTTTTTTCGCACGCCAGGCATGGTACTTGGTACAGTCTTTCTTCACATGATTAGTCCCCTTACAGAAAAAGCAACCTAATTCAGTAATTTCAACCTTAGGTTCCTTATGTTGCTTAATCTTGGGCTTTGCAACCGCAACTTCCTTACCTTTCCTCTTCTTAGTTTCCTTAGAAGAGGATGCCAAATGAGCACTTTCAGTCTTATCTAGCTTTATCCTTTCCTCTTCTTGCACACAGTGTGAAATGAGCTCGTTAAGAGTCCATTTCTCCTTCAGGCAGTTGTAACTGACCTTAAATTGATTAAAGTGTGCAGGAAGAGATATCAAAACAAAGTACACAAGCAGTTCCTCAGGTAAATCCAGCTTGAGTGACTTTAGTTTCGAAGCAAGATGAGACATTTCCATAATGTACTCCCTAATGTTTCCCTTGCCGTTATGCCTCATGGAAACAAGTTTACTCAATAGTGTACTTGTTTCCGCCTTTTCGTTTTGCATAAAACGCTTTTCAAGTTTTTCAAGGAAAACTTTGGCATTAGCTTCATCATTCATAGTGCCCCTGAATGATTCTGGAATTGCACGTTTCATAATCATTAGACTCATGCGATTCGAGCGTTCCCACTTCTCCATCACCCTCCTTTCATTAGGAGAGGATGTATCCTCAAGAGGAGTTCGGTCCGAAGTGCAAGGTCAAGATCCATGCAACCGAGAACGATCATGACATTCTCTTTCCATTCCTTAAAGTTAGTGCCGTTAAGCACAGGGATGCTATTGATGTTGGCAGATATCGTAGAAGCAGAAGAATTAACTGAAAATAGAATAAAAGGATTACTGAATACATGCTTACAATTACTTGAACTTTAACATTACTTTATAGATTCAAAATAGGCATATCCCATTACAAGATACCTAGCACAACATTGATTTTAGTCTTTGGACAGAAAAACAACTTGTAAGTGGTACTCTTGGTGTAGTGATCAAACATAGACAATAAACTCCTGTCAAATATCAAACCTTCGTTTGGGCCGATTTAATATTCACATGGAAAACCAAATAATTGTCTCATATTTATCACCACAAGCATGTTCGAATTCCTGCCAAATAACAACCTTCCTTTGGGCCGGTGTTAAACGCATGGAAGACTAACATCCACAGTCATCTTATATTTTAAGATTAATCAATCTACACAATAGAGATTACTTTGGCAACATAATGCTTCAATTGACTAATTAAAATATTAGATGCTATAAACTTTAGTTCCTTAAGCCATATTATGAATATTTAACTTAATAAGTTACATGTTTTGACATGTAACACTTGAATATTAATTGTTTTATACTTGAGAGGACAATTCCAAAAATATTAAAATTGATAGACTTTAAACAATTAATATTCATAACATAAATATTAATGTATAATACATTAATAATAAACACTTAAATATTTTAATTGAATAATAATAAGTCAATTAAAAAACTGAAACTTAAGAGATTTGAAATGTTTTTAACCTTACTGGTCCAGGATAATCGATTATCTTAAACAGATAATCGATTATTCTGGCATAAAAAAAATTTCTTTAAGCTACTGGACCAGAATAATCGATTATCTAAACCAGAATAATCAATTATTCTGGTATTAAGAAAAATTTTCTAAGTTACTGGACCAGAATAATCGATTATCTAAACCAGATAATCGATTATTCTGGTATTAAGAAAAATTTTCTGAGTTACTGGACCAGAATAATCGATTATCTAAACCAGATAATCGATTATTCTGGTATATATATAAAAACGTTTCAAACTCACTGGACTAAGATAATCGATTACCTGTCCAAAATAATCGATTATCTTGGAGCAGTGAACCTTACTGTTTTAACATGATTTTCAACAAGAATCTTAAACAAGAAAACATGTTGTCTACCAACTAAAATCATGCATAATACAATGTTTTAATTCAAGTAAAGATTAACATGATATTAAAACATTAAATTTCATCAAAACACAACATTCATAAGAAACATGCTATTTCATGGTACTTGAATTTCATAAATAAAATTCTAACAAAACTTGAACATGAATTCTAACATAACATGAATCTTATGAACATCCAAATTATCCAAAAATGAAGGTGGCTCTGATACCAATTGTTAGGATTATGATTCCTACTAAAGACAATAACCTTCATATTGAACAATTCGGAATTAAACTACATGAGCGGAAGCTAACCTGAATCCATGTGTGGAAATTGTTGAACCTTCTTTGATGATTATCTTTGAGTCCTTATGAAGATTGCTCCTTTAACCTTTCTTCAAGAATGTCTTGAAGTTGTATGTCACCACAAGAATGCTTCACAAGACTTTTAAACAATATGTGAATATACTCACAACAATAAAATGACAATGATCAAAATTGGTATATGGTTTTCCACAATTATTTGCAAGACAACAATGGTGTATTTTTGCTCTTGATTCAATGGGAGGAAGAAGAGTCTTGTCTTGCTATAATGTGGGAACCATAACCCCCACTTTATAACAAAAGAGTTACATAACCCAGGAGTCACAAGAGTTACATAACTCAAGAGTCACAAGCATGTAACCATGGTTACATATATGTAACCTTAGTTAGCCCATCATTAACTAAGGTTACCCTATTGGGTATCTACACATTAGTCCTACACTTTATATGACAATACATTGGCCCCCTTAACATAATGTCCATAAGACCACAAAATTAGGCCAAACCAAAAGATAGCACATAACATGTAATTTATCATATATTGTTCATATGTATGTAGATATAAGTCCATATATCTTACAGTGTAGCCCAAAAAGATACATGCATGTGGGTCTAGGGCCAAAGCGGACAATACGTACTATGAGCTTGAATCATAATGTTATAAGGGAGTAGCTATATGAGATGAAAATCTCACATACGATTCTATTCTGGATCTTTATGATCTTCTCTTTTAATTAATGAATAAGGAGTACGCTTTAAGAAAAAGAAAAGATTATCCTACATCCACTCTCGAGTATATACTTCAAAAGAAATTATATTAATTTGGTAATATGTCGACCCGTAAACCTGCAGATTCTTAAATTACTTTGGTACATATCGATCGGTTGGCAAATTATTTTTACTTTGTTTCATTCCAAACCACACTTTGATTGTTTGATTTAATTAATGAAATCACAAACTACCAGTCAAGCAAAATTAAAAATCAAATCTTCTTTTATACAAATCTCTTTAGTGATACGATAGCCAAAACCATCTTAAATATATTATATATACTAATTAATATTTCAAGATTGTGTTGTACGTCCTGATGTATTTTTCTGGTTTCTTTGCTGATTGGCTCCCAAGATTATGTGAAAAGAAAACGGAAAGACATAATATTTTGTAATTAAGAAATGAAGGATAGATATTGAAAGTCTAGGATTCTTAAGTAAACTTTGAAATCAAAGAATAAAGTGATAGTTAAATGAGTTAACATTAGAATATTGATGTTACTGCTATCAAGGTAGAGAAAAGCAGTAAATGTCGCACGACACAATCATTGGTATTTGGGACATAGCTATAAAACATCATCAATAGGATTACATGATTTCGCATGAAATTCATCCAAAGACAAATTTTAAAAATAAAAACAAAACAATCAAGAGAATGTCATTAATTGTATTTCAAGACTGGAGTACCCCACAATAGTTTGTTGGCTGTCTTTAAATCCATATGTGTTACGTTTCTTTAATTGCTCGTGAGAAGGAGTGGAGGACATTTTTTTTAAAATTAATTTATTCTTTTTTTCGTAAACTAGAAAACCCCCAGCTGCCATTCTTTGGTGTACTTTGGTTAAACTCTGCTCAGTATGATAGCTCGCAAACCACACTAAAAAGGTAGGCTGCACTAGGTAAGCCCATACGACGAGTTTGGCAGAGAAAGCATGCATGGGGTTTCGATTTAGTTCTGTTAATATTGTGTTATAAAAAAATTAACAGGAGCTTAATTTTGAGATGTTATCACAGTTTCAGTTCTTTTCTCTTTATTTTTTGAGGTTTAAGTAACCTGATTCATATATTTATGTCACGGCCCTAAAATCGATACGGTTGTGATGGCGCCTATCGTGAAACTAGGCTAGTCGATACAATTCCCGAATTAACCATTAATCATTAAAAGTCATTTTAAGTCTTTAATTAATCAAATATTTCATAATGGAAGTCTAAATGAACAGTGCAGAATAAATAAGTCTGATATCAGGGTGTCACAAGACACGAGCATCTACTAAGGTTTGAATATAACTAAGAGTCTAAAAATACCCTAAATACAATGTAAGGAAGACAAGAAGGAGAAAAGCAGTGCTGCGAACGTCGGGCAGCTACCTTGCTAACTCTGATGACTCTACTACTGAGCAATCAACACCCCACTGTCGGGTTCGAAATTACCTGAATCTGCACACAAGATGCAGGGAGTAATGTAAGTAAGCCAACTCAGTAAGTAATAAAAGTAAATGAAAGATGAGCAGTAAGAAAACACGCATTACTATACAGAAAACCTTTACCGGCAATACTAAACAGCTTTAGCGGCAATAACTATAACCGCTATATCTTTTACCAGCCATTAGTCTTTTGCCGCTGATAGGGGTCGGCAAAGGCTTTAGCGGCATTTATTGCAAAATCTAGTAAAAGGTATGGTTTATTGCCGCTAAAACTTATTATCTTTAGTGGCAATTATTTGCGGCAATTATAATGGCTACTAAATTCAATCCAAAAAGGCCAACTATACTTCTTTAGTAGCTATTTTTATTGATGCTACATTCAAACTAATTGCCGTTAAACATTCGTATCTCTAACGGTAATTGTTTGTGAGAATTATAATGGCTATTAAATTCAAACCAAACAGCTAATTATAATTCTATACCATCCATTTTTGTAGCCACTAAATTCAAACTAATTGCCGCTAAAAGTTCGCAAAACACAATGATAACAAATAATTTTCAATCAAATATGCGGCTAAACAGTCATACCGGACGGACTAAGACACAATCCTCCAACGGTGCACGACCACACGATTATCATCTAGCGTGTGTGTCACCTCAAAGTAGCATAACAATGTGAAATCTGGGATTTCATACCATCAGGACAAACATTTACAATCATTACTTACCTCTATCTGATCCAAACTCTAGCATGCGATGCCATTGCCTCTCGCCTCGGCCTCAACTCGCATAGAATGTATCCAAAATTAGAATCATGATATCAAAATATGTTAAGGGAACGAATCCCATGTGAAAACAATCAAATTACAACACAAATCCAGAAATTGACCAAACCACTACCCTGAGCCCCCGTTTCAAAAATCCGATAAAAATGACCACTCAAATCCCTAATCAAAGGTATCCAATCTCAAGCTCTAGTTTCTTCAATATTTACCCACAAATTTTCATAAATTTCAAGCCTAATCAATGAAATAACACCATATGAAAGAGTTTTAGGTTCAAAAATCTTACCTCAGTGAAGTTCCCTTGAATTATCTCTTTAAAATCTCCCAAAACTCTCCAACGTTGTCTTAGAAATGGTGAAATAACCAAAAATCCGTGAAGGGAACCTTTTATACTTTCGGACCCAGGCTTTTGGCACCTACAGTGCCGCATTTGCGTCCAAAGTACTGCATCTGCAATTTTCACATAAAGCCAAACGTGTGCACCTGCGGGTTCGCATGTGCAACCAAACCATCCGCACATGCGGGCTCGCGGTGCGACCGAACCATCCGCAACTGCGCCTCAGCCCTTCACACCAACTTCCGCATCTGCTGCTAGCCTTCTGCTTTTGCGGTCCCGCACCTGCGATCCCCTAGCCGCAGGTGCAGTTATGAAAGTGGCTCAGCAACTTCAGCTGCAAATCTCAAACTCCAAATCTCCTGTCAACCATTCGAATCACTCCAAGGCCCACGAGATGTCACGATCCGAATTTCCCATCATCGAGAGTCATGATGGTGCCTATTTTCGGAGCTAGGCAAGCCAACTTAATCATACCTATTTAACTAATCTTTCAACAATATAATAATAAAAACAATAATTTCAAGCGGAAGTCTTAATTTAATATTAAATGAAAAGAAAAATGCGGAAAAGTTAACATCATCCTCTACCCAAGATTTAGTGTCACAGTACTCACGGACTACTACGAAATACTACAAATAAGAGTTTGAAAGATAATACATAAGGAGTCTGTTCCGATACAATGAAAACAAACAAAAATGAAGTAGAAGAGACTCAGGGCCCGTGAACACCAGCGAACTACTTAGGAGTCTCTGGACTGAAGGCACGCTACCAAGCTATTGCTGCGGTCCGTAAGCTGTCTCCTGACCTGTGCACAAAAGGGCACAGAAGTGTAGTATCAACACAACCGACCCCATGTGCTGGTAAGTGTCTGGCCTAACACCGGTGAAGTAGTGACGAGGCTAGACAGGACCTACTGCAATTAACTTGTGCAAACATGATATACAAGTACAGAAAAGAAATAATAACAAGATAACACAAGTACAACTAGGAGGGGACATGCTATCGGGGAGTACTGGATGAAAATGGAAAATCAGAAATAACAGCAGATCTATTCCGGGTTGTAGTGACACATATACCTACAGTGGATGGCGCACCACACGATCCCATAATGTATAATCTGAGTGGACGGTGCGCCACACAATTCTATAGTGTCGTATAAAAGTGAACAGCGCGCCACATGATCCCGTAATGCAGTATATAAGTGGATGGCGTGCCACACGATCCCATAATGTAGTATATAAGTGGACATCAGGCAACACGAACCCGTATTCTCTGTGCACAATGTCACCGACATCTCAGGCCATTAAGAATAAGTGGGCAACATGCAACATGGTCCCATAATGTAATATATAAGTGGACGGCACGCCACACGCTCCCGTAATGTAATGTATAAGTGGACGGCGTGCCACACGCTCCCGCATTCTCCGTGCACAATGTCACCGGCATCTCAGGTCAATAACAATTATCAGTATAAGATGTGAGCGGCGCCCCACACGATCACGTGTTATAATTCATAAGTGGTTGGCCTGCTCGCGAAAGCTAACAAACTACCTAGGAGTCTCTGGACTGAAGGAACGCTCCCACGCTACTGCTGTAGTCCGGAAGATGTCTCCTGACCTGTGCACAAAAGGGCACAGAAGTGTAGCATCAGCACAACCAACTCCATGTGCTGGTAAGTGCCTGGCCTAACCCCGGCGAAGTAGTGACGAGGCTAGATAGGACCTACTGCAATTAACATGTGCAAATATGATATACAAGTACGGTAAAGAAATAATAACAAGATAACACAAGTACAAATGGAGGGGACATGCTATCGGGGAGAACTGGATGAAAATGGAACATCACAAACAATAGCAGATCTATTCTGGGTTTAAGTGATACACATACCTACAGTGGATGGTGCACCACTCGATCCCATAATATATAATCTGAGTGGACGGTGCGCCACACGATTCTATAGTGTTATATATAAGTGGACAGCGCGCCACACGGTCTCGTAATGCATTATATAAATGGACGACGCGCCACACGATCCCGTAATGTAGAATACAAATGGACGGCGCGCCGCACTTACCCGTATTATCCGTGCACAATGTCACCGGCATCTCGGGCCATTAACAATAAGTGGGCAACATGCCACACGGTCCCATAATGTAATATATAAGTGGATGGCACGCCACATGCTCCCTAAATGTAATGTATAAGTGGACGGCGCGCCACACGCTCCCGCATTCTCCGTGCACAATGTCATCGGCATCTCAACCCAATAACAATTATCAGTATAAGTTGTGGGCGGCGCGCCACACGATCCCGTGTTATAATTCATAAGTGATCAGCGTGCCACACGATCCCGTAATATAATTGAATAACTCTAACAATCTCTCCAAATGGGGTCCCATTAGCGAAGCTCATCAAGATAACTGTTAAACCTGGCAAGGGTACATCTAACAACCCCAAATATCCTGGCAAGGGAGAAATTAATAGTAACAGCCTACTCGTCCCGACAAGGGAACAATTCAAAAATAAGTCCCGACAAGGGAAAAATACCACATTTCCTTAATTAACTCATCTACTACTCAACTATCACTTCATAACACATTTACCAAGTAATTAACTCAATTGTTTAACCTATTTCGAATTTAAAAGCAATTACGACTCACGGTCATGCTAGACTCGGGTGCATAGGTAACTGTCACCATACCTATACACCGACTCCATATAGCACATAGAAAATATTATCCTTATCCCATTCCCTCAAGCCAAAGATAGATCAAACACTTATCTCTGTCCAAAAATAGCAAATCAAGCCTCTAACACCGCTTTTCCTCTAGAATCCGAATCCGAACCAATGATATCTAGATTCAGATTATCCAAATGTATCAACAAATGCTAGTTAAAACCATTTGAATGCATAAGAATGATTTTCCAAAGTTTTACCCAAAATTTTCCAAAATGTCCCCATGCCCACGTGGTCAAAACCCGAGGTTCGAACCAAGACCGGGTTACCCATTCCCCCACGAGTTCATATATGTAATTGGTTTTGAAATTGGACCTCCAATTGGGGTCGAACTCCCTTACTTTTGAAAAACTTAGGTTCCACCCAAAACCCTGAATTCCCATTTGTGAAAACCTTTGATTGAGGTTGAAATAATTGTTAGATAATATGCTTAACGCTAGAGGGGGGTGAATAGCGTTATAATAAAAATTAGCGTAAACTTGCGGAATTTAAAAATTGCAGGAAAGAAATAAGTGCGATAAGTAAATAAATAAGAACAAACGCACCGATGTATCCTGGTTCACCACAACCCGTGGCTAGTCCAGTCCCCGAGAGACTCTCTCGAGATTTCCACTAACTTGTCAAGCTTACGGGTGCTCAACAAACCTTTACAACTTAAGGACACACGCCTTAACACTTTTGCTCGGAGATACAACACTCCAACACTTCAACCAAGGAAACACAAGTTCCTTACAACAAGAGAATCACAATTCTCTTACAAGTGTACAAAACACTAAACACTCAAACAATACACTCCATAATGAGTAGATATGAGTAAAAGAAGTAAGCTCAAGATCACAACAACTATGGACAAGACTTTGCCTCTCAAAAGCTTTATGAAATGAATATATAATGATAAACAATAGTATGCAAGCTTATAGCAATAGAATGATCAGTTGTTGTATGTTATTGTGTTTAAAACACTGAAATGAAGCTGTATTTATAGTTGAAAAACTTGGCATTACCGTTGCCTAATTGCCAATTAAGAGTTGCTGATTTTACTGTGTGACAATCGATTGTCAAGAAGTCACAATCGATTGTTTGCCAATCGTTCCAGAAATCAATCCCAGATTTTACGCTTAACAATCGATTGTCCAAGATCAACAATCGATTATTGGTAACGTTCAAAAAATCATTTTCAGATTTTACGCAAAACAATCGATTATACAAAATCAATAATCGATTATTCAGCAACGTTCAAAAAATCCTTTCCAGATTTTAATTTCAACAATCGGTTGTACAAAATCGACAATCGATTATTCAGCAACGTTCAAAAAATCTTTTCCAGATTTTAATTTCAACAATTGATTGTACAAAATCAACAATCGATTACCTGACGGTATTTGAAAACTTTACGACAACGGTCAGCTTCACAATCGATTGTGCAATGTTAACAATCGATTATTTATCAGACTTTGAAAATCATTTTAGACACTGCCTCGTGACAATCGATTGTTATATACTCACAATCGATTATTTAATAACTTTGAAAAAGTCTGGAAGACGCTGTCTCTTCACAATCGATTGTCATTAGCTTCACAATCGATTATTCTGAGTTTTGAAAAACTTTGATGTACACTACCTCATCACAATCGATTGTCATAAGGTTCACAATCGATTGTCATGCAGGTTTGAAAAACCTGATGCTCACTGCCTTAACACAATCGATTGTCATTTAGTTCACAATCGATTGTCATGCAGTCTTGGCTTAACATAATCGATTATCATAAGTACATAATCGATTATCTTAGTCCAGATTTTAGAGGCATGTTTAAAAATCATTTTGACTAAAGTAAATATGCATGATTTAAAATCATTTAGCATTAAATTAAATATGCATGATTTTGTAAAAATAATTTTACGAGAGAAGCCATGTCATGAGTCAAGTTGTCGGATGAAGATCACAATTAAGAACGACTCATTTAAACTATAAAACTTGTATTGTGCTTGAATCTCGTAATCCACCAATTGTGCGCTTGTACTTGAACTTCGTCATATATCAATTTGCGCTTGTTTGTCATTCATCAAAACCTACACATAAGAACACACGTTTAAGTATAAAGCCTTGAGAACGTGTTTCCAACAATTTCCCCCTTTTTGATAATGGCAAACTTTAAGCGGGATATGCAACTTAAACAATTTATAATGACGATTCAAGACATGCAACAAGTACGCAATTTGTTCCCCCTCAATATATATATTCCCCCTCAATTTAGGCTTATTAATATTGAGAGTGCATACCCGTGCATACCCGTTATCTTCCCCCTTTTGCCATTAGCAAAAAAAAAAATATAATAAGATGGCAAGGATTAAGAAAAAACTTGTTTATTCATTGAAAATAAAACGGGTACATAATGAGAACAATACAAACATAGAACAATAAAATAGAAAGACAAAGAAATTATTCATCATTGTTTCCCGCCTCATCGTCCGGCACTGCTTCAAAGGGAACAAGACCGGCATATGGATAATGAACATGGTCAAAATATCCATGGATCTCATTTGTCAATTGACCAACAAAGGTGGTCAAGGAAGCAATTTTGTCGGAAATGGATTGGAGAGTGAGCTCTTGAGGCGGACGAGTTCGACGGGTTGGAGGATGAGCAGGCGCTGCATGATCACCGTCATGATGAAAGGAGGATTCTGAAATTTCCCACTTCTTGGTACTCTTTTTGAGAGGACCATTGGAAGTGATGAATCCGGAGGCTTCAAGAAAATTCATGATGAGGAGAGCATAAGGAAGAGGCCTATCATCTCCGATAGCGTCACGCATGTGAATCTTGACGAACCGACACCAATTGATATTAGCTCCGGTTATTATGGCATGCATGAGCTTGGTGTCCTCTTGGGAAATGGTAGTATGGTTATGCTTACGAGGCTTGAGGACTCGGGTGATGAAATAGAAAATCAACCGATAATTGGGATCCATTCCCGTAATTGTAGGACGACGGGAAGAAAGATTTGGATCATAAGAAGTAAGTCCGGTTTGATGTAGGAGGACTGTTTCATCAAAAAGGGCTCCGGCCTCTCCGATGTACCGAAAAATGTCTTCACCATTATGAGGAAGACGGGAAATGGTATGAAGGTTTTCATCGGAAAGAAGAATTTGAACACCATTTATATTTGCCACAAGCTCACCGTCATCATCCTCATGAAGGTTGGAGTAAAATGCTTGAATCAATGTAGTATTGATGTAAGGATGGGTAAGAAGTAAGAAGTCAAGAAGTTTACAATTTTTGAGCATATTTGCAGCAGGGCCATAAGATTCAAGATACTTGTTGGTTGAAAAGCGGGGAGGAAGAATGTCGCGCTTTTCAAATTTTATTAAAAAACGAGTAAGCTCGATGTCAGAATTAAAATATAGAACGGAACCATCTTGATAAGGATAGTTTGGAGCAGCAGAGGAGGATGCACCATGCCTAGCAGAACGGGAACGTTTGGAGTGACGGCCCGATATTTTCACTGAGTATTGCTGGAATTTGCAAGAGACTTGAAAGAATTTTGATAGTTTGAGAGCTAAAATTGATGATTGAGTGAATAAAAATGAACATATATGGAGCCTATTTATAGAGGGGAGAAAGGAATTTCATTAATGGAAGAAATCTGCAGATAATTGAAAGCTGAAACAGTCAGAAACGGTAAAAATAAATCTTACTGACCGTTAGACAATCGATTGTTGGAATGAGATAATCGATTGTCATTAAGATTTGACTGAATCTCGGAACTGACAGAAATCGATTGCAGAACCAAACGGTAAAAAAAAATTTGAATTACTGACATGAAATAATCGATTGTCAAAATATGGTAATCGATTGTTATGTTACAGTGAGCACAGAAATTTTCTGATTTTGAGAATAATCGATTATATTTTGAAACAATCGATTGTTTTGGAAAAGCATTGCTGAATGGCTGAGACGGAAATCGATTTTGCAGTCAAAGAATCAATTAATTAACAAAACTGCATAATAAACATAAACCATAAACTATCGATTAGTGATACTGCTAATCGATTTTCTGCACAGTAAGATAATCGATTATTTGCTTGGAACAATCGATTGTTCTGCGCAAAACTTAATAATTCCCCCTACCTTTAGGGTGATACCTGCAAAATAGAATTAAACGTCTCCGACGCTCAAGTCAGTAATTAAAATATAAATGCAACCTAAAATGTATGCATTTAGATCAACGTTTACCCGCATTCAATACTTCATTTGGACATGATTTATATTTAGCACAACATTAAACGCTAAATATTTTATCAAGTCTACTAGCAATAAGGTAAAGTGAGGAACGATCATGCCTGTGTAGTTCTTGGTATTGCTCGTCTTACCTTTCACATTTCTGTCAAGATGGTCATCTAAATTCATTGAAGTGACCATTGGTTTGGTGTTGCTCTTTTCGAATTGATTTGGCAACTCCTTGCGACATTTAGATGGATAAATGAAAGTTCCATCTTTCATTTGCTTAATTTGCAGCTCCAAGAAGAAATTAAGCTTGTCTATCAATGATATCTCAAATGCGATTTACAGATTCCTTGCATGACACTTATTAGTTGGTCCAAAGTAATACAAATATTTTCTACGATATTATTTTCCACAAGATTTGGAATGCAAGATATTAGTGGCATGAGAGTTTAAAGAAAATAACATTGCCAATATAGAGAGTTGTTTTGAAATTCTGTCATCAAGAAGATAGTAAACTTCATGCAATCTATTTCCCCTTAATCAGAAATTTATCAAGACATACCAACATAGATATACCAATTGTTATAAAACAATGATAAACCCATTTGTTGGATGACATAACAAGTGTACCAAAAGTTATTTTAGTAACAGTGATACAAATTGTTATTTTTAGTAAAGCATATTACAAACGAGTATTGACTGTTAACAGATCAACCATACATCGAATTTTGAAGAACATACCACAGATCAACCATACATCGAATTTTGAAGAACATACCAACCATTATCCAGACCAAAGGATGTGTTCATCAAGAGACGATTTTTAACAGAAGGATTTTTGTCAATTGTTAGAAACATGAGACATCTCAATTGTTTTTCAAAGCTGATGATAGCATTCATCAAAAACGTGAGTGAAGACTTTTTGAAGAATATGCTAATAGATAATACACACCACACAGTATACTAACAGTTATTTAAACCACAGATAGCAATTATCAAATCATGAATGAAATGATTTTATCAAGCTAACTGTTAATACATATCAACAGTTTTGATCTTTTAAAAGCAGATAACTAACAAGTAAACTAATTGACACCAATTGTCATTTAACAACACGTTTTCAACATATGAATCAACAAAGCGAATTGATATTGATTGTTGACAAGGATATCTCAATTGTTAACGAACATCAACTATTACGACTAAGCTTATCAAAGATTCAACAATAAGGGAACCAAATTAACAACAAATAAGTCAATATTGGTTGGTAGCACATATCAACAATTCGGTTTTTGTCAAAAATGATAACTAACCGAAATTTCCTCTTGATGCAATGAGGTGTCGTGCTCGGTGCATCTACTACAATACTGTAGCCTTTCAAGCACACCTGCAAAACAGATTAATGATCTTTTGGTACCCATGCCATTTTGGGTCCTTGGGGGTTAGGCATATCATAATGATGCGATTGAGTGATATGTCTATGTCGTATAAAACATGCAGGAGCAATATGACCAATACGTCTACAATAATGACAAGTCACGTTGGGGTTATGCATCCTTCTAGGTTCATAGTAACTTGACGGACGAAAATAATTTACTCTATTTTCAGCATTATGACTATTGCGCGCTTTATGAACATCATTTCTCCTACTATGAGCAGCATTTCTAGAATAATTATTTCTACGTTGGAAATCATTTCTAGGTGCTCTAAAGGGTTCAAAATTCCTTCTAGTATTTGGCCTATAATATGCATCATTTCTAGGATAGTTATTTCTAGGTGGTAAGTCATTGCTAGGTCTTCTAAAATGTTCAACATTTAGTCTAGCATGCATATTGGTTCTAGGATTGCTATTTCTAGGATAAGCATTTTTATTGTTAGTCCTTGGTTGAGCCTTAGGTTGTTGGGTTTTTAGCTTCAACCTTTTCTTTAGGCTCATTCGTAAACCCTATGCCATGCTTGGTTGACTTCAAATTATCAAGAACATCATTCAAATTTTTGTGCGAAGAGTTAAACTTATCTAATGTGCCTTTAAGCCTTTCTACTTCATTTTTGAGATGCAAGCAAGAAGTACACTTTCTAATAGAGCTTTCGGGCATATCGGCGCTTCTTTTTCCGAAAAACTTGTTTTCCTCTTTCAACTTCTTATTTTCTAAAACCAGTTTTTCAAAATCTTTTTCTTTTAGAGAGAGTTGTTTTTGAAAATCTTTTTCTTGCAACGACAACGTTTTCTGCAAATCTTTAATAGTCTTGGAAGCATCAACAAACTCACTATGTAATTTATTATAAGCATTTTGCATTTCTTCAAGCGAGTGAGAGTTGGACGTACTTACCTCTTCTTCTTCGTTTGCCATGAGACATTGGCCAGTTGATTCATCATATGAGCTGTCCGCTTTTTGAGGCATGCTTTCATACATTTCCTCCAGCTTATCCCACATTTCTTTGGCGGTTTTGTAGTGGGAAATTTTCTAATAGTCTTCCTGATTTAAGGCGCTATACAACATATTTATTGCATTAGTGTTGTATTCACTTACCTTGGCTTTCCCAACTTTTGTTGTCATTTGATCACCATGCTTGATGATTTGCCATAGATAAAAGTTGTTGGCTGTGATGAAAATTCTCATCCGATCTTTCCAATATGAGTAATTTTTTCCATCAAATATTGGGGGCAACATGCTAAAATCACCTTCACCTATTCCTGCAAAAGAGTCACGAGTAGAAGCCATGGATGGTTCTCTCAAACTGTTAAGTCTTCAGAGAGTTGGGCTCTGATACCAATTGTTAAATAATACGCTTAACGCTAGAGGGGGGGTGAATAGCGTTATAATAAAATTTAGCGTAAACTTGCGGAATTTATAAATTGCAGGAAAGAAATAAGTGCGATAAGTAAATAAATAAGAACAAACGCACCGATGTATCCTGGTTCACCACAACCCGTGGCTAGTCCAGTCCCCGAGAGACTCTCTCGAGATTCCACTAACTTGTCAAGCTTACGGGTGCTCAACAAACCTTTACAACTTAAGGACACACGCCTTAACACTTTTGCTCGGAGATACAACACTCCAAGACTTCAACCAAGGAAACACAAGTTCCTTACAACAAGAGAATCACAATTCTCTTACAAGTGTACAAAACACTAAACACTCAAACAATACACTCCTTAATGAGTAGATATGAGTAAAAGAAGTAAGCTCAAGATCACAACAACTATGGACAAGACTTTGGCTCTCAAAAGCTTTATGAAATGATATAAAATGATAAACAATAGTATGCAAGCTTATAGCAATAGAATGATCAGTTGTTGTATGTTATTGTGTTTAAAACACTGAAATGAAGCTTTATTAATAGTTGAAAAACTTGGCATTACCGTTGCCTAATTGCCAATTAAGAGTTGCTGATTTTACTGTATGACAATCGATTGTCAAGAAGTCACAATCGATTGTTTGCCAATCGTTCCAGAAATCAATCCCAGATTTTACGCTTAACAATCGATTGTCCAAGATCAACAATCGATTATTGGTAACGTTCAAAAAATCATTTTCAGATTTTACGCAAAACAATCGATTATACAAAATCAATAATCGATTATTCAGCAACGTTCAAAAATCCTTTCCAGATTTTAATTTCAACAATCGATTGTACAAAATCGACAATCGATTATTCAGCAACGTTCAAAAAATCTTTTCCAGATTTTAATTTCAACAATCGATTACCTGACGGTATTTGAAAACTTTACGACAACGGTCAGCTTCACAATCGATTGTGCAATGTTAACAATCGATTATTTATCAGACTTTGAAAATCATTTTAGACACTGCCTCGTGACAATCGATTGGTATATACTCACAATCGATTATTTAATAACTTTGAAAAAGTCTGGAAGACACTGTCTCTTCACAATCGATTGTCATTAGCTTCACAATCGATTATTCTGAGTTTTGAAAAACTTTGATGTACACTACCTCATCACAATCGATTGTCATAAGGTTCACAATCGATTGTCATGCAGGTTTGAAAAACCTGATGCTCACTGCCTTAACACAATCGATTTTCATTTAGTTCACAATCGATTGTCATGCAGTTTTGGCTTAACATAATCGATTATCATAAGTACATAATCGATTATCGTAGTCCAGATTTTAGAGGCATGTTTAAAAATCATTTTGACTAAAGTAAATATGCATGATTTAAAATCATTTAGCATTAAATTAAATATGCATGATTTTGTAAAAATAATTTTACGAGAGAAGCCATGTCATGAGTCAAGTTGTCGGATCAAGATCACAATTAAGAACGACTCATTTAAACTATAAAACTTGTATTGTGCTTGAATCTCGTAATCCACCAATTGTGCGCTTGTACTTGAACTTCGTCATATATCAATTTGCGCTTGTTTGTCATTCATCAAAACCTACACATAAGAACACGTTTTAATATAAAGCCTTGAAAACGTGTTTCCAACAATAATGATAAAAGATGTTAATGAGCAAGGAAATTAAGTTAGAATTCACTTACCAATCGGTTAGAAGGAGGAAAGTTGTTTGGAAATCACCTCTTAGGTTTTGGGTTTTTGGAAAGTGGAAAAATGACTGAAATTGTTGAACTTATATATCTTTCTGAGGGCCTGGCGCGGACCGCACAAAAATGTGTTTGCGGCCGCGCGGAGTGGGGAAAACTTGGATCCCTCTAAACCCTCCCAGCGCGGACTGCACTGTTTTGGTGCGCGGCCGCGCTAGTCATCCTAAAATTTCCTTGCCTCAGACCTAGCCACGCGGACCGCACTGTTTTGCATCGCGGCCGCGCGTATCTTGCGCGGACCGCACAGAAATGATAGCGGCCGCGCTGGTGTCTGCAATACCTAAAATGTTTTTCCTCTTAGTGAAAACCATCTTGGATCACCTCCGAATCACTCCAGAGCCCTCGGGGCTCCCGACAAATTCTACACACTAACTCAATAACATCCTACAGACTTACTCGTAGGATTCAATCACCAAATGAACATCATTTACTTATAATCAAACCTCAAAACACATGATTTCTTACAAATTCCCATAAAACTCTTCTTTCTCATTTCCAAGTCCGAAACACGTCAAATGACGTTCGTTTTCAACCAAACTTTACAGATAGTGCCTAACGCTCATATAAGATAAGTACCGGGCGTTGCACCAGAATACGAGCATGATACCATTACATTTGATCAAATCTTTTTTTCATTTTCCTTAAACATTTTGGGAAAACAATTTCACTAAAAAAATTCCGTACTCAGGCCTGGGACCTCGGATTTCGATTCCGAGAATACGCCCGGGTCCCATATTTTTCTACCGATCCTCTAGGACCGCCACATCACGGGTACGAGTTCATTTTCCCAAAATGTTGACCAAAGTCAACTATATCAATATTATTGTCAAAATTCAGAGTTCTTAACACAGAATTCAAGTATTTCTACATAAAAATTTTTGGCTTCGCGCCCGGACTGTGCATGCAAATCGAGGCAACAAAATAAGAGGTTTTTAAGGCCTCGAAAGCACAAGAAAAGGAAAATTACGGTGAAGACCCTTTGGGTTGTCACATCCTCCATCTCTAAAACAACTGTTCGTCCTCGGACGGACAAAAGAAGAAGTACCTGAGTCGGAGAATAGATGGGGATAACGGCACCGCACATCAGACTCGGACTCCAAGACTGCCTCAAGAGGCTGACCTCTCCACTGGACACGCACTGAAGGTAAACTCCACGACCTCAACTGTCGAACCTGCCAATTTAAAATAGCCACCGGCTCCTCCTGATATGACAGATCCTTGTTCAATAGGACAGTGCTGAAATCTAACACGTGGGCGGGATAGCCATGATACTTCCGAAGCATGGATATATGAAAAACTGGATGCACGACTGACAAGCTAGGCGGCAAGGCAAGTCTATATGCCACCTTCCTCACACGGTCAAGAATCTCAAATGGGCCAATAAACCTAGGGCTAAGCTTGCCCTTCTTCCCGAATCTCATCACACCCGTCAGAGGCAATACACAGAGCAATACTCACTCACCAACCATGAAAGCAATATCCCTGACCTTACGATCTGCATAACTCTTCTGTCTAGACTGAGCTGACTGAAGTCTGTCCTGAATGATCTTGACCTTATCCAAGGCCTCCTGCACTAAATCTGTACCCAATAACCAAGCCTCTCCCGGCTAAACCATCCGACTGGGCACCGACACCGCGTACCATACAACGCCTCATACTGAACCATCTGAATGCTGGATTGGTAGTTGATGTTGTAGGCTAACTGCTAAAGGCAAAAAATGATTTCACGAGCCTCCAAAATCAATAACGCAGGCTCGGTGCATATCCTCAAGAATCTCAATGGTCCTCCCGGACTGACCGTTCGTCTGGGGGTGAATTGTTGTACTCAACTGAACCTGGGTTCCCAACTCATGTTGTACCGCTCTCTAGAAATGCAATATAAATTGCGGACCTCGGTCCAAAATAATAGATATGGTCAGCCCATGAAGGCGAACGATCTCTCCGATATAAATCTCAGCATATCTCAAGGATGAATGGTGGTGGCAACTGGAATAAAATGCGCTGACTTGATCAGCCTATCAACGATAACCCATACAGCATCAAACTTCTTCCTAGTCATCGGAAGGCCAGTAACAAAGTCCATGGCGATTCTCTCCCACTTCCACTCGGGAAGCTAAATCCTCTGAAATAACCCACCGGCCTCTGATGCTCGTACTTAACCTACTGACAATTCAGACAACGAGCCACATATGCAACAATTTCTTTATTCATCCTGCGCCACCGGTAATGTTGTCTCAAATCCCAATACATCTTCGCGGTGCCCAGGTGAATAGAATACCAAGAACTGTGGGCCTCCGCTAAGATTGACTCCCGAATACCATCAACATTTGGCACACAAACTCGCACCTGCAATATCAATACGCCATCATCTCCTAAGCTCATTTCCCTGGCACCTCCCCGCTGCACCGCATCTCTCTAGACACACAAATGGGGATCATCAAACTGCCGCTCCTGGATATGCTCCATTAATGGCGAACGAGCAAACATGCATGCTAACACCCAGCTGGGCTCGGAAATATCCAACCTCACAAATCTATTGGCCAAAACTTAAACTTCCAAGGCAAGCGGTCTCTGACTGACCGGAATATAGGGGAGATTACCCATGCTGGCGGACCTCCTACTCAATTCATCGGCTACCACATTGGCCTTCCCCGGGTGGCATAAGATAGAAATATCATAGTCTTTCAATAACTCCAACCACCTCCACTGTCTCAAATTCAACTCTTTCTATTTGAACAAGTACTGATGGCTCTTGTGACCCTTGTACACCTCACACGTCACACCATACAAAATAATGCCTCCAGATATTCAACGAATAAACAATGACTGCCAGCTCTAGGTTATGGACTGGATAGTTCATCTTGCGGATCGACTGCCTCGAAACATGTGTTATGACCCTGTCACTCTGCATCAACACTGCGCCATCCCAATCCGGGAAGCACCACAATAAATAGTATAAGGTCCTGATCCCGTGGGAAAAACCAATACCGGTGCGGAAAACTATCTTAAGGACACCGAATGCCCTAATCCTCAACTGGTGGTAACCAGATTCCAAATTTATCCTTGAAAAGAACATCTTGGTGCTCTGAATCTGATCGAACCATATCCTCATTGAACAATCCTTCTTCTTCACAGTAACATCGGTGTGCCCCAAGGCGAAATTCTGGGCCTAATGAAACCCTTATCAAGCAAATCTTGAATCTCTTTCTTTAACTCTCTCAACTCTGGCGGGGCCATGCAATACGATGAAATGGAAATATGCCGAGTGACCGGCGCCAGATCAATATCCCTGTCAGGCGGCATGCCCGACAGATCTGAAGGGAAAACATCGGGGAAGCTCCCAAACAATAGGAACTGAACCAACGGAAGGAACCTCTGCGTTGGAGTCGCGACCATACGCCAATCGAGCTAAACACCCCTTCTTATCCATGCGTCGAGCCTTCGCATACAATATCACATTGCAGGTCGAATGATCTAAAATCCCTCTTCATTCTAAATGGGGAAAATCTGATAAGGCCAAGGTCACGGTCTTGGTGAGACAATCCAAAATATCATGGCACGGGGACAACTAATCCATCCCCAATATAATGTCAAAGTCCACCATATCTAAGAGCAATAAGTCGATTGGGGTCTCAAGACCCTCAAAAACTACCACTGATGAACAATGAACTCGGTCGACCACTACAGAAGCCCACCGGTGTAGACATATATACATGAATACTCAAGGCTTCACTAGGCATAACCAAATAGGGTGCAAACTAATATGACGCATATGAATACGTTAATCCATGGTCAAATAGCACTGAAGAATCTCTAATACAAATCAGAATGGTACCTGTGATCACAACATCTAATGACTCGGCCTCAGGCCTGGCCGACAAAGCATAACAACGGGGCTAACCCACTCCTCCCTAAACTGTGTCTCTGGGACAATATACTACGGGCTGACCCCTGCCCCTGGCAGTCTGAGCTCCTCTTCTATGCTCCCTACCTCCACCTCTATGGCCTCTACCCCCGCCTCTAGCTGACTGGGCGGCATGTGGATCACCTGCTGCCTGAATCATGGGACGAGGACCCTGCTGTTGTGAACTGCTGGAAGCTCGAGGGCAATACTTGGTAATGTGCCTCAGGTCGCCGCAAGTGAAGCAAGCCCTCGTTTGCTATGAATATCGAAACGGTTGTGCACTAATAGCCGCCGATGGTGAAATGAAGAGCTGCTGGGCGAAATACTACGATTGAAAACTGCGACCTCTTGGAGTACCATGAGAAGCCTGGAGGGCTGACTGGAAGGGCCTTGGGGGTTGGCCTCTGTCATGTGAATCCTTACCTCCAGATGAGGTACCACTGAATCTACCAGAATGTCAAGGCCTCTTATCAGACCCCTGACCACCTCCCTAAGAAAGTGCCATCTCTATCCGGCGGGAGCCATCCGCCGCCTCCTGAAATGTAACCTCACTCCCGGCGCTCATGGCCATCTGAACAAGGAGCTGAACCACCCCATCCACAAACCTCTTCACCCTATCTCTCTCGGTGGGGACTATCACAATAGCATGACGTGCGAGATCAATAAACCGAGTCTCATACTGCGTAATTGACATAGAGCCATGCTGGAGGTGCTCAAATTACCTGCGAAGGACATCCCTCTGAGTAACTAGGAGAAACTTCCCTAGAAATAGCTCGGAAAATGGATCCTGGGTCAATGATGGAGACTCTGCTGGCCTGGCTAAACAGAAATCACTACACCAAGTCTTGGCGACTCCTGCGTGGCGAAAAGTGGCAAATTGACCCCATTGGTCTCTAAGATACCCATGGTATGAAGGACCTCATAACAGCTGCATATGAAGTCTTGGGGGTCCTCTGTAGAAGTGCCGCTGAAAGTGGTGGTGAAAAGCTTGTGAGAACCGATCAAGTCTCCATAAAGCATCCGAAGACATGGCCGCTCCATCTCCGACCTGAGCGGTAATACATGTCTGAGCTTCCACTGCGGGCTGAATCACTAGATCCTGAGTCCGGGGAGCTACCTGCTCCGGAGTGCGCGTAGCAGGAGTCTCAACCCCTCATCCAGCCTGAGAGGTGGCTGGTGCTACCGGTAGTAAGCTCGTTCTGGTGATAGTGTCCATTCAACCTGCTATACGGTCGAGAGCATACTGGAGATCCGGGGAAAACATAACCCCTCATGGGACCTGAGCTAGGCCCAGTGGAGCTGCTGGGGCTGGAACCTCCTCATCCAAGTCAGTATGAGGCTCCACCACTGAAACTGCTGCCCGAGGCTACCACGGCCTCGGCCTCGGCCCCTGCCCCTCGCAGGAGCTGCTGCACAGTAGAAGAAGATGCACGTGTTCTCACCATCTGCGAAAGAATAGAGTAGAACGACAATCAATATTTGAGAAACAGAATCGCACGACAAGAATGAACAAAGTGATATTTTCCTAACTCTGTAGCCTTTGGGGGATAAATGCAGACGTCTCTGTACCAATCCTTCAGACTCTACCGAGCTTGTCCGTGAGTTGTGAAACCCAAGTAACCTAGTTCTCTCATACCAACTTGTCACGACCCATATTTCCCACCATCGGGAGTCGTGATGGCGCCTACTATCGGAGCTAGGCAAGCCAACTTAATCATACCTTCTTAACTAATCTTTCAACAAGATAATAATAAAAGCAATAATTTCAAGCAGAAGTCTTAATATAATATTAAATGAAAGAAAAATGTAGAAAAGTTAACATCATCCTCTACCCAAGATTTAGTGTCACAGTACTCACGTACTACTACAAAATACTACAAATAAGAGTTTGAAAGATAATACATAAGGAATCTGTTTCGATACAATGAAAACAAACAGAAATGAAGTAGAAGAGACTCAGGGCTCGCGAAAACCTACGAACTACCTAGAAGTCTCTGGACTGAAGGAACGCTCCCAAGTTACTGTTGCGGTCTGTAAGCTGTCTCCTGACTTGTGCACAAATGGGCACAGAAGTGTAGCATCAGCACAACCGACCCTATGTACTGGTAAGCGCCTGGCCTAACCCCGGCAAAGTAATGACGAGGCTAGATAGGACCTACTGCAATTAACATGTGCAAATATGATATACAAGTACGGGAAAGAAACAATAACAAGATAACACAAGCACAAATGGGAGGGGACATGCTATCGGGGAGTACTGGATGAAAATGGAACATCAGAAACAATAGCAGATCTATTCCATGTTTTAGTGATACACATACCTACACTGGATGGCGCACCACATGATCGCAAAATGTATAATCTGAGTAGACGGTGCGCCACACGATTATATGTGTTGTATATTAGTGGACAGCGCGCCACACAATCCCGTAATGCATTATATAAGTGGACGGCGCGCCACACGATCTCATAATGTAGTATACAAGTGGACACCGCGCCACACTTACCCATATTATCCGTGCACAATGTCACCGGCATCTCAGGCCATTAACAATAAGTGGGCAACATGCCACACGGTCCCATTATGTAATATATAAGTGGACGGTGCGCCACACGCTCCCGTAATGTAATGTATATGTGGACGGCGCGCCACGCGCTCCCGCATTCTCCGTGCACAATGTAACCGGCATCACATGCCAATAACAATTATCAGTATAAGATGTGGGTAGCACCCCACACGATCACGTGTTTTAATTCATAAGTGGTTGGCCTGCCCCATGATCCCGTAATATAATTGAATAACTCTAACAATCTCTCCAAAGGGGGTCCCATTAAGGAAGCTCATCAATATATCAATTAAACCCGGCATGGGTACAGCTAACATCCCCAAATATCCCGGCAAGGGAGAAATTAATAGTGACAACCTACTCGTCCCGGCAAGGGAAAACAATTCAACAATAAGTCCCGGCAAGGGAAAAAACCACGGTTCCTTCGTTAACTCATCTACTTCTCAACTATCACTTCATAACTCATTTACCAAGTAATTAACTCAATTGTTTCACCTCTTTGAATTTAAAAGCAATTACGACTCACGGTCATGCTAGACTCGAGCGCATAGGTAACCCACCATACTTATACACCGACTCCACATAGCACATAGCAAATATTATCCTAGTCCCATTCCCTCAAGCCAAAGTTAGATCAAACACTTACCTCGGTCCGAAAATAGCAAATCAAGCCTATAACACCGCTTTTCCTCTAGAATCCGACTCCGAACCAATGATATCTAGATACAAATTACCCAAACGTATCAACAAATGCTAGTTAAAACCATTTGAATGCATAAGAATGATTTTCCAAAGTTTTACCCAAAAATTTCAAAAATGTCCCCGGGCCCACGTGGTCAAAACCCGAGGATCGAACCAAGTCCGGGTTACCCATTTCCCCACGAGTTCATATATGTAATTGATTTTAAATCAGACCTCCAATCGGGGTCTAACTCCCTAAATTTTGAAAAACTTAGGTTCCACTCCAAACCCCCAAATTCTCATTTGTGAAAACCATTGATTGAGGTTGAAATAATGTTAAAAGATGTTAATGAGCAAGGAAATTAAGTTAGAATTCACTTACCAATCGTTTAGAAGGAGGAAAGTTGGTTGGAAAATCGCCTCTTAGGTTTTGGGTTTTTGAAAAGTGAAAAAATGACTGAAATTGTTGAACTTATATACCTTTCTGAGATGTGTTGCGGCCGCGCCGAGTGGGGAAAAGTCGGGTCCCTCTGAACACTCCAAGCGCGGAACACACTGTTTTGGTGCGCAGCCGCACTGGTCATCCAATTTTCCTGACCTCAAACTCAGCCACGCGGACTGCACTGTTTTGCATCGCGGTCGCGCGGCTTCAGCGCGGACCGCACAAAAATGATTGAGGCCACGCTGGTGTCTACAATACCTGAACTGTTTTTCCTCTAAGTGAAAATCATCCCGGACCACCTCCGGATCACTCCCGAGCCCTCGGGGCTCCCGACCTATCCTACACACTAACTCAATAACATCTTACAGACTTACTCATGTGATTCAATCGCAAAAATAACATCATTTACACATAATCAAACCTCAAAACACATGATTTCTTCCAAATTCCCATAAAACTCTTATTTCTCATTTCCAAGTCCGAAACATGTCAAATGACGTCCGTTTTCAATCAATCTTTACAAATAGCGCTTAACGCTCATATAAGACTAATACCGGGCATCGGAACCAGAATACGAGCCCGATATCATTACTTTTGATCAAATCTCATTTTCATTTTTCATTAAACATTTCCAGAAAACAACTTCATTGAAAAAATTCCGTACTCGGGCTTGG
The DNA here is from genome assembly GCA_034376525.1 of Nicotiana benthamiana. NCBI lineage: Eukaryota > Viridiplantae > Streptophyta > Magnoliopsida > Solanales > Solanaceae > Nicotiana > Nicotiana benthamiana. The sequence continues at coordinate 26,523,419 of CM067335.1, forward strand.
GACGTCAGAACTCGATTTCGGGATTACGCCCGGGTCCCATATTTTTCTACGGACCCTCTGGGACCGTCACATCACGGGTCCGGGTTCGTTTACCTAAAATATTGGCCAAAGTCAACTATATCAATATTATTATCAAAATTCATTGTTTTTAACACAGAATTCAAGTATTTCCACATGAAAAATTTTCGGCTTCGCTTCCGGACTGTGCATGTAAATTGAGGCAACCAAATAAGAGGTTTTCAAGGCCTCAGAAGCATAAGGAAAGGGAGAATTGCGGTGATGACACTTTGGGTCGTCACACGAGACTTCAGCCAAAAGTACGAACAAGTCATATGCCACTATCCAAACGTTACCCATCTCAAAGCACCTACAAAAATATCGTATCAGTCAAATGAGATCGAATTCAAGCCCAAGGTTCCAAAAACATCTGAATTTCAGTTTTGATAAATAAAAGTCTATCAAACATCGGTCGAATGACCTGAAACTTTGTACACACGTTACAAATAACAAAACAGACCTATTCCAACTTCCGGAATTTCATCCCGACACCTATATCAAAATCTCACCTATCAACCGAAAAAAGTCAAAATTCTAATTTTGCCAATTCAAGCCTAAATCTAATCCGGACCTCCAAAACACATTCCGATCACGCTCCTAAGTTCCAAATCACCTAACGAAGCTAACCAAATCATAAATATTCCAATCCGAGATCATATACCAACAAGTCAAAACTTGGTCAAATCTTTCAAATTTTGAGCTTCAAACTGAGAACTGTTCTTCTAAATTCATTCTGATTATCCTGAAAACCAAAACCGACGATTTACATAAGTCATAATACATCACAAGGGGCTAGTCATGCTCGAGAACTGACGAGCGAAGCGCAAAAGCTCAAAACGACCGATCTGATCGTTACAATTTAGTTGAAATATTGAATTAGAATTAATAATAAAAACAACGGTTGCTTATGGAGTAAAAATAAAAAATAAAAATACGTCACAAATTCAAATTCTAATAAATAATAGAAAATAAGATTTAACAATAAAAAGAATGAAGAAGAATACTTAATTATTTATACAATGCTATTCATCTCTTATTTTTGAGAGAATAGATAGCTTAGCAAGAAAAAGAGAAAAGATGGAGGGAAAAAGAAGAGGAAAAGGGATATTAATGTTAAGATGTGAATTACCCAACAATCACCCTCAATAATGTCAATCACATGATTAAATAGTTCAACTTCATTTTTTATATGGATCTTGTACATTTTAAGCTTAAACTAATTGTAATATTTTTATGAAAGAAACTAACCATAGTACCCACTATTAATAAAAAATTAAAGCCTTAAAAATGGGAACTTAAAAGTCATTATTTCAGTACTGGCTTGGCATCAGCAGGCACTAAAGAGAAGTAGCGAAGGTGAAGGATACTACTGTTTAATGAGAATATCGATTTGGTTTTTTCTATTTTTTTACTGCACGTTCTTTACATTTTAACATTTGTAGTTTATTTTATCTACATTTTACACAGTAAAATCATAAAATATCAAGCAGAATAGAATTTGATGTCTTTGATTAAAGGAGAATTTTTCTTTTATCATTCCATTTACTTCCTTTGATAGTATACTTTGATTAGTATCAGAACAGGATACATGCATCACGTGTTTATACAATTTGTCGTAATTAAATAATTTAATAAGATACAAATATATATTAATTAATCATAATGAAGTGAAAGAACATAATTTGTAAATACATATATATTGGATGCAATCAATTCTCGTAAGTTCTTATAGGGAAATTTTGTGAGCGATACCTAACACCTTTCCGAGGGTCAACCAAGTTCCTTACTCTAAATCTCTGCCGCAGACCAATATCGAGTCAACAAAGTGTTCTTAAGGGGATTACGTTGGTGATTTGGCATACGCTAATTCAATGTCAAGTGACGCCTCTGCATGAACTCTAAATTTGCATGTGTTATGCCCTAATTATCTGTGTCATTTTACCTAACTGATTGCTTAATATTATGGATTGTCTGTCAATAAGCCTAGTTATCTTGAGATTGTTGTACTTCATCTGATTGAGTCCTTGAATTTGTCATGCATGAATATCACCAAAGATAATAAATATAAAAGGAGAATATTGGAGTAACTGTATAATTATTGTTTCGATTTATGTGTCACTAATTCGAACCATGATAGCAGCCATCAATTTTTTCATTAGGATAAATTATTTATATTATACCTCTCTGAAATGTGACTCTTCTTCCAATCCTAAATAAATACAAAATATGTTGTGCACCAAACCACTTAAGTTTTTCCTAACAGATAAGAAAGAAAGCTGAAGATTAGGCATTGAGACTTTGAGGGAAATTAAACACTTCACGTGGAAAGATTCATTAGATAGGAGGGGGTGGTGGGTATATATTTGGTAAATACCAACCAAATGAAAAACGCTTAGCCTTATTTTATTTTATTTTTTTAAAAAAAAAAATATAAACAAAGAAAGATAGATCTGTTAGGTTGGCGTCTTGAAGGTTTCATCAAAAGGTATCCTATGCACGTTCGAGAGTGATTTTCTAAGTTTGGAATTCTATGCCTAACTATTTAAATAAACAAATAAATTACAGGGTCAAATTATTGATGTTTGTTATTTTTAATCTTCGTCAACTTCAAAGACAGTAGTTCATTTAATTACAAGAAATACAAATAACAAAAGCTACTTAATCTCGCAAAAAATCAAATTTTAGTCAAAAATATAATTTACATCTATCGTGTAATAATTTTAGACTAACAGTACAGTTTAACCTATTATAGCTGATATATATGTCGGTCATATTTTGCTAGTTGATAATTTTGTGATTCATAGACAATTATTTATACGTATTTTCTAGATGATCTAATATTGTATTTTTCAAATATTTATGAGTATATAAAAGTTAAATTATGTGGTCTATAGGAAAAGAAAAGAAAAGAATAAATGGATAGCAGCATTTGAAGAGATTGGCCCCAGTTGGAATGACTTATTTTCTTCTGTTAAAGCATGTTGCACGGGTTGACAACTTCACATATACGTGCTCATTATTTGGTTCTTGGTTTAGTAGCTAGTTAGACATTAAAGAGGGAGTGAAAAATTTTCGATTTCTTAAAATTTTGACCAGTTAAGTAACACTCAGTGAATTTTAAGTACAAAGGACAGGTTCTTTGTACGGGTTCAGACTACTCCTGTAATAAATAAGATATGATAATTTTTTTGTGAAAAATCGACTTGCTTAACATAGTAAAAATTATGAATTACCTTTGTACAATTTCTCCAAAAAAAAATTCACTAAAATAAATAAGCAATTTCAGGTTAAAAACTAATAGAATATTATTTGGATGGCCGCTAGACATGTTGAAAGAAGGTATACAAGCAGAACTAGGTCCTTCAACATAATGCAATCAATCCAATATAGTTATATTATTTCTTAATCATCAAAACCAAAAGTCAACATATATATTAGTCCAAGTCAGAATGTTGCAAAGAGTATTGGCTTGCTCTAGAATTTTAACTTAAAATGCTTGATTACCTCCAAGATGAAAAGAAGAACATGTAATATGTAGGAATGACAACTGGCGGTCCGGGTACGAGGTGGGGCGGCTTTGACCTTCTGTAAGGCAGCGCGAGTCTGACCTTGCACGAGTGCAGGGCGAAGCGCGGCGTGTTGAAACATTTTCTTAAAAGAACTAATGCAATGGGGTGAGGCGGGGTGGGGCGGGTTGCGGGTTTCTTTGGCTATGAGTTGGATTTTCATTCTGTCACGACCCGGATTTTTTAGGTCGATGCCTCAACAGGCTGACCTCTCAACTAAATACGAACAGAAGGGAAACTCTTCGATCTCAACTGACGAACCTGCCGGTCTAGAATAACTATATGTTCCTCCACACATGACAAGCCCAACTGGACAATGTTGAAATGTAACACGTGGGATGGATCGCGTGATACTTTTGAAGCATGGACAGATGCAATACTGGATATACGGCTGATAAGCTCGGCGAAAATGCAAGTCTGTAAGCCACCTCTCCCACTCGATCAAGAATTTCAAACGGGCCAAAGAACGTAGGGCTAAGCTTTCCTCTCTTCCCAAATCTCATCATGCCATTCATAGCCGACACCCGAAGCAATATCCGCTAACCGACCATGAATGCCAAATCACAAACCTTACGGTCCGCATAATTCTTTTATCTGGACTGAGTTGTACGAAGCCTATCCTGAATGATTCTGACCATATCCAAGGCATCCTGTACTAGATCAGTACCCAACAACCGATCCATTCTTGGCTCAAACAATCCAACCGGCGACCGACATCGCCTACCATGTAAAGCCTCATAGGGAGCCATCTAGATGCTCGACTGATAGCTATTGTTGTAGGTAAACTCCGCTAAATACAAGAACTGATCTCACGAGCATCCAAAGTCAATGACACAAGCTCGGAGCATATCCTCCAAAATCTGAATAATACACTCGGACTGCCCGTCCGTCTGAAGATGAAACGTTGTGTTCAACTCAACCTGTGTACCCAAGGCGAGACACTAGGTCTAATGAAGCCTTTATCAACAAAGTCTTGTAACTGTTCCTTCAACTCTTTCAACTTATGTGGGGCCTTACAATATGGCAGAATATAAATAGGTTGGGTGCCCGGAGCCAAATCAATGTAGAAGCCAATATTCATGTCGGGTGGCTTACCAGGCAGGTCTGAAGGAAATACCTCAGAAAACTCACGAACATCAAGCACAGAATCAATTGAAGGAAACTCGGGTAGAATCACGAACATATGCAAAATAGGCCGAAAACCCCTTCCCAACCATACGCTGAGCCTTCATATACGAGATAAAACTGCGGGTAGAATGAACAGGAGTCCCTCTCCTTTCTAAACGAGGCAACCTCGGCAAAGCTAATGTCACAGTCTTGGCATGACAGTCCAAGATAGTGTGGTAGGTGATAACCAATCCATCCCCAATATGACATCAAAATCAACCATGTCCAAAAGTAACAAATCTACTCGAGTCTCAAGACCCCCAATCACAACAATACATGAACGACAGACACGATTTACCACAATAGAATCACTCACCGATGTAGACACATATACAGGAGCATCCAAAGAATCGTAGGCATGACCAAATACGGTACGAAATAAGATGACGCATAGGAGTACATAGATCCCCGATCAAATAGAACTGAAACATCTCTACTACAAACCAGAACAATACATGTGATAACTGCATCAGAAGCCTCAGCCTCAGCCTCAGGCCTGGCTGGAAGAGCATAACATCGGGGCTGAGCCCCACCACTCTTGAACTATATCTCAGAGATGGCCTGCTGCTCGCTGGCCTCCACCTCTTGCTAGCTGAGCGGGCTGATCGAGTCCCTCAATGAACCTCTTCAATCTCTCTCTATCTCTCTATCTCTCTATCTCTCTTTATCTCTCTCTCTCTCTCTCTCTCTCTCTCTCTCTATCTCTCTCTCTCTCTCTCTCTCTCTCGGAAGTATAAGAAGAGCATGACGGGCCTAACTAATAAACATGATCTCGTACTGAGTAACAGTCATAGAACTCTGGTGGAGACGCCCAAACTGCCTCCGATAGTTCTCTCTCTGAGTGATAGGAAGAAACTTCTCTAGAAATAGTAGAGAAAACTGATCTCAAGTCAAAGCTGGTGACCCAACTGGTCTGGCCAAACAATATCTTTCCACCAATCCTTGGCGGATCCAGATAAGCGAAAAACAGCAAAGTCGTCCACATTAGTCTCCACTATCCCCATGTTCCTGAGAACCTCATGAAAACCATCTTAATAATGGGATCCTTAGAAGATGAACCGCTGAAGGTGGTAGTCAAGAGCTTGGTAAAACCTATCCAACCTCCAAAAAGACTCTGAAGACGTAGTTGATCTAACACTGGTCTATGCTGTTGTTCGGCTGAAGAAGCGGTACGTGACTTCACCATTTGTGAAAGGACAAGAGTAGAGATTTAAATTTACCATTGAGAGAACAAAATCGCATGGCGGAAAAGAATAGATGTGAAGTTTTTTCCTAACTTTGTAACCTCTAGGGGATAAATACAGACATATCTGTACCGGTCCCTCAGACTCCACTAAGCTTGTCCATGAATTGTGAAACCTAAGTAACCTAGAGCTCTGATACCAACTTGTCATGAACCAAATTTCCCAGGTCGATGCCTCAACAGGCTTACCTCTCCACTAAACACGAACAGAAGAGAAACTCTTCGACCTCAGAAAGGGGTGGGCATATATTGGTTAAAACCGATAACCCGAACCGTTAAATTTTATTGGGTTATTGATATTGGGTTGTTGGATTAATGATCGGTAATGGGTTAAATTTTTTTATTGGGTTATCGGTTCGGGCTCGATTTTGGCAATCATGTTATTGGGTAACAAACCAATAAGGATTAACTAATTTAGTAGTTTACCTTAAGTATATACATACTAGGGTTTTATAATGCATAGTTCACTATTTGATTTCCCTATTCTTTCTCAGTTTCTCCACCTCACGCCCTCACCAGCCAGCCTGTCAAGACTCAAGTCGACGTCAATCGCATCATGCCCTCACGAGTCAGCCCCTCAAGACTCAGGTCGGCATCAGTCTCATCTCTCTGCTTCTTTCTTTAACTCTTTAGTCGCATCTTCACTGCAGTTCTCAGATCCATCATATTCTTTAGTCGCATCCTCACTTCACTCTTCAGCCGCATTTCTCAGCTTCATCTTGATTCTTCGGGTAAGTTTTTAGTTGTTTCATCTTCATCTTTTTCTTAGTTTGTTTGAAAGGATTCTGGCTCTGCATTTTTTCTTAATTTGTTTGAAAGTTGAAGCAAGAATTATCGTGTGCTTTAACTGTGTAGCTGTTACAAAGTTATGTTGTGTCAGTTCTTATATTGTATTTCATAACTAATAAACTTGTAATTGTTATTCATTTAGATCCTTTGTATTTGCAGAAAGTGGCAAAGTAAAAATATGACTGATATTCTATTTTTTTGTCACTGACTGATATTGGGATTTTTGTTTATATTTTTTGGGTTGAAGAATGAAACATAGAATTTTTGGTTAGTGTTTATTTTATTGGATGTTTCATAAATTTATATTCTTGTGAAATAGAACAGTTCTAAAAAGAGTTTTAGCAAAACAGTTCATAAAATATTATAAAACTATTTTAGCAAAATAATTTTATACCGAAATTGTTTTATACATTGCGAAAAAATTATATACATTGCAAAATTATTTTAGTTGTTTTATCATATCTGGGAAACCGATAACCGAATCGATTATGATCGATAACTGAATAACCGATAACCGATAACCAATATCTTATCGGTTTGGTTATCGGGTTATGATAATTGTAAATCGTTAACCGATAGGAAAAATAGATAATATTCATAACCGAACCGAACAGACCGATGCTAACCCTTAATCTCAACTGACGAACATGCCGGTCTAGAATAGCTACCGATTCCTCCTCATATGACAAGTCCCTGTCCAACTTGACAGTTCTGAAATCTAACACGAAGGGTAATGTCATGCCGCATGATGTACAATTCCGTGTCGATTATATTAATTTTATGGCGGGGACGAGAGTAAAAGAGCGAAGGGTGATGCCGTACAAATTATATTGATTCTTATGGTGAGGACAAGAGTAAAAGCATAAAGAGTGATGCCGTGCACTTGTTTGATTTTCCTGATTCGTGCTGATAATTGAGTTATGGTGTTCTTTACGTTTATTTACTGATTTTCTGTTGTTACTTAATTTTACTGTGATGTTATTGATTCCCTTGCCCAAATTACTTTGTGATTATTGTTTGGGTGAGAAAGAGTGTAAGTACGAAGGGTGATGTCGTGCATGATATTTGTGAGAGAGTGTTAAATCACGAAGGGTGATGCCGTGCATGTTATTTGTGAGAGAGTGTTAAAGCACGAAGGATGATGCAGTGCACTTGTCTTTGATTTCCTGAGTTTTATTGATAACTTAGTTATGGTTTCTCTACATTTAGCTGTTGGTTTTCTATTGACACTTGTTGTACCTCGCAACATGATTTCCCTGCTTATTTTCAATTGAACTGTGGTGATCCTTATATTTACTTGTTGTTCTTCTGTTATTATTCGATGTCCCCGTAGCATGATTCCTCCCTTTCATCCTTAACTGTACATTTTTGTTTTTATTTTCCGTTATATATGATTTAACTGCACAGGTTTATTTGGTAGTCTGGTCCTAGCCTCGTCACTACTTCGCCGAGGTTGGGCTAGGCACTTACCAGCACATGCAGTCGGTTGTGCTGATACTACACTCTGTACTGTGTGTAGATCTCGGTGCAATAACTTTTGAATCTTAGCTTTGGATTGCAGCCTTCTGTCCATTCGGAGATCCGAGGTAGTCCTGCAGGCGTCCACATGCCTTGGCGTCTTCTTCTATCCCATTTTTCCATTTCTTTTATGTATTTCGGAGAAAGTGTTGTAATAACTCTTTCGGACCTTTATTTTTAGTATTCCTAGACAATCTGTTAAATTGGTAAACCAGTCTTTGGTAATTTACATATGGATTGGTATTGGCATCTTTATTAATATTTTATGTTTCAGTCTTTCGCTTTTAATTTCCGTTGTTTACATAACGTTGGCCCTTAATTGTTAAAGGATTAAAAATGGGAAAATGATAAATAATTCAAATGGTTGACTTGTCTAACTTTCACTAGTAGACACTATCACGATTCCCGCTGATAGAAAATTCGAGTCGTGACACAGTCACTCCTTGATTTAATGTTTACTTAAATCAACCTCTCCAAGATGGATTAGTAGTTGATATTCTGATAACTTAGCATTAAAATTAACAATAAACAAGATTGATTGCGTAGAAGGGCCTATGATGCACACACACATATAGCTTCCTCTTTTTTTTCTTTTTTCTTTTTTGTGAAAAAAAATCTTACTGTATAATATCTCTAAAACCTTAAATTTGAATTCTTGTTAATTGACTTGTGCTACCACTCTGGAGGTTCTAGGAACTTTCAGATTTCTTGCTCTCCATATAGCATAGGTCACTGCTGCCAATACTGCCAATACAAAATACAAATGCACGTACACATGTAGTTGTATATTACGTGTTTTGTTTTCTACTGAATATGTACGAGTTCTTCAGTGGATAATTAATTTTAAAAAATGTACGAGTACTTAATTTTTTCTTACGGTGGGTAGTTATTCGTACTAATCTACGGGTATGCATATTGTACGTGTTCCATATCAATTAATACATAATATTTAAAAAATTATATTAAATAGTATTAAATACAATATTTAATCGAATAAAATAAAAATTCAAAAAAGTGTAAGCTCCTAAAATAATAAATGCAGATCTTATTTAACTAGCTCAATAAATGGGAAAAAAAAAAGTATGCTACAGAGCCTCATACACCTTATTGTGAATTTTTAGGACTAATTTGAAAATATCTTATGGGTATTATTGAATTACTATTACCACAGTTGTTAAAAGATTTATCAAATAACACAAGTTATAAATGCGTTGCTTAAGCTATCATACAAAAGAAACATACTAACAAAATCAATAAATTAAAATCTTCCGTATTGTTATAAAATGAAAGTAATTTAGTAAAATATAAACAAGAAATATAAACAACTTAGTGAAACATGAACAAGAAATGTAGATAGAGAGAAGGAAGAGATTTTCTTCTTCAATTGTGTGTAATTTCCTATCTATTACAAGGCCTTTATTAAAAAGTGAAGAAAATATGTCATGGAATATGTCATTCAACATACAAAATATGTCATTTAATATGTCATAAATCATTTGAAATGAAGATCATGAAAGAAGAGTAAATATCCACCATAAATTGCTATTTATAATAACATGTATCATATTGTTGCGTGTAACCTAATGGACACAAAGAATTTTGTCATCAATTGGATGCTAAAGCCTGAGAAATAGCACTTACTTCTCATTATTTCAGTGTCCCTACTTTTCGATATTTAATTAATTTATTCACCCTTTTTCTTCATAATATATAGAGCAAAATTAAGGAAATAAAAGTAACTTGTCAATTCCATAGTGCAAATGTACTTAAGCATCAAATTAGTGTATTCCTTTTTAAAAATAAATATGTATTTTCAATTGAATATTGTGGAAACGGGATTGAAAACTAGTTCACCGGGTGAGTTCCTGTCTTTCAAATTGAGATGGAGGTCCCAGCCCTCTTTTTTTGGCTTCGCGAGGCAAACACCTAGGGTTAGTTTTATATTAGTAAAAAAAAATACAACAATTAAAAAAAGTAAAATAAGGGGGACAATAGCATCGGTCTTGTTACCCGTATAATAAAACCGCGCTAAACCTTATCTGACAAATCCTATTGAGGCCAAAATAGCCTCATCTACTAGCAAGCGTTTAAGAAAAAAGAAGATGCACGGACCAAATATTGTATGATCTTCACAGAAATTATAAAATATTCTGTGATGATATTACATATAATACTTAATAAATGGAAGACTGAAATGAGGAAAGAATGAAATTGTTGTCCTTTCTTGGCCAAACTTGTGAAATTTTGAAATTGTAATTCTTTGTCATCAATGTCAAGGATTTCAAAATTCATGACTTATTTTTTGACCGGTTGGACGTTGTGAATGTAGTTGGTGCAGCCTCCTTTTGTTTCGAAGCTCTCATTGGAAGTCTCCTACCAATTGCTTCATCACTCATCTTGTCGTCCCAACTATTCTTTCTTGTGTGATGTTTCTTGTTACGTCCATTGTGCATGGTGATAAGTCTCCCTGTTTTGCTGCATTTGCGCGGCATTCTTGCAAAAGTGTATCCTCTTCTCTTTCTTCATATGTGTTCCTTCCCACATTTACTGGATTTGGCAAAAATTGGATTGTGCCTTGTGCCATCACAATATTTGCATGTTGTGGATTTGTCAATATTGTCTTTTCCAATGCATCCAGTATCATTCTTTCTTCCAACGTTATCTGCTTCCCAAAATTTGAAGTTGTTGAAACCTTTTGATCGTCTGAACTGGTAACTAATTTATTGGGACTGTTCTGGTGGTGCTGCATACTTGTTGTATGTAGTTGTAAAAATTTGTGTTGTTCAAAGGTTTAAGATGTCGCAACAGCTCCTAATCTCCTTGCATTCTGCTGTTGCTGCTGCTCACTATTATTAAAGGCATCATATTGAGTGTTTGTTAGCAGTTGCATTTGACTTGTGGTAGCACCTTTAGTCGACTGCTTGAGAGATGATTCTGCAGCTTGTACAGCCCTTCCTGATCCTGCAGTTGTAGTACTAGTAGAAGGTGAATATCTTGGGATGAATGCAGGAGAATTAAGGTTTAATTTGCGGTTTATTGATGTCCCTTGCGGTTTGACAGCATCCAAGTCCTCCCCTGCACTATCTTGATCAACCTCCTGGTCACTTTCTTCAGAAGAGTAACCAGGAAATTCGCCCCAGTCATCTTCATCATCCCCCTCCCGGTGTTCTTTCCAAAATTTTGATTTAGCAACTTTGTCCGTCATGTTTCAAGATGAGATCATGAGCTGTCTAGATGCTCCTTTAAATTCACTGCCCAAATGTGTAGCAAGGGGCTCAAAAAAATTTGGAGTGGAGCCAAGTTGTAAGTCATTTGTTCGAGGACATTGGTTTTGCATATTTGCAGACGATCCTTTCTTTGTAGGAGATTTTCTGTTGTTTACCACTTTCCAACCATCTCTTTTACTCTGTCCAGTTGTGTTACTGCCCAGATTTTGGACTTCAACTACAGGTACAATCTTTGAGGCCTTAGCCCCTGAGCACTGTCCCAAACTTGCTCGATCATTAGAGTTAATTTGCATAGGTTGCTCAGGTCGATCAACAGCCTCTTGTAAGTCAAAACTCTTCTTGACGTCACTAGTTTGGACAGTTGCAGCAGTGATTTGTTCCACAGATGCAACAGTTCGATGACTAACAGCACCATGAACTGAAGCATTTACAGCAGCTGTATGCAGAGAATTTGCATTATCCAAAACTGGATTTCCAGCCTGTGAAACTACCCCTTGCTGCTCATGATTCACAGTAGCAATTTCATAGCCTCCTTCATTCAACTGGGATCCTCTAGCAAGAGCATGATCAGCCTGCATTACACCAAGTGATGTTGCTACATCAGATGCACCAGAAGCAGCCATTCCAATATTTTGCCCTGTAGTTTCAATTGTATCAACTACTTTTTCTTTGTTAGGTCGATCAGCATCAGGAGCCAATGAGGCTGGGTGTGAGTTACTCTGCCCAGTTACATTTTGAGAACTCTTAGCAGTGACGCTTTCATCAATCTCATTCAATAGTTGTCTTAAATCCCCTCTGTATTTATCACCAGGGATTTGATGTTCCTCAATATGAGCATCGCCATTATTTTGTTCCAAAAGTAAAATGCAGGTAGTCTCATCATGACCTTGGCACTTACAACCATTACAATACAAAGGTGGTAATTTATCATAGACGATTTGCTGGAAAAATTCCAAAACATTTTCAGAATTTTTATCAATGCTTTAAACTCTCACACGAGTAGGGTGTTTGTCCATTAAGTCTAAAATCACTCTCACCTTAGCTATGCTAGGTCTGGACTTAGTTTGTATTGCCTTATCTATGGCAATTGATTTTCCTAATGCTGATGCGATAGATAACAAAGAAGGCATCGCGAACAAATCTGGAGAAAGATTCGGCATCGATATCCAAACCACTGCTTTTGTTGTTTCCTCCTTTGGATTATAACCAATCGTCCATGGAAATACACGATATTGATGTTGCACACCCTTATACAGCACATAATTAACTGATCGAGATAAGGCAATTACATAATCATCATAACAATCAAAGCTTAGGAGTAATTGTCTTGGTGCGAGTAAACCGATGATGCATCGACCTTTAACACCTAAGTGTTTGGGCAGCAGATCTCGTAGCTCATTCAGTTTTGGAGCTCCTGTAGATAGTTTCATCACTACTGACTGATGCAAGCCTTCCTCCACAGCAAATTGTTGTCGTTCCTCTATGGTAGAAATTACAGTAGGCTCACCATGAATGAACTGGACCGGTTTGAGTTTTGTAGATTTGCGATGTATGGGATCTGTTTTATTTTCGATTTGCTGAGCATATGTGAGTTTTGTTGATGGCTTTCCCTCAGCCAAAGGCTGGGGAGAGGACGATGCATCCATGGTTCTTAAAACTCCATCAAGATAAAAGCAAAAATAGAATACAAAACTTTATGACGATCTCAACCTTCGACCTCTCCGGACAGAACTCGAACCAGACCGGAACCACAGACAACACCTCGAAGATTGACAGCAGTTCTCGTTTTGTACTGGACGGGGAAGCTGCTAGAGCTAGGGACTGTTTGGTTGGTTCACGATCTGGAGAAGATGATGCAGCAACCTCGGCTGCTACTGCTGGTGGTGAACGGGACGGCGTTTTCCGGCTGGTTTTTGGGTTCCGGCTCTGTTTGCTTTTTCAAATTTTTTGGAGAGAGAGAAAAGGAATCCCCCAAACCTCATCAATAGGGTAACATTCCTTTTTCTTTTTCCCCCTTTTCAACCAAAGACTATCCAGGATTTTTAATTTGATGAGTTTAATTCTTATAATTTTTATCACTAAATTCACTATACAACTAACATTATGGGTTCAAAATGTATGTTATTTTATGAAAGTTTAATATATATATATATATATATATATATATATATATATATATATACTTCGTATTAAAATTATTGGGTTCAATTAAACTCGTATGTAAGCTCCGTATTAAAATTATTGGGTTCAATTAAACTCGTACTCGAATAGTTATATCCGCCCGTGTTCCCACCCCTGATATAGTAAAAGAAAATTAAAAAAAAAGTTGTGGAAACATTGTAGATAACAACTTGACAAAATTGGAAAAACTCTATGGTCTAATCAATTAATATTGACCGTAAGATGGAATTATACTGTCTTAGAGTAATGGGGGTTGTTCTTGGCTGTCTTCTGCCTCAAAAAGTAAGCAGTAAAATGTGATTAAAACTTTTCTTCTCTTTTCTCGTACAATATTTAAAAACTGAAACTTAGAATAATTGAATTAGCAGACATAGTAATTAAAAGACCTATCGAGCGATGGAGTTTAGTTTGGATTTACTGTTAAATAGCTTTCAATCCAAACTGACATTTGTTTAATCATTTAATATTAGAAATTGATTGATTTGATAAATTTATAATTACATCACATAAGCATCTTAAAGGGAAATCTCATCAATTCCGTAAACTCACTTGACTGACATGTTTGGACCATAAAATAATTTCTTTCATTCTAATTTATGTGATGTTATTTGAGAATTTTAAATTTTTATTTAATATAAATTATAAATATTTGTATTGTTATTAATCAGCTTATCAAAAATTAAATTTAAATTTAATTATTTTTAAATACAAGAGTATAATTTTTTTATAGAATAAATTTTATATATATAGAGAGAGAAAAAAGATGCTAAATGAACGTTTGGCAATCCCAAAAAGGTGCAATTCATGAATTTCAGATCAGACATATTAAAAATTTTAAAAAAAAAAAGGAAAGAGAGTTTCAGATCAGACAGATCTCACAATCACAGCTTCTGTTTTCCTATCTTGTCCCCTCAGCCACTTTTTTCCTCCCTTTTAAGTCTATCTTTTCTTCTTCCTTTTTTTTCTTTTTCTTTTAATCCTTCTCGGTAAAAATAAACCAATCTATTATGAAATTTATTTTTTTTCGAGCCGAGCGTCTGACTGCTTGTTTGGATGATTATTATCTATTATATCGTATCATATTATTACTTTAAATATATTATTTATTTTAATTTTTATTTAAATTTTATCGTATCGTTTCCTTAAATCTATTAATACGTAACGATAAAAAGTGTCACTTTATGGAACGATCGATTTGGTATGGTCACATCATTTCCTTATGTTTTCCTCTCATCTTGCCCTTCTTATTATTAAATAATTTTATTTTATCTTTTATTCTACCTTTTTATATAATAGTTTACATCGTACCTTATTTTTTTTATAGTATTGTAAGTTTATTTTTCATATTGGTGCATGGCATCATGAAACGATGACAAGCAATACAATCTATCCAAACATTATATACATCAAAATGATACATTACAATACTATAGAACACATTATAAAACGATACATAACAACCAACCAAGCAAGTTGTAACGGAAACACTCTCTTTATCCCATAAGATTTGTTGAGATTAGCAGCGATAGTGGTGATTAGTTTGTTCATTTGTTAGTTATAACTAACTTAGACTATGTTAGAGTTAGCTTTAGCACTAATCACAGTTAAATTAAGTTTACACATTTTATATATCCATGTACAGATATATTTGGCACTTGGAATAGAATATTACATTTCTCTCTTCTTCTAGAATATTCCCTCAGATTCATCTCTGTAACCGACTTCCTCTTAAATTACATTGTAATTCAGCAAGATCACCATGGTAAAGCTCCATGGATAGCTGAATTCAACATGGCATCATAGAAACACGGCCATTAGTGTGGTCCTATTATCTTCAATTTTCATTATCTTGAAGATTGGAAGAAGGGTCATCAATGGAGACAGTCACTAACACCGAACCAGAAATTAAGCCACAATCATCCATTTTTTCATGAATTTAAATGATAATTCATGAGCTATATTAATTTTGTTACAAATTGAGAGGACCGGAAAATTACTCCATATGGAGCTGGGCACTGAGGATTGCAATCCTAGGTCGGAGTAAGATAGGTTTCATTGACGACACATCCAGAAGGGAGAATTACGGTACAAATCTTGTTGATCTCTGGAGCATTGTAATACGATTTTAATGTCTTGGTTGATGAACTGTGTTTCACCTGAACTATTGAGTGGAATGGTGTATTCCTCAAACGCTAGTGCAGTATGGGGTGATTTGAAGGAGCAAATTGATAATGTGAATTATTCTAGGTTTTTTTAAATCCACAGAGAAATTGCCATTGCTAGGCAGGGTGCTAGCTTAATTTCAACTTACTTCTCAAAATTGAGAGCACTTTTGACAGAATTTGATAGTTTGGCACCAATTCTTGATCGTGATGATGCTAATTCTCGTGAATTTGTTCAGTTTATGGAATGCTAAAAGTTTTTTCAGTTTCTGATGGGTTGAATGAATCGTACGAGCAGGCTCGAAGTCAGCTCTTAATGATGGTACCAATGCCATCAGTGAATAAGGCATATTTTATGCTAGTTGATATTTTAAACGTCAATATCACATAAGAGGGGTGAATTATTTCAAACGTCAATACCACACAAGAGGGAAAGGGGGAGTGATTTGTGTGGTACCCAGTTTTTCTCTTAAACGTCTTATGGAAGGACCTAGTTCTTCTATGCGTTCCAACTACGACTGTTGCGGAATAATAGATACAGAAAATAAATAATACAGAGATTTTACGTGGAAAACACCTTACTCAAAAGGTGAAAAAATCACGACCTACTACTCAGTAGGATTTTCCCCCAACACTTTACTAAATTACTGAGCCAAAACATTATTTTACAAAACTCTTTATAAACCTAAAGATTATATTTAATCCCGTTGTAGCAACCAATCTCCAACTGTTGCGACAACTTCAACTAACTCGAACTTGAATACTCAAAGTACTGATCACAATTGCTTCTAGATAAAGCTGAAAAGTACAATATGAAAACACCTACTATAATTGAACTAGAAATAAAGAAAGACACATAAAACTCTTTATGGAGCTGATTCTTCAATGTGGTTCATGTAGCTTCAGGTTTGCACACTCAAATCACACTCGAACTACTTACAAAAAGCCTTGCTATTTTGCTCTCAATTCATATTTAAATTCTGTGTTTTTGTGCAATACCTGTAATGTGAGAACATCCTGCAATTTATAGAATTAGTAGATGAAGAAATAACTAGAGTTCTGATGCTAATCTTCCTTGGAAGAGTTCAAGTTGATTTCAACTTCTAACTCCTTCCCTATATTGGATAGTGTTCTCTTTGATTAAGGACTCCTTCACCTTATTAATTTTGTAGCCTTTTCACTCAGGAGATATTAAACACACCAAGTTAAGCTTATTTCCGTCACGTAGAACCCACATGCTCGAATCTTCCGCTTTTGTGCACCTGAGTGATGGACCTGATTCATCCTGAGTTCCTTTGTCAGTATTCAAAACTAATCTTTACTTGGGCAACCAAATTTCCCCTTTTGTGATACTGAAAAACTTTGTACTTTCATAAGATTAGGCCATGTTTCAACTCAACTCAACATCAACACAATGTTAGAAATATTTTTCCTTTTTATCACTTATCATCAAGGACCAGGTACATTAGGTTATAAACATCATTGTTCAAAGTGTAAACATCACTTGTGTAAAGCATAACCTTTTTTCCTTTTTGGCATCATCGAAAAGTTGCATAAATAATGTGAGATGACCAGATTTTAAAGCTTGCTCATGGACACTGGGGCTATTTCAAATTCAATCATGAATTAATCATCATAGATCAAGCTAAGAATTTTAGCCATCAAAGAAATTTGAACAAATAGTTAGAGAACAAATAGTGAATTTCATTAATGATTGATAAGATTCTACCAAAAAGTATGAGAAGAAATAAAAATACTAAAAACATGAGCAAAAGAAACAAAACGTCCCAAATTGGGTTACTGATTGATCTACACTATGCTAGGAGGCTTAAGGTTGGGAAGAACTAGGTGCTTGGTTTTTGACTTGAAGGAGTTTCAGTACATCTTGAAGAAGGCCATCATTCTTCTCTTTTTCTTTTGCTAGCTCACTTCAGAGAGCATCTCTCTTAGTCTCCATCTCAACCAACCTCTTCTTCAGCCTTTCAATCTTATCATCCTTAGCTCCACTATCTTGCACCAAAGCCCTGACCTTGCTATTCACTGGTACCCTTTTGAATGAACTAGGTTCTTTAGGAGTGAAATTTACTTCATAATCACAAGCAAGCAGAGTATTAACCCAAAAATGATCCATACTTGTACAAATCTCCCACTTTTTCCTAGGTACATTGAAATATGTAAGCATAGTTATGATAATGAAGCCATCGTCAATGGTATGAGTTTTGGTGCCATTAATAACTCTATCAAGAAGCTGGATTATAGCTTTCAATCACTTTCTTCTGCAGGTTTTGCAGGGGTTTTATCTACAGCTGAACCAGGTTCATCTCCCCAAACATCCATTGCAGATGCGTCTTTGGTTAAACTCACAAGACTGGGTGAAGAATCAGCCACTTTTTCCCCTTTCCCCTCACAGTACTCCTAGCACCCTTGCTCTTTTATTTCATTTTTACCACAAACTTCTTCAGATTCTGTAATCTCAACACATGCTATAGATCCTACAACATCTATTTTCCAAATTTGCACCAACATTAGAAATGGTCTCAGGAGAAACATTAGAATCATAAGGTACATGTTTAGTTCGAAAGAACCACTTTCTTCCCCTGAATAGCAGACTTAAAAGAATCTAGGCAGTTTAATATGGTCAAGAGTCTTGAACATAACTGGTTCACTTGTAATGGATAAGTTCACAAGAACTATGGTATTTAGTAGGACTTTTCTCATGATCAAAATACAGTTACTTCAAATTATGCATAGTGTAGAAAACATACCGTGTTATCTTGATAAACCAGGTTCTTCACTGATAATTCTCTTCTATAAGTCTAAATTTGCAAAAAATTTAGAAAATATCATTAGAGATTAATTAGTCAGTTTAACATATGGTATAAGAGTATACTATGGAAAGTATGAGACTGAGCAAGATTTAATCTAACTATACACAATTTACAAACTTTCTAACCAAATATTTTTTTTTCATTTTTTTCTCGTTTAACCTTGAACTGGTCCTTTTAGGTCTTAATCATCCCTAATTCCAACATGTTCCTCTCAAAGTTATCTCTACTTAAGGCTTTTGTGAAGATGTTAGCAATTTGCTTGTCAGTAGCACAAAATTCCATAGTGATCAAGCTTTTCTCATAGTTGTCTCTAAAAAAATGATGCCTAACATCTATATGCTTAGTTCTCTTATGATGAACCATATTCTTAGTCATACTAATAGCACTAATTTTATCATACAAAAATAGGGATACAACCAACTTCAATACCAAAATCCATCAACAGCTGCTTGATCCACAACAATTGAGCACAATCATGAAGCAACATCGACATACTCAGTTTCAGCAACAGATAAGGCCACTGAATTTTTCTTTTTAATAGCTCATGACACAAAACATGAACCAAGGAAGTGTGCCATACCTGAGGTGATCTTTCTATCCTCTAGAAAACATGTATAATCAACGTTAGTATATCCCAATATGTTAAAATTACTACCTTTTTGGATACCAAAGACAAAGGTCAGGGGTGACTTTCAAGTATCTCAATATTCTCTTGACAGCAGCCAAGTGGGACTTCTTTGGATTTGCCAGAAATCGAGCACAAAGACCTATACTGAAAATAATGTCAGGTCTGCTAGCAGTAAGATACCAAAGAGAACTAATCATTCCCTATACGACTTCTGATCATCAGATGACCCAGGTTCATCTACATCTAATTTCGTGGATGTTGATATAGGAGTGTCAATTTCTTTGGATGTTCCTTCCTAGTTTTTTTTACTGAGTAATAGGTTCCTAGACAGGTTCCCTCGAAGTTTGAGGATCAATTACTCTCTAGTCAGTTCCCCCTGTCATATTGCCCTGGGTGGAAGGACCTGTTCCATCACCAGTTCCTTCTTGCGATGCATATTTAGGATGGAGTATGGTTTTACCATTTGAATTTCTTATCAACCCATATCTTAATTATCTTGTCCATGCCTCTCAGAATGAATGTTAGTTTTTCAATAAAATAACAGATATATTTTTTTCTACACACATAGTTCTTTCACTGAATATCCTATAAGCTTTACTATGTGGAGAATATCCCAAGAATACTCCATCGTCAGTTTTGGGATCATACTTACCTATAGAGTCTTTGCCATTTTTGTGCACAAAGCACTTGCATCTAAATGCCCTAAGATGGGATATATTTAGCTTTCTCCCTTACATGACTCATAGGAAATCTTCTTAACATGAGATCTAGTCATGCAACTATTTATGATGTAGCATGCAAAAATTCAACAAACTTAATATTTTCAAATTCAATTCCATGATCAGACCTAATTGATGCAAGTTGAGTACCTAGTTGTTTCTGAGTTTTTCTAACAAAAGAACTAAACAAGTCAAAGGCTTCATCTTTAAATGTTAAAAACAATGTCTAAGAAAACCTAGAGTAATCATCAACGAGCACCATCATATGTCTTTTACCATCACTACTTAGTGTTCTCATGGGACCACAGAGATCCATATAGACCAGTTCCATCGTTCAGGTGGTGCTTACCACTTTCTTGCATTTAAAAGAGTATCTTACCTGCTTCCCCCTTGCACAAGCCTCATAAAATTTGTCTTCCTTGAACTTGATATTAGGCAGACCTATCACTAGATCCTTGGAGACTAATTTGTTGAGTTGACTCAGACTTGCATGTCCAAGTCTCTTGTGCCAAAGGAGGGGATTATTGTCCAACACACTTAAGCAAGTGAGTTCATTTTATGATAGTGTGGACAAATCTACAATGTATGTATTGTTTACTCTTTCTCCTGCAAAACAATCTTGTCAGTGGTAAGATTAATCACAAAAATTTGGTAGAGGTGAATGCTACCAAGTGACCTTTATCACACAGTAGTGATTGTCTTATTAGGCTGTATTTTAGACCATCTATCAAGTAGACATTCTCAATAGAGTGAGAATCAATCTTAACTAACTTTCCAACCCCAATGATCTCACATTTCTTCCTATTTCCAAAGAAGGAATTACCTTCTTTGAGGTTCTCAAGTGAAAGGAAGTGGTTCCTTCTTCCTGTTATATGCTTTGAGCAGCCACTATTCATGTACCATGTTTGGCTGCTCCCCTTCGCTTGAACCCATAAAAGGAATTAGGAGTTGGTCTTAAGAACCCAAACTAGTTTGGCTCCCTTTCTATAGGCAAAAGGGTGAATCACATTCTTTTTAGCCCAACCTGGCAGCCTATTTTTCCCTTGAACAAATTCTTTATTCTTTTGACTAGCCTTTTCTTTTGTAATACATTCAGATTTATAGTGACCATTCTTATCACAGTGTGTGCAAATTATGTTCTCATAAAGTGTGAGGTACTTGATTTTGAGATCCCACTTGGGCGCAGGGGTCATGTAGCCAAGCCCTCTCTTATTGCTACTATGGTGTTCATGTAGCGATGAAAGTGCATCGGAGGAACTATTCCATTTACAGGTTCAGTCTAGCTCATGCTTAACCTTGTTTAGATCCTCCTTAAGGACTCTTATCTGCTCGTCTCTTTTGTACAACTCATCTTTCATTTTTCCTATATTTTCTTCTAAAGTGAATTCTGTGTGATCGTCTTTCTTTTTACCAGTTCCTAATTTCAATTTTATATTTTCAGATCTAAGCTCTAGGATAGTGGTGTCAAGTTCATGAACCTGATTCTTCAACGCATCATTTTTACTGTCACTCTCATTAGCCCTAGATTCTAGATTTTTGAACTTGGATTTTAAAACCACACACTCCTTAGACAGTTGTTCCTTTTCATTGTTTAGATCCTCAAATTCATCAATGAAATCCAGGAGTAACTCAGATAGCCTTTCTTTAGACAAAAATTTAATCTTGTCTTTGAGATGAATTATACTTACCTCAGATTCCTCATCAGATTCTCCAAATTGCCATAAGTGCTTGTTCATCTCCATCTTCACCCTCTGAGTCCTCATCTGAGCTTTATCCCCAGGCAGAAACCATAGCCTTTGTTGATCCTTTGTTCTTCTTGGGTTGAACATGTTCCTTCGTTCATCTCTTTCCTTCTTCCATTCAATTTCCCATTGAGGGAAATTTTTGATGTGGTGATCAGTCTTCCCACACTTGTAACACCCCTCATTGGCTTGTTTTTAGGAAGCCCTTGATTTGCTGTAACTTCCACTTCTTGAAGGTCCATTTCCTCTCATTAGTTAGTTCTTGAATTCCTTTGTGATCATGGTCATTTCATCCTCCTCTAGGTCAACACCTTCAGTAATTCTGAATCTCATGCTCATTTCCTTCTTGGGTGCATCCATCTTCATGGTTTACCTTTTAAGTCCATAGGCAGTGAGATTTCCAATTAGCTCATCCAACTTAATAGTGACAATGTTCTTTGATTCCTAAATAGTAGTGATTTTGCTTTCCCAAGTGACTGGCAAAACCCTTGTCAAACTTTTCTCCACTTTGTCCTCTTTAAGAATAACCCTTCCAAGAGACTTAAATTCATTTGTCAGTATGGTGAACCATTTATACATCTCCTGGATGGCTTCCCCTTCCTCCAAGGTGAAATTCTCATATTGATAATATAGCAATGTTCCTCTGGACCCCTTCACTTGAGGTGTTCATTCATGAGCTACTTACAAAGTATCCAGATTTCCTTAGCAGTGGTAAAACTTTGAATTCTACTGTACTCGTTTGGACTAAGTCACACACAGGCTATTTCTTTGCCTTAGCATTCTTTTCCAATTTACCCAAGTCCTCAGCATTGCAGTCAGCTCTTGTTTTTGTCACATCTACTCCTTCAACATTCTTCTTTATGGTATCCAGGAGACCATCGGTGACAATGTCCCAAAGCTGATAGTCTTCTCCGATAATGTGATCTCTCATCCTGTTTTTCCACCAAGAGTAGTAGTGGCCATTAAAGAGTGGAGGCATATCAGTGGATTGCCCTTCCCAGTTTCCAGGTGGTGCGCTCATCTTGATATGTTTCTAAGGTGTTAGTCTCTTCAAGGATAACCTACTCTAATACCAATTGATGTTTTAAATGTCAATACCACACAAGAGGGGGAGCTGATTTGTGTGGTACCCACTTTTTTGCTTAAACTACTTATGGAAGGACATGGTTCTTCTATGTGTTCCAACTACGACTATTGCGGAATAAATACAGAAAATAAAGAACACGAAGATTTTACATGGAAAACACCTGGCTCAAAAGGTGAAAAAACCATGACCTACTACTCAGTTGGATTTTCCCCAATACTTCACTAAATCACTGAGCCAAAACAGCATTTACAAAACTCTTTGTAAACCTAAGGATTACCTCTAATCCCGTTGTAGCAACCAGTCTCTAACTGTTGCAACAACTTCAAGTTAACTCTAACTTGAATACTCT
Organism: Nicotiana benthamiana; assembly: GCA_034376525.1. Lineage (NCBI taxonomy): Eukaryota > Viridiplantae > Streptophyta > Magnoliopsida > Solanales > Solanaceae > Nicotiana > Nicotiana benthamiana. The sequence goes on from CM067335.1 coordinate 26,546,682, forward strand.
AAGTACCTATTACAATTGCTTCTAGATAAATCTGAAAAGTACAATATGAAAACACCTACTACAATTGAATTAGAAATAAAAGAAAGAAATATAGAACTCTTTATGGATCTGGTTCTTCAATCTGGTTCACGTAGCTTCAGGTTTTCATCCTCGAATCACACTCGAACTGCATGCAAAAAGCCTTGCTATTTTGCTCTCAATTCACGTTTAACTTCTGCGTTTTGTGCAACTCCTGTAATGTGAGAACATCCTGCAATTTATAGAGTTAGTAGATTAAGAAATAACTAGAGTTCTGATGCAATTTTTCCTTGGTGGAAGAGTTCTAGTTGATTTTAACTTCTAGCTCCTTCCCTATCTTGGATAGTATTCTCTTTGATTAAGGACTCCTTCTCTTTATCGATTAGGCAACATTTTTGATCAGAAGATATTAAATATACCAATTTAATCTTATCTCCTTCACGTGCAACCCACATGCTCGAATCTGCCCATTTTTGTGCACCTGAGTGATGGACCTGATTCATCTCGAGTTTCTTTGTTAGTCTTCAAAACTAACCTTTACTTGGTCCAACAGTAATGGAACGTGAAAGCCAAAAGACTAGTCTAGATGTTGGTGAAAGGGCTGACTTGTTGAAAAATAGGGTTGTAAATCAACAAAAGCCAAAGAAGAATTACAATCTCTACTATGATTGCTTCAAATTGAAAGGTCATATTAGGGACATATGCTACAAGCTAGTAGGATATCCAAGTTATCACAAGTTCAAGAAGAAATACAACCCTCAAGGAACAGCTAATATGGCGACTGAACAGCATGCACCAGCAACCTTCACTTCCACTCCTACTACACCAAGCTTCACACCAGAACAATACCAACAAATCCTGCAATTGCTCAATAGTAAGCCCATAGAAGTTACATCTAATGCAGCAGAACTGGAAATATGTACTATTACATCCTTGATGACTTCTCTGAATCAAGGTGTTTGGATTGTAAATAGTGGAGAATCCAATCATATGAATCCAAGGTTAGATTTACTGCATAATGTAAATTCATTAGATAAAGGTCGTTCAATTCACTTACGAAATGGAGAATTAGCTGAGATTGTCCACAATGGTTCAACTAATATTTTAGTGATGTACTTCATGTTCCTCAATTTAAATACAACTTATTGTCAGTTTCAAAACTCACTAATGAGCTACAATGTTTGGTAGCTTTTTTCCCTGACCTATGTGTTTTTCAGTATCTCTACACTGGCAAGGTGTTGGGGTTGGTAGTGAATCAAATGGCTCTACATTCTTAAAGATTACATTCAGAAGACACAATTGAATACACCAATGGTACATACCACAACTATGCAGATTTTAACACAAAAAAATCAGAGTTTAATAAAGTTGGGAATTTGGCCTAAGAAGCTAGGACATCTACCTATGTAGGCATTAAAGAGAATTGACAAGCTCAAACAGCAATTTGGAAATAATAGATAAGCTATTGATTGTTCAGAATGTTCAGTTTGTCCATTAACTAGGCAAACTAAATTGCTATTTCTAGTCAGTACGAGTAAATCACATGCTCTTTTTCATCTTTTCCGTGTAGATGTATGGGGACCCTACAGAGTACCTACTCATGATAATAAAAGATTCTTCCTTGCAGTAGTAGATGATTTTTCTAGATCTACGGGGTTATTTTAATGAATACTAAGGATGAAACCTATTGGAATGATGAAACCTATTGTTTGATGAAGAGGCTTATCTCTATGATTCATACATAATTTAACTGTCATGTCAAGATAATAAGAAGTGACAATGGATTAGAATTTGTTAACTCATATATGAGGTAATTCTCAAAATCACAGGGATCATTCATTAGACTACTTGTGTATAAAATCCACAACAGAATAGTGTAGTAAAAAGGAGACATAGATATATATTGGAGGCGGCTATGTCTTTGAGGTTTCAAGCTGCAATTCCATTAAGATTTTGGGGAGATTGCATTCTCAGAGCTGTGCACATTATAAACAGAATACCTTCCACAATTCTTAAGGGGAAGTCCCCCTATGAGATTTTGTTTAATACTCCACCTTCCCTCGAACATTTAAAGGTCTTTGGATGTTTATACTATGCTGTGAATGTGAGAAGACATGATAAATTTTCAGCTAGGGCACTGCCTGCTGTCTTTATGGGATACTCACCTACTAAGAAAGGATACAAGTTATATAATTTTAACTTTAAGAAATTCCTGGTCAGTAGAGATGTGATCTTCAAGGAGCAGATTTTCCCTTTCAAACACATAAAGGTGTTTTCCATTCCTATCTTTCCAGTCCTTGAACCAGTTGATGCAGTTGATGTGCCACCCATACATGATGTATCTCAGCTTGTATATGATGAATTTCCAAATAATTGTGAAATGCAGAATGCTAATGAAGTGCCTGAAGAAGCAGACACTTCCACGTGATGTTCAAGAAGCGGACATTTCACTTGATGTTCTCCCTGCATCAATTGGTGAAGCTATCGAGAATCTCTCACAACACCTAAGTACCATTGACACATTATCTAGTGCAATAAAAAAACATCCCAGAACTACGGGTCCACCAAAGTGGATGCAGGAATTTGTCTCAGCTTCTTGTGCATATTCAATGACAAACTATTTGAACTATGACAACTTGTCCCCTTCCTATGAAAACTGTGTATTAGCACAATCTTCAGTTGTAGAACCAAAACACTATCTTAAAGCTGCAAGAGATGCTAGATGGGTGACAGCCATGCATCAAGAAGTGAAAACCTTAGAAAAAAATAGCACATGAGATATTGTTGAAATGCCTGCAGGCAAGACTCCCATAGGGTGTAAGCTGGTATACAAGGTGATGTATAGAGCCAATGGAGAGGTAGAGACGTTTAAGTACAGGCTTGTAGCCAAAAACTTTAGTCAACAAGAAGGCCTAGACTACAAGAAAACTTCCTCCCCAGTGGCTAAGATGGTTACTATCATATCAGTTATTGTTGTGGCTGCCTCTAAGCATTGGTACATCTATCAAATAGATGTGCATAATGCTTTCTTACAAGGGGGTCTCTTTGAAGGAGTATACATGCAACTTCCACAAGGATACACTGCCAAGAGGGAGTCACTGTCCAAAGTATGCAAACTAAAAAAGTCACTCTATGGCTTGGAATATGCTTCCAGACAATGAACCTAAAATTAACAGAGGCTCTTCAGGACCTGGACTTTGTACAAAGCCATTTCGACTACTCTTTAATCACACAGCAATATGGCTCAACCATAGTGATTGTGTTGGTCTACGTAGATGACCTTTTGGTTACTGGTAATGATGCAATTTTGATTTAGATTACTAGAGCCAACCTACAAAAGAAGTTCCAGATGAAGGATTTAGGGGAATTCAAGTTCTTTTTGGGTATAGAGTTTTGTTGAAGTAAAGTTGGCATCTTGATGAACCAAAGAAATTATGCTTATGACTTAATTGCTGACTCTGGGCTATGGGGAGCTAAACCATTGGCAGTGGCTAAGATGGTTACTGTCAGATCAGTTATTATTGTGGCAGCCTCTAAGCGTTGGTACATCTATCAAATGGATGTTCATAATGCTTTCTTACAAGGGGGTCTCTTTGAAGGAGTATACATGCAACTTCCACAAGGATACACTACCAAGAGGGAGTCTAAGTCCAAAGTCTGCAAACTAAAGTGGTCTCTCTATGGCTTGGAATATGCTTCCAGACAGTGGAACCTAAAATTAACAGAGGCTCTTCAGGACCTGGACTTTGTACAAAGCCATTTCGACTACTCTTTATTCACACAGCAATATGGCGCAGCCATAGTGATTGTGTTGGTCTACGTAGATGACCTTTTGGTTACTGGTATTGATGCAATTTTGATTTAGATTGCTAGAGCCAGCCTACAAAAGAAGTTCCAGATGAAGGATTTAAGGGAATTCAGGTTCTTTCTGGGTATAGAGTTTTCTTGAAGTAAAGCTGGCATCTTGATGAACCAAAGAAATTATGCTTTTGACTTAATTGCTGACTTTGGGCTATGGGGAGCTAAACCATTATCTACTCCATTAGAATGTAATCAAAGTCTAACAACAATAGAATTTAATGAATTTGTGGAGTGCACCAATATAGATGACAACATTTTGGGTGATCCTGAACCTTACCAAAGACTAGTAGGGAGGCTACTATATTTGACCATGACTAGACATGATTTAGCTTATGCTCCAAGTACTAAGTCAATCCATGCATAATCCAAAGAGATCTCATATGGATGCAGCCTTAAGGGTGATCAAGTATGTAAAGAATGCACCAGGATTGGGACTGTTGATGTCTTCGGAGGGGTCTAACAACTTGGTTGCATACTGTACTCTGACTGGGCAGCATGTCCACAATCTAGAAAGTCAATCACGGGTTACCTTGTTAAGTTTGGAAACTCCTTAGTTTCTTGAAAATCTAAGAAGCATAGTTTCCAGAAGTTCACCAGAGGCAAAATTTAGAAGTATGGCCTCTAGTGTTGCAGAACTTTCATGGTTGGTTGGACTATTCAAAGATCTAGGAGTTACAGTTCAGCCACCTATTACCATGCACTGTGACGACAAAGCAACTATTCAAATAGCTGCCAATCCTATCTTTCATGAATGCACAAAATATATTGATGTTGATTGTCATTTTGTGAGGGAAAAACTACAGTATGGCCTTATTCAGACTCAACACATCAACGCTAAAGCACAATTGGCAGATATCCTCACCAAGGCTCTTGGAAAGACACAACATTATCTTTTGCTTAGCAAGCTAGGGGTTGACAACTTGTTCTTACCTTCCATCTTGATGGGAGTGTTGAGATTAGTAGTGATAGCGGTGGTTAAACTGTTTGTTGTTCATTTGTTATAACTTAGACTATGCTAGAGTTAGATTAATTAGAGTTAGCTTTAGCACTAATCACAGTTAGATTAAGTTTATACAGTTTATATATCCATGTGTAAAGATACATTTGATACTTGGAAAAGAATATTACATTTCTCTTCTTCTAGAATATTTCCTCAGATTCATCTCTGTAACCAACTTTCCCTTAGCTTACACTGTAATTCAGCAAGATCACTATGGCAGAGCTACATGAATAGTTGAATTCAACAAGATTTGTATACATTCATCATCCTCGGATTGTACTTATGAATTCACACCGAGGATATTGTTGTTTGGTGAAAATAAAGAACTGTTAGTTTAGTGGCACATGCAAACTCTAATATAAAAGGGTAACTTGTTTTTGGATTTGGTTTTTGGAAAATAATTTGTATTGGCTTATTTGCAACGAACTGATCTTAGAGTAATATCGGCTTACCATTATTTTATTTCATTCTATTGATTGATTCTAGCTCCAAAGAATACGTATCCTACCCTAAATATTTTATTGATGAAAATAAATAGATTGAAAAGGACCAGTCAAGTGTACCTTTGAATAGCTAAAAAGGTTGATGGAAAAAAAATAGGTAGGGGACCAATTGAAAATAAAAAAGCAGGTGGCTCTTTTTGTAGTGAAAATTGCCTTTAGTTAACTAGTGGGCACCAAATATATATATATATCTATCAATCAATTAATGAAATGTGACTCACGCTAACAATTGTAGGTAGATGCCTACGTGAATCATGAACATATCCAGATCCATTTAAATTTAACGGGTTTAGCTTTAAGATTTTTAGCGTTTAACTTATTGTATTACTAAAATTATGGGTTTAAAAATAATGATTGTTGGGATTTAGTAGATTTTTATATATAAATTCATTTTTAGTGTCGAAAGTTATGTGTTCAGTTGAACCCGTACATTTAATGAATGTTAAGATAAAATTTGACTAGTACAGGTTTCCTAGTTAATTTTACATACACTGCATTAGACACCTAGCTAGAAAAAGAAAAACTAATTAATAGGGTAACTAATATTATTGACAGCAATCTTGGTCGTATTAATGCAAGGCTAAGCAAAAGAAGTACGTAACTAGTTAGCTTGATATTAAAATATTAGATCTTTAAAGGACAAAATAAGAAAGTAGAGTTGGAAATTAGCATAAGCAAATAAGGAATGCCCCTCAAATGTTGAGAAAGACGGTTGAAAGAGACAGTCGTATACTCCTAAATAATAAAGTTATATATTGTAGAGAGTTTTGGGAGAAGTAAATTTCTCGTATTGCTCATAAAAGTATATATAGAGTACAGAGGTATCAAATTCTACTAACTATATGACTGTACAATAATGAAGGAAATCAAATCCTACCAACTATAGAATTGTACAATAATGAAAGAATATTTTATCAATAATAAAAACATACACACAACTATATTCTAATATATATGTCATATAATTCACTCTCATCAAATGGACATGTAGGAAATAGCAGTAGCTACAGTTGTTTTCATTGTATATATCTATGAAATACCAAACATACATTTCCATTAAATTGAGTCTAAGTTCTATGGACTAATAATGAATAAAAAAATTATCACATCATAATTCGTGGCGGAGCCAGATATATTTAAAGGCCGTTAATTGATATTTCTTTGCCATAAAATTATATTTTATAGCTAGGTTAAAAATTTCTTATGTATATAGGAGTATGTTATATCAAATTTCTTTGATTTCTTCGTAGATTTACTTCTTTATATATCGATCCCCTTTATTAAACTTTTTGACTCTACCACTGATCATAACATTTAACTCTTCGTAGCAAAGTTTGATTTATTAATTTAAAAAATAAAATAATAACTTACGTGGTGGGATTAACGAAATTTCTTCCAGGGGCGGAGCTAGCTCACTGAGTACAGGTTCGGTCGAACCCAATCGCTTTAGTCTAATCTATATATTTGTTTTAAAAAAATATGTTGAATATGTATAAATTATTAATTTAAAACTCATTGACTTAATAGGACTAGAACCCCGAACCCACAAGTTTCAAATTTTGACTCTGCCTCTGATTTCTTCATCCTTAACTAGTAATTTCATGTTCAAGCGTTGTAAATAAAAATTTCTAATAATTAGGAGAACTTCCTTTTAATAGGTCTTACCCGGTGTAAATTCAAATTTTTCATACCAATAAACCTGATGATTGTTAAAAAGAAATAATTAACCGTGCAATGGACTCTTCCATATTATCCCTCCTCCTTACACCTTAAACTAAAAATAAATAAATAGAGTATGTTATGAAATAGAAGATTCTTACACTTCTATTTAAGGTGAATGTCTTTAATGTACTTAATTAGAGAGATTTTAGAGTCCTATTATTGGTAGCAAGATCTTCCTCCTCCCTATAAATAGAGGTGCTCTCTACCATTGTAATTCACCCCTCTCAACTCAATAAGAAGAACTCTCTCTACTCTTCTCTCTATTGCTATTGTTCTTGTTCTATTATTCTTGTCTTTTGCTTTAGTTTATAACAAAGTATATATTATCCCTCCTTTTCCACCCATATTTATTTATATGGTAACCTCAAAGATAAAAAAACATCCCTCGCATTTTCTTGTCCTCAACTTTTCACCTCTCTTTTTTTTCTCTCTCTCTTTCAATTCCTTAAAATTCAATACTCTGCCCAAAAAAAACCCATGTCCACGGATCTAGAATTCCAACAAGATCAATTACCAACTATCAAGATTACTACTTCTCAAAATTCTAGTTATACAGAGGAAAGATGCAGTAATAGTATTAGCAAAGAAGATGAATGTCACACACCAAAATCACCTCAGTTTTTACTCCCAAAAATTCTCAACTGTCCAACTGCGCCAAAGAAACCTAAAAGGATACCTTCTTGTAAAAGGATATTATTAGATCACGAGCTGCAGTTTTTCGAGATGGTTGCAAGGGATGAAATTGACTCATTTTTCACAACTGTTGATGGACAGAAACGGAATCAGAATTTGAAGTTTATGAATGTGCAGGAATACGTAGTAGCAGTAGTGCTAGTGAAGAAAATAAATGTCTAACACCAACTTCACCTAAGTTTTTTATCCCAAAAAATCTCAGCTGTCCACCTGCACCAAAAAAACTAGCTTTATCCAAGAGGAAATTAGTAGATGAGAGGCAAATTCTCAGAGTTATTGATGTCAATTCTAATGGATGTAGCAGAAACAGAAAAAGAAGATGTCTGTAAATGAATTTTAAACCCGCCCACCCCCTCCCAAAGCAATAATGTCGACTCGTCATATCCTGGGTAGAAGATATTTTTCCATTCAAGTTCGTGAGCTGGATTTAGAACGTCGTCAATCTACCATTGGTGGCAAAAGAGGATTTTCACGAGAAATAACACAGATTAAAGTGTATGTATCTATTGCACTTTCTTTCTTTTTTTTTTTCTTTTTACTACTTTTGGTATGTTAAATATTTGATAATTAGGTACATGTTATAAACTAAAGCAAAAGACAAGAACAATAGAACAAGAACAATAGCAATAGAGAGAAGAGTAGAGAGAGTTCTTCTTATTGAGTTGAGAGGGGTCTCAAGGGATGATTTACAATGGTAGGGGGCACCTCTATTTATAGGGGAGAGGAAGATTTAGCTACCACTAATAGAACTCTAAAATCTCTCTAATTAAATACATTAAAGACATTCACCTTAAATAGAAGTGTAAGAATCTTCTATTTATAACACTCCCCCTTGAATGTATATTCAATGATGTGCCTCATAAAACCTTAAAACCAAAACCCAATGGGAAAAAATTAAAGTAAGGAAAAAGAGTACACATGTTTGAATATGCGCCTATTGGTTGCCTCGTTAAAAACCTTGCAAGGAAAACCCAGTGGGACAAAACCTTGTAAGGGAAAAAGAGTGCAACGCGCATTGACTCCCCCTAATGAGTACATCGATTTATATCCTTGAGCATTTGCATTCCAACCTTGTGCATCATCTTCAAAACGATCTTTGGTAGATATTTGATATATAAATCAACCATGTTGACTTGAATAAATATTCCGCACCTTGAAATCATCACTCTTGATAGATATGAACATCTTCATATAATGTCGTGGAATAGCTCTTCAATATCTCCATAGATGCATTCTCAAATCCATCATGCTTATAGTTATAGCAAGATACATATGTACACAAATTGTACTTAGGATGTGGTACTTCAGGACCAAGAATTGCATATGCTTCAAGCAACTTAAATCTTTCAAGTTAAGTCATATAAGTCACATAATAGACTTTAGCTGCATATCAAAGTTTCATGTCATGCTAAACAAATAAGATATCGAAAATTGACTATACATACCTTTGCCATTATACTTTCAAGCATATGAACTATAGGTTCAAAGCTACATGTCTTTCATATGGAATCAATTCTTCTTGAATTGTATCTCTTCCATTTAGTTACTTTCTTTGAGTCAGCAAATGCGTATAGCATGCTTTGCAATATGTTGCAATTGCATTTCCCTTTTTATGAACTACAGGTTCATATCATGATATTCGGGGATATACATATACAAATGAAAATTCATCCCATGTAACACTTTCTCAAGTGTTTATCATGTCTCCCCCCTCATGTTAGTAAAGCTAACATGTTTCCTCAACTTTGGAAAATCATCTTTGTGCATTATGTCAATATACACAGCACCTTAATAATAAGATGAAATTATTTGGTTCCTGACCCTGAACCACTTGTGAGGGGAGAATATACTCTCGTATACAACTTATATCAAACTGATATATACAACTTCGTTCTCATAAGGAACAGTTTAGCTATTAAGTGGAAGCACTCAATAATTATCTTGCTAAACCAACTTTGATATAAACCAACTTATCAAGATGAACTGTCTTGAGTAGAGAATCTGGAAACTATGCTCGAAGTTAGATTACTGAGCGATTTACCCCGCAAGCACCGGCCAGGCTGCGGGTCAATAACAATTGCGCATGTAACCATTCCATAGATGCATCATATGTGGTATACATGGCAGGTGAATGGGCCCATATTCACCTTTGATATTTCCAGAATCAAGGGGCTTCAACCCGAACTCTTTAGTTGGTCAGTTCATTACTGAGAACAAGAACTTCTAGTTCTTTGATATTCACCTATGTGAATTTGCACATCATACTTCAAATGAGATGGCTAACACGAATGCCAACTGAATAAATTATCAATATTGGTAAATTTCAAATTTACACCATGACATGTGCACTTATCAATAAACTTCGGGTTTATTATGACATGGGTTTTATACCAATAGATATCCACTTTATTGTGGCATTCTTTCGTTTGTGTAGTACAAACTGGAGAAAAAAACGGGTAGCTTTTCATATACAAATTACCCCGCTACAAGTTGTAGTAATAGGAGAATCAAAGCCTTCCTTTATTTATAGTCTCAATATCATCAATCGCCTTCGCGTGTACTTTTGGAAACTGGATAAGTTTCTTTGAGACTTACTACAGCACAATACTCAATTGTGTTTCTCCAACATAGTAATAATTGGCTTTTCGAGAGCTCTCAATTAACTTTGTACTACCACAGGTTCATCAACATCCATGTGGTGAATATCTTTCTTAAAGAGAAAGTTATACCATTATGGTCATGTCAAACTTATATGCAAGATATGTTTCTTGCATTATCGTTGTCCTTTAATGGTCATATTTCCAAAATACTTTGGCGTACAATAGGTACACGACCAACGATCATTCATGCCATATATCATCTCAAACCTCCTTCTAGGGGTGAGGGTGGTATCATCTCAAGCCTCCTTCTAAGAGTGAGTGTGGTATATTCAATACCAATTTCATGTTCATATTCTTCCAACATTGAATATGTATTTGTGAATCACATTCACTTCGAGGATATGTGATTTTGTTATCCTTTTCAAATCTATAAATGCTTCAGGCATTTGATTTGCTATTCTTTGCAAATGGATAATCTTTTGTGCCTCTTTCTTTCAAATAGAGGTATGTGGATCAAGATGAGATAATGATGCATTTTTCCACAAAATTTCCCGTTTGGTTTCACCAACTTCTCCCCCTAATTTGGGGAAAAGTGTCTCATCAAATTGACAGTCTGCAAATAGTGCAGTGAACAAATCTCCTGTCAATGTTTCGAGGTAGCGAATAATGGAGGACGCGTCAAACTCAACATATATTCCTAACCTCCTTTGCAAACCCATTTTGGTGCGGGATGGCGGTGCTACAGGCACATATACTGCGCATCCAAAGCTTCTTAAATGGGATATATTGGGTTCATGACCCAAAACCAATTGCAATGGGGAATATTTGTGTCAATTCGTCAGTCAGAGACGAACTAGCATTGCTGCATGCAACATGGCGTGACCCCAAACCGAAGTGGGCAGCCGACGAACTAGCATTGCTTTATGCAAAATGGCGTGACCCCAAACCGAAGTGGGCAGCCGACAAACTAGTATTGTTGCATGCAAAATGGCGTGAACCCAAGTCGAAGCGGGCAGCCGACGAACTAGCATTGTTGCATTCAAAATGGCGTGAACCCAAACCGAAATGGGCAGCCTCGTTTTCATGAAGAGTTCAAGATTATTCTCATCTATTGTCTCAATATGATATCCATTTTGAATGATATCTTTAAAACTCAACAAGTTCCTTTTAGACTTGGAGGAGAACACTTTGATTGATATCATTAGAACTCAACAAGTCCTTCTTAGACTTGGAGGAGAACATTGCATTCTCTATGGTTAACGTTATGCCTTTGGGCAGAGTTACAATTGCTCTTCCGGAGCCTTCAATCAATTTACTACTTCCATAGATTGTAGTAATGTTTGCCTTACACAATTACTCTTCTTTTCTTTGAGTATTGTATGTGTAGTACATGAATCAACTAGGCAAATACTTTTACAATTGGACGTTGGTCCAAGTTCGCTTTGTGAGATAACCATATTTGCTATCCCATAGTTTTACATACGAAAGAAATATACGAACATAAGAATAAACAAGTTCAATTCTTTTGTGTCACATAATATTTTCAAAATCTGCTACTAACAGTTGGCTAACAAAATCAGATATGTTATCCATAATCAATTACTTTGCAGTTTGAAAATTTCAGCGTTTTTCATAAGACAATCGATTATTAAACATACACAACCGATTGTTTGAACATAGACAATCGATTGTTAAACACACAATCGATTATTTGTTATTTTTGAAAAACTTCAGATCACACTGTCTTAAGACAATCGATTGTTATTCATAGACAATCGTTTGTTGGCTATTTTTGAAAAATTCTAGACCTCACTGTTTCAAGACAATCGATTGTTAGTCAACGACAATCGATTGTGGATGATTTTTGAAAATTTCCAGACCTCACTGTTTCAAGACAATCGATTGTTAGTCAACGACAATCGATTGTTGATCAATTATTTTTCAATTTTAATGCGAAAATAGTTGATAATCGACTAGTTTTTCAGGCTAGTCGATTACCCCCACTGGAAAATAAAAGTTTTATTGATATTTGAGCATATTGAAGATATTCTAAAGAACTACTGCTAACATTGCATCATGAACTAGCTAATACGAGCTAATACTAATGACTATTAGATTATTCACTAACTAATACAAATAAGTAGAACAAAATCAAATAACTCCATCTTCTTTCATCATGGTCCCATCGCCGATTAGGTGGTCTATTTTCCCCTCGGGTTGCTCAAAGAAGTCTGCCACATCCAGGTGGGTGGTGTCCTCATTGTCGTCATAGACAAAATTTGTTTCAGGGCCTTTTCTCTTTCGAGATGCTTGATAAAGGTCAACCAAGTGTCTTGGTATACGGCAAATCTTTGACCAGTGCCCTTTCCCACCGCAACGATAACATATAGTTTCTGAACTATTTGCCTTAGGATCTTCTGGACCCCGTTTCTGCTTTCGGTGGTTATCTCTCTTTGGGGGGTGACGGACTTCTTTGGAATTTCTTCCTTGTCCACGTCCTTGGCTTTGACCCCGTTTATGACCGTGATCATGGTCCCTTTTATGTTTGGCATAATGCGAGTGCACCGTATCTGCTTCAGGCAGTAGTGTAGACCCAGTTGGTCTATTTTCGTGATTTCTCATGAGCAGATCATTATTTCGCTCAGCCACTAGTAAGAGAGAAATCAGTTCAGAGTACTTCGTAAAGCCTTTCTCTCGGTACTGTTGCTGCAGTACCATATTGGAGGCATGAAACGTTGTAAACGTTTTCTCAAGCATATCGTAATCGGAGATGTTATCTCCACATAGCTTCAGTTTAGAAGTAATTCTGAACATAGCAGAATTATATTCAGAAACGGACTTAAAATCCTGTAGCCTCAGATGGGCCCAATCATATCGTGCTTGTGGCAGAGTGACCAACTTCAGGTTGTCATATCTCTCCTTTAAGCTGTTCCACAAAACAAGTGGATCCTTGACGGTGAAATATTCAATCTTCAAACCTTCGTCAAGGTGGTGGCGCAAGAAAATCAAGGCCTTCGCACAATCTTGGGTGGATGCTTTTTCTTTATCTTTGAGGGTGTCTCCGAGACCCATAGCATCTAAGTGGATTTCAGCATCCAACACCCATGTCATATAGTTCTTGCCCGAAATTTCAAGGGCAACGAACTTTCTTTTCATAATGTCAGACATACTCGAAAATTAAATTAGGAAGAGGGAAAATACCTTGGATTTTCGAGAATGGTACTTGAGACGGTAGAGTCTCGTGCTGATAACGTGTTATAAACTAAAGCAAAAGACAAGAACAATAGAACAAGAACAATAGCAATAGAGAGAAGAGTAGAGAGAGTTCTTCTTATTGAGTTGAGAGGGGTCTCAAGGGATGATTTACAATGGTAGGGGGCACCTCTATTTATAGGGGAGAGGAAGATTTAGCTACCACTAATAGAACTCTAAAATCTCTCTAATTAAATACATTAAAGACATTCACCTTAAATAGAAGTGTAAGAATCTTCTATTTATAACAGTACAGAAGTTTTTATGTTTTTTTTAAGAATTCAGACAATTGGATCTGAATTCTGAAGAGTTTAATAAGTATATACGTCAATGAAGTATCTAGTCCATTTAGTTCCTATCATTTCTTTGGTTTCAATTTCAAATTTTGGTTCTTAATCTATTTTCTCATTCTCTGAGAATTTTATGTACTACTGTTTCATCTTTAATGTCTTAATGAATACACCAAATTTTGATTTTGACCTTCGGATTTTCTTTCATTTATTCATATTTTGATCTTTCTCCTTATTTTAATATATATATATCAAGTTGAGAGCTATAATTGATTATAATTGAATTGAATGTCACTGTAGATCATCTCTGGTTCTCTACAATTATTAGGCTAAAGTAATAAGTTGTGATATAAAAAAGAAAAAGGTAATGTTACTTTTGTTAGAAGGAAGGAAGATTTGTGACATGGTGAGCATTTATGCTAAAGTTTATTTATATATATTTTTTAATTTTTGGATTATTACTGTTTGTTATTTTTAATATAAGATGGTGTACGGATGGGAGCGGGGGGCGGGGGGTGAGGGGGACTAGTAATCTTTAATTAGTCAGGAAAAAATAAGGTGACAGATATGTTAAAACTTTGACACAGTAGCTTTGGGATTGATAAACTTTGATTGATTTTTCCAATTTTATTAAAAAGGATATACATTAAGAGATCTGTATTTATTGATGTGACCAAAATGTATACCATCTGTATTGTCACTGTCACTGTCGTCTAGCTATGCATTATAAAGTCAAATTAACGTGGTGTTCTTGTCACTATTTAGTGTTTGCTTTACATTAAACTTACTTCCATTTAATTTAATAAATAAAATGCCATCTTAACGATTCTTATTCTACACTAGTATGTTTTCAATTTTTAGTAAAATTAATCTACCAAATTTGGATGGATAAACATACAAATGAAGATTCATGCCAATGATTCATAACGTTAAATCTTGAATCCATTGAAATCTGAACTAATTACTAATAGAGCGGAGCTAGCTATAGTAAGGATTATTATTATTATTATTATTAATGTTATTATTATTATTGTATGAGAAAACAGAAAGAGTCCTTTTTTAAGGCTTTATATCAAACATCTTATAAAGGATGATGTATATGTATGTGGTTTATAAGATATTCCTTTCGTTCAATTTTACTTGTCACGTTTTAATTTTCACTTCCATTAAAAATAATAATTAATATGATAATTATGTAACAATAACCCTATTAATTGATACTTAATAATTGAACCCAAATTCTCATATGTATTTATAATAGCCACTATGAAGTTCCAAGTACATTTAATTTTTATAGATATTAATATTTTACACGTCCATCTGACCATCTTTTTATTTTAAAGCCTGGATTTTTTTTTGAGCC
This sequence comes from Nicotiana benthamiana, assembly GCA_034376525.1. Classification (NCBI taxonomy): domain Eukaryota; kingdom Viridiplantae; phylum Streptophyta; class Magnoliopsida; order Solanales; family Solanaceae; genus Nicotiana; species Nicotiana benthamiana. The sequence continues at coordinate 26,561,984 of CM067335.1, forward strand.
AAATGATTGAGTAAATTTAGGAGCCAAACCATTCAGAAAATCCTGCACCAAATTTTTTTGGAGGCAAACATTATTTTAATTTTTTAAGTATTTGAAATTAAAATTTTTCCACCAAAACATTACTCTATATACACATGCTTCACTTTAATGAGAGTTACTTGGCAAGTACTAAAAAAACTTCTGAAGACAAAAATACTCCAAAGAAGAAAAGACTAAAATATGATTTTAGTGGACTTCTGTGTATAGCGAAGAGGGATAACGAAGAGTTCCCGGTGAATTCCAATATTGAGCATTGGAAAGTTATAATTGACCATTAATTATTTAACAAGTGTTGGTTAATAAACTAAAGGTAAAATTTCTTGATATACGCAAGTAATTAGTAAAAATAAAAATTTATTATTAATATATACGTCAAGTAAAAATAAACGGATAAAATACTAATAAAATCTATTTACGATCTGTTTCTATTTCCGATAGTATAAAGAAGGAAAATGCAAGTTGACAAACAGCAAAAGAGTGAGAAAAGGTGGAGCCAATGTACATTAAGCTATGTGCAGCGAACAAATTACAAGGATAGCACCACTTCCTCATAATTTTCAATTTTTGGCACATTCGATTGGTGGAAACTCACTATGAACCAACTGAGGCCGAACATTTCTATCTTCTCGATCAAGATTTTTAGTGTAAATTCATCATTTCTCTTGAAGCTTTCAGAAATACACATATAAAATTATGGATACATATAGTTTATAGTGTAGAAGAGCCAGAATTTTTACTAAAAAATGTTAAAATATAAAAAGTAAACACACAGAAAATCAAAAAAAGTCAACATATAGTAAAATAAAAATTACTGAACTACACAGTAATGGTCAATTGACACCTGTTTAGATAAGGTGGCTCCGCCACTGCATTCATAAATATTGTACATTGTGCCACATTTGTTGTACATCCCGTTGTTAGGGGTGAAGATTTTGCTAGCGTTTGGCCATAAATCCTAAATTTATTTTGAAATGTATAATTTGAATGAAGTTTGATTTGAAGATGAAAATGTGTTTGGATATACGTTTTCAAAACATATTTTCCAATTTTATTTGAAAAAACATGTATATAATTCTTAATTTTTGGGATTTTGGCCCAAAATCAGCTCAATTGCTGATTTTGGAATTTGACCAAACTATGGACAATATTTATGGCAAACATGAATTTTAAAAATAAATTCCAAATTTATTTTGGCAAAACTTATGACCAAAGGCCAAACTATTGCAACATGTAGTAATATTTGATACCTGAAAAGAAAGAAAAAAAGAGTCATTACAAGGAAATTGACTAGTACTAGACTGACAGATAGGCTAATTAATGTTATCAAAGCTAATTCTTCATTTATAATGGTCCATATGCCTAATCCATAAAATACCCAATGACCAGAGGATGACTCTATTATTGTCGTAAATAATTTTAAAACATGTACAATTTTTTACCAAAATAATACTCCCTTTGATGCACTTTCATTGATTTTTTTTTAAGTTTTTATGATTTATAATATTTGATTTTCTTAGATATGAAGGAGTTAATTTCTTGTTTCCAAAATTACCGTTAGAGTAAAAAGCCCAATAGTACTTGTTACATTTCCGATGAACAAATTAAGTTAATAAATAATTTTATTACTAATTAATGCTAAAAAGTAAAATAAATTTTTTAATTTGTGTGAAAATAATTAAAAAGTTAATTAAAACGGATCGGGAGGAGTATCAATAACTAAAAATATACAAAAAGTGGTTTACTTTATTTAAGACAATGAAGTACCATTAACTTAATATATTTAATGGGATTTTTACTTATTTATGCCATATATTAAACGTTATTACAAAAAATATTCATAATTTGCTATTTACTCGTGTAGTCCACACTTTTTCTACAAAATATATACCAATCCAAAAATAGGTAGATTTTGCCATAGAACGCGCGCTAAAAAGAAGGCACCAGATCTGCGTGTGACTATGTCAACATTAAATTGAATTTTGAAATGGAAGGAGATCTTATTGCTGCGTAATTCTCTCCTCCCTTAACGAAAACAGATCTGTCTTCTCTCACTTAACTACAATTCTCAAAGAACGCAATCTACTGAAGCTCCAGTAATCAAATTGATTTTACTAATTCTACAAAGCAATACAAATTGTAGAATACAAATGTGTTCTTCGTCGATATCAGTACTCAAATTGTCGAAACTATATCTGTTCTTCGTCTTTTTTTTCTATCAACTACTCGAAATCATGTCAAGAATCCCAATAATGCTAAAATCGAATGGTAATTGGGATAACTATGGTTGATTTAGAGATTTTGAAGTTGATGCCATTGTGGTTGGTGATAATGTAAGCTACAGAATTCTCATTTCTACAATTGCAGAACAATTATCGATTGATACATCGGATAAAATTAAAGAAATCAAATACATTGTGAACGAGAATTGTCCTCCATTGGAGAATAGGAATGATATGGGGGTTCGCGTGTAGATGGAAACCAAAAAGAAGAATAAAAACTAAGGTTTGTATCCTTTATGTGTAATCGTAAAAGATTTCAATATGGAATTGGCAATCACCAATTAAAGCACCAGTACATGTATGTTTGATTCGACATTTCATAGAGTTATGGTGTTACTATGCTATCTACAATATTACTACATGATAATAGGTGAATTTAATTATATTCGGGCCCTAAATAACCACCTTCTTGCATAGTTTTGATAATGAAACAACAACAACAACAACAACAACAACAACCCAGTATAATCCCACATAGTGGGGTCTGGGGAGGGTAGTATGTACGCAGACCTTACCTCTACCCTGGGGTAGAGAGGCTGTTTCCAAATAGACCCCCGACATCCTTCCCTCCAAGAACTTCCCACCTTGCTCTTGGGGAGACTCGAACTCACAACCTCTCGGTTGGAAGTGGGGGTTGCTTACCATCAGAGCAACCCCTCTTGTCATAGTTTTGATAATGAAAGTGATAACAAAATGCTCTTATCAGTGTTTTTCTTGATGTGCAGGATATAAATGACTAGGGAAGACTAGGGAGCACTTTTGGAATAAAAAAAAATAAAGAAAAAGAGGTCAATTGTGAAATACCCCAAGTGAACCACACAAAAACAGGCAGAAGAATCAGAGGGGTCGTTTGGCTGCGGTTCTACCGGGACCGCGGTAGAGCCACGGTGGGCGTGCTGATGGTCAAGGGCAATTGTGTCCAAACGTGAATTTTAGCCCTAAAACCTATATTAGTCACTAGGTTTTGCCCATTAGAGGCAGGTATTGATTTCTTTGAGTTCTTGGAAGGAAAAACAAGTGTGAGAGAATAGCTTAAACATATTTCTTCTTCCCTTTTGATTTTTATTGCTAGATTATGTTGTAATTTAGTTTGTTTACCCATATTTATTGTAGCTAATTTCCTTGTCTAAGGTCTTGATGGAACCTATTGGGGGCTGAACTTATCATTTATGTTAATGCAAATTTGCCGGTTTTAATATTTATTTATTCAACTACGTTCTTGTTGTAGTCAATTGACAGAATCCTCAATTAGCGGTGCCTATTTAGTGTTAATAACTTGAAAAAGAGTTCATATTTAGGTTATTGTTGAATAACACCACTCCTAAAGTAATAAGAGGAATCTATAACTGCAGGTGTAAAGGCGCGATTAGGAATAACGAAGCCTTGGGTGCAATATTAAATGAACTGTGTTAATTAAATCTAGCTAGTGTATCTCGGGAGAGTGCAATAGTATGTTACTGTAATTGCTCAGGAGAGAGTTGCGATAAGTTGAGCATTCACTATTGATAAAGTGTGTTGGTAAATGTATGAAGCATAAATAGAAGGGATTCAGTCAATAGGGGAAGTCATTACCTTAGCGTTTCTCTCATTCTTGTCTACAACCTTAGTTAGTTAGCTATAGCTTGTTGTTTTTCTACAATCTTATTTCGTAGTAAACCTCCACTTGTGATTCAAAAGTCTTGGGAAGCTCGTTCTGAAGAATTTAGAGGGTTTAAAAGTGGTAGTTGATAGGTTGACTCTCTATGGATTCGACCCTGGGCATAATACTCGGGTTTATTTGCAACGTCCATAAAGTCCTTTTTAGAAGGCATACTTGGGCGTGATCAAATTTTGGCATCGTTGTCGGGGAGTTAACGGAATTATCAATTGCCATTGTTAGAGTTACAAAAAATTCTTGGTGTATCTAATTTCTTTTCACCTAATTCTTGATTGAAACTTTTGACGGTTGACTTGGTTGCACAGGTGTATGAATAGAAACTCTGCAAGGATTGGAGAACTGCTTGAACGACTCTCAGACCCTGAGAAAATATTTCGGGTGTTAAACCGTGCTAACAAAAGACTTCAACCATCTCAACAGACACACAAACTCAAAACTGATATGGAAAACGTAGAAAACCCTAACGGAGATGGCAGGAACCAGCTAGATGGTTTAAATGCTGGAGTAGCGGAACATCTTGTGCCGAGGTTGCACTTTATGACTGGGCACAACCGACATTTGACAATTTGGCAACTGCCATTGTTGTGCCAGCGATACAAGCTGAATCATTCCAGATTACAAACAATATGTTGTACTTGTTGCAAAACAAGGGACTTTTTTCTAGAACACAAGTGGAAGACCCTCAACAACACAAATAATTTCCTGTTGATATGCAAAACTTAGAGGGTGCCCAATGTGACTCCAGAAGCAATCAGGCTGCTATTATTTATTTTCTCAGTGACAGGAGCTGTTCAGATTTGGCTATACTTACTCCCCATAAACTCCATTGAAACTTGGGATGAGTTGGTCAAGCAGTTTCACAACAAGTTCCACCCGCCCAATAAAACAGCGCAACAAATTGATGAGATCGTGAGCATCAAACAGAAACCTATGGAAACTTTGTACGAGACATGGGGAAGGTTCAAAGGAATGTTGGTGATGTGTCCCCATCATGGTATTCCAGAGCAGATATTGGGACAACAGTTTTACATGGGACTTTCTGACAGTATGAAGAATATTGTGGATGCCTCAGCTGGTGGGGCATTTTTGAGCAAGACGTGGAGAGAAGGGCTCAGAATTCAAGGTGGACAACCAGAAATGCACCTATCACTGTGGTGGTGCATTCAGTGTCTCTTGATCCTTCCAATACTATGGCTGAGAATGTGGCGACTCTTTTGACACAGATGAGTATCCTCACCAAAAAGGTAGATGATTCAGGACAAAAACAGCAGGTACACATAGTTGATACTACCAATAGGGGCTTGTGCACATGTTGCATCAGTCAGCCAATTGGTAATCCATGGAATGTAGAGCATGACCTTCATCATCAGCAACATGAAGATATGAATTATGTGGCTAACTATGGGGGTAAGAGGCAGGGAAATCAGAACTGGGGCCAGCAGACTCAGCAGCAGTACAGGCCGCCGCAGCCACAATACAATGCCGGGAATATGGGAGGTACAAGACCCCCCAACAATATAGCACCGTATCCTAGACTGCAAGGGTACAATAATCAGCAGCAAGGATACCACCCACCTCAGCAGCAACATGGTGGGAGACAAGAAGATGGGTTCGCTAGACTGGAAGCGATGATGCAGCAAGTAATTGGGTCCCACGCAAAGATAAATGAGAGGGTAGATGCACATGACGCAACTATTAAAACTAGTGAAGTGCAGGTGGGCCAAAATGTCTTTGAATAACTGTCCTCAAGGGACATTGTCTGCAGATACCCAATCTAACCCCAAAGATCAGGGCCCGAAGCAGTTGATGGCGGTGAGTCTCCGCAATGGTAGAGATCTTGATGTGGAACAGGAAAGAGGTCGAGAGAATGTACAGGCTGAGACACTCATTCAGGTACCTATTGAGCTGGATGAATCAACAAGGCTGACAGATGTGACAGTCCAGCCTGCTCCTGAAACGCAGAATATTAAGCAAGAGAGCGAAAAATTGCCGAAATAGTAGAAAAGCCAGTGGTGGAGATAATAGTTGAGAAAGAAAAGTCTCAAGTCATTTGGAAGAAAAGACCTCCTGAACCATTCCCACAGAGATTGTCCAAGAACCAAAAGGAAGAGCAATACAAGAAGTTCTTTGACATGCTCGAGCAGATTCAGGTATATATTCCATTGATCGAAGCTTTAAAGAAAATACCTTGGTACGCGAAGATGATGAAAGATTTGATGTCTCGGAAGTTTGACTTCCAAGACTTGGCCATAGTGACTCTCACGCAGACCTGTAATGCAGTGGTAACTATACCTGTTGTTGAGAAGCTCTCTGATCCTGGGAGCTTTACTATCTTGTGCACTATTGGGAACTACGCCTTTGCAAAGGCACTTTGTGACTTAGGGGCCAGCATTAATCTTATGCCCCTAGTTATTCACAAGAGGTTGGGCATCGGAAGAGCTAGACCCACCTCTATGTTATTGCAGCTGGCGGATAAGACAGTGAAGCGTCCATTTGGGATCTTCGATGATGTTCTTATTCAGGTGGGGAAATTCGTGTTCTCTGTAGATTTTGTGATCATGGATTACAAGGTGGATGAAGAGATTCCTATCATTTTAGGAAGACCGTTCTTAGCCACAGGGAGAGCCTTGATTGATTGTGAGACCGGGGAGCTTAAGATGAGGCTCAATGATGAGGAGATCATATTTAATGTGCAGAAATCTATTAGGCGACCAAGTTATTTCGCCAATTGTTCTCTAATTGATGTCGTGGATGTGATCGTACAGTCTGATGATAATGCATTGACGCTGGAGGATCCCTTAACTGCATGTCTGACAGATTTGGAGGAGGCGAATGGTGAGGAGTTGGCGGAATGGGTGTTGGATTTGGAAGGTAAGGGGTTTTGGGATAGAAATATTGAGTTTTAACCCCTACACTTGGAGAAGAGAGAGAGTCCTCCAGCTAAGTCGTCCATTGAACAACCACCGAAGCTGGAGCTGAACCTTGCCAGCTCACCTTAGGTATGAATTTCTGGGACTTGACTCCACTTTACCTGTTATTATCTCATCTGGTTTGTTAGATTTGCAGGTGCAACAACTTTTACATGTATTAAAGGAATGCAAAACTGCCATCGGATGGACCATGGCAGACATCAAGGGGATCAGCCCCACCTATTGTATGCACAAGATTCTGCTGGAAGAGGGACACAGACCTTCCAGGGAACATCAGAGAAGGTAGAACCCAATTATGAAGGAAGTGGTGAAGAAGGAAATAATAAAGTGGTTGGATGCGGGAATCATTTTCCCAATTTTTGACAGCTGCTAGGTTAGCCCAGTTCAATGTGTGCCTAAGAAGGGTGGCATGACGGTGGTGAAGAATGATAATAATGAGTTAATCCCAACGAGAACCGTCACCGGTTGGAGAATATGTATGGATTATAAAAGTTGAATCTTGCCACCCAGAAAGACCACTTCCCACTTCCCTTCATTGATGTTGGAAAGATTGGCAGGGAGGTCAGACTTTTGCTTTCTTGACGGGTACTCAGGGTACAACTAGATATCTATTGCACCTGAGGACCGAGAAAAGACCTCCTTCACATGGCTCTTATGGCATGTATGCCTTCAGGAGGATGCCATTTGGCCTTTGCAATGCACCTTCCACATTCCAACGGTGCATGATGGCCATTTTCACTGATATGGTTGAAGATATAATAGAGTGTTCATGGATGATTTCTCAGTGGTAGGGAATTCATTGATGAATGCCTTGTGAATCTGACACGGGTGTTGAAACGGTGCATCGAGACTAATCTGGTGCTGAACTGGGAAAAGTACCATTTCATGGTACAAGAAGTCATAGTCTTGGGGCACCGCGTGTCAAGCAAGGGGATAGAAGTAGATCGAGCCAAAGTTGATGTCATAGCAAAGCTGCCTACGCCAACCTCGGTCAAATCAATCAGAAGCTTTCTTGGACATGCCAGTTTCTACTAACGGTTCATTAAAGACATCTCCACCCTCTCCGTAAGTTATTAGAAAATATAACCCGTTTGTATTTTCGGATGCATGCAGGGTAGCGTTGAGGAGCTGAAGCAAAGGCTGGTCACAACACCAATCATTGTTGCCCCCAACTGGGAGCAACCATTCGAGTTAATGTGTTATGGTAGTGACTATGTAGTGGTGGCGGTGCTGGGCTAGTGGAAGGACAAATTGATGCATCCAATCTACTATGCAAGTAGAACACTGAGTGGAGCCCAGCTGAATTATACAGTGATTGAGAAGGAGATGTTAGCTGTGGTATTTGCCTTCGACAAGTTCCGGTCCTACCTGATAGTATCGAAGGTAATTGTATTCACTAAACATGAAGCTCTTAGATACTTGATAAAAAAGAAAGACTGCAGCCATGCCTGATTCATTGGGTGTTGTTGCTGAAAGAGTTTGATCTTTAAATACGTGATCGAAAGGGCACTGAGAACCAAGTCGTTGATCATCTATCACAACTTGAAGGACCTGAAAACACAATTGAGGTTGAGGACACTCTGGAAACCTTTCCATACGATCAACTGCTCGTAAAACCATCTGGAAGCACCATGGTATGCGGATTTTTCCAATTACCTAGCCTGTGGTATAGTCCCTCACGACTTGTCTTCGGTCCAGATGAAGTGTTTCTTTCGTGAAAGTCGTATGTACTATTGGGATGAGCCCTATCTTTTTAAAATATGCCTGGATAACATGATCTGGAGATGCGTCTCTGAGATGGACCAATCTTCTATTTTGCAAGCATATCATGCATCGGCTTATTGGGGACACTTTGGTGGAATAAGGACTGCAACAAAGGTGCTTGAGGCCGGGTTTTTCTAGCGGACAATGTTCAAAGAGGCTCACACATGGGTAAACGGTTGTAATGAATGCCAACGCACCGGGAACATCTCCCGTCGCCACGTGATGCCTATGAACCCGATTCAGGAGGTTGAAGTGTTTGATGTTTGGGGGATTGATTTCATGGGCCCCTTCGTCAGCTCTTACAGCAATAAGTACATTTTTTTTGCTGTTGATTATGTGTCCAAGTGGGTGGAAGCTGTAGCATCACCCACCAATGATGCAAAGGTGGTGGTGGGGTATCTGAAGAAAAACATATTCACCCGCTTTGAGACACCACGGGCGATAATAAGTGACAGGGGCACTCATTTCTGCAAAAGAGCATTTGAGAAGTTGTTGGAAAAATATGACGTATGCCACAAGGTGGAAATTCTTTACCACCGGCAAACCAGTGGACAGGTGGAGGTCTCCAACAGAGAGATAAAGAGTTTGTTGACAAAAACTGTAAACGCCACAAGAACAGATTGGGCAAGAAAGTTAGATGATGCACTCTGGGCGTATAGAACAAAATTCAAGACACCAATTGGTATGTCTTCATGCAAGTTGGTGTTTGGTAAGGCATGTCACCTGTCGGTAGAACTTGAGCACATAGCGTGGTGGGCACTGAAATAGCTGAATCTAGACATGGAAGCTGCAGGCTCGTCAAGAGTCACAGAATTGCTTGAGCTTGAGGAGTTCCGACATCTTGATTTAGAGAGCACAAAGGTGTATAAAGAAAGAATGAAGAGGCTGCACGATCAGCACATTGTGGAGAGAACTTTTAAATCCGGGGACAGGGTACTGCTATACAACTCAAGATTGCGGTTGTTCCAGGGTAAGCTAAAATCACGATGGTCTGGACCATTTCGAGTATTGGAAGTCCTCCCGTCTAGAGCTATTGAAGTTTCTATTGAGGATGACTCTCGCACATTTAGAGTCAATGGTCAACAGTTGAAATTATAAGTGGGAATGAGCGAATCTAAAGAAGGAACAGCACTGCGCTTGAATCAGCCGCGGAGGTCGTGCGAGCCGTAAATGCGCTCATCTGAGTTGTGTCGTGCTGTTAAATCAGGCGCTACATGGGAGGCAACCCATGAAATTGTTGTAATTGTAACCCTTTAGCCTATTAAAAAAAAGCGATCAGAATCTGAGAAGGGCCCAGACCGCGGTCAAAGACCCTATTTGAACAAATTCCATCCTGGTACCACCGCGACCGCGGCAAACGCGGTACAGACCCCTCACTGAACTTGGTCTACCGCAGTCCTACCGCGACCGTGGTAGAATCGTGGTGACCGTATTTTTTTGCAGGGTAAGTTTTTTTTACTCGTTTTTAATTCACCTTTTTCCCTAAATACACCCAACCCACCCCTTTAACCCCAAAAATCATGCCCAGACCCCCCCCCCCCAACGATTTCCTTCTTCTCTCTTCAAATTTTCTCTCAATTTATTGCCATTTCTCTTCATTTATATCAAAAACAACACTCACCCTCTCACCCAAACTCTCCCCAACTTCACCAAGCCCCTTCCCATCCTCCATCCAAGTAAGTGTCTCTCTCTTTTTCTTTATTTTACATGATAATCTAGTGTAATGTAGTTTTGTTTAAATTTACCCTAGGTAGCAATAGTTTAAATTCTTGTTATAATTGTTGATTCTTGTTGTTATATATGGTTTTAATTGTTTATTGTAGGTTTATTTGGTGCTTATTTGGTTAGGCCTCCATTATACTTTGGTTGTAGGGCGTGTTATAATATTTTGGAGGCCTAGAATTTGTTTGTAGGGTGTGATTAGTGCAAGGATTATGTTGGTCAAATTTGTGGAGTAGTTGTGCTGTTGCGGGGTGTGATATTTGGCGATGTATGGGGGCTCTAATTGGTTGAAACATGATGAAGGAGAAAGTGTGGGGTGTTAAAAAGGGGATGTTGTGTTGTATCCATCGGGTGGCGAAGTCTGAGTAACCACCCGTTTGGCTCTTTTTGGGATGCTTTTAATGGTTTGTTTGAACTCTATACATGTACTATGGATCCCAAGAGGTAGAGGAGATAGGCTGGCCCATCTCGCCACCCGACTTATGATGAGTCAAGGTTCGTCTCAGAACTGGCCAAGGATGATTTCAATGCTAAGGCGCGCAAAAACTTCTTTCCAGAAATTCCAATTGACCGAGCAGCCCTCCTAGCGGAAAAGGAGGATATGTATGAGGAGAACCAACACCAATTTTTTCTAGGAAACTTTGGTGTTCTATGGAATAGAGTGCATATATGCTCTCTTAATGTTGTATCTTCCATTCTGGCAGCATGCTTGCATTGCTGCCCAGTCGTGTGCCCACCAGTCCCTAGCTCCAAATATTTTCCTTACCAACCAGCTAGCCTGCTTTGGTGTTTCCAGGGTAGCAACTACTTTCCTCTTTATATAATGGCAGTGGATCCATTTGATCCATAGCATATCCTTCTTTTGCATTAGAGCCCATAGCAGCTTTGACAGGGCTGCTTTGTTCCACTTTTCATAGCAAATGACATTCAAGCCTCCAGCTGCCTCTGGTTTACATACTGTTTCCCAAGCTATGGGGGCCCTATGACTTGTCTCATGTTTCCAGTCCATAAGTAGTTCCTGCATATTCCTTCCACCAGTTTGATGATTTTCTTTGGAAGTAGGAAGACCTGTGCCCAGTAGGTTTGCATTTCAAATAGGACACTCTTGATCAGTTGGAGCCTTCCAGCATAGGATAAGACCTTGGATGACCAGCATCTGATTTTGTCCACTATCCTGTCAACCAAGCGTAGGCATTGTGTGATTGTAATCTTTCTTGTTGACAAGGGAACTCCTAGGTATTTGAAGGGGAGCTGCCCTTCTGTTAATTGAAATTCTTCCAATAGCTTTTCTTTGACTCCTTGTGAAACCCCTGCTATGTACAGAGAGCTTTTCTCCAAGTTTGCTTGCAGTCCAGACATCTGGGAGAAGTTATCAAACTCTTTCAGCAATAGCCACATGGAAATTTCATCTCCACTACAACACATCAGGAGATCATCTGCAAAACAGATATGAGTGAGTTGTAACTTGGAACATTTGGGATGGAAGTTGAAGTCTGGGTTCCTGTTTAATTGCTTCAGTGTTCTATTGAGATATTCCATGACTAAGACAAACAGATCCTTTCCTTGTTGTAAATTTGCTGGTAAGACCTCCATTGACTAGTAAAGAGAAGCTTGCTGTAGAGACACACTCCATAATTAAGGTGACCACTTTGTAGGGTACACCAAACTCCAGCAACACTACCCTCAGAAATCCCCATTCAACAGATCATAAGCTTTTCTAATATCCACTTTGATTATGAACCTGGGAGATACTGCTTTCTGGGAGTAAGCTCGAATCAGTTCATGAGCCATAATGACATTGTCCAGGATGTTTCTCCCCTCTATGAAGCTGATTGTGCATGCCCCACCAGATAGTCCACAACTATTTTAAGCCTGTTTGTAAGGATCTTTGCAATAACTTTGTACAGTGTTGACCAGCAAGCAATGGGCCTGTGCTCCTTGACATAGCTGGGATTTTTCACTTTCGAATCAATGTAACAGTTGTGCAGTTAATCTCTTTCAAAAATTTCCCAGTTTGAAAGAACTTCTGCACTGCCTCTATAACCTCCTCACCCACAATAGGCCAGAATTGTTTGAAGAATTCTGCAGGGTAACCATCTAACCAGGAGCCTTGTCATTAGGAAGATTATGTATTATCTGACTGATTTCTTCCCTTGTTACTGGAGCTAATAATTGCTGTTGTTGGAGCAATGATAGACATGACCCATCTCTAGCCACATTGATATCTATCGCAGGAAGCTGATCTGCTGCTGTGCCTAGTAGTTGTTGAAAGAATTGAATGAACTCCTGGTGGACTGTTGTGGATCAGTAATCCTCACCTTGTTGTCATTGAGGATGCTACTCACCCTGTTTCTTGCTTGTCTGGACTTCATATACGCATGGAAGTACTTTGTATTTCTATCACCCACCTGGATCCAGTTTGCTCTTGATTTCTATCTCATTGTTTGTTCTTGAATGCCTTCCCACTTTTCAATGTTCTCTAATAGTTTCTTTTCTTCTTCAATCACTGCTTCATTGAAATAATATTCGTTCAGTTTTCCTTGAATTACCCTCAGACCTTCTCTCATTTGTTGCAGCTTTGTATCAACAGATGAATGCTCCTGGTGAATGGTTCTGGTCTCCTGCTCAATTTTCCTTAGTTTGCTCCAAATAGAATACATAGTGTAGCCTTGGATTTGTTTTCCCCACACTCTTTGAACTGCTTTCTTCTATTCTTTTTGTTGCATAACTGTTAGTGGTAGCCTATATGGTATTTTTACTTTAACTTTAACTATATCAGTGTCTATTAATATAGGAGTGTGATATGAACATCCAGGTAACATGTATACTGCTTCCACTCCTGTGTAAGAATTGAACCACTGATTATTACCAAAGGCCTAGTCAATATGGCTATAGACTCTGGCTTCAACATCCCTTTTATTGCTCCATGAGAATAAATTGCCTCTTTTGGTAAGCTTCCCCACTCCAATGTCATCAATACACCCCTGAAAATCAGCTATCTCTGAAGGATGCACTGGCTGACAATTTATCCTATCCTAAACCCGTAGCAGACTGTTGAAATCCCCCATTATAAGCCAAGGTCCAGTTTGCTGCACAGCTCTCAAGTCCCTCCATAGTGGTGCTCTGTGTTGGGTAGTGTGTAGGCCATATACAAAGGTGATGTAGCTAGTGAAGGTTGAATTCTTATCTTTCACCTGACAGTGGATTAGTTGATCAGTGCTCTCCAGTAGTACTACTTGAACATTGACATCTTTCCACATAATCCATATTCTACCATTATGAGCATTTACATAGTTGTTCCTTATAGTCCAGTCACCTCCCAGCTTCTTTTATATTGCCATTGAGTTTTGCCGCTTCACTCTAGTTTCAAGGCAAGCTATCATATCAACTCTATTAGTCCTCAGGAATTTGACTAACTCTCTTTGTTTGTATAACTTGTTTAATCCTCTAATGTTCCAAGATACAATAATCATGGGGAATTAGTGGATGTAGTGCCTCCTGGATCTACTCGATCTAGGATGCATTCTCCATGCTGTTCCCATCAGGAGGTTCTACTATGGAGTACTGCAAATGTATTCCTCCTGGTTACTTCAACATAGTTGGTCACTTTGTTTTGGTTTCTATCTTTAGGGCCTTGGACAACTGCAATCTGCTTGCCTTTGTTATTCCTTTCTACAACAGGCAACTCTGTTGGTTTGTCATTCTGCTGCCCTTCTACTATCTCCTCAGTTATAGCTTTTGGTTGCCAATGCACTCGGGTTACCTTCTTTTTCCTCTTTCTCTGTCTCTGGACTTCTACAGTCTGTTGTTTCTCCTTCTGACAGTCACCATTTTTGTGCCCAAACGAGTTGCATTCAAGACAGAAGGTTGGTTTCCATTCATACTCCACATTTTGCAGCCAGCTTTTCCCATCTGGTATCTCTATGTAGACATTCTCAGGCAGAGGTTGAGTGATATAAACTTCCACAAGAACTCTTGCATAGGAGATTCTTTCACATTCAGCAGTTGGCCTATCAGTGCATAAAGGTTTACCCAGTAAGCTTGCTATTCTGCCTAAATTCTCTTCAGCCCAACATTGTATTGGCAGCCCAGGAAAACTGACCCAAATTGGGACAATTCACATCGAATCGTTCTAAATCTGAAAGTTAGGATCCCATTCCTTCAGAATCATAGGCCTACCATTGAACGTGTATGGTCCTTGTTTCATGATTAGGTTCTTATCCTCCATAGACTCAAATTTGAAGATGAAGTACCCATCGTCATGCAGCAACAATGTAGGCATTCTAACCTCATTCCAAACGCCATAAACATACTTTAACATTTCTTAAATGACGGATTACCTCCCAAAACATAACCAATTAGGGCATACTCCACTTCTGGTTCTGAATCTCTCTCTCCTTAGGGTTCAATTTTGCGATTTTCACTCCATCTTTCATCATCGCAGGATAGAACTTCAGCTGCTTGCCCTGATTTTGAGTCCGATTACCTTTGACTACCTCTGCCATTGTTGGCTTCTGGTTTTCAGTAGAGTACGTGAGTTTTCTAGCCATCGTCATTTGCCCTGCAGCCTCCTTCTCCTTCTCCGGCGGTGCCTGCATGACAGTAGGGGCAATCCCCATACCAGGAAACCAGTGTAGAAGGGGCATTGGGGTTAGCTGTTGTGGTATTTCACTCTCAGGTGTGATCACTCTCGCCATATTTACAGTGGGGAAGTGTTTAGTAAGGTCGGTTGGATGTGGTGGGTGGTTGCCGGCGGCAGGCGGCGGCTCGCTTGCCAGTCGCTAGAGTTTCTCTCTCTCTCTCTAAAAACGTTCCCCCTCGGCACTATCACTTCAACACATCTTCCAAGTTCTCTATTCTCCATAGTGAGTTGAGCCACCGTAAATGTTAAATACTTCACGGTTATTTCTGTAAATTTTATCATTTGTTATTTAATATGTAAAATGAATTTTGACAATACAAAAATTGGAATTTAATTGAGTATTTTGGTTGGCTTGTCTGACAGCGGTGTCTGACGCCACCACGACCCTTAGTGAATTTTGGGTCGTGACATTTCCCGTCGCTGTTTATTGCAACATATTGCAATGACTTTTTTATCGTTGCCAAAAATACTTTTGGCAACAAAATTGAATATATGGCAACAAAAATTATTGTTGCGAAAGGCCTTCTTTCTTATGGTGTCTGTACGAAATAGTTCAAAGTGCAGTATCACTACAACCAACCTCATATACTGGTAAGCGTCGAGCCTAATCTCGGCAAAGTAGTGACGAGACTAGGACACGATAACCATATAAACCTATGCAGTTAAATTATATACGAACATAACAAAAATGACAAGAAATAGCAGATAAAGATGGGAGAGAACATGCTACGGGGAATATCAATTTCTAACAATAAACCAATAAAGAAGCATAATAAACATCATATTTGTATCCATACGAATAATGAAACAGTAACACTTTCACAACATCACCCTTCGTTCTTTTACTATCGTCTTCATCATATGAAAAAACAGAAACGACACGGCATCACCCTTAGTGCATTACCTCTCATAATCATGACATAACATCACCCTTCGTGAATTAACTCTCATAATATCCGCACGGCATCACCTTTCGTGCAGTAACTCTCAAATTATGGCATGGCATCACCGTTCGTGCTTTAACACTCACAATATCGGCACGGAATCACCCTTCGTGCATTAACACTCACTCACGATATCATGCACGACATCACCTTTCGTACTTTACACTTTTTCTCACCCAAATAATAGAAAAAATACCTCCCGATAAGGAAATCAACAATATAAACAATAACATCCCAGCAAGGGAATCAGCTATAACTAACTTCATTTCAACAGTTACATTACAAAATGAATGTCAACTTGAGTCAATACTAAACAATGGTAAATTACCAAGAAATTATCATGAATCATGTTCAACATTGATAATCATCAACCCAAGCATAGACAATACATAATAGTCACAACAATATGATATAAGACTCACATGCATGCTTGACACCAACGTATATGACTTGGGGCATAGAGGAGTATAAATAACATCTCGTAGCCACTATAAAAGGCTACTATTTAGAAATTAGCCAGTCCATTATGAATTTCAATTTTCAGTTTAATTTTTCAGGACAAAAATATCTTGAGTTTTCCTAAAATTAAGATTTTTAATTTAAAAATTTAAGACAATATAAGTGACTAATTTCTAAATAGCTTCTTTGAAAAATTATCCCTTTTAGTTTGCTAGGTTTATTACCCCCCCCCCCCCCCCCGCAGCAATTACCTGCAGTTTATGGTATTTTAAGAAAATTTAAGCTTCTCTAGACAAGTCAAGGGGAAAAAGAGAAAAAGAATTCTCAAAGTATAACCTCTTTTTTTGGGTATAACTGTTAGATTTCATTAATATCAAAGGGATGTACAATGTAAAGTTCTATAGTAGTAGCTTGGAGTAGCTATTACTCATTTACAAACAATCACTATACTAATACAACTATAAATAACAAATGCTATCTTAGTATAGGGAAATCTACTAGACTATAGCTAAGGAAAACAACTAAGTTGCCGCAAGCCATCTTGCCATCGTCTACAGTTTCTGCCACGGATATGAATAAGCAAAGCAACTTCTCTGCAAATCTGTTCTTCCACAAATACTTTCCCATCAAAACGAATGCAATTCCTTTCTCTCCATATAAGAGCAACAGTATTGACAAAAACAGAGGCAGTAATAGCATTGTGCCACATTCTGCTCCTAGCTTTACTGCAAATCCATTGGAGCTCTGTTTCCCAATTACCAACTGTTCTATGGTACCCCAGCCAGCAGCATAGTCTGGACCACAGTCTATTAGTGATTGAGCATTCAAAGAACAAATGCTTAAACTCTTCAACATGCTGATTACAGAACACACAGTTTGCTGGAACTTGTATTCCAAATTTCTGCAATCTGTCAATAGTAGGAAGTCTTTGCTGAGCAGCTAGCCATACAGTGAACTTTTGTCGAGGTTGAACATAGTAGTCATCATCAGGTTCTTCCACTCTACCTTATTGAAACTAGGAATCATTGTATGTTAAAATTTCTGGATTTGGAATTTATCCAGCCTGCACACTCCTTTCAACCTGCTAAAAAGATCCCCATGCAGCTTCTGATTCTCCATTATAGCAGTTCTGCATTCCAGAATCTTCCAAACAACCCAAGAAGCTCAATACTGCTTGATGTAATAACAGTGCATCCACTTGATCCAAAAACAGTCTTTTTTCCTGGCCAAGTCCCATAATAGTTTAGTAATAGCTGCTTTATTCCACACAGTCATATCAATTATGTTGAGTCCTCCAGCTGTATGTGGTCTGCAATGTTAGAAAATATGCCCGGCACTAGAGGGGGGTGAATAGTGCGGCACGAGAATTTTGATTAATATTGCGGAATTAAAAACTTGCAGGAATTAAGTAAGTGCGGAAAGTAAAAGAGCAAGGAAAGAACACACCGATGTATCCTGGTTCACCACAACCCGTGGCTAGTCCAGTCCCCGAGAGACTCTCTCGAGATTCCACTAACTTCGTTAAGCTTCCGGGTGCCTAACAAACCGTTACAACTTGAGAAATTGAATCACACAAGTATCAACAACCTTGCTCGTGGATACCGCACCACAAGACTTCAACCACTAAGACTTTGGGTACTTAGCAAACCCGACAAATGAGAAGATATGTTCTTCTCCAACACCTCTCTTTTACAACAAGTACTCTCTCAATAGAGTGGATAAAGAGATATAAAATAAGCTTTATGAACAATTCAAAGTTGTCTCTCAAATGGCTCAACAAAAGCTCTAAAATGATGCTTGAATATGATCAATATGTATATCAATATATGGAGGAGTTGTGTGTTTAAAATCAGCTCAAAAGACCTCTATTTATAGGGGTTAAAAGAGTTATGGCCGTTGCTTAATTGACAGAAAATTATACTGATTCTGTGCTCAGACAATCGATTGTCTAGTCTCTACAATCGATTGTGTGACCAATTTTCAAAAGACAGATCCCTGATTTTAAGGAAAAACTAACGTTTAAAAATCATTCCAGGATTCTGTGCTTCAACAATCGATTGTCAAAGGATTACAATCGATTGTGGTTCAAAGTTTCAAAATATCTAACGGTCTCAGTACAATCGATTGTGGAACACCAATCGCTTGTGGAAAGCATACAATCGATTGTGAAAAGCATACAATCGATTGTGTGCTATTTTGAAAAATTGTCTCAACACAATCGATTGTGAAAGTCACACAATCGATTGTTAAAAGCACACAATCGATTGTGAAAGCATACAATCGATTGTCACAAGCATACAATCGATTGTAGGACCAACATTCAAAAGACATTCATTCTAGTTGAAATATACCTTTGATATACCATTAATATACACTGTGTATACAAAATTGAAAACTTACTTCAAACCCATTTTGGTTAAAATGAAATCGTTAAAATCTTTTTGTTTGAAGTATATTAAAATATTTATGATATATATATATATAATTTAACAAAATGATTTAATGCATATTTATGATGACCTAATGTTGTTCCAAAAGACGAGATAACTTAAATGTTATTCTTACATTGGTTCTACCTAACGACCTACGCCTTGGGTCTTCGGTCTTGAACTTTTGAGCTCGTCTTGGCTTGTCTATGCAATCCCGTCATCAATATGCTTCTAGGCATCCAATCTTCATTGATTGTCGATCGACTTCATTGTTTGTCATTCATCAAAACCTGTACTTGGAAATCATTCTAATACAACCAAAGAACACATATCAACGACATCAATGATTTCCAAAAATTTCCCCCTTTTTGATAATGACAAACAATAGGAGATATGCATTAAGGATTCCCCCTAAATTCATGCAAACTATTCCCCGTTAATGATAATTCCCCCTCAAATAAGGCATACTAGAATGTAGAGACATTCCCCCTTATTTGATGCATATTGCCTAAGCTCTTCCCCCTTTTGGCATTAGCAAAAAGGGAGTATACAAAGGCTACTTCCCCTTTCGACATTTCTCCGAATGTCAAAATAAAATAGGAAAGATATTGAGGAATATGCATGATGAATAATTTAAAACAATACCAATTGTTAGAGAAACATATCAATCGTTATTTTTCAAAAAGATACCAATTGTTATAAAAACAAAAATAATATTCATCAAAACATGAATCAATCAAAAATAATTGATACCAATTGTTAACAAAGACATATCAATCGTTAACACATATCAACTATTACGTTTTTTATCAAACATATGATAACTAACCGAAATTCCCCCTTGATGCAATAAGGTGTCGTGCTTGGTGCATCTACTACAATATTGTAGTCTTCAAGCACACCTGCAAATGTACCTAAAAATAGGTTTTAGGTACCCAAACACTTTTGGGTCCTTGGGGGTTAGTCAAATAATAATCATAGCCATAAGATAAATCCCTATGTTTCGTAAAACATATGGATGCTATGTGTCCCACCCGATTGCAATAATGACAAGTTACGTTCGGGTTGTGCATGTGCCTTGGTTGAGCCAAATACGTTCTAGGTGATCTAAAATCGTTATTCCTAGAAGCGTTGAAATTCCTAGAGTCATATCTAGGTGGTCTAGAATAATTATTTCTAGACTCATTAACACAATTCCTAGAATCGTTTCTAGGTGGTCTAAAATGATTAGTTCTAGACTCATTCACAAAAATCCTAGAATCATTTCTAGGTGCCCTAAAATGATTATTTCTAGGCTCGTTAACAAATATCCTAGAATTATTTCTAGGTTGCGTAATACCATTTCTATCATGATTCTTATCTTTACGCCTTTTATTTTTCTTAGGCTTTTTCTTCTTAATCTCTTCAACTACTTTTGGAACGTCTACACTACGTTTATCTAGTGTTTTCCTAAGTTCTAAGTTCTCTATTTTCAACGAATCACAAGATAAGCAATTAGAACTTTGATCAATTGAAGAGGCTTCATTCATCGCCTTAACTTTATTTTTATGGTCGACATTATCATTTTTCAAACAATTATTTTCCTCTTCTAAAGCACTGATTTTAGTCTTGGCCTCTTTGGCGATTTTTGAAACCTTTTTCAATTCACCAAATAATTCTTTAAAAGCTATTTGCAATTCTTCAAAAGAGTAGGAGTTAGAAGTACTTACCTCTTCTTCTTCATTGGACATGAGGCATCGGGCAGTCGGTTCATCATATGAGCTGTCCGCTTCTTGAGGCTTACGTTCATAAGTGTCCTCAAGATTATCCCACATCTCTTTGGCAGTTTTGTAGTGGGAAATTTTCCGATAGTCCTCCTGATTCAAAGAGCTATACAATATATTGATTGCCCTAGTGTTGTATTCACTTACCATGGCTTTTCCAACTTGTGTCGTCATTTGTTCACCATACTTGATGATTTGCCATAGACGAAAGTTGTTCGATTGGATGAAGATTCTCATCCGCTCTTTCCAATATGTGTAATTGCTTCCATCAAATATTGGAGGCCTAATTGTAGAGTGTCCTTCACTCATCATTCCTGCATTCAACATTCTCAAAAGAATATATGGAACGTTCTCTCAACCGGTTAAGGCTTTTAGAGAGTTGGGCTCTGATACCAATTGTTAGAAAATATGCCCGGCACTAGAGGGGGGGGGGGTGAATAGTGCGGCACGAGAGTTTTGATAAATATTGCGAAATTAAAAACTTGCAGGAATTAAGTGCGGAAAGTAAAAGAGCAAGGAAAGAACACACCGATGTATCCTGGTTCACAACAACCCGTGGCTAGTCCAGTCCCCGAGAGACTCTCTCGAGATTCCACTAACTTCGTTAAGCTTCCGGGTGCCTAACAAACCGTTACAACTTGAGAACTTGAATCACACGTCTCAACAACCTTGCTCGTGGATACCGCACCACAAGACTTCAACCACTAAGACTTTGGGTACTTAGCAAACCCGACAAATGAGAAGATATGTTCTTCTCCAACACCTCTCTTTTACAACAAGTACTCTCTCAATAGAGTGGATAAAGAGATACAAAATAAGCTCTATGAACAACACAAAGTTGTCTCTCAAATGGCTCAACAAAAGCTCTAAAATGATGCTTGAATATGATCAATATGTATATCAATATATGGAGGAGTTGTGTGTTTAAAATCAGCTCAAAAGACCTCTATTTATAGGGGTTAAAAGAGTTATGGCCGTTGCTTAATTGACAGAAAATTATACTGATTCTGTGCTCAGACAATCGATTGTCTAGTCTCTACAATCGATTGTGTGACCAATTTTCAAAAGACAGATCCCTGATTTTAAGGAAAAACTAACGTTTAAAAATCATTCCAGGATTCTGTGCTTCAACAATCGATTGTCAAAAGATACAATCGATTGTGGTTCAAAGTTTCAAAATATCTAACGGTCTCAGTACAATCGATTGTGGAACACAACAATCGCTTGTGGAAAGCATACAATCGATTGTGAAAAGCATACAATCGATTGTGTGCTATTTTGAAAAATTCACTTTCTCAACACAATCGATTGTGAAAATCACACAATCGATTGTGAAAGCATACAATCGATTGTCACAAGCATACAATCGATTGTAGGACCAACGTTCAAAGATTCATTCTAGTTGAAATATACCTTTGATATACCATTAATATACACTGTGTATACAAAATTGAAAACTTACTTCAAACCCATTTTGGTTAAAATGAAATCGTTAAAATCTTTTTGTTTGAAGTATATTAAAATATTTATGATATATATATAATTTAATAAAATGATTTAAAGCATATTTATGATGACCTAATGTTGTGCCAAAAGACGAAATAACTTAAATGTTATTCTTACATTGCTTCTACGTAACGACCTACGCCTTGGGTCTTCGGTCTTGAACTTTTGAGCTCGTCTTGGCTTGTCTATGCAATCCCGTCATCAATATGCTTCTAGGCATCCAATCTTCATTGATTGTTGATCGACTTCATTGTTTGTCATTCATCAAAACCTGTACTTGGAAATCATTCTAATACAACCAAAGAACACATATCAACGACATCAATGATTTCCAACATGCAAACCCTTTCCCAGGCAATCAGAGCCCTTTTAGACAAAGTAGCAGTTCCAGTCCATAGAAAAGTCCTGCAGATTGCTTCAATGGTTTTCAATACTTTTTTTGGCAGTATGAAAAATTTGTGCCCAGTAAGTCTGAATACCAAAAATAACAGCTTTGATCAATTGACATCTTCCTGCATAAGAAAGCAACTTGGCTGACCAGCATATAATTTTATCAGTAATCTTCTCAATCAGAGGCAGGTAATGATGGATGACAAGTTTTTTAGAGTCAAGGGGTATCCCTAAATACTTGAATGGAAGTTGGCCCTCAGAACCCCAGTGTCTCTATAATTTCTTCTCTGGTACTCTGCTGCACTCCAGCCAAATATACAGCACTTTTGCTAATATTAGCTTGTAATCCAGAAGCTTCAGAGAACATAAGGAAAGCCTCCTGCAGGATCTGGATGGAAATAATATCAGCTCAACAGAACATAAGAAGATCATCAGTAAAACAGACATGAGCACAGTTAAGTTTCCTGCATTTGGGATGGAAGTTAAAATCCCCATTCTTGTGCAACTGACCCAATATCCTATTCAGGCATTGCATAGCCAGAACAAATAGATAAGGTGACATAGGATCATCCTGTCTAATACCTCTCTTGGCAATGAAGGGCTTAGTTAATCCACCATTCAGCATTAGGGAGTAGGAAACAGAAGTGACACAAGCCATTATCCAGTTAATAAACTTTGCAGGGAAACCAAGGTCAATAAGAATTTATTTAAAGAAACTCCATTTAAGGGTGTCATAAGCCTTCCTCAAATCCACCTCCATTTAAGTACAAACCTCTTTATTTGAACGTCCCTTGTACGTAGACAAAATGGGGCAGATCTTGAGACTGAAATATACATATAGATTGGTCCACAAGGGTTGAAAATTGAAATGTGTCCAGCAATGAATATGACTGTTGATGAAACTGAAGTAAATATCAAAAAGGAGTTAGGCATTTATGTGAAAATGGAATTACTAGAATTCCAAAAAAATATATATTGCCAGTTTCAGAATTCAGATAGGCCAGTAATTGTGAATAAAGAAGAAAAAATTGATGAAAATCTCAACTTGCCCATTATTGATTTTGCTCAATTACTAGGCCCCAACAGATCCCACGTTCTTAAATCACTTTCAAAAGCTTGTGAAGAGTATGGCTTTTTTCAGGTATAGGTTTTTGTAACATTGAAATTTGTCCTTTTCCTTTAATTTAACCACTTTCTTCCATTTAATTTTTATTTTTCTCATATGAATTACTATTAGGGATCATATTTCTTCTTCTTTTACTCCTCGCTTTAGTTCCTTTTTTGGGCTCGGTTCGATAGTAGCCGTGGTAGTAATGCCTCGAAGCCAGCTACATACCAACTTGAGGTACCAATCAGAAAATACAAGAAGAGACGTTAAATGTAATCTAGAAGGGCCTTTCTGCAAAAAAAAATTGTAACCGCACTGTCTTCGTAACTAAATTTTTAAGTGCATGTATACATAATTTGAGCTGAAATTAAGAATGAGTTCATTTACACTCACAAACCTCGTCATAGATCCGCCTTTGAAATAAAGTCTCTAGCATAGAATATTTCACTCTTGTGTTGTCAATTGCCATCTATTGAGTCACCACTATAGGGTGAACATTCTTCACCCTTAGCAAGAGACCTCGGGTTTAAACTCTGGAAATGAATTCTTAAGCCATTTTTAACCCAAAAAAATGCTAAAGAACTCCTCGAATTTGGAATAGTCAGACTAGACCGTTGCTTGAGAATAAATAAATTTCAATTGCCTTATTTTATCTCCTTAACAAAAAAATGAAGAGAGCAAATTAAAGAAAATGAGATAATATCTAAACTTTTTTTTTTGTTTTCTTGATGTGCAGTTGGTAAATCATGGCATACCTAGCAAAGTAATTGAGCACATAATTGAAGTTGGTAAAAAGTTTTTGAGCTCCCATTTGAAAAAAGAGCAAAATATATGTCTACCGATATGCAAGCATCAGTACGTCTTGGCACAATCTTTAACCAAAACAAAGATGGAGTCTTTTGTTGGAGGGATTTTCTCAAGCTTGGTTGCCATTCTTTGTCAAGTGATCTCCTCTCACTTTGGCCTTCTTCTCCTGTAGATCTCAGGTGACTGACCTCACCCTATTCAGTATTTTTAAGAAAAAAAGTCAACTTCTATAATAATAGCACCCCCTACTTGCATTATAATGTGTATCATCTCCAAAGTCAACTCAAATATTGTCTAATTATTGTTGTTTTAGAATTTTAAGTTCTATGCATCAAAAGTATAAAATATTTATCGTAGTGTAAGGCCACTTTAAAGGTTAGTATGAGTAAATATCTATAGTAATTTATTAATTTTATAGGATTTATCTTGAGAACATAGGCGGAGCCAAGATTTGAAACTCAGTCAATTTAATAATAAATTATAATATTTAATAAATTTCTTAAAAAAAATACAGAGTTTGCAGCAAAGTTACTGTGTTCGATCGAACTCTTGTCTCGGTATTCTAACTCGGCCATTGAATGAAAGTGTAAAGAATATGTACGCTAGCATTACTGTATTTTAATATACTAATGTTGACTACTTTTTATGGACGATCACCTATAATTATGTATCTTTTAGGAGACCAAATAGTATGATTTTTTTTTTACATTATCAGTATACAAAGCTAAACTCTGATTTGTAACATGATAAAAATTAACTTGCTATCATATGTTAAACAAAGTGAATATTTTGTTCCCTATATAACTTGAATCCTTTTTTTCCCTTTTTGGCTGACAAAAATAGTTAATACTATGTATGTTTTTAATTGATTAATAGGGAAGCAGCTGCAAATTATGCCAAACAAACAAAGTTGTTGTACCAATTGCTAATAGGGGCAATTCTTGAAAGCTTGGGAATAGTGAAGGAAAATAATGCAAATAATGATAGTAATTTGAAAGAATTTGAGCCAACTCTTAGTATTGAATTGCTGTCCTTGTTGTCCAGAGCTAGATTTAACACTTGGAATGCCACCACATTCCGACTATGTTTTACTCACACTTCTCCTCCAACATGAAGTGAAAGGTTTACAAATACAACACCAACAAAAATTGTTAACTGTTGAGCCCATTCCCAACTCCTTTGTTGTCAATGTTGGGGACCATCTTGAGGTCAGCTTCGTTTCATTTTATACGATACTATTACTATTTTGGGGTACCGTTTTTTTTAATCATAACATTTTCATATAATTTTAAGTATTTTTATTAGTGTAGTAGTTTTTAATTAGTTTAAATCACGTAAAACTTTATTTTAAGAAGATGGAGAAATTGATGCACGATTGAGATAGAAAATTAAAAGGTTTGACTCTCTCGCATTTGAACTCTTTCATCCATTTCTAAAACCTAGCTAGGAAGTACTATTGATCAACGTCAACAGAAAAAAAAAAATCAGATTGAAAGAAAAGAAAATAAGAATAATGAAGAGGAGAAATATATAATAGAGGTTTCGTTACAAAAGAATATTAAAAGTTCATGTATCCAAGTAAACTTACATACTTATTTGTAAAGAATTTCAAAAGCATTAATGGTGAAATTGTCTCCTATAAAATTCTAGCTTCATGATCTTTATTTATTCATGAGTAAAAGTATACGAGATGTCCACAATTGAATATATTCAATGCTAAATTAATAATTGTAAACACATACAAAAGAATCACAAGCTACACTACACAAAAAACTCCAATTGCTTACGAAATTTACCAACGCCCCAAATTTGTTGGTGTATTAACAACAAATTGCTAAGCAAATGGTAACTAATTTATTTTTCAGAATTTAGTAACAGATTTCTAACGAATTGCCAACCAAAATGTTACTAACTAAATAATTTAGTTGGTAAATATGGCGGGAAAAATAGGCGGCTAATATAGCAACTTCGTACTAATGGATTACCAACTCAAATGTTACCAACAAATATTTTTCGTTGGTAATATTACCAACGGAGTACATATCCGTTGTTAAATATGGTGTATAAAATGAAGTATTATTTATTAACAGATTAGTAACGAATTACTAACCAATTATTTACCAACAGAAAGATTTTGTTGCTAATTTTACCAACTAATTTAAAATGCGTTTGTAAATTACCAACCGAATGGTATCTGTTAGTAAACTTGCCAACTAATACTTAATTGGTTGGAAAACTTTATTAATAGATCTTTTTTTTTAATCCACTAGGCAAGAGCATAGGGCTAGTTTTTTATTAATAATTGAAAATAACATTACAACAACTAGGAAAAATTCAAATAAGGGACAGTAGCACCGGTATTGAAACCGGGCTATCCTTACCGTATTAATCCTATTGAGGTTTGACAACCTCACTTATTAACAAGCATGCATTAAATAAGAACTTGACATGACTAAATATTTTATGATCATCACAGAGTTTATAACATACTCTGTGATGAGATTACAATTGAGGATACTAATGAAGTCGTAGAGTAAAATGTACAATACCCAATTAATTGTTGTCCCTTATTTTCCAAACTTGTATAATGTTTAACTAGTACTTCTATTTCATTGTCCTTCAGTTTGTTCAAAAGGTATTCAAAAATCACCTTTTATTTTTTGAACGCTTGGATTTCGATGACGTATTTGTAGCAGCCTGCTTTTGTTTGGCCGCTCTCATTGGAATTTGCCTAACATTTAATTTCTTGTCTGCCCATGTTGCAATTTTCATCAAAATAGCACCTGACTTACTTGTTCCAATGTGGTCGACCACATTGTTTGGTGGTGTATCTAGGAAGTGAATGCATGTACCACAAGGAGGCTTACTTGGAACGAAATCAGGAGCCTCCCACTTGGTCTTTAATTTTCCAACTATAGTGTTTTCAAAAACTGGAGTTTGAATTGCATCCTTGATTACTCTTTCTACTCGATGATTTTCAAAATGGAAACGTTGGTTAAGCGTATTTTCCTGCTCCCTTTTCAAATTTGCGCAACACTTTCCTGCGATCTGAGTTTTATTGTTGGATTTTGGTGTTACTTATTTGTTGGCCATCGATGACCATTGTCCATCTTCTCTTGTGTGTTGTCGATTATCAGCAGACTGTAAAGCAGAATTTGATTGAGCTAAGGCAGCATTAGATACAACATCAGTAGTTGTATTTGAAGAATTGATCACACAGCCTTGTCGGGCCCTGCCATGCTGGTTATATGTATGTTGTCTGAGCGAATTCATTGCTGTTCCTACTTGCTGTACAGTAGATTGCTGCCCTTTGTATAATTCATTTGAATTAGAATGGTTAGATATAGTCAAAGCTGATGATTTTTTTTCATTGAATCTTGCAGTAATGTTTGAAGAATGTAGCAATTTTGGCGCTGTCAGGTTCTGCCCTCGTTGAACTGGTGGAACAGTAGAATTTATAACATCTTTGGCAGGAAGTAGAGACTCCAAAATTATATCCTTTTCTTGGCAAAACAGTGTATGCCTATTTGCACTGTGATGTGCAACCGCAGCAGATGCAGTAGCACATTTGACAGTGCATGTTCACATGGAACAATTAATGTACTTTGATGAAACAGTATATTTAGTCATCTGTGTTATATCAGACTTTGACATTGAATGAGCCTCTTTAGCTTGACCAATTGGAACATCATCAATGTGGTGACCTGGATCAGCAGTCACTTTAGGAAGAATCCCAGCCAAATTTTGTGCAGCTGAAGCAGATTCAATATCCATATTTGACAGTTTCTAAAAACTCCTTTTTTGTATGAGCTGCTTTATCCACCAGAGGAGAATGCTGCAACATATGCTGGTGGTAGATCAAACTATGTTCCTGGTTTTTGGCATTGTCAATATCATTTGGGGTCACAAGAGTTGGTGCAGCTGCTATTAATGAAGCAGAAGCAGAATCTGTTTTGGAAACCACAGTACTACTATCCCCTTCAAGATGATCAGAATCTCCCTTATCGATCACAGTAGGATGTGTAGTGTTAACATCTCCAAATTTGTACCAGTTGTTGGATCACATGAATGCTTTAACATGTGTTGCTGGCTGATTTCAGTTAAATCAACCAAGGGCTGTCTCAATGAAACAGTAACTGGTAGCAGACAAGTCTGGGCAGTATCACCATTTGGTTTTGCAAGAGATTTTGCGTTTACACAAGTTGTATCAGAAACAGCAACATTTTTAAGAACCACTGCAGTGCTAGCCAATTTAGAAACTCCCATATCCTTCACAGTAGATTGATTAGTGGCAACAGTTAATGCAGCATTTTCAATTGACTTTTGTGCAAAATTGTAAGAGTCTTTACAAAGATGAGCAGTAGTCGAGTTTTTCATTGAAAATTCTGTAGCATTCTTCAGTGAGGATTCTGTCGACAGCAAGTCTGGACCTTTTGCATTTTCATCTGCTGATATAACTGTCTGCTCCTTTTTTATTTCCATCTGCTTGACCTTTACCAAGCAATGTAGCCTTAGGATTTGGCATTGAGGGAGCTTCAGACACTAGCAGAGATGAACTG
Source organism: Nicotiana benthamiana (assembly GCA_034376525.1). Classification (NCBI taxonomy): domain Eukaryota; kingdom Viridiplantae; phylum Streptophyta; class Magnoliopsida; order Solanales; family Solanaceae; genus Nicotiana; species Nicotiana benthamiana. The sequence goes on from CM067335.1 coordinate 26,590,982, forward strand.
GGATTTGTCCATCTGTCGCATTGTGTCGACGTCCTGCAAAATTAGCATTCAAGTATTCCCTAGCATCGCCTCTTAATTTAACCTCACTGTCCCGACCTTCTATTTCGCCACTGTGACGAACTTGTTCAATCAAGTCTTCTGAATTCCATCGACAAGATTTAGTATCATGTCCTTGGTGATTGCAACATGTGCAATATTTTGGTAAATTGTCAAATACAATCTGCTGAACGTATTCGACAGTTTTCCCAGTTTTTTTATCGACTATCTTGATCTTAGTTTTCGTTGGATGTTTGTCGAGTAAGTTAATCAAGATTTTAACTCGAGCCGTACTAGGTCGAGTTCGATCTTGAGTGGCCTTATCTACTGCGATAGGTTTTCCCACTACAGATGCAATGGACAATAACGACTTTTTTGCGAAGAAATTCACTGGCAGTTCTGGAAATGAAATCCTAGTAACGGCTATTGATGTTTCTTCACGGGGGTTAAATCCCATTGACCATGGGAATGTCTGGAAGAAAAACTCATCGCCTTTTGACTTTACATAGCCTGAAGTTTTTGATAGCGCATTCGCAAAATCTTCAAATAGATTGAATCTTACCAGAATATGCCGATATTCTAGTTGTCCAATGTTGCAATTACCTTTGATGTCGAAATGTTTTGGTAAAATCCGACGTAGCTCCTGAAGTTCTGGTTTTCCATAAAGAATTCACTTCATCTACTGTGAACTCAACAGTAGGAATTCCTTTCTGAAATGTGACTGGACAGAGTTCCAAATTAGTAAATTTTTCGACAGTTTTTTGTCTAGATAGCATTGAAGCATATGATTGTTTTTTTCCGTGAGTCGAATGATTTTCTGAATTGATATGATCAACCTCTCCCACAGCCAGATGCTGGGGAGAGGTCGTAGCATCCATATTTACGCTTTACTTCAGAGAATATTCACCATTTTAACTCAAATGATGCTAAGATGAACAGTAGAGTCGCAAAATTTAAGATCTGTTGCGTTTGGATTAAGATTTTGGAAAAACAATAAAAGGAAATTGTCGTGCATCATCAGTTTCATTAGGAAGAAACTGATCACTGGAAACATTCAAATTGGATGCAAGAGATTCAGTAGCCACATTTGGCAGTGCCTGTTCACTTGGAATTTTGAAATTGGATGAAACAGCAGATTTACTCTGCTGCGCTAAATTAGCAGTGACGTTAGGACGAACTCCTTCACTGGTTCATGCTACAAGATTAGCATTTATGAACTCTCTGGCATCACCTTCTAGTTTCTTCAACCTGCCCCGGCCTTCAGATTGTCGATCATGAAATGCTTGTTCATTCACTTCATCTGTACTCCAACGGCACGATTTTACATCATGACCTTGATGATTACAATACGTGCAGTATTTAGGAAGGTTATCAAAAATGATCCGCTGATCATATTTGACTATTTTTCCAGATTTAATATTAACTATCTTGATCTTTATTTTTGTTGGAAGTTTGTCTAGCAAATTAATCAAAACTTTTAATCGTACCGTACTCGGTCTCATTCGATCGTTAGTAGCGTTATCAACTGCTAAAGGCTTTCCCACTGCAGCAGCAATTGACATTATGGATTTTTTTGCGAAGAAGTTTGCTGGCAGTTCAGGAAAAGAGATCCAAACGACAGCTTTTGACGTTTCTTCATGAGGATTAAATCCCATCGTCCATGGGAATGTCCTAAAGAAGAAATCGTCTCCTTTCGCCTTAATATAACCAGTTGATCTTGAGCTGTTTGTTTTTCGATATTGTTTTGCTTGATATTTGTGGATCGAACCGATCGCCTCGGTATGAATAGATGAATCTATAGGCGGCCGTCGACCCTCGGCAAGTGCACAATTTATTTCTATTGGTTTGGGCAGTCGCCTCGGCATAACGTGCGGATGATTATTCTGTGAAAACTTATACTCACATTGTTCATTATTATACACAAAAATAGAAATAGTAAATCATTGTAAGAACATGACTTATGCATCTTGCCATAAACTGCTGATACTAGTAGCTTTCTATGCTTATAAAATATTTCATATATTATTTGACCTTAGTAAGTATCAAGTCGACCTCTCGTATATATAAGGGTCCTTCATAGTATAAAACCTTCGATTTTTTTGTGATGAATATGAGTTATTATTCAATTCTAATTATTTTTAGGATCTATGACACTGGCGAGAATGGTACTAAAAATTAAAATATATTAAGTATGAGATTTGAGAAACAATTAATCTTTTTCCACGTTGCTTTTTTAATTAATTAATATCCAATGATTATCTATATTTAATTTTATCAAGAAGTTATTTCAATTTTAAGATTATTTATATATAACCTAAACAACTCTAATATTTGACATAGTCAGTGTACGCGCATATCAGCTCATATTTATGTTTTATTAAAGTGCCCAGAAGTACACCTATATATTGAGTAAGACTTCAAGATTTTGTTTTCATTTGTAGATTAACAAAATCATCAAAACTTTAATAAAATATTTTCTTGGATGTGATTCAAAGGATTTTTATTGACTCCCTTCGTCAAAATTTCCTACAAATTACGGAGAAGGAAGTGGATAACAAACTTGGTGAAGATTTTGCATCATGGTTTAAAAGATATGTGAGTACTTGTACAATATCCTTCCACTTATACTTACCTCACTTATAAGAAACTCTAGTTATTTTTCTTTTATAGGCACGCGTCCATATAGATAATCAGTTCATCAAGGCCCTTGCAGAAGGTCCATGTCGAACAGCACAACCATGGACTGGTTATACAGTCAACGACTTTAAATTTCACACTAAAAGCTGCAGTTCTTCTAGATCATCTAACAACAACTGTGTATGCATAAAAGGAACTAATTATAGTGCAGATGATAGTGACTACAATGGCGTGCTAACTGATATCCTTGAATTGGAGTACAAGGGTAGTGAGTATATAAAGAGAACTGTTTTATTTAAGTGCGAGTGGTTTGATCCCACACCAAAGACAGGAATGAAGATTCACCCACAATATAAACTTGTGGATATCAACCATGAAAAGAAGTTAAAGAAGTATGAACCATTTGTTTTGGCAATGCAAGCGGCTCAAGTGTATTATACAACTTATCCTAGCTTACGACGTGATAAGAGTGAGTGGTGGGCTGTGTGCAAAGTAAAAGCACGGGGTTTGTTGGACATGCCTCCATCATCTTCACAGTCAACTCCGACAGATGGTGCTGAGCCATTCCAATCTGAGGAAGTTGGTTTAACATTTGATGTGGTACCTAACGATGAAATTATTCTCCTTAATGATCCAAATGGTGGATTCATAAACATAAGAGACGAGGATGATGATTTAGATGATGAGGTAGAACTTCATGTTGAATTTGGATTGGACGAAGATGAAGATAAGGATGAGGATAATGAGAATGAAGAGCTATATGATGAAAATGACAGTGAATAGAGTCAAGTGCTTCAATCTCTTCAATTATAGAGTTTGAATGAATGAAACATAGTATATAATTTATTTTTAGTTTTTAGTTTTTAAGAATAAGTTCCTGGATTTCAGATTTTATGGGTTCTTGTTTTTTTAACTTAAGTAAATTTGTTCTTTTTTAGATGTTTGTCTTTTGAAATACTTTATAAAGTAAATTTGTTCCATTTTAGATGTTTGTCTTTTGAATCTGCCATGTCTAGATTAATACTTGTATGCCTTATTTTTTCAAAGCATTTTGTTCTTGGAGTAATATATCATTTAATTACTCTTGGAATAATATATCAATTATTGTATCCAATTAGATTTGACCATGATCATTAAATATGTTATTTGTTCATCTGCATCTGGCTTTGGAATCGCAGATATGGCACCTACGGGAGGTGGAGCACGTAGATATGCTGAAAACAGGAATTCAAACACACCGAGATCTCGTGAGATGTTGAGTCCCACATCTGATTAGTCACCCACCTGATCAGTCACCTGAACCTCCAATTACAGAAACACCACATTTGGATGCAACTCTAAGCAGATCCTTACCATCTTCTTCTTCTGATCTTGGTACACCTGCAGATGAAATCCGATCAGCAAGTTCGTCCAACACAATTGGCGGTAACCATATCCCAATTACAATCGTCCATGGAGGGTAAGAGTAAAAGTGTCACTTGTTTATATTTTTTAAAATTTTTGTTTCTTGCTTATCTGGTATGCATTAGTGCATCTCAAATGCTTCTTGAAAGAATATGAAAGGCTTAAATGGAATAGAGTAACAACACAATTCATTTCTTATTTACTTTAGCCAACTGGACCCGGGCAATGACGTCGCTCGGTCTGTCACAAAAATCTTCAAGGAGAAACTGGATCCCGAAGGACATAATTGGAAGTCTGTTACACCAGAGACAAAAGACTTCTATTGGGAAGAGTTTAAGGTAAAGTCATAGTATTATAAGATCAATAATATTTGGAGTTCCTTTATCTTTCTTGAGCCGAGGATTTACTACACTCGGTATAAGTTGTTTTTGTTGTTATTATCAATATCTTGTGTTATTTTCATTTGATGTTCTCAAACAGAAACGATTTCAGTGGGACACTAAAATTGAAGGTTCCATAAAGGATAAGTTTATGAGCAAATGTGCAGAACGATACAAGGGTATGTTATCTGAAGTAAGAAGTTGTGAGAAGAAGCGCAAAACTATTCCAGTATCTATTTGGAACAGCTGGAAGTCTCACTGGGAGACTGAGGCTTTTAAAGCCAAGTCTGCGCAATGCTCAAGGAATCGGCTAAGTGAAAAAGGTGGTGAAGGTTCTGGTCCCTCGCGCCATACATGAGGCTCCAGAAGTCACCGAGAACATGCAAGACAAATGGTATATTCCTTTTTTATTAGCCTAGTTATAATATCTCCAAAGCTAGTGATTATGAATTAATATAGTGAACGTGGTGTTCAATTCTAGGCTAAAGAACTGGGAAGACCAGCTCATCCACATGAGCTTCTGAAGAAGACACATGTCAAGGCGAACAAGGAGTTTGTGGACCAGAAATCTAAGAGCACCTATGTAAGTTACTTCTCCCATTTTTGCTGTGACGTTTGCTACTTTGATTGCGATGGCCATTTAATTTTAACATATATATCTATAGTAGTCAATGTCATAATTTATAGGATTAGCACAAAGCATGCAAGATGTTACTTAAGAGTCAAAGAATTGATGATAATTGAATGTCATTTTCCAGTGGAAAGCATTCTTCTGATTTTGCGAATCTTCAATATTCTGTCTAAGGGTCCCAACTACAGGTTATATATACCACCTTTTACTTGCTCAATAATTTGATATGTCTTCACATGCTGTTTATACGTTCTGGCAACTGGTTGTACCAGTGTTGTAAATAGCGCTCGCCTCAGCGCTAATAGCGTGAGGCGGGGCGATGCGAGCTGCCATCGGTATTTTACAGTGTGGCATAGCATTTTTAAATAAGCGAGCGCCTCTGCCTTTGTACCGTGTGGCGACATGTAGCATGAGGCGACCTGTAGCGTCCAATTTTTCCAAAAAGAAAAGAACAAGGCAGTAACATCGATCTATTTAAACAAAAAATTAGGATTCGCGATTTCTTTACTCTTTCTCCTTCAAGTCGACATCACACTATTGGTTTAAAGCATAGTGGAAGACATGTATCAAGATGATCTCCAAGGAAAAGTGAAACTGATAGTTGTCTTGTGACTGTGACAGAAGTGATTGAGTTGATAAATCAGAGTTGTTTTGACGAAACGCTGGAAGTCGATTCCACGAATGACTTGTTTGTGCATTATATGCTGCAAATATGTCTATATTCTGTGATGTAATATCAAGAGTTACTGCTTTGTTGGCCATCGTCCATTGTCCATCTTCACTTGATTGTTGTCGAGTATTTGTTGGTTGTTGAGTTAATACATAGACCTTACTGGATGGCCTCCTTTGGTTTGCGACTTCAACTGAGCTTTTATGTGCTGACTCATTATGTTCTAACTTTGACGTCGCTGTATTTGAAATTACTGCTTTTGTTCTTGGGACAAATAGTGGAGCGCTACAGTTCATATTGCTGTTTGGAGTTGCTGTTTGTTGCAGAAGAGTATGATAGTTCTTCATTACAGATTTCCCTTGACATTTTTGCTTGATTGGATCTTCATAGACTTCTCCAGAATTATTTTGATCACACTCTTGATCTTTTTCTGACGAAAGTGTTAACTTATCTATGTGCTTAATGTTACCAATCTGTAATTTTTCTTCCAAAAGTTCTCCTTCATCATCATTGGAATTGGCAATTGTTGAGAAGGAGTATGAAGTTGAGGGTATGGATGGGTTGTTTCCTGCAAAGTGATTTTTATTTTTGGATTTTGGAGTTACTACTTTATTAGCCATCGACAATTGTCCATTTTCTTGTCGATTATCTGTAGGCTGTACAACAACAGTTTCTTTAGATAAGGCATCATCATTGACAGCATCAGCAGAAGCAGCTATAGCTGTATGATTGACTGCTTCATGATTGTCAAGCTGTGATTCAGCTTGATCAATAGAAATTTGCCTATAAGGTGATGGTTCTGTACTGTCCCTTTGTCTGTGTTGGTATCATGTGTAGTAGTTAAAGCATTCGATGACTGTGTCAATGAACTAGACGATGGCATTATACAAACCTGTGCATTGTTATTATTTGGTGTCACAGGAGGTAGTGCAGCAGTTGGTTGATCCACAGAATGCTGTACCATTTGCTGTTTAATTTCTGTTAACTCATTTAAGGGTTGTTTTAATGAAACAGTAGCTGATATCAGGCAAGTCTGGGCAGTAACAACTTTTGGTAAAATTTCTGCAGCTGTAGCAGCAGGGAAAGTGCTTTGTTGCTGCGGCACATTACACTTGAAATGATTTTCATCACTTTCATCTGATTGATCAGCCTGTGCAAAGGAGTCGATCAATACCATCTGGAGTTGTCTCATTCATGGGCTGAACTGGAGAAGCAATATGCGAGGCCTCTAAATTATCATCCACTACAACAGGTTTCGATAGTAGATGTTGATCTGCAGCATTCCATCCATCACAGAAGTTTGAGCAGTTTTTACATCACCATTTTGTAAAATGTGGTTGATGTTCTCCTGCAGCTCATAAGGTTATAGGACATGATTCGGATGAAGTATAGGAAATACAGTAACCAAAATAGAATGGATACACATTTTCTAAATGTGATACATATGCAGCATTTAACTGAACCTCTAGTTTGGATGTCGTATGATTGTACTGACTGGATCGCCTCCAATTGGTTGTCTTCCGGTTCAAATGACTACAAAATCTCCACTTATCAGAACTTGCATAGAGAATGAGAATTCTGATGCTCAACTTTTTCTATCGACTGGGAATTAATTGAGTTTAGCTCATTTATTGACGTTTGAGTTTTCAATTTTGTTACCTTTTATGACTGTGTTCTTGATGTTTTCTCTGTCAAAGTTATTATTATAGAGCTTATATCATTTTCTTTTTGTCCAGGATGCCATAATGTCTAATTCTATCTGCGTCTCAGCCTGAAGATGGGTCCGGTGAGCCTCCTGAATTTGATTTCTCACAAATATATTTGGAGGAAGTCGGTGTTAAGAAGACGCGCATTTATGGTCTTGGTTCTCAAGCTCCTTTCTATGGGCATGTTGGTGCTTCCTCCAGCTCGATATCTCCACCTCAAGATCTAGACTTCAATACTCGGGTGAGTGAATGTGTAGGACATCGTTTGCAAGAAATTAAGGAAGAGATGAAGCAGGAGATGAGATCTGAGATCAGAGAAGAGATTAGACAAGAAATGAGAGAAGAAATGTGTGAAGAAATGAGACACGAAATACATCAAGAGGTGCGCGAGCAAGTTGATCAACTACTCCAAAACCGTCTATCGGTCCTCATAGGTGGCTTACCTACACTGCCTTCTCGTAGACACGACTCGTCGCCAAATGACACGAGTCGTATTTAGATTTATGTTAGCTTCTTTTGTGTTAGACACGTCTTGGATTCTGCAACTCGTCGCCAAATGACACGAGTCACATTTAGATTTATGTTAGCTTCTTTTATGTTAGACACATTTTGGATTCTGCTTTCAACTTCATGATAGATATTATTATTTATAAAGTTTTAGTATGTTTTTTATTTTGTTTTCATTTTTTGGGATCTTTTAAAGCTTTAAATGAATATTAATACAATTATTATAACCATATTTGTTAACGAATTTGAAATTTGTTTGTAAATTGCCTACAATTTACTAAATAGAACTTTTCTATAGACAAAATTACCAACCGATTGCCAATGTAATTTTAAAAATATACTATCGGATTTACCAACCAAATTGGTATCCATTAGTATAGTTGCTAACATAATACTAATGAAAATTTTCTTGTTACTATATTTACCAACCAATTACAAACACAATTTAAATAATCAAAAACCAATTTTACTAACTCAATTTCTATATGTTAGTAAATTTACTAACGAACTTCCAACTGAATTTTTGTTAGTAAATTTACCAACGAAAATCTTGGACTCAAGATTCAAAATTTGCCAACATATTTATTTGGTGTTTACTAACTAATTTTTAGTTGGTAAGTTTACCAACCAATTCAATATGGTTGGTAAAATTTACCATCGAGCCTTTTAGCAACAGGCCAATTTCCGTTGGTAATCGGTTAGTAAGTCAAAATACCAACCAATTTGATCAATTTACCAACACTTCTTTTTGTTGGTAATTGAGTTTTTTTTTGTAGTGCTACAAGCTTGATGCTCTAAATATATATATATATATATATATATATATATATATATATATATATATATATATATATATATATAGATAGATAGATAGATAGGGTAGTGAATTAAATAGAGATACTATATTATTATTTTATTTGGTTACAAATTATGTGTTTTTCAAGAAATTATCACTATCTCATTTTTTTTCTCTATACATTAATTTGATGAACAGATCTTTAGCAACGGGAGGTACAAAAGTGTGTTACATAGAGTACTTGTAAATTCTTGAAAATCAAGAATTTCAGTTGCTTCACTACACAGCCTGTCTTATAGCTGCAAGATTCAGCCTTCTCCAAATCTCATCAATGAATCCAATCCCAAACTTTACAAGGATACAGACTTTGCTACTTTTCTTGAATACCTTTCCTCTTGTGAACACAAGAGCAAAAGTTTGTTGGAATCTAGAAAATTGACTAATTAAAATGGAACCATGTTATGCATAAGAAGTGATCATTGAAGGTTGTGATGGAATGGTAAACATCCCCTCATTCATAATCAGAAGTTTTCACGTTCGAGCATTGTGAATAAAGTCACCTCTTGACGAGAGCATTTTACCTCTACAATGGATTGACGCGAATCTAGAATAGTCGGATCTTAAAGCGAATACCGAAATAAAAAATAATGAGTAAAAAAATGTACATTAGTAGGGATATTTGTAGCTAGTTAATTATTATTTTTTCCTTGATTTTTGAATTTTGATAATTTAAAGTAAAAAGTTTGTGTAGTAGAGGTAGAATCTGAAGAAAAAATATGGCTATAAAAGTTTTTGCCCTCTTAAGCTCATGGTTCTAATTTCTAAATATTGAATCTCAAAGTAGTACTAAAAGTTATAGGGATTTTTAACTGGTTATACTATGTTAAAAATTTATTTACCTATGTTCTTTATGTTTTATAATTTTTAATAAGTATTTAAGTTTTTCTTACAAATTATATATATTGTCTCCATAATTAAAAGGCTCTCACCCCATTATTATTGCCTTCAATTAAGGGGTTCAATCACATCATTTCCTTTTTTCCCCCTCTCCTCTCCTTTTTTTTTAATATCAAAATCCCTTAATCTATGCCTAAAATCCCCATCTTCTCCGTAGACATGTGATTTTTGACACTCCCCAAAAATTTATATATTTTAACACTTAAATACTTAGTTTATGTCTAATATAATTATTTCAACTAATTTTGATTCTTTTAAATTATTTTTATCACAAAATTAAAAATGTAAAAATAGTTTCATATTTCTCTATTTAATTTACATATAAGATATTTTAGAAAGATAATATTATTTTGAACCAACTTTATTTTAATATTAAAATTGAACGGTACAAAAATAATTTCAACTTTAATTTTAATTTTATTTAAATATTAATAGTTTATTAAAATCAATTTTTTTTTACCTAAATATGCCATATAGCAAACCTTATTACCATTATTGTGCCTTATTTGGTTATTACCCGCATATTCCATGTTTTCGTTACCAAATATGTACCAAACCATATGTGGCTGATTTTATAGCCTAAAATTACGCCACATTTTAAGGCTCCCAATTAATATTTGATTCTGTCCCAATTAAAGCATCAATCAAAAACGGTAAAAAATCTTAGCCAGCGTGAATCTCTCCAGATTTCAGTTTCGAAAATCACTCATTCTTCTACAACAAATACCGAAAATCATATACAATTTTCAGCGTGAGAAATTGTATTTCTCTCCAGATTTCTGTTTCGAAAATCTCTCATTCGTCTACGTTAAATACCGAAAATCAGAATTTACAGCGTGATAGTCAATAAAATTGTAGTTCTTCCAGATATCAGTTTCAAAAATCACTCATTCTTCTACTTCAAATACCGAAAAGCAGAATTGACAGCGTGATAGCCAATCAGTGCGGAGGTTCTACAATGTCAAAAATCCCGATAATGCTGAAATCTAATGGTTATTGGGATAACTATGGCAGATTCCGAGATTTTGAAGTTGATGCCATTTTGGTTGATGATAATGCAAGCTACAGAGATCTCTAGTCCGCAACTACAAACCAATTATCGATTGATACATTGGATAAAATCGTAGAAATAAAATACTTGTAGTAAGGCTGTAGTTAATTGTAGTCAGTTTGTAGTTGCTTGTAGTAAGTTTGTAGTTAATTGTAGTCAGTTTGTAGTTACTTGTAGTCAGTTTGTAGTTAATTATAGTTAGTTTGTAGTTAATTGTAGTCAGTTTGTAGTTAAATTGTATTCAATTTGTAGTTAATTGTAGTCAGTTTGTAGTTAATTGTAATCAGTTTGTAGTTAATTGTAGTGTTTAATAAATATGTCTGAAAATTGGATTTTTCTGTAGCTACTGGCTTGTATGTGTAGCTGATAACTGCAAATGGTATTTCAAGGCAACGTCTATTCATGATTCTTCATTGTTCAAGATAAGAAGTTTTAGCCGACAACACACATGCTGGCCAATGGACAAAACATTCATAAAGCGCAAATGTACTGCAACAGTAGTTGGTAGCATTGTCGTTCCAAAGTATTGTGATCCTAAGACTGTTTATACGCCAAAGGACATACAAACTGACATGTTATCCGAACATGGAGTGAACCTAAGCTACATGCAAGCATGGAGAGCAAAGGAAAAAGCATTACAGTTTTTGAGAGGGAATCTATTGTGTAACTGTTCTACGTTTTGACTGTAATAAAGAAGTTTACTCATATATTTGAGTAATGTAAACTGTTGCCAGATTGCAGTTATAATGTACTGTAAGTGTGTTCTAAATGTGTTACCTTGAATCACCTAATGTGAATTTATAGTTAAACTGTATTTCAATTTATTTATATGAAAATGTAGTTATATTGAATTTTGCTTAGCAGTAGTTCAATTTTTGTAGTTATATGAACTTTGTAGCTAATTGTAGTCACTTGTAGTTAAGTGTAGTATTTAATAAATATGTCTGACCAATGTATTTTTTTTGTATCTACTTGCTTGTATGTGTAGCTGAAAACTGCAAATAGCATTTATAGGCAACGTCAATTCATTATTCTTCATTGTTCAAGATAAGAAGTTTTAGCCGAAAACACAACAGCTGCCGAATGGACGAAGCATTCATACAGCGCAAATGTACTGCAACAGTAGTTTGTAGCATTGTCATTCCAATTTGTAGCTATATGCATTTGTAGTTATATGTAGTTCAATTGTAGTTAATTGTAGTCATTGTAAATAAATAATTTATTCCCACAATTATATAAGAACTGACATTTATATAAAACGGCAACTGAAGGTATTATATAAAAGTAACTCCAACATTAATGTATAAGATAATAAAAATTATATATGCTATTAGATATTAGATAGCTAGAATACTCGAGTAGAAGACAAAGCTGTTACGGCAAATATGCTATTAGATAGCTCGAATACTCGTGTATAATGTATATTCATGAAAAATTGTTCATTACAACCAAAATGACCTAATGTTTACATTGTTTTCCAATCCAACTACCAAATATGAACAGTATAGTCTACTTCTTCTTTTCAGAATCAACAACAGCATATGCCAAGATAGAGAGAAAATGGTTTTGTAGAGGGTTTCGGACTTTGTTACAACAGTAGGACTGAAAATATGGCGGATGAAATTCTCGATATGAAACAGTGCAACCTTCGACAATGGCGGATGAAATTAGAGGAGAGAGAGAGAGAGAAATCTGTTTTGGTATACAAACGTGGGGGAATGGTAATTAAAAAAGGGAGAAAATCATGGATTTTATTTGTAAGAGAAAGAAAAACATGTAGAATAAAATCTGAAAAGATTTTCAGTTCCACAAATCAAGGCTATAATTAATAAATTGATATTTAAACCTTAAATATAATTTTGGTACATAAATTGAAAGGTAGTATACTTAAATGTAATAAACACAAACCTTAAACATGGGTGGTAATAAGGTTTGTTATATGGTATGTATATTTAAAAATCTCATAAATTAAATTTATAACTCTCTTAGCCCAATTTATATAGGAAACTAGGGCCCAATTTTAAAGCCCTATTCTTATTAGCTCATACCCCATTGTCCTTAAGGAGATAAAGAAACCTAGACTAAAAAGGGAGGAGGAGACCAACCGTTTCTTATCAGATCCTACCCCTCCCGGATCGTCTTCTTTATAGACCCCCCCAGATCCTCGTCTTAATCGTCATACCCCCGCCCCAAACGATCCATCCCTTCTTCTTTAACCTACATAGGCCCTAAACCAAGTCTAGCAACCCGTCACTGCCCGGCAGCCCCTCGAACATCATCAGCAACCTAACCACAGAAACACAATCGCCGCTTTTGCTTCTGACTCTCAAGACCAAGCAGCGCCTGACTGACCTTTCTCACCACCAACCCTTCAGTCGCAGCACACCCTTCGAACACCAGCCATCGTTCCTATTTTCGGCCAGCGTAAATGACCCTCTCCCTCCAATTTCCGGCCAGCGTTGCACCTTTACGTTTCCCGTTTCCGTAGATAGAGATCAAGAGGAAGTTCTGAACGGAATCTTAGCAAATTTCTCTGTTGACTTTTTTAAATTTCAATTTGAGTTTTGAAGTGATGGAGTTCAAATGAGTGAAAGTTTAGTTTCCATTTCATAGGCTTCAGAAAGGATCTATTATAATTGAGCAACTAAATTCCCACGACTTTGAGTCTTTCGTTATGGGATTCTGCTGATTCATGTGCTCACTTGACTATTTCGTGTCATATTGGCTGCAACTAGTGCTGTCGTGTGGGGAACAAGGATTGAGTCATATTGTCCAACAATATAGAGATATTGCAGCAGCTCCTTGATAGTGTTGATTAATTGATCGACTTCCCGTCAAACAATACTTTGAAGTTCCTAACCTCGGTCACTTTGGAGCCCTTTTTTATATGGGCTAAATTGCAGTAGAACTCTTTGATCAAGTGTTTGTTGGCATTCACACAAAAGTCTAGAAAGTGCTCCCAACCCACTCTAGTTTTGAACTGTCTCTGCATATTAGGGTTGTGGGGCAGTAGGTCTCTATCAATGAAGCTCCGCTCCGGTATCAACTCCTCACCGGCCACCACTCCCAAAACTTGTGGTACGCCACCTTGCTAACAAACCTATCTTCCCAAGCTTCAGGCTTTGTAGTTCTAGACACGCCCCCCACCCGAGGCTTACCACCTTCAGCTACCTCCCCATCCCTCTGCACCTCCTCCTCACCTCCATATGCACCCTCCCCGGATAATGAAACTGTAAGGGAGGTGGAGTATTCACCACTGCCGGCCGCTGATCCCTCAGACGACTCAGTAGAAACATGCTCTGCTGCTTGGGCAGTGGGTGATGGTAGAGGAGTATCATATGCCAGTCTAAATCTTCTCGTCCAGTTAGGGACATGGGTAGATATGGAGTATGAGGAAACCTCCTGGGAAGGTTCGTACTCACTCCCCGACTGGTCACTAGCTCGGTCAGCTGCTTTTCTTATCTTTCTTATCTTTTATATACTTTCCCGGACTTGGGGAGTGAGTTTAATCATCTTTTGCTTCCCTCCCAGGTAGGAGTCCCCTCTGCTTGTTTTTTTGATCCTTTGCCGCGTTGTATAATCATTGTCTGCAATCACAAGTGAAATGACTTTGTTAGTGCCCATTGCAGCATTAGAAAGTAGTTAAAATTTAGTGTTGCAGACCAGGAAAAAAGAGTTGCAGAAGATCTCAGTATTCCCCAGTGTGGAGCGCACAAAATGGAGTGCGGCCGCATAAAATGGTAGTACAGTTCGCGTAGGGGTGGGGTTCAGAATTCCCAACCTCTGAATCTTGACAGTACGGTCCGCACAAAACGGTAGTGCGACCGCACTGGGCCAGTGTAGTCCGCACAAAATGGTAGTGCGACCGCACTGGGCTAGTGTGGTCCGCACAAAATGTTGTGCGGCCGCACTGCCTAGTATTCAGCTTTTCAAAAGTTCCTCAATGCGGTCAGCAAAAAATGGCATCGTGGACCGCACTAAAACGACCGCGGTCCGCACTACGTGTCTAGAAGTTGCACTGAGTTAGAGTTCATGGAAATTTTCTTTTAAGTCCAATTTCCACCTAATTAGGGTCCTTAAATGAATACCCAGTCCATTCCATGAGCTAATTACACAGAAACCACAATTTAAACTAAGCTAACCTAGAAATTAGAGAAATACAGGAGGAAGAAGAATAGAAGTTAAGAAAATATGAAAATTAAACAAAGAAGAAATGAGTGTAATGCTACCAGATTATGGAGTGAAGTGAAGTTAATCAATGCTAAGCAATTTTTCACGATCAAATGCAGGTGATAAACAGTAATAGTATGCTCTGAGATTTAATTTAGCGAAAAGAGTAAACGGAGGCCTTCATGGTCTATTTAAAGAAAAGCCCCTGGGGCCCATTCTCACCTACCAGAGAGGACCGCACAAAATGGATCGTGGTCCGCATTGAGCTATTATGTTCAAGCTTGGCCATGTATCCTATTGTGGTCCGCATAAAACGGACCGCGGCCGCAGTGGACAACTGCGGTCCGTACAAAATGCAGTACGGCCGCAGTGGCCAACTTCAGAGAGTTCTCACTTTGACCTTCAGCAGTGCGGTCCGCACAAAGTGTAGTGGGGCCGCACTAGAAACTTCAGAGACCTGTGCATTTCTTGCACTATGTCTTGCACTGCATCCACAATCATGCAACATCTCACAACCAATTAGCCCAAAAATCAATCCTATAATATAAAGACAATCAAAGAAAACAAGAAGAAAAAGACATGGGTTGGCTCCAAGAAGCACCTGATTTAACGTCACGACACGACGCATGTTACCATAACATCATTTGAGATGAAGGAGCGCCACCACATGACTGTCATCAAATTTTCCAAGATAATGCTTGACTCGGTGCCCATTAACTCTAAAGACTTCACCATTTTTGTTTTTCAAATCAAGAGCACCAAAAGGGGTCACAAATATTACTTCAAACGGTCCACTCCATTTGGATTTGAGCTTTCCCAGAAACAGACATAACCGAGAGTTGAACAAGAGAACCAAATCACCAACTTTGAACTCCTTTCCACAAGCATATTTGCCATGAAGGTACTTCATCTTGTCCTTATACAAGGACGAACTGGAGTAGGCATGAAATTGGAATTCATCAAGTTCATTGAGTTGTTGAACACGAAGATTGGTTGTAACATCCCATTCAAGATTAAGCTTCCTCAAAGCTTACGTGGCCTTGTGCTCTAACTCGACCGGAAGATGGCAAGCTTTCCTAAACACCAACTGATACGGAGACATACCAATAGGAGTTTGTAAAGCTGTCCCATAAGCCCATACAGCGTCATCCAACTTTTTCAACCAATCGGTCCTATTTGCGTTGACCGTCTTTGACAATATACTTTTAATTACCCTATTAGAGACTTCCACTGGACCACTTGCTTGAGGATGATAGGGGGTAGAAAATTTGTGATTGACACCATACTTAGAAAGCAAGGTGTCGAAAGCTTTATTGCAAAAACGAGACCCCCCATCACTTATGATTGCCCGCGGTGTACCAAACCTTGTAAAAATGCTCTTCTTGAGAAACGCAACAACACTCCGGGCTTCATTGTTAGGCAAAGACACAGCTTCAACCCATTTTGAGACATAGTCAAATGCCACAAGAATGTAAGTATTCCCATAAGAGCTAACAAATGGACCCATGAAATCGATGCCCACTTCAAGAATGGTGTTGAGAGACATCTCACCCATTTTAGAAATTCCACCCGCTCTTTGGAACTCGTCGCATCTCTTCACTAAATCATCCATATCTTTGAACAAAGTCGGCCAATAAAACCCACAACTAAGAACCATAGAAGTCGTCCTCAACCCACCATGATGGCCACCAAAGAGGGAGGAATGACATGCCTCCAAAATACTCAATTTCTCTTTCTCCGGGACACACCTTCAGATCACACCATCCGTGCAAATCTTGAACAAGTATGGCTCATTCCTATAGAAGTCCAAACTATCCCGCTTGAGCTTATTCCTTTGGTTAGAAGAGAGCTCGTACAAGACTATTCTGGTCACAAGGTAATTAGCAACATCGACAAACCATGCATATCATTCGATGATACCACAAGGAGTTGTTTGTTGTGAAATGGATCATTGATCTCTAGGTCATCACTAGGCCTCCCCTCCTCCTCCAAATGGGACAAGTGGCCCACCACTTGATTCTCACTACTTTTCCGGTCCACAATTTCGAGATCAAACTCTTGAAGTAATAACACATATCTCATCAATCTTGCCTTGGAGTCTTTCTTTGTCATCAAGTACCTACGGGTGGCATGATCGGTATGCACTATAACCTTGGCCCCCATAAGGTACGGTCGAAACTTTTCCATTGCAAACATTATGGCCAATGACTCTTTCTCGGTAACCATGTAATTCCTTTGAGCCTCATTCATGGTCTTGCATGCGTAGTACATTGGATGAAATATTTTATTAACCCTTTGACCCAAACTAGCCCTAACCGCAATGTCACTCGCATCACATATGAGCTCGAAAGGCAAGCTCCGATTTTGTGCGGTAATGATCGGGGTAATGGTCAACTTGTGCTTGAGAAGCTCGAATGCTTGCATACATCCCTCATCGAACACAAATTTGGCATCATTCTCTAGTAACTTGCACAAGGGGTTTACCACCTTAGAAAAATCTTTTATAAACCTCCGTAAAACCCTGCTGCCCAAGAAAACTCCTCACCCCTTTGATAGAAGTGGGGGGGAGGAAGCCTTGATATCACATCTATCTTAGCTTTGTCAACTTCAATCCCGTTCTTTGAAATTTTATGGCCCAACACTATAGTGACATTTTTCCCAATTAAGTACGAGATTTGTGTCTTCACACCTGGCCAACACTCTATCCAAATTACCCAAACATTCTTCAAAGGAATCACTAATAAGTTAGGATTTTAACATGTTTTATGCCCTTACTTGCATATGCTTTGATTATAAACTGCTACAAAATAGTCCCAAAATGCTCACAGGTTGTGCTTGACTGCAGGTTTGATAAAAAAAGTGACAATATATCAAAGATTCACTAAAAAGGAGTGAAACCTGCTCAAATATCAAAGACCAAGAAATCCAAGGGGAGAAGGCTTAGTGCGGGCCGTGCAAAAGCAATTGCGGCCACATTAGGAGGTTCAGAGACATGGCCAGTTTGGACTTAAGCCTACGCAGCCGCGATACTCATTTTGCGGTTCACGGTCAGGCTCCGCGGCCACACTACTCTTCTATGCGGTCCGCGGTCCAAAGATTCATAGAGATACATATTTGGCCAAGGCAAGTCAATGCGGTCCACAATTGTTCTTGTGCGGACCGGCGCTAGATCTCCTCCGCGGTCGTGGTACACTTCCACACAGTCCGCGGTCCTCAAGTTCAAAGAAGCAAATAGTGAAGTCCAAGAGCCAGTGCGACCGCAGTCCATTTTGTGCGGCCCGCACTGACCTCGAGAGAGTAATTGGTTAAATCTCGAGAGAGTAATCACTCTACTTGAACCCTAGTTGCTTGGTCTAATTTGCCTACCCATTTGGTCTCGAGATAGTCAATCGAGCAAAATCACCATCTCTATCGAGAGGTGTGAGAGTGGGTAAAATTATGCAACGATTATAGCATAAGTCCCAACTATGTCAACCGAATCCTAGTAACATCTACCCGTCAATTAGCCACCTAGGTGGTGTCACGATCCTAGTGCCCTTCTTCCAGTAGATACAACTTAGCAATATTCTCGTTGAATAATTTAGTGTTAATCATTATTTTTATAAAAATAGTTATAAACCAAAAACCAAAAATATTTGAAGCGACGTTAGGAGTACAAACGCATTTCTAGACTAGACAGAAAATCCAACTCCACTTCTAGCTCCCTGAGAAAATCTATCCTGACCTCTATTCGGATAAACGATATTGCGACCTGCTCTTCCTAACATAGTGTAGGATCAAGTTGGCAGTGATCACTTTTTGGCATCGTTGCCGAGGAGATTACGGTGTAGACTATCTGTTTAGTTAGTTTTGTGTTTGTCCTCTCTTTCCTTCGTGTTTACTAATTTTGTTTGTGTCGATCAATTTGGTACAAATGTCTCTTAATGCAAATAACCCTCTTGGAAACTTGGTCGCGGGGGTGGGGGGGGAGGTTGATGATTTTGAACAAGAAGAGGTCTTACCTCAAGCTCATAGGAGAGGCCGAAATGCCAATGCAAATGCTAATCCGAATGAGAATATTCCAGACCCTCCTCCACCACCACCAAGAGTGGCCCCAAGAGTTCTCCCAAATCATAGGTACGTGAGTGCCATTATTCCTCCCTGAATCTGGGCGGGGAACTTTCAAATCACAAATGTCATGCTGACCTTGCTCGAGCAAAGAGGGTATTTCACGGGTGTCTCCGATCAAAATGCCTACAAGAACTTGAACGGGTTCGTAGATACATGTTGGGGTAGCAAGCAGACAAAAGTGTCCGAGAATGCATTGACATTGAGAATTTTCCCGTTCTCTCTTCGGGGTAAAGTGTTGGATTGGTTAGAAAGGCTCCCCAATCATTCTATCACCACATATGATTAATTGGCGGACAAATTTATTGCCAAGTTTTTTTCTCCAAGTCATATAGCGGCTCTTCGGGCTGAGACTCTAGCTTTCAAGCAAGAGCCAACGGAACCTTTGCACGAGATATGGGAAAGATATAGAACAATGGTGAAAAAGTGCATTAATAATGACATGACCGAGGCGATGTTACAACAAACTTTTTATCGGGGCATCATCACCACGAATCAATGCATTGTAAACCAATTGGCTTGAGGGAACTTTATCAAACTTTCTTACCAAGAGGCATGTGATGTACTTGATTAAATGGCCGACACCTCTTCGGCATGGAAAAGCCGAGCAAATGTCCCCCAAGGTGACCCCATGGTCATCCATTTGCATATAGAATTGCACGATCGTGTCCAAGCTATTGCCAAGCTTACAATAGCTATGAATTAATTGGCGAAGGTGCAATTGCAACAAGTCCAAAACCCACACCAAGTTAATGCAATGTAAGGTGTTTCTATGTTGAAAAGGAGGTAAAGAGGACAACAACAACCTCAGGGTAATTGTGAGCAATTTGAAAACAATAATGATGGTGGTGGTTATTCAAATGAGTGCTATGATGATCAAAGCGAATAAGTCCAATATGTCAATAACTACCAAGGAAATAGAGGAAATCAATGGAATCAACAATGGTGTCCCCAAGGAAATTGGGTCAATCAACAAGGCGGCGGCAATTGGAACAATAACAACCAACAACAAGGTGGTGCAAATTGGAACAACAATCAAAACAACAATTGGGGTAACCAAGGTAAAAATCAAGGCAATTAGAACGGGAACAATAATAATTGGAGCAACAACAACAATCAAGGAGGGTGGAATAATAGCAGAAACCAAGGCAACCGGGGGCAAGGCTTTCAAAGGCCCCCCATGTACCAACAACCGAACAATTCACCTCCCTTTCCTTCTCAAGGTTCAAGTTCTTCTGGGAGTGATATGGGGATTATTCAGAACATGTTCGAGCAAATGATGAAAAAGAATCAAGATTTCAATGCACAATTCGCTTCTCATAACACTTTTATCTGGAATTTGGAGGTGCAACTAGGGAAAGTTTCTCAAGCTTTGAACACGCTCCCCAAGGGTGCTCTACCAAGTGATACGGTAGTGAACTCGAAGGGTGGGAATAACAACCATGTGATGAGGTTACAACTAGGAGTGTAAGAGGCAGTGATCCGCATGCCTCGAGAGAAAAGCGAGTTGTAGATGAATATGATGTGTTGCATGATGAGTACATGCCTATGAATGTTGATGATGTGGTTGAACAAAATGTGAACAATGATGTGTGAATTGATATTGATGATGAGGTTGAGGTGGAAACAAAAGATGCCGCAAACCCGTATAGGGAACACGTGATTGATATGCCCAAGCCGGTGGTGCCCAAATCTAAGATACCCTTGCCTAGTCCACCTCCACCTTATCCTCAACAATTATCCAAGCAAAAGAGTGACAACCAATTCAAGAAATTCATTGAAATGATGAAGAGCCTCACAATCAATATTCCTTTAGTTGAAGCACTTGAGAAAATACTAGGGTATGCGAAGTTTATGAAAGATTTGGTAACAAAGAAGAGGTCGATGGAGTGTAAAACAATTAAGATGACTCATCAAGTGAGTGCCATAGTGCATTCAATGGTACCCAAGCTTGAGGATCCCAGAGCTTTTACTATCCCTTGTACTATCGGTAGTGCGGATTTTGCTAAGGCCCTTTGTGACTTGGGGGCTAGCGTTAATTTGATGTCGTACTCTATCTTCAAGAGTTTAGGAATTGGGCAACCACGACCTACCTCAATGAGACTTCAAATTGCGGATCGATCAATGAAGAGACCCTTGGGCATAATCAATGATGTTCTTGTCCATGTTGATAAATTCATATTGCCGACTGACTTTGTCATATTGGATTGTGAGGTGGAATTTGAAGTGCCGATTATTCTTGGGAAACCTTTCCTAGCTATGGGGAAGACATTAGGGGATGTTGAAGCGGGTGAGCTGATATTCCGAGTGGGAGATGAGAAGGTGGTATTTCATGTTTGCAAATAAATGAGACAACCCAATAGCACGTAGGTGTGTTCATTTGTGGACATTGTCACAGCTGTGATAGTGGATGACACAAGTTCAATGATCAATGTTGAAGATCCTCTTGAGGCCGTGCTTCTTAAAATGGATGTCAATGATGATGCTCGTAGAGTGGAGTGCGTGAATGCATTGCATGGTATTGGTTCATTTTCATATGAGCCTAGGAAGTTATCTTTGGATCTTGAGAATCACAAAACCCCACCAAGAAAGCCATTGATTGAGGAGCCACCGGTGTTGGAGTTGAAGCCACTTCCTCCAAACCTCAGGTATGAATTCTTAGGTTCAAATTCTACTTTACCTTTTATTCTTTCGTCTAGCTTAACTAACGTGCAGGTTGACGCCACTTTGGCAGTTCTTCAAAAGCGCAAGAAGGCGATTGGATGGACATTGACCGATATTTGGGGCATAAGCCCCACCTTTTGCATGCATAAAATCATCTTGGAGGAGGATGCAAGGCCTTCACTTGAACATCAAAGAAGACTAAATGAGTTAATGCAAGAGGTAGTGAAGAAATAAGTTACCAAATGGTTAGATGCTGGTGTGGTTTATCCTATCTCTGACAATTCATGGACTTCTCCGGTGCAATGTATACCAAAGAAGGGTGGGATGACTGTGGTGATCAATGAAAACAATGATCTTATTCCGACTCGGACAGTGACAGGTGGAAGAGTTTGTATGGATTACCGAAAGCTGAACAAGGTGACTAGAAAAGATCATTTCCCATTGCCATTCCTTGACCAAATGCTTGATCATCTTGTGGGCCAGGATTTATATTACTTACTAAATGGTTACTCGGGGGTACAATAAAATTATAATTTCCCCAGAGGACCAAGAGAAGACGACATTTACATGTCCTTATGGCACATTTGATTCTCGAGAATGCCATTTGGATTGTGTAATGCTACGACGACCTTCGAACGTTGCATGAGGGCTATTTTTACCGACATGGTGAAGGATATCTTGGAGGTCTTCATGGATGATTTCATCGTGGTTGGGGATTCTTTTGAAGAGTGCTTGGTAGGCTTGGATAAAGTGTTGGCTAGGTGTGAAGACACCAACCTTGTTCTTAACTGGGAAAAATGTCATTTTATGATAGAAGAAGGTATAGTGCTGGGTCACAAGATCTCGAAGCAAAGAATTGAAGTTGATAAGGCCAAGATTGAGGTCATTTCGAGGCTTCCTCCCCCTACTTCTGTAAAAGGGGTGAGGAGTTTCCTTGGGATGCGGGCTTCTACAGGAGGTTCATCAAGGATTTTTCTAAAGTGGTACATCTGTTGTGCAAGTTGCTAGATAAATATGCAAAGTTCTTATTCGATGAGATTTATATGGAAGTATTCGAGCTTCTTAAGCTCAAATTGACTTCTACCACCATCATTACCACACCAAATTGGAGCTTGCCATTCGAGCTCATGTACGATGCTAGTGACGTTGCGGTTGGGGATATTTTGGGCCAAAAGATCAACAAGATATTCCATCTGGTGTACTACGCAAGCAAGACCATGAATGAGGCTCAAAGGAATTACACAGTCACCGAGAATGAGTTATTGGCCACTGTTTTGCTATAGAAAGGTTCCGATCTTACCTTAGAGGGACCAAAGTTATTATGCACACTGACCATGCCGCCCTTAGGTATTTGATGACCAAGAATGATTCAAAGGCTAGATTGATGAGATGGGTATTGCTTCTTCAAGAATTTAATTTGGGAATTGTTGACTGAAAAGGGAGTGAGAATCCAGTGGCAGACCACTTGTCCCGTTTGGAGGAGGAGGGGAGGCCTTGTGACGGCCTTGGGTTAAATGATTCATTTCCGGATAAGCTACTCCTTGCGGTGTCAAAGAACGGAATGCCGTGGTTCACCGATGTTGCAAATTTTCTTGTTACTGGAATCATCCCGTGTGAGCTCTCTTCTAACCAAAGGAAAAAGCTCAAGCAAGATAACTTGGATTTTTATTGGGACAAGCCATATTTTTGTTTAAGATTTGCACCGATGGTGTGATTCGAAAATGTGTCCAGGAGGAGGAGCAATTGGGTATTTTGGAGGCTTGCCATTCCTCACCCTATAGTGGCCATCATGGCGGGGCGAGGACGTCTTCTAAAGTGCTTAGTTGTAGATTTTATTGGCCCACCTTTTTTAGAGATGCAGGTGATCTTGTCAAAATATGTGATGAATGCCAAAGAGCCGACGAGATTTCTAAAAGGGATGAGATGCCTCTAAATACAATTCTCGATGTGGATATCTTTGATGTTTGGGGCGTCACTTCATTGGTCCATTTGTTAGCTCTTGCGGAAACACTTACATCCTCGTGATGGTAGATTATGTCTCGAAGTGGGTTGAAGCCGTGTCTTTGCCCAATAATGAAGCCCAGAGTGTTGTGGCATTTCTTAAAAAGTGTATCTTCACAAGGTTTGGTACCCCTTGATCTATCATTCGTGACTGGGGATCTCACTTTTGCAACAAGGCTTTTGATTCGTTGCTTGCAAAATATGGACTCAATCACAAAGTGACCACCCCCTATCATCCTCAAGCTAGTGGTCAAGTGGAGGTCTCCAACCGAGAAATTAAGAGTATCTTGTCTAAAACCCTCAATGCTAATAGGATTGATTGGTAGAAAAAATTAGAAGATGCTCTTTGGGCCTATCAGACGACTTGCAAGACCCCAATTGGTATGTCTCCGTACCGGTTGGTGTTTGAAAAATCTTGCCATCTTCCGGTGGAATTGGAGCACAAGGCTATGTGGGCCTTAAGAAAGTCGAATTTGGAATGGGATGTTGCGGTGAATCTCTGTGTTGAACAACTTAATGATCTAGATGAGTTTAAATTTCATGTCTACTCCAGCTCGTCCTTGTATAAAGACATGATGAAGTATCTTCACGACAAATATGCTCGGGGAAAGGAATTCAAGGTTGGTGATATGGTTCTTCTTTTCAACTTCCAGTTACGTCTGTTTCTGGGAAAGCTCAAGTCAAAGTGGCGTGGGCCATTTGAAGTTGTGTTTGTGACTCCATTTGGTGCTTTTGATCTAAGAAACAAGAATAGTGAAGTATTCAGAGTCAATGAACATCGTGTCAAGCATTATTTGGGGAATTTTGATGACAGCCACGTGGTGGCACTCATTCATTTAATGTGATGTGATGGTAACATGCATCGTGACGCAACATTAAGCCAGGCGCTTCCTAGGAGGCAACCCATGTCTTTTTTTTTTCTTTGATTTTCTTTGTAGTTTAGGATTTTTGAGCTAATTGGTTGTGATATGTTGCATGGATTGTGTTGATGCAGTGCAAAACAAGTTGGAAAAAATTGCACCATCTCTGAAGTTTGCCAATGCAGCCGCGGTACACATTGTGCTAGCCGCACTGGTGTGAGCTAAAAAGGATGCTCTCTAAAGTTTTCCACTACTGCCGTAGTCCAGTTTGTATGGTCCGCGGTGGATCTCTGTGGCCGTGGTACATTTCCACGCGGTCCGGAAGTTGCCTACTAAAGCTTCAACTGACAAATCCAGTGCGGTCTGCGTTGCTTTTGTGCGGCCACGCTGGTAGGTGAGTAGGGGTCCCACAGTTTGTCTATAAATAGATCCCAAGGTTCACCTATTACCCTTTTCGAACTCTAAACTATTAGACCCTAATGTTACTGTTCATTTCTCACTGAGTCCGTAATTCTTGCTTAATATTATCTCATTGAACTTCATCTTTACATCCGGTAATGTTTCACTCATCTCTTGATCATTTAGTTGATTAATTCTTGTTTATTTTATTAAATTTAGCCCGTTGCTTCTTTTCTTCCCATTTTTCTTTGAATTGTTAGTTTAGGTTAGTTTACATGTTAATTTTTGTGTGTTGAATGTGATTAAGGATTGCGCAACCGAGGAGGGACAAGTAGATGTAAAACAATTTTTACCGAAAAAGGAACCCTAACTTAGTGCTCGTAAAACCCTAGTCTCCGTGGCCCGCGGTTGCCTCACCGCGGTTCACGGTGTCCTAATGCGGTCCCCAATAACTTTATGTGCGGACCGTGGTGCCCTTGTGATTGAAAAATAACTTGCCTCCAGCACGACCACGTTGCATTTTGTGCAAACCGCACTGGCCTACCGCGGCCGCGGCCCCATTTTGCACGGACCGTGGTGGGTAGAATCAAAGAGCTGTCTTTTGGGCCTTTGCCCAATGTGGATCGAGTTTGCCTTTTCGCTGGCCGCGGTGCCCCTTGTGCGGCCGCACTCTTGATGGTACAGACCGCGGTGCCATGTTCTGCACCTGTGTCTGCAATACTTTCACCTGCTGATCTGCAATTCATTTCAATAACTTGTTGACTGCCTATGCTTAAACTAACAATGTTAGATATGTTTGCTTGCAGACAATGGTAAAACAATGAGGTTGAGGTGCCAAAAAACCCGGGCAAGGTGATTCCTCCTGGGGAGGAAAAGGAAAACTAGTTAAACTCACTCCCCAACCTAGACTGAAAATAAGGAAACAAGTTGATACAGTTGATGAACAATCGGGGAGCGAGTACGTGCCTTCTCAAGACCTCTCCTCCGAATCAGTGTAAGATCCCTCAGTTCCAGCTTCACCCACTACCCAAGCTCCACAATGTATATCTTCTGAGTCGTCTGATGGCTCAGTAGTCGGCAACGGTAAGTACTCTACCTTCCCCACAACTTCAATATCTGAATAGAGTGAAAGTAGGGGTGTTGAGGGTGGATACGACAATGATGAGGAGGTTACCAATAGTGGTGTACGTCAGCTTAGAGGGGTTTAACGAACAAGAAAACCCGCAACATCATTTTGTCAGCCAAGTGGATTTCCATAAGTTTAGGGAAGGGTGGACGATACGAAAATTGATTCTGGAAAGGAGTTTTACAACAAGTGACATGTTGCCCCTTCACGCAACTGTACATAGTCAGTTTCACACTAGAGTGGGTGGGAGTTCTTTCGGGATGAGTGTATAAAGGTCAATGAGCAAATGGTCAAGGAGTTCTACTGCAATGTGGCCCACGTCAAAAAGGGCTCAGTACTGACCAAAGTGCGAAAGAATGTGGTGTTCTCCGGGAAAGCTTTCAATGATTACTTAGGGTTTGATGATGAAGATGAGACCCAGTACAATGAGAAGTTGGGAATAGGCAAAGAGGTTCGTCCGTGGTTAGCTGGACTCTTGGAACACCCGAGCAATGTTCCGGATTGGCTACAAGCTGGGGTGAAGAGTTTTCGGAGGACTTTGAACATCGAGGCTAGGGGGTGGTTGACCTTCGTATGCAACCAACTTGACCCCACTTCCCATGATCAAACTATCCCACTTCCCCGTGATGTTCTGATTGCTTCTATATTGGAAGGACTTCCCTATCAATGTGGGGAATGAGATGTACCAAGCAATTACTGTGGTAGGGGCTGAGAGTGACCGGAACTACCCTTTTCCTAACACCTTCACAATGTACTTCAGGGATTTGAAAGTGGAGAAGAAATCATTTGATGTGAAGGTAAGACCGGTGAACCCGTTCTCATGGTACAGCTTACAGGGGCCAGAAAAACCCAAGGACAAGAGGTACAAGCCACCTACATCTACCCCAACTGGCCAGTATGAGGAGCCAGTTGCGGTAGAGTCGTCTGCCGAGCCTTCCACCATGCCTGCTGCCACTGTAGCCACTGACTTGCCTCCAAGACTTTCTTCTACTACAGGTCCTAGTACTTCCGCTGGCCTGGGAGTTCCATCTTCCCGGGCTCATCCTTTCACTGCCCATCAGTTGAGCCAGACAATGGCTAGTGTGAACAACTGGATGTCAGCTGCGACATCCAAGTTGTCTACTTTGTCTACTACCATTGAGGCCCGGTCAACACCTCACACAGCTCAGATTCATATGTCCATTAAGGACACAAGAAGATCTTGGAGAACCAGGAAAAGATGATGAAGACATAGGATGCCTTGGCTAAGACAGTAGAATCGCATGGCAAGGCTCTGAAGGAGCTTTCCCGGGAGCATAAGAAGATGAGGAAATCACAAGCTTCCAAGGAGCCTGTGAAAGAGCTTAGGACAGATATGGACAAGCTATTGGCATACCAGATGCCTCTAGACTTGCTATTCAGGGATCCAAACCCAGCAACAACACTAATAGCAGAGCCACAGCAGGAGAAGGCACCCAAGCTTCCAAGGAAGAAGAGGAAGCTCCCCAGTACAATTGATTTGGTTATTGAGTTGGCAGAGCCACATGATGTCCCCTCCAGTTTGTCACATAATGCACCTGACATCCAACCAGTCCAAGAGCAGGCCCCAGTCCCAGCAGCTGAGCAGCAAGGGAGACTGGGAACCAGTATGTGTTTTCCGCAAATACAGAGGACTTGGGGACCACTGATGATCCCATGCAAACGGACCAGGCTTACGGAGCTCTATATCCTTTATTCTTGATTTTTTACGCTTATCTATTTAGTTGGCATTGGCAACAATGCCAGCTTTCATTCGTGGGAGTGCTCCCTATTTTTTATCTAGATGACTGTATATATTAGTTGACTTAGTTTATGTTTCTGTTGATTTTCTATTCTGGGTTGTATATAACTTCACATTCAGTACTTTTATCATACTTTTTATCTTCTGTTTGGTCTATATACAAAGTGACATTTTTGTATATATTCATCTCCCGTTGTATTTTCTAATCCCTTTTTGTAAATATTTATTCTATTTTCTATTTTCATACAATTTTTTTATTTTTCGCTTAATTTTCGCTTAGATGTTTTGTTTCATTTTTGGCATTTTCAATAAGCCCTTGGTTTTCTTAATTCCACGGTTCTTTCCAAGGGTGGAGTATTGTGTGAACCGGGTGACTCTTCCGTTGATGGATGGCGTGACAACCTTCTTAAGGATATGAGTCTGTTTTTTATTTTTTCTTTTGTTTTTAGTAGTTTGTAGTTAAGGGTACCTCAAGCAAAGCTTTACTTGGTACTAACACATTTGCCTTTGATCCCATGGTCAAAGACAAGTGGTTGTGTTTAGGATGGTGAAAGTAGTGGCCTTGAGACTCTTGTGTTGATCAAACAAACATCATATGTTCTTTCGGGACTATTGTGTGCTCAATCGTGTCTGAGGTTGTGGTGAGAAATCGAATCTTGAGTCCAAGTCCCGAGCCTATGGTCTAGAAGTTGCCCCGAATCTTTGTTGAGGCGAAATTTTGAGTGAAGTTCACCTTGAGAAGTGATTATAGGCCCTCTTTGATCCAAATGATAAATTGAACAATTCCATAGCCTACCAATGAGATAATCCCTAGCTAACCCTTTTGAACCTTAAACCTTTTTCTTTCAAAGAACCAATGCTACAAGCCTATACCCATTATGAATTATACCCTCTATTGTCACCCAAATCTTCCCTTGTGTAATAGCAAAAGTCTAAGTTTGGGAGGAGAGACAAGAAAGGAAAAATATGGTAGAAGGTACAAAAGCAAATGAAAAGGAAGGCAATTAAAAAGAAAGAAAAGAAAAAGACAAAGAGAAAGTCAAATGTGAACAAGAATAAAAAGGGATTCAAGGAAAGAAAAGTTAAAAGGTGTAGAAAAAGTAGAAAAAGGAGAAATATTTTGAATTGTATGGGATAGAGTGACAATGTGTCTCTCTAGCCCCTTGAAATAAAGTGAAACACTCGAAAGAGTCAAGAGAATTGTGCCAAAATGAATCAAAAGAAGTGTTTCAGGGAAGATTGAACCCACTTGAATAAAAACATGTCCTACCCTTACCCAAAAGCCTTCACAATGACTCCAGAAAAGCCATATGATCATGAGTTAGATGATGCTTGCATTAGTGGATACTTACATAAGGGTCAAGCATATGGTACTTAGAGCCGGACTTGTGACCTTTCCTTGAGAGAGACGAGTGAATTCCTATTAACCTTGGTTTGTGTGCTTAAGTTTAAAAGGTGAGGTTTGATTAGGGAGAGTTGAGGATGTTTGAGTTTAGGTTCCACAACGACCAAAGTAATTGAGGGAGTTCCTTGATGTAATAAGTCAATTCTTGATGCTCTTGTGTCACACTTGATCCATAGTTTTTCTAAGTTTAAATGTGTTAATGATGCATTCGTACTAAGGGCAGTTGTTAGTCCCAATTGATGCTTGTTGAGGTTATTTTAGGATAGCTAGAATTACTTGGATTTTCCTTTAAGGGGTGAGTCTTATTTTGTTTGCTTGAGGACAAACAAAAGTTTAAGTTTGGGGGCGTTGGTATGTTAGAATTTTAACATTTTTTATGACCTTACTTGCCTATACTTTGGTTATAAATTGCAACAAAATAGTTCCAAAATGCTCACAGGTTGTGCTTTTTGCAGTTTTGATCAACAAAGTGACGAAATCTCAAATATCGGCTCAAAACGGAGTGAAACCTTCTCAAGTATGAAAGACCAAGAAATCCAAGGGGAGAAGGCCTAGTTCGGATCGCGCAAAAGCAAATGCTGCCGCACTAGGAGGTTCAGAAACATGGCCAATTTTGACTTAAACCTACGCGACTGTGATACTCATTATGCGATCCGCGGTCCAGAGATTCAGAGAGATACACATTTAGCCAAGGCAAGGCAATGCGGTCCGTGGTTGTTCTTGTGCGGACCTCTCCAGATCTCCTCCGCAGTCGCGGTACACTTCCACCAGTCCGTGGTCCTCAAGTTCAGAGATGCAAATAGTGAAGTCCAAGAGCCAGTGCGGCCGCTATCCATTTTGTGCGGCCCGTATTAACCCCACAGCGGTACTTTTGTCCAGTATTTCCAGCCTAGTATAAATAGAATATTTTACCATTTTTTGGTTAGTTTTTGTACTTTAGAGATAGCTGCGCTCGTGAGACTCGGTTTTGTAGCCATTTTTTGGCACTTTTGCTTTTCATTAACGATAGATTACTGTAATTTATTCTTAGTAATCAATTAATATGCTTAGTTCTTTATTTTCTGTATCTAGCATGAGTAGCTAAACCCATTAGCTAGGGTTGTTGCTCAACCCTAGTGTGGGTAATTGATGGGTGTTGGCATATTGACTATGAGTAATTGCTATTTAGGTTGATTCTATGTTTTAATTGAGAATTGGTGGTTGCAAACACTGATTCAAGATTTGTGGGTTCAACTCTTCCTGAGAAAAAGAGTCTACAACAACAAAAAACCAGTATAATCCCACTTAGTAGGGTCTGGGGAGGGTAGTGCGCACGCAGACCTTACCCCTACCCTGGGGTAGAGAGGCTGTTTCCAAATAGACCCCCGGCCTTCCCTCCAAGAACTTCCCACCTTGCTCTTGGGGAGACTCGAACTCACAACCTCTCGCTTGGAAGTGGGGGTTGCTTACCACTGAGAAAGAGAGTCTACGACCCCAAAATTGACCAAACAAGGAATTGGGATGAACTCATAAGAAATGATAGTTCCAATTAACGGGTTAAATCTCTAGAGAGTAATCACCCTACTTGAACCCTAGTTGCTTGGTCTAATTTGCCTACCCATTTGGTATCGATAGAGTCAATCGGGCAAAATCACTCTCTCTACTGAGAGGTGTGAGTGTGGGTAAAATTGTACTACGGTTATAGCATAATTCCCGACTATGTCAATCGAATCCTAGTAACATTTACCCATCAATTAGCCACCTAGGTGATGTAACGACCCTATTGCTCTTCTTCCCATTAGATACAACTTAGAATATTCTCGTAGCATAATTTAGTGTTAATCATTAGTTCTATAAAAATAGTTACAAATCAAAAACCAAAAATATTTGAAGTGACATTAGGAGTACAAATGCAAATCTAGACTACACAGAAAATCCAACCCACTTCTAGCTCCCTGAGAAAAATGATCCCCACCTCTATTCGGGTAAAAGCTATTGCGGCCTGCTCTTCCTACCATAGAGTAGCATCGCGTTGGCAGCAATCAATCACTAACCACACTTAAATCATCCATGAAAACAGCCAAGATATCTTTCACCATGTCGGTGAAAATATCCATCATGCATCGTTGGAAAGTCGCTGGAGTATTACACAATCCGAACGACATCCGAGAGAAAGCGAATGTGCCATATGGAAATGTAAAGATGGTCTTCCCTTGGTCCTCTGGGATGATTAAGATTTGATTATATGCCGAGTATCCTTCAAAAAATCAATAAAAATCACGCCCCGAAAGACGATCTAGCATTTGGTCAAGGAACGACAATGGGAAGTGATACCCTCGGGTCACCTTGTTTAGCTTCTGGTAGTCCATGCAAACCCTCCATCCCGTGACTATTCTTGTTGTCATTATGAGAGTTTATCACCACGGTTATGCCACCCTTCTTCGGTACACATTGCACCGGAGAAGTCCATAAGCTATCGAAGATACGGTATACAACCCCGACATTCAACCACTTGATCATTTTCTTCTTTACCACTTCTTGCATTGATTTGTTCAATCTTCTTTGGTGCTCCAATGAAGCTTTGCATCATCCGACAAGATAATTTTGTGCATACATAATGAGGGGCTTATTCCCTGAATGTCAGCCAAAGTCTATCCAATTGCCCTTTTCTGCCTTTGAAGCACTGCCAAATGGCCTTAACCTTCATGTTAGTAATACAAGAAGAAAGAATAACCAGTAAAGTAGAATTTGAGCCTAAGAACTCATATCTGAGGTGTGGAGGAATGATTTCAACTCCAACACCGGTGGCTCCTCAATTGATGGCTTTGTTGGTGGAGTTTTCTGATTTTTAAGATCCAAAGACAATTTTTAGGCTCATAAGAATAAGAGCCCATTCCATGTAAAGTATTTACGCACTCCATCCGGCTTGCATCATCATTGACATCAAGATTTAATAGCACAGACTCAACATGGTTCTCAATGTTGATCATAGCGCTTGTATCATCCACAATCACGGGTGTGACAAGGTCTACAATTGAGCACACCTTGGTGCTATTGGGTTGCTTCATAGATTTGCAAACATGAAAGATGACCTTTTCATCGCCCACTCGGAAAGTGAGCTCACTCACTTCAACATCAACAAATGCCTTTCCCGTTGCAAGGAAAGGTCTCCCAAGAATGATGGGGACTTCATAGTCCACTGCACAATCCAAAATGACAAAATCGGCCTGCAATATAAACTTGTCTACCCGGACAAGAACATCACCAATTATGCCCAAAGGTCGCTTCATCGATCAATATGCAAATTAAAGTCTCATTGAGGTCGGCCTAGGTTGCCCAATTTCCAAAGTCTTGAAGACCGAGTAAGGCATCAAATTTATGCTAGCCCCCCAAATCACAATGGGCCTTGGCAAAATCTGCACTTCCAATAGTGCAAGGGATAGTAAAAGCTCCGGGGTCTTCAAGTTTCGGGGCCATTGAATGAACGATAGAACTAACTTGGTGATTTCATCTTTATTGTTTCACAATCCATCCACCGCTTCTTCGTCACCAAATCCATCATAAACTTGGCATATCCCGGCATTATCTCAAGTGCCTCCACCAAAGGCACGTTGATAGAAAGACTTTTCATCATGTCAATGAACTTTTTGAACTGATTATCATTTCTCTTCTTTGCTAGCCTTTGAAGATAAGGTGGCGGTGGCCTAGGCAAAGGTGCCTTGGCTTTGGGCACCATCTGCTCGGGCATGTCAATCACGTGTTCCCTAGACGGGTTCACATCATATTGAGTTTCCACCTTGGCCTCATCAATGTCTATCCTCACTTCATTGTTCACATTGTTCTCAACCACATCTTCAGCTATCAAAGGACCCACATCTCCTTGAAACCTAACATCATCATCCACAACTTGCTTTTCTTTAAAGGCGTTCATATCACCTTATCTCCCACTTCTTGGTGTAACCGCCATCACATGACTGTTCCTACCTATTAGGTTCACTACTGCATCACTTGGTAGAGCACCCTTAGGGCGAGTATTCAACGATTGAGAGATTTGGCCTAATTACCATTCCAATTCCCTTAGTTACCCTGATTGTTGTTCCCCCAATTTCTGCCTTGGTTGTTGTTGTTCCAATTACCGCCACCTTGTTTTTGATTGCCCCAATTGCCTTGGGGTCGCCATTGTTGGTTTGAAGAGTTGCCTCTATTGCCTTAATAGTTGCTGACATATTGTACCTCTTTACTTTGATCATCATAACAATCATTTTGAAATCCACCACAGTCATTATCATATTGTTCAGAATTCCCTCGAGATTGTTTCCCTCTTTGCCTTCTCTTATTGACAAGCATATTTACACCTTCCATGGAATTGACTTGGCGAGGGTTTTGAACTTGTTGCAACTGCACCTTCGCCAATTGGTTCATAGTAGTAGTAAGCTCAGCAATATCTTGACCATGATCATGCAATTCCTTATGTTAATGAATAACCTTAGGGTTACCTTGAGGCACATTTGCCCTACTCTACCATGTTGACAAAGTGTCCGCCATTTCATCAAGTATATCACATGCCTTGTCATATGACAGTTTCATAAAATTTCCTCCGGCCAATTGGTTTACTATGCATTGATTGGTAGTATTTATGCCTCGGTAGAAGGTTTGTTGAATAATAGCCTCGGTCATATCGGTATTGGGACATTCCATCACCATCATCCTATACCTCTCCCAAATTTCATGCAAAGGTTCCGTTGGCTCTTGCTTGAAGGCCAATATCTCATCTCGAAGTGCCACCATATGCTCGGGTGAGAAGAATTTAGCAATAAACTTGTCAGCCAACTCATCCCAGTGATGGATGATTGGAGAGCCTCTCGAGCCAATCTAGTGCTTCCCCCGAAGTGAGAACAGGAAAAGTCTCAACCTAAGAGCATCTTTGGACACATTCGTCTGCTTGCTCCCCCAACATGTATCAACAAACCCCTTGAGATGTTTGTACGCATTTTGATCCACAACACCGTAAAATACCCACACTGCTTAAGTAAGGTCAAAATGACGTTGTTTATATGGAACTTATCCACCTGGATTTGGAGTAGGACAATAACACTTGTATGGCTTTGGTTCGGCAATACTCTGGGAGCCACTCTTGGAGGTGGCGGAGGAGGCTCCAGAATATTGTCATTTGGATTTGCATTGGAATTTTGGCTACGTTGTCCTTGAGGTACAAGAGGCACCTCATCTTATTCGACATCATCTACCTCCTCCCCCGCTATCACATTTCCAAGAGGGTCATTAGCATTGTTCAATGCCATATTTGTACCTGAGTAGTGACACAAACAAGTAAGTAACTAAGAAGGAAAGAAGAATAATACACAAAACTAACTAAATAGATAGCCAAAATCGTTAGCTCCCCAGCAATGGCGCCAAAAAGTGATCGCAGCCTACTCCGCACCTCTAAAAAGTAACGAGAGAGGGTCGCAATAGCTTTTACCCAATTTGTAGGTCGGGATCGATCTTCACAGAGAGTTAGGAATGGAGTTGAGTATCTATTTAGGTTGGAATTGTTTATTTGTTCCAAATATCACTTCTATTCATTTTTGGGTTTTCTTTATATTCTATTATGATCAAACTACAAGTTATAATCAACTAGATTAAACTAAGAGTAAATTGCTACAAGTTGTATCTAATGCTTTAAAAGGCACTAGGGTAGTGACTTTCGCCTAGGTGGCTAATTAACGGGTAATTGTATCTAAGGTACGATTGACATGATTGGGGAATATGTTATAATCGTTGCTCGATACTACCCACTCTACACCTCTCGGGAGATAGAGTGATTTTGCCCAATGGACTTTCTCAAGATGAATTGGGTATGCAAATTTGCCCAAGCAACTAGGGTTCAAGTCAGGTATTACTCTCTCGACATTTAACCTTTTAATTGGGACTATCAAATCTCTTGAGTCCATCCCAATTGCTTGTTGAGTCAATTTCGGAGATTCAGACTCTCTTTCTCCAGAAGAGCCCAAGTCAACTTAGCACAAACTAGTGTTTGCAACCACTAATTCATAAATTAAACCATGAAATTTATCCAAATAACAAACACTCGTAGTCAATCTAGCCCTAAATCACAACACCCATCAATTACACACATTAGGGTTGAGCCACAACCTTAGTTAATGGATCTAGCTAATCATGCTTGAAGAGAAAATCAGAGAAATAGATGAAGAGAAAGACATATTAATTAATTACTAAAGTAAATACAAAAATTCAATGATTAAAACTAAGTAAAAATGCCCAAAATTGCTAAGAAAAGTCTTTACACGAGCGCAGCTACTGTATTACAACGTCTGATACCCTAAAAATGGAAAAAGGTTCTATTTATACTAAGCTGGAAAAATTGAACAAAAATGCCCATGCGGGATCAGTGCGAACCGCACAAAATGGTGTGCGGCCGCACTAGGCTCTTGAACTTGAAAACTTGACTCTCTAAACCCAGGCTCCGTGGACCGCACAGAATGTACTGCGGCCGCGGAGACTTCTAACACGGTCCACACAAATTCGATCGCGGACTGCACATGCTTGAACCTTTGAACTTGGTATCTCTCTTAACCTTGCCTCTGCGGACTACACAGAATGGAAGTGCGGCCGCAGAGGTCCACCGCGGACCACATAAAGTGTAGTGCGGCCGCATTACTTCGAAGCCTAAAATTCTAAGTCTCTGAACCTCTCGAGTGCGGACTGCACAAAGTTTAGTGCGGCCGCACTAGGCTTGTTTGTCCTGAGTTTATCTTGTCTTTGGTACTTATGCAAGTTTCACTCCTTTTGAGCTGATCTTTGACACCTTGTCACTTTGATGATCAAACCTACAATCAACCACAGCTTACGAGCCTTTTGAGACTGTTTTGTATGAATTTATAATGAAAGCATAAGTAAGAAGGAGCATAAAATGCGTCACAATTGCTAGTTATCACAACCCCTTGAACATCATAAGCAACCTAACCACAAACACACAATCACCGCTTCTGCTTTTGACTCTCAAGAGCAAACAGCGCCTGACTAACCTTTCTCACCACCAATCCTTCAGTTGCAGCACACCCTCCGAACACCAGCCAGCATTCCCGTTCTGGCCAGTGTAAACGACCCTCTCACTCCAATTTCTGGCCAGTGTTGCACCTTTCTATTTCCCGTTTTCGTAGATAGAGATCGAGAGGAAGTTCTGGACAGAATCTTAGCAAATTTCTCCGTTGATTTTTTT
This sequence comes from Nicotiana benthamiana, assembly GCA_034376525.1. NCBI lineage: Eukaryota > Viridiplantae > Streptophyta > Magnoliopsida > Solanales > Solanaceae > Nicotiana > Nicotiana benthamiana. The sequence continues at coordinate 26,627,467 of CM067335.1, forward strand.
TATTTCAATTTGATTTTTGAAGTGATGAAATTGAAACGAGTGAAAGTTAAGTTTCCATCTCATAGGCTTCAGAAAGGATCTATTATGATTGAGCAACTAAATTCCCACGGCTTTGGGTCTTTCGTTAAGGGATTCTGCTCATTCATGTGCTCACTTGGCTATTTCGTGTTCAGTAACTAGTGTTGTCGTGTGGGGAAAGGATTGAGTTATATTGTCCAACAATATAGAGATATAGCAGCAGCTCCTTGATAGTGTTGATTAATTGGCGACGAATTTCAAGAAACTTCTATGCATAATTTTGATTTCAAACTCGAAATATTTAATTGAATTTCAAGCTGTTCTTTTGGTCGGGATTCCGAAACGAGTTGGAGTTAAAACAGGCGCTCAATTGTTGGAGTTGTCGTCCGAGGTGCAGTCCGTCGGTTACGTTCGATTTGGATTTGCTATTCTGAACCCCATTTGTAGCTGCGCATTCTGTCCGCGGACTGTCAAATTATATTAATTGCAAGATCATTTTTCAGGTTCATCTCTTTTCACCCTGTTTATTAATCCGTGAGTTTAAATCTGTTATGACTTTAATCTTGGTTAGCTTTACTTAGTTTGATTTATTCCTCAAATGGTTGAATTAATGTGTTATGATGTTGATTTTGGTTAGTTACACTGAATTACGTTATAATATTTTCTATACAATTGAGAATGAAGACATGAAAGAATTTTGTTGGAAATGGGATGTGGGGTTGGATTAAATAGAATCAATTGAATTTCTGTTTTTTTTATTATTTTGCATTTGCTAATTGACCCGCTAGTAGTATGCTTAGACCGATCACGCTCGGGTAGGCAAGCCTTAGGATATTTGTTAGTTTTGAGGCGAAAGGACGTTCCCTTAGTTAAATTTAACGGGGGAATGCCCGAAGAATTTGTATATAGTTTATCCGGGGTATATCCCGAAGTACATGTAAATGAAGGCCAGAGATTGGATGACGTGAGGAAGCGTAGAATAGAACTTTTTTTTTATCATTTAGGTGGGGACGACCTCTAGCCTCTTGTGTGTTTATTTTGTTTTTTTGTTTTTATGTTTTTACCTCAATTGAATATTTTAAAAGCCAACTTGATCGAGTACGCAATCGCACTAGTTATGGGACTTGGGGAGTGCCTAACACCTTCTCCCCGAGTAAAATAAACCCCCTCACCCGAATCTATGGTACATACTTAGTTTTGGAATCTCAAGTATTTTGAAAGGAAAAATTATCTTTAGAAAAACGGTAACCTGACACACCGATATCAAATGTCAGGTGGCGACTCTGAGTTATTTCATTTTGAAAATAATTTTTGTCACGTTCTAATTGGAAAATCCCTTTTCAAGCTTTACAAATCCTTTTATTAATTTTAAGAGGGTTAAGTGAAATTGGTAAAAAGGGGTGTGACATTCTCTCTTCCTACCATTGCTGACAGATTCATATTATTAAAAAATCATCAATTGTATTGTTCTTTTGCTGGGAGATTGGACAACACTGAAAATGAAGAAATATTCATGAATTGTATGACAATTGTATCATAATTATAATTGTATCAGATACATCAATGCCTAAAACATAAATATACCATACTTGTATCACAATTGTATCTAACTTGTATCTGGTACATTAATGCCCAAAATAATACCTGATATAATACTAATAACTTAATATACAATTATCATATGTTTGAGATACAAACTGTTAAATTCGTCACGAACTCACAACTGCTCGTAAAAATTTACGATAATATATATTATTATATATTTGTAATACAATCCTACAACAATTATGGTATACATACAATTATAATACAATCGCGATACATTTCTGAAAAATTGTGAAACAAAAGATCTTCATCTTATGCAAGTTTCAATCACAATTCAACACTAAAAATCTAATATAATTGTATTATAATTATATTAGTATTGTATAATCATATTATTGTTGTATTAGTATTTTATTGAGATACAAACTGTGAAATTCATCACGAACTCACAGTTGTTCGAAAAAATATACAATAAGTATATAATTATTATATATTTATAATACAGTTCATGCAATAATTATGATACATATACAATTAATAATACAACGTGATACATTTCTAAAAATTGTGAAACAATTATTATCTACATCTTATTCAAGTTTCAATCGCAACTCTACATTAAAAATCTAATATAATCATATTATAGTTGTATTTGTATTGTATCAAGTATTGTTTTAGATATTTATGTATTATATACAAGTCACATACAATAAAAATTTTAGAAAGAAAGAAATAAGATTCAAAATTTACCCACAACTTGATTCTAGAGCAATATTTTAAATTTGTTTGCATTGTACCAATAAGAAATAAAGATTTTGGATGATTAGTAAGAAAGAGAGAAAATGAGTTTTAAATATTTGGAAAGGGAAAAGAATCGATTTGGGGGGGGGGAGAAGGTGGGGTGGGGTATAAAAATAAAAGAGAGATTTTGGGTGATTATTAAGAAATGGAGAAAAGAGAAATAAAATCTTAAATGTAGGGGGGATATTGGAATGGGGGCAGGTGTCGTATATCTGACATGCTAAAATTAAGGGCATCTCCAATGGTGCACTATTTTTGCACCAAATCTAAATTTTCTGTAAAATTTGGTATTTTTTTGCTCCAATGGAACACCAAATCTTGCATCATTATAGTGCGTGAATAGTGTCGTACCAAATTTGGTGCGACACTATTCATTAACACCAAATTTGATATATTATTATTTTATTCATCTTTTATTTTTTGAACTTTTAATTTATCATATATTGTGTACATAATTAATTTTTATATAAAGATCTTTATAATTTTAATTTTATATCATATTTATTTGATATATTAATTGTTTATATTATATTTATATAAAATTATAACTTGATTTATCCTTTAAAATAATTTTATAATAAACGATTATATAAGTGGTGAATGTTAATTATATATGATGAGTTTTTTTAAAAAAAGAAGAAGATATAATTTGTTTGAAGGAAATAAAAAATAAAATTTAAATAGAAGATAATAATATAATATAGAAGAGAGAAGAAATATCCTTTATTGGTGTAAATTATAAAGTAATGATTGGGGTAAATTTGGTATTACACTATTTGGGTGTGAAATTTGGTGTTAGGGTTGGAGATGGTCTAAGGGATCTTGAATCTTAATTTTTTCTTTTTAATGGTTTTGTATATAATACTTTCTAAATATAAATATATAAAGTAATTAACAAGGAACTTAAATAAAGGTAATAAATAGGATTCTTGTTATGAAATAATATAAGAACAAGAACAATAATACAAGAACAAGAACAATAGAGAGAAAAGTAGAGAGAGGAGTATTCTTATTGATACTTTGGGATGGTTTACAATGGAATAGAACCCCTATATTTATAGGGAGGTGGTGACTTAGCCACCAAGTAGTAAACCCTAGAATCTCTCTAAATATAGACATTCACCTTAAATAGAGTTCTACTTATAACACTCCCCCTTGAATGTCTATTCAATAATGTGCCTCGTTAAAACCTTAAAACCAAAACACAATGGGAAAAATTAAAGAGAAGGAAAATGAGTACACATGTTTGAATATGCGCCTATTGGTTGCCTCGTTAAAAACCTCGCAAGGAAAACCCAGTTGGGACAAAACCTTGTAAGGGAAAAAGAGTGCAACGCGCATTAACTCCCCCTGATAAGAACATCAATTTATATCCTTGAGCATTTGCATTATCTTGTGCACCATCTTCAAAAAAATCTTTGGTAGATGTTTGATAAATAAATCAACCATATTGACTTGAATAAATATTCCGCACCTTGAAATCATCATTCTTGACAGATATGAACATCTTCATATAATGTCGTGGAATAACTCTTCAATATCTCCATAGATGTATTCTCAATGCCATCATGCTTATAGTTATAGCAAGATACATATGTACACAAATTGTACTTAGGATGTGGTACTTCGGGACCAAGAATTGCATATGCTTCAAGCAACTTAAATCTTTCAAGTTAAGTCATGTAAGTCACATAATAGATTTTAGATGCATATCATGTTTTCACGTCATGCTAAACAAATAAGATATCGAAAACTGATTATACATACCTTTGACTTTTATACTCTCAAGTATTTGAACTACATGTCCAAATCTACATGTCTTTCACATGGAATCAAGTATTTGTCTATACGCTTCAAGCGTATCCAAGACTTTGTCCTTCAGGGACTTAATATGAGCATTTGTAGTGAGAATATAGTTACATTCTTTGGGTCAGCAAATGAGTATAGCATGCTTTGCAATATGTTGCAATTGAATTATCCCTTTTATGAACTTCAGGTTCATGATATTCGGGGATTTACATATACAAATGATAATTCATCGCATGTAACCTTTTCTCAAGTGTTTATCATGTCTCCCCCTCATGTTAGTAAAGCTAACTTGTTTCCTCAACTTTGGGAAATCTTCTTTGTGTATTATTATGTCAATATACATAGCACATTAATAATAAGATGAAATTATTTGGTTCCTGACCCAGAACCACATGTGAGGGGAGAATATACTCTCGTATACAACGTATATCAAACTGATATATATAACTTTGTTCTCATAAGAAACAGTTTAGCTATTAAGTGGAATCACTCAATAATTATCTTGCTAAACCAACTTTGATATAAACCAACTTATCAAGATGAACTATCTTGAGTAGAGAATCTGGAAATTATGCTCGAAGTTAGATTACTGAGCAATTTACCTCGCAATCACTGGCCAGGCTGCGGGTTAATAACAATTGCGCATGTAACCATTTCATAGATGCATCATATGTGGTATACATGGCAGGTGAATGGGCCCATATTCACCTTTGATATTTCCAGAATTTATGGGCTTCAACCCGAACTCTTTAGTTGGTCAGTCCTTAATGAGAACAAGTGATACAAGAGAATTCGTAAAGAACTTTCTAGTTCTTTAATATTCACCTATGTGAATTTGCACATCATACTTAAAATGAGATGGCTAACACGAATGCCAACTGAATAAATTATCAATATTGGTAAACTTCAAATTTACACCATGACATGTGCACTTATCAATAAACTTCAGGTTTATTATGACATGGGTTTTTATACCAATAGATATCCACTTTATTGTGGCATTCTTTCGTTTGTGTAGTACAAACTGGAGAACAAAACGGGTAGCTTTTCATATACAAATTACCCCGCTACAAGTTGTAGTAATAGGAGATATCAAATCCTTCCTTTATTTATAGTCTCAATATAATCAATCGCTTTCGCGTGTACTTTGGAAACTGAATAAGTTTCTTTGAGACTTACTACAGCACAATACTCAATTGTGTTTCTCCAACATAGTAATAATTGGCTCTTCTAGAGCTCTCAATTAATTTTGTACTACCACAGATTCATCAACATCCATGTGGTGAATATCTTTCTTAAAGAGAAATACCATTATGGTCATGTCAAACTTATATGCAAGATATGTTTCTTGCATTATCGTTGTCCTTTAATAGTCATATTTCCAAAATACTTTGGCGTACAATAGGTACGTGACCAACGATCATTCATGCCATATATATAGCCAACAGGCTTAACACCATTAGGTGTTTCAACTATAGGGCCAAAAACTTCACGTTTTGCCAGCGAATTCAATTCTGATTGAATTGCTTCTTGCCACTTTGGCCAATCATGTCTTTTTCGACATTCTTCAATAGATTGAGGTTCGAGATCCTCACATTCTTGCATAATGCTAGATGCGACATTATAAGAAAGGACATTATCCACCACTATATCCACTCGATTAATATTTTCCTCAATATTGATTGGATTTATGGATAGTTCTGTATTTTTCAGAGCCTCGGGCTCAATGGATTCTTCATGAATCTCAGAATTTGTTAAATCATGAATTTCCTCATGAGATTCTTTCGTAGTGTCATTTTGATCATTTGCTTTCCTCTTTCTAGGATTTCGATCTTTGTGACCTAATGGTCTGCCACGCTTCAGGCGTGCATTTGACTCATTGGATATGACACTAGATGATTGTCCAACAGGGACATCAATACGGATTGGGACATTTTCCGCGGGGATGTGGGATTTCGTTATCCTTTTCAAGTCCGTAAATGCGTCAGGCATTTGATTTGCTATTCTTTGCAAATGGATAATTTTTTGTATCTCTCTTTCACAAATAGAGGTATGTGGATCAAGATGAGATAGTGATGCATTTTTCCACAAAATTTCCCGTTTGGTTTCACCAACTTCTCCCCCTAATTTTGGGAAAAGTGTCTCATCAAATTGACAGTCTGCAAATCGTGCAAATCTCCTGTCAATGTTTCGAGGTAGCGAATTAATGGAGGGCGATTCAAACTCAACATATATTCCTAACCTTCTTTACGGACCCATTTTGGTGCGGGATGGCGGTGCTATAGGCACATATGCTGCGCATCCAAAGATTCTTAAATGGGAAATATTAGGTTCATGACCCAAAACCAATTGCAAGGGGGAATATTTGTGTCAATTCGTCGGTCAGAGACGAACTAGCATTGCTGTATGCAAAATGGCGTGACCCTAAGCTGAAGTGGGCAGCCGACGAACTAGCATTGTTGCATGTAAAATGGCGTGACCCCAAATCGAAGTGGGCAGCCTCGTTTTCATGAGTAAATGAGGTTTTCAAGATTATACTCATGTATTGTCTCAATCTGATATCCATTTTGAATGATATCTTTAAAACTCAACAAGTTCCTTTTAGACTTGGAGGAGAACATTTTGACTGATATCATTAAAACTCAACCAGTTCTTCTTAGACTTGGAGGAGAACATTGCATTCTCTAAAATATCGTTTCTTTAGGCAGAGTTATAGTTGCTCTTCAGGAGCCTTCAATCAATTTAATTCCCATAGTTTACCATACAAAAGAAAATATACGAACATGAGAATAAACAAATTCAGTCCGTTTTCATACTTAAACAATATTTTCGAAATCTGCTGAGATTATTCGACTAACTAAATCAGATAGTCGATTATATGTTTTCCATAATCGATTACTTTGCAGTTTGAAAATTTCAGTTTAAGCATTTTCTTAAAACAATCGATTGTTAAACACACACAATCGATTGTTGAACATTGACAATCGATTGTTAAACACACACAATCGATTATTTGCTATTTTGAAAATTCCAGATCACACTGTCTTAAGACAATCGATTGTTAAACATAGACAATCGATTGTTGACTATTTTGAAAAACATCAGATCACACTGTCTTACGATAATCGATTGTTAAACATAGACAATCGATTGTTGAACATTGACAATCGATTGTTAAACACACACAATCGATTATTTGCTATTTTGAAAAATTCCAGATCACACTGTCTTAAGACAATCGATTGTTAAACATAGACAATCGATTGTTGACTATTTTGAAAAACTTCAGATCACACTGTCTTACGACAATCAATTATTAAACATAGACAATCGATTGTTGAACATTGACAATCGATTGTTGAACATTGACAATCGATTGTTTTTTAATGCGAAATATTAGATAATAGACTAACTGTTAGGTTAGTCGATTACCTCTACTGGAAAATAAAAATATTATTGAAATCTGAGCATATTGAAATATTTTAAAGAACTAATACTAACATTATATCATAAACTAACTAATACGAGCTGATACTAATGACTATTAGTTTATTCACTAACTATTACAAATAAGTGAAATAAAATCAAACAACTCTATCTTCTTTCATCAAGGTGATGGTGCAAGAGAATCAAGGCAATTGGCACAGTTTCAAAACTTCATTAAGGTGATGGCGCAAGAAAAACGAGGCCTTAGCATAGTCTTGGGTGGATGCATTATTTCTGTCTTTAATGGCGTCTCCGGGACCCATTGCATCCAAATGGATTCCAGCATTCAACACCCATGTCATATAGTTCTTGCCCGAAATTTCAAGGGCAACGAACTTTCTTTTTATAATGTCAGACATAAAACAAAATTACATCAAGAGCGTGTTCATACTTACGGGCTCTATTACAATTATCACATTCACTTCAGGGAATGGATCATAATCATGTGCTTTACACAATCTCATGTCAAATATTACTTTCATAAAGTGAAAGATTATTTTGAGAATCTTTATTATTCTCATTATCACAATAATGAAGATTATAATTTCGTCTATTGCCACGTCCACATCCATTGATACCATTGATACCTTTACGGTAATAATTTTGTCTTCTTTCAGACTTATCACATACTGCTACCACATTCTCTAAAGGGAATGGAGCAAATCCAATTGGACGGAATTCTTTGCCACGTCCACATTTATTGATACCTTCATGGTAATAATTTTGTCTTCTTTCAGACTTATCATATACTGCTTCCACATTCTCTAAAGGGAATGGAGCAAATTCAATGGGACGGATTTTCAACTCTTTGCCCACAATCATACATGAATTTAATCATGGCAGGACATAGAGATTTTACCACTTCACGTGGTTATAATTTCTTACAAACTCCATTAGAGTTATAATCAAACTTTGTTGTCTTTGTTTGTATATAAAATCAAATCGTAGAATTTCAAGAATTTGAAAGGGAAAAGTAAATTACTTACCTTTAAGGTATACCAATTATATTTTCAATGTTTTCTCTTCTTGTTTTCTCAACGTTTTTCCCTCTTTGTTTTCGTCTCTTCTTTGTTTTCAATGTTTTTCTTCTTTCGTTCCTTCTGTTTTCTTTTCAACGTTTTTCTTCTATTTTCCGTATAGAAGATTTTGGGATTTGGTTGCGGCAGAACCTCATGTGAAACCCTACACAAACAAAAGTTAAGACAATCAAAAATTTCAATTGGTTAGAGACTCGTGCTGATAACGTGTTATGAAATAATATAAGAACAAGAACAATAATACAAGAACAAGAACAATAGAGAGAAAAGTAGAGAGAGGAGTATTCTTATTGATACTTTGTGATGGTTTACAATGGACTAGAACCCCTATATTTATAGGGAGGTGGTGCCACTAAGTAGTAAACCCTAGAATCTCTCTAAATATAGACATTCACCTTAAATAGAGTTCTATTTATAACAATTCTATTATAGTATAACTTGGTAAAAATCTCAAGATTATAAGCATACTAGATTTGTTTGGTCTTCTTTACGCTACTTTAAAAACATGGGTGGGATTAGATTATTTTTATTGGACAGGGTGTGATGTGGACACAGCGACAAAAGTTACAAGTTTTCCTTCATTTATTACTTGATGTGAAGTTAGTGAGTGTTATTACTTGACCTTTAATTAAAAAATATAATTCTCGGTCAGATCATGCGGTCAAAATTTTGGGCTGAAATGCAGGAATATGTGTTTGGTACAAGGAAGTCCATGCAAAATATTTCCTTAGAGAATATTTTTCATGAAAAGTACCTTTTTTTAGAAAAATAATTTTAAATTTTTGGTTGATCAGTGAAAAATACTTCTTAATATATATATATATATATATATATATATATATATATATATATATATATATATATAGTTGTAAGAAAAATAACATTCTTGCCTAAGTTGTGGGTGGAAGTCATTTTTCGTATTTTAATGGAAAATATTATCCTAGAAAATATAGGAACACGAGAAAATGACTTTTTTTATGAAAAATATTTTCCGTCTAACAAAAATTAGAAAAATGACTCATAAGCCACATTTTTTTTCCCTTATAAGTTGTAACCTTTTAATGAACCTTTTTTTAAGACAACAAAAGGAGTTTTTCCCATTTGAAAACTTTAAAGCGTATATTGGTGAATATTTCTGTTTGGCTAAAAAGTTAAGTAAATACTTATTAGACTCAAGAATAATTGAAAATAATAAGGGTTAATCGGAATCAAGCGTAATATGAATTAGAGAGTAACATATAGCTAAGATCTGTGATAATAGTGTAGATAGCTTGAGATGTAAGAACAATATGGCAAGTAATTTCACAAGAGAGAGAGAGAGTTGTATATTCTGAATATCAAAATACACATGAGCCTTTATAAAGGGAAGATCCCCTTTATATATTAAGGGGCCTTCCTCGAAATAATCAAAGAAAAGTACAAGGGTTGGTGGTCTCAGTGTACGGGAAAGTCAGAGCTTTAAACGACATTGTCTTGAGTCGTGTCACTCGGTCCGTCCACTTACTGGGACCGACCTTACTTGAGTCGGCTTTAATTAGGCCACCATCTATGTCAAGGGCGTGTGTAGATAACATGAGAACAAGGGGAACCAAATTTGTCCAATATAGATAGTCGTCCGTTTGTTGGGGACGTAGCCGAGAGACGTCTTCAATGAACGGACATACGTGCTCGAACTTTCTAGAAATTTGGCCGTACCTGTGGATACTGCGGAAAAGGGCGTGATCATATGCGGAGGTGTTATGCCATTGACATATAACCTCCTTTTAGGGCTCCTTTTAGGATGACATCATCGATCACGTGTGTGATCATTACTTTTGCTCCCGAGGCGGTTCAGGCCATGACATGACATTTCCCGCGCCGGTTTTCGAATCATGCCTTTTCGATTTTCGTGTGCCTTTTCTTACAAATAAAGGGGAGGTTGAACCAAATTCATCTTTGGAGCTTTTTGAGAGAGCATTTCTTCAATCTTTTCCTCATCTTTTTCTGGTACCCGTTGCTCTTTTATTTACAAACTTTCGTTCCTAGGAATCGAACCCTGTGTCCCTGAAACGTCTTTCTCTTATAACTTCCATCATGGTTAAGCGTCACCACGATAGTACCAGGACCAAGGATGATGCCCCTTCTAGGGTTTCGTCGTCTTCAGATGATGGGGAAGCTGATGAGGTTTTCGTTCCTCTATTAACGGCCAACATACTCCCACTGGATATGGTTACATGGAAGGATTTTAAGAACAAGTGCAAACTTCCTCCTTGGGAACTCAGCGAGCTGGCGCCATCTCACTTGGCTGCTCTCAGGAAGTCGTATGATATTCCTGATTACGTTGAGATGGCTCCCGCCGTGCTGGAATATGCTAATGTGCACAGGCCTGGATATTGCACATTCTATGAGTACTCTTTTCAGATTGGGTATAGCTTCCCGCTAAATCCTATGGCAGAGGAGATTTGTCATTTGTACGGGGCGTGTCCGGCCCAACATACCCCGTATGTTCTGAAGGCGTGTAGGGTTCTCACCATCTACGCAACTAAGGCTAAGAAGGAGGTCTCTGTTCACCACCTCTTGCAAATGTTCAGCGTGAGTTTCATGAGAGGCACCATGATCCAGTTAGTACGTTGGGGAAAGAAGAGTTTGGTGGTGCAAGTCTACGACAAGGCCAGTCGTAAATTTTGGAAGCAGTTTTTCTATGTGCGTACTGAACATCTGGTGTCTAAACCTGAAGGGTTCCCGGAGGCATGGAACAAAGTATGTAAGCGTTCCTGTACGCAGTTTTTATGGAAATCTTATTTCGCTGGCTTTAACCATTGTAGATTTCTTTCTACCTTTGTGTAGTGACAACTCTCCCTCCTCGAAGGATTGATGACATCAGGTCGTGGGTGCGAGCGTTGATACAGTTTGCGAAAGAGTGTCGTACTGGCGAGAATTCCTCGGGCTCTATGGCCCGACAGGTAATGACCTTGCATGATTTTTCCCTTCGCCCTGGCTTGGGGCCCCCCATAATTTTCCTTGATCAACCCATACATGTTTTGGTAGGTCAGGGCGCTTCCAAGAAGGTGCAGAAGAAAAAGAAGAATAAGACTATGGCCGGCTCTTTTAAGGCGGCGTCTGATTCTGAAGAAGAGGATATGATCCTTGTGGGTACATATAGGGCAGTGCTTCTCCCCCCTCAAGGCAAGAGGCCGCATCAGCGGCGGCTCCCGAGGCAATATTTGAGGCAGCTCCTAGGGCCGTACTTGAAGTGATGCCCGAGGAGATACCGGCGACTGTGCCTAGGACTGCCCCCGAGGTTGCCCCCATAAGGATGCCTACTATCGAAGTGACACCGTCTGAGCCCGACTCGCGTCCCATGGAGGAGGATGGTGAAGAGGACGAGTCGTTGGAGATGAGGAGACTCTGGATTCGTACTGACAAGGCGGTAATCACGCAAATAGAGAAGGTTTAACCACCCAGCCGTGAATCAAGGCTGGTCTTTATGGTCGAGGCCATTCGCTCGGGGAGGTCCGTTCATAGGAGAGAGGCTGCAACTAACCTCCGCTCGGCACATGCCCACATAAAGAAGGGGCGAAGGTGTGAATGTGGCGGGCCCGGAGATCGCCATTGAGGACACGGGCAGAGAAGGCGGGTCCTTAGACCAATGGGAGATGGTGGATGGCCAGTCTTCCCGTTGCATAGTGATTCCTAGTCATTATAATTTGTTGGAGAATTGCAAGGAGGCGGCCACCAGCATGACACGTTTATGTGCGGGTGCTGAGAGCGCAGCCCTGGCGGAGCTCAGAGACAAGGACTTGGCCCGAAGAGTGGTGGGTGCGGCTTTGCAGGTATGTCTTTTGTTTTGATTGATGATTTTTTCTTTTGCATTTGTGGAGGGTGATTTTCCTTGCACTTACTTTTTGGTATTTTCTCTAGACCCTTATCTTGGAGGTGGAGAGGGGTCAACGCCTGAAGAAGAAGGCGGCCAAATACAATAGGTTGGTGCGGAAATATAACAAGATGCGAGAGGCGCACAAGACCTTGGCCGATATGTACAAACAGGATCCTAACTTCAGGATGATCCATGAGGGCCTCGTGCAGTCTGAGGAGCAGTTGGAGAAGAGGGTGGCTGAGCTGGAGAAAGTCGACGAACAACTCATGGCCGTTGTTGCTTGGACTGCGGAGATGGAGGTCCTTATTCAAGCTAAGGACGAAGAATTACAGCTCGGCCGCGTAGTGGAAGAGGAGGTGGCATAATTGCACGCTCGGGTTGCGGACTTAACGACGGAACTTGATGCCAAGAAGGCCTAGGTTAAGGACCTCAAGCGGGCTCTTGCACAGGCCGATGCGTCTCGTGAGGCACGCGAGATGTAGGTGTATGCGGAGGCCCGGCTGGTCGTACTTGAAGAATTTTTGGCGGTCGGGCGAGCATATGAGGAGAAAGTTGAGAGCCAACGCCAGTTGGTTAGAGCTGCCCGGGAAGCGGCCGGCTATAGTCCCGAATCACCATCCCGGGAGGGGGTAACTCTGCAAATATTAACCGTTTGGAGTCCAGCTCTTGGATTTCAAAGGCGTATCCTCCTGGGAATGAAGACGGGCCACGTGAAGACTACGAGGGACAGGATAATCAGAGTGGCGGAGGCCTTTAGGATTTTTGTAAATATGTTTGTAAATACCGATATTTGTATCATGTGTGTTGACCCTTTTGAGGATAAAGACATATGACTTTTGTCATAGTTAATCTTTTCTATTTTCTGGATCATTATTGTATATATTTGTTTTTGTAGTTGAAGCTAAGTGGGTCATTCAGTGGACTTGACCGTGTTGAAATGATGATTGTGGCCGTGTAAAATTCGGCGGCCTTAGCCGTGTAAAAATGATGGCCTTAGCCATGTAAGATTCGACGGCCTTAGCCGTGTAAAAATAATGGCTGTAGCCATGTAAAATTCGACGGCCTTAACCATGTAAAAAATGATAGCCTTAGCCATGTAAAATTCGACGGCCTTAACTGTGTAAAATTTGACGACCTTAACCGTGTAAAATTCGACGGCCTTAACCGTGTAAAAATGATGGCCTTAGCCGTGTAAAATTTGACGGCCTTACCCGTGTAAAAACGATAGCCTTAGCCATGTAAAATTCGACAGCCTTGTAAAATTCGACAGCCTTAGCCGTGTAAAAACAATGGCCGTAGCCATGTACAATTCAACGGCCTTAACAGTGTAAAAACGATGGCCTTAGCCATGTAAGATTCGACGGCCTTAGCCGTGTATAAACAATGGTCGTAGCCATGTGCACTTTGACGGACTTAGCCGTGTAAAAATGATGGCCTTAGCCATGTAAGATTCGATGGCCTTAGCCGTGTAAAACCAATGGCCGTAGCCAGGTACAATTCGATGGCCTTAGCCGTGTAAAACTGATGGCCATAGCCATGTAAAATTTGACGGCCTTAACTATGTAAAAACGATGGCCTTAGCCGTTGACTTCGACTGTCGTCGAGTCTTTTATTCTGCCGTAGTCGACATTGGGTCGACTGTTAATGGCGATGGCCTTAGCCATGTTAAATAACTGGCTTTAGCCATGATGATTCTAATGGCCTTAGCCATGTAATTGACTTCGACTGTCATCGAGTCTTTCATTATGTCGTAGTCGACATTGGGTTGACTGTTAACGGCGATGGCCTTAGCCATGTTGAATCAATTGCCTTAGCCATGATGATGCTAATGGCCTTAGCCATGTAATTGACTTCAACTATCATCGAGTCTTTCATTCTGCCGTAGTCGACATTGGGTCGACTGTTAACGGCAATGGCCTTAGCCGTGTTGAATCAATGGCCTTAGCCATGATGATGCTAATGGAATTAGCCATGTAATTGACTTCGACTGTCTTCGAGTCTTTCATTCTGCCGTAGTCGACATTGGGTCGACCATTAATACCGATGGCCTTAGCCATGTTGAATCAATGGCCTTAGCCATGATTATGCTGATGGCCTTAGCCATGTAATTGACTTTGACTGTTGTCGAGTCTTTCGTTTTACCGTAGTCGACATTGGGTCTACTGTTAACGGTGATGGCCTTAGCCTTTTCATTCGTTGGAGATGGCCGTAGCCTTTTCATTCGTTGGAGATGGACGTAGCCTTTTCATTCATTGGAGATGGCCGTAGCCTTTTCATTCATTAGAGATGGAGATGGACGTAGCTTCTTTTATTCATTTGGAGATGGCCGTAGCCCTTTCATACACTTGGAGATGGTCGTAGCCCTTTTATACATTTGGAGGTGGCCGTAGATCTTTCATACATTTAGAGATGGTCGTAGCCTTTTTATACATTTGGAGATGGCCGTAGCCTTTTTCATTCATTTGGAGATGGTCGTAGCCTTTCTATACATCTGGAGATGGACGTAATCCAGTACATGTATCATGTCGGGCTTGGAGAGTACATGAAGACGCTGATATGATACACTTGTACTGCAAATATCTCCAGGTGTTCCCTTCGCCGCCTCGTTAAAAACCTTCCCAAAAAAACCCAATTGGGACATAAACCCGGGTAAGGGAAAAAGAGTACGACTTAGGGGGACACCTTTTAGATGTGGAAATGTTTGAGGTGAGCGACATTCCAGTTGTTCTGGAGCTTTTTACCTCCATTGTCTCTAGCTGGAATGCTCCTTTCCCGGCTGTCGTTGTGATCTTGTAGGGTCCTTCCCAGTTTGTGCCCAGTTTTCCTTCATTTGGGTCTTTGGAGGCCAATGTCTTGTCTTTGAGGACGTAGTCTCCGACTTTGAGTGACCTTATTTTTGCCCTTTTGTTGTAACATCTTTCGATTTGTTGGTTTTGGGCTACCATCCTGATGTGGGCCATTTCCCTCCTTTCTTCGGCTTCATCAAGATCTTGAAGTCTGCTGATGTCGCTTTTTGTTCCACTGGTGTGCGAATACCTTAGGTTGGGTTCGCCTACTTCGACAGGTATGACCGCGTTGTCCATAAACTAGTGAGTATGGGTTTTCCCCGGTTCTGGACTTGGGTGTAGTTCTGTGTGCCCACGGGACTTCGGGCTGCAGTTCGGGCCATAGCCCCTTGGCATCTTCAAGCTTCTTTTTCAGTATGTTTAGAATTTTTTTTGGAGGACTCCGTTTGGCCGTTGGCGGCACGGTGGTATGGCGTGGATAGTGTCCTTTTGATGCGCCATTTCTCAAAGAACTCAAGTCATTTTTTGACCAATGAACTAGCGCCCGTTATCGCAGCTAATTTCTTTAGGGATGCCGAAGTGGCATATGATGTTCTTCCATATGAAGGCGATGACTTCTTGTTCGCGTATTTGTGCGTACGCACCTGCTTCCACCCACTTGGAGAAATAGTCAGTTAAAACAAGTAAAAATTGTACCTTTCCTCGTCCTACGGGTAGCGGGCCGACTATATCAATTCCCCATTTGATGGATGGCCAGGGGAAAGTGACGGAATGGAGGGGTTCTCCTGGTTGGTGTATCATTGGGGCGTACTTTTGGCATTGCTCGTATCGGCAAACATACTTAGCTGCCTCTTTTTTCATGGTGGTCCAGTAGTAGCGGGCACGTATGATGCATCGCACAAGGGCGTGGATTCCAGTGTGAGCACCGCAATGGCCTTCGTGCACTTCCTCGAGTACCGGCCTCGTTTTTGCGGCTCTAAGAACTTGGCTATGGGGCCTCCGAACGTCCTTATGTATAGGTCGTTGTTGATCATGCAGTATCGGGCGGCCTGTATGCGAAGTTTCTTCGCCTCCTTTTTATCGAGGGGGTAATGTCCCATCCTGTAGATAAGATATGAACTGGTTGCGCCAGTCCCAAGTCAAGTTTAAGGAAAGTACCTCGGTGTGATCAATGGACGAGTGGAGGAGCGTGACCACACTTTCTTTGTTGATGTTTTTGGTGGCTGCATCCAACTTTTCCAGGCCGTCCGCTTCGATATTCCGTGCTCTTGGAATTTTTTCGAAGCGGCATTCATCGAATGTAGCCATCACTTTGCGGATTTCTGTCTGGTACTTTTGTAGCCTTTGCTCTTTGATTTGATAAGTCCCAGTGATCTGGTTTACCACAAGGTGGGAGTCACAGTGGAGGAGGATTCGATGAGCCCCATACTTGGAGGCCAGCTTCACGCCTGCAACAACGGCCTCGTACTCAGCCTCATTGTTAGTCATTTCCGGGCATCGTATGGACTGGAGAATTGTTTCGCCCATGGGGACCTCAAGAACGAGTCCCAGTCCCGATCTCGATGCATTGGCGGCGCCATCCGTGTAAAGGACCCATATGTCATTTTCGGAGGATGCGTGTTGTGCCTCGAGTTTTGCCTTTGGCAGGACTTCCGCACTGAAGTCGGCAATGAAGTCAGCTAGGACTTGCGACTTGATGGTGGTCCTTGGAAGGTATGTGATATCATGCTCGCTGAGCTCAACGGCCCATCTGGCGAGTCGTCCTGAAAGTTTGGGTTTGTGTAAGACACTCCTTAAAGGGAAGGTTGTTACTACCCTTATGGGGTGGCATTGGAAATAGGGTCGTAGCTTTCGCGAAGCTACTACGAGTGCCAATGCCAGCCTCTCAAGGTGTGGGTACCGGGTTTCAGCGTCCACTAAAGTTTTGCTAATGTAATAAATAGGAGACTGCATACCTTTATTTTCGCGTACTAGGACGGCGCTGACTGTGACTTCCGATACGGCCAAGTACACCAACAATAGTTCATCTGGGTTGGCTTTGACTAATAGGGGTGGCGATGACAAATATGCCTTTAAACTCCTCAGGGCGTCGACGCTCTTCGTTCTTCGTTCCATTGTAGTCCCTGGTCCTTTTTCAATACATCGAAGAATATATGGCACCTGTCGGAGGAGCGTGAGATGAACCTGAAGGGGGAAGCTATTCGGCCTCAGCTTTTGCACCAATTTTTTTGCTACTTAATATTTCTGGGATGGCTTCTATGGCCTTGATCTGGTCTGGATTGACTTTGATGCCCCTTTGTGACACCAGAAACCCCGGGAACTTTCCCGAGGCTACGCCGAAAGCGCACTTTGCAGGATTCAGTTTCATACCGTATCTTCTTAATATTTCGAAGGCTTCTTTCAACTGATCGAGGTGGTCCTCTTCTTCGACGACTTCAAATAGCATGTCGTCAATATAGTAATCACCATCCTCTGGTACGTAGCCCCCGCATTCTTGAGCCCGAAGGCCATTACCTTGTAGCAATATGTTCCTTAGTGAGTGATATAGGTCGTTTTCTCCTTATCTTCCTCAGACATCATGATTTGATTGTAGCCGGAGTACGCGTCCAGGAAGCTTAACAGCTCGTGCCCTGCCGTTGCACTATCAATTGGCCAATATGGGGTAGTGGGAGCGAATCATTTAGACATGCTTTGTTTAGGTCGGTGAAATCCACGCACATCTGCCACTTCCAATTTCTATTTTTTACCATTACAACGTTGGCAACCTATTCCGGATATTTGGACTCCCTAATGGAACCATTCGCCAGCAGCTTGTCTACTTCTTCACTTACTGCTTCGTTGATGGCGGCATTGAATTTTCTCCTTACCTAATGCACGGGCGGGTGTAGCGGATCGACGTTAGTTTGTGGAAGTCAATTTATCGTGGAATCCCTGGTATATCTGCATGGGAAAAAGCAAACATGTCTGCGTGGTTAGATAGGAATTCACGATGTTTACTTGGATTTGAAAGGTCGCGGCCTATGTAAGCCTTTTTTGTGGAATCGTTGTCGCTCAGCTGAATGGGGTCGAGATCCTCGACCGTGGCCTTGTTAGCCTCAACGTTGTCGGGATCTTTGATGGCGTCCTCTGTCGGGTGTACCTTGGTCCCCGACAGGGCTGATTGCTATGCCTCCGCACTTGCTCCTTTGAGATGTTTGGTGTGAGTGTAATCCTGATCTATTTTATTACAATCTTGGGCGGTGCGCGGCTCGCCTCGTATGCTATAAACCCCCCATGGGGTAGGGAATTTGATCACTTGATAGAAATTGGAGGGGACTGCCCTCATGGCATGTATCCATGAACGTCCGATGATGGCGTTGTACGCTATTACTTGGTTCATTACGTGGAAAGTGGTTTCCATCGTAACTCCTCCTGCCAGAACGGGCAACATTACCTCCCCGGAGGTTCTTTCCACTGCATTGTTAAATCCAGTTAGTGTTATACAGCGTGGAATTATCTTATCCTCGAGTCCCGTTAGTGTAAGGACTCTTGGATGAATGATACATGCGCTGCTGCCATCGTCGACCATGATCCTTTTAACGTCAGTATCTACTATGCGTAAAGTAATAACTAAAGCATCATTATAGGGGAAAAACAAACTGTCGGTATCAGACTTATCGAAGGTGATACTATCTTCGAAGTTGTCATATCGTTAGTGAGCGATGGTTCGCTTTAATTTTTGAGTGGTGGTGAATTTGACATGGTTGATCGCTGAGTCATTATCTTCCCCAATGATCATGTTGACTGTGCGTGGTTGTGAGGGCGGCCTTGGCAGGCCGTGAGGTTGTTCCCGCCCGCGTGCAAAGATGAGTTTTCCCTTGCGTTGAGCAGTTCTTTCACGAACCCTTGGTTCAGCATCCGGACCACTTCCTGCTGGAGACCTATGCAGTCTTCGCTTTTGTGCCTCCGTTCCTGGTGGAACTCACATAGGGTGTTTGACTTTCTGGTAACAGGGTCGTACTTAATCTTCGCAGGCCATTGTACTTTGTTTCCCAGCTTCTCCAGTGCATACACTACTTCTGAAGGAGATACACAAAAGTTATGTGCAGGTAATGAAGGAGGCATACCTCTGTCGTTCCTCAGTGGGCGACATGTCGTTGTAAGGCGTCTGCGTGCCTTGGTGGTGGCGGATGCGAGGATCTGATATACGGTTGGTGCCTCTCCTTGTTGGGATGTGGGACTTGTTCCCGTCGTCCATTGCTGTGTCGGTCTCTTTGGATTTCGGGGTGAACCGTTGTCAACCGTCGGGTTGGGCCGTTAAGGTCGTCATCATCTCCACGTACCTCGGCACAGTAGGCGTTGTGGATCTCCTTCCAGGTGATAGGTGGATATTTCATAAGGCGGCTGAGCATTTTCTTGGTTGCCCTCGAGCCGTCACTGCTGAGCCCGTTCTTAACAGCTGCGACTGCCATGCCTTCAAACATGTTTGGTAGGCT
Organism: Nicotiana benthamiana; assembly: GCA_034376525.1. Lineage (NCBI taxonomy): Eukaryota > Viridiplantae > Streptophyta > Magnoliopsida > Solanales > Solanaceae > Nicotiana > Nicotiana benthamiana. Next base: position 26,647,280 of record CM067335.1, read on the forward strand.
CATTCTGACCCTGTTAAACCTAGCTAAGAACTCCCTGAGTCCTTCTCCTGGGGTCTGTCGGACAGCAAAAATGCCGTTGACCCGTGCTTCCGCCTTCTTGGCTCCTACGTGAGCGGTGACAAATTTATTTGCCATCTCCTCGAACGTGGAGATTCTTTTGGTCGGTAGCTGGGAGTACCATGTTAGTGCCTCTCCAGTTATCGTTTTGCGGAACTCTTCAGAAGTACGGATGGTACCTGCTCCTTTGTTAGATCATTACCTTTGACTGCTGTGACATGGTGAATCAGGTGGTCCTCGGGATTTGTGGTCCCTTCATATACCTTCAAGTAGGGGGCATTTTGAAGGTCTTTGGGAGGGGCTATGGTGCAGCTCCTTCTGTGTAGGGTTGTTCAACGAACCTCCCCACGTCTCGCTTTGGCAGCAGCTTAGGCGCACCCAGGATTTTGTCCACTCTTTCTTGGTGCTCCTTCATATGGTCGCGAAGCGACCTATTTTCGTTTTCCATCTCCTCCATCTTTTGAGGATGGTTGTGAGTGTGCCGTCGTGGGCTTGAGCATCGACGGGCACGTTGTTCGTTCGCGTGACCTTGAGTTCATCTCCGGCTGCGACATGGTCAGTTGCTGGAGTGCATCTAGCGTTTTGGGGTGGCTTCTTAGCTATACTACTCAGAGTGTTTTTCAACCACTCTTCCAGTAACCTCTTTACTTCTAGGGGTGCTTCTTTAGTTGTAGATGTAGAAGCCTCCTTTTCTCGTGGAATCACTAGATCATCAGAAGGGGAATGTGAGTTTTCCACGTTTATCAGGGTATTGGGGGTTGTGTGTAAAACACCTCCTTCAGCAACCGCGTTGAGAGGGCCTATGAGATCGGCTCTAATATCCACGATAGCTTTCATTCTTGTGTTGTTTTCAGCCATTTTGGGTTGTAGATAGTGGTTTTTTTAAGGATCTCTATTCTCTATAAGCAAACTACAACTTTGATTTACGAAATCCCCACAGGCGGCGCCAAATTGTTTGGCTAAAAAGTTATGTAAATACTTATTAGACTCAAGAACAATTGAAAATAATAAGGGTTAATCAGAATCAAGCGCAATATGAACTAGAGAGTATCGTATAGCTAAGATCTGTGATAATAGTGTAGATAGCTTGACATGTAAGAACAATAAGGCAAGTAATAATCTTTTCACAAGAGAGAGAGAGAGTTGTATATCTGAATAGCTAAGACCTGTAATAATAGTGTCAAATGCTATTTTTACTTGAATTTTTTTCACTTTTTTCCGAAATTTTAAAATTCTTATGTCCAAACGTTTACCCACTAAATTGTCAATGAGTTAAATCAACTTTATCAGTATTTAGGTTTCTCGGGGCATTTGATTTCCAGCTTTAACTTTGAATTTAGTCCAGAAAAGAAATCCTCTAGCATCCCTTAGGATTAATATGAACAACCTTGTTCAAATATAGACAACTTTTATTAAAGAATCATAATCACCAACAAGGATGGTGATGGAATGGTAAGTATTTCTTCATCATTAGCTAAGAGTTTCGGATTTGAGCCCTGAGTATGGAATCACCTTTGTTTGGAAGCATTTTACCCCTGTAAGACTTTTTGGCACAAAATTCGAATTTAACCAGACCCCATGCACGAATACTGGTTGAAAATAAAAAAAAATCGTGATTGAGTTATGTGTGCAAGATTTTTTGCAAACAATATTGGTATTTAAAGGGAAAAAAAATACTAAGAAACCGCGATATCGAACTCATATTCTTTATTTTCACTTTAGTTGTTACAAAGGGGTTTGGCCCATCGATTTAGGATTTTCATCTTTGAGGAGGTCAGAGGTTCAATTTTGTACAAATACAACCTTTTTCTTTTCTTTTTTTCAACAAAAGAGGCTAAAATTTTCGGTCCTCGAGTACAAATTAGACCTCCTCCTTTTTCTTCTTCTTCTCTTTTTTTTTTCTGAACAAAGAGGCTAAAATAATCTTAATTAAATTAATACATTTAATTTCAAAATTATTAATTACTCGACTCCTAATCAATAATTAATTTAGTTCTTGAAGTTTCTTTTCCTTCCTATGGATTGTTTGGATGGACGGATTAGGTGAAATAATTCTGATTTCTGAGTACAAAGGAAATTGCTCCTAATTGCATAGAATCCAATAGAGGAAATTAAACGGTTTAATTAATTTTACGAAATATATAATACTCCTACTGATCATTTTTATTTAATGTATATTAAAATAAATTTTATTTTTACTTGTCACTTTACGCATATTAAGATAAGATAATTTTTTTCTTATTATATCTAATATTTATTACTTATTTTACATTATTTTCTCAAATTCAATAAACAACAACAACTACCCAGTTATCCCACCAGATAGGGTATGATCAAATTCAATAAAATATGTAATAATTAATATAAATATTACAATAAATTATATAATTCATTTATTAACTTTTAAGATGTGTGAAAAGTCAAAACATCCACAAAAAAAAGTGAACCGGGAGTATGCATTAAAAAGCAAGGAGGAAAGGGCAGAAAAAGTTACATCAAAGTCACAAATATAAACACAAAATTCACATTGCTTTCAACCATTGCTGCACTAAAAGGTGCCATCAACCTTTTTTTTTAATGATTTATTGAAAAAAGTTAAACGTCATATCAAGACAGACGATTGAACAATATGATGGCAGTACAAGGTTCAATCAATCCACGTGCAGTAGAGCTTGTTTATTTCTCGTCTCATGGGAAAAGAAAATTGTTCCTACTCTAACCAAAAAGTTAAAACTTTTCTCACGACAAAGTATGGTGTGTTCTTTGTCGATCAATACATACCGTATTTTAGATATTTTGATTCGATATTTTTTATATTCGATTTTTTAAAATGTTATATTAATATCTCTATATTGAATAAACAACAATAACAATAATAACTCTCCAGTATAATTCCACAAAGTGGGGTCTGGGAGGGTAATATGTAAACGAACCTTATCCCTATCCGAAAGGGCAGAGAGGCTGTTTCCAATCGACCCTTGGCTCAGTGAAGGAAAGGAAAAATAAAAATAAAAACAAAAACAAAAACAAAAACAAAAGAGCATTAGTAACTCCAGCAAAAATAGCGTAAATAATTATCTAAACATAAGAAACATAAATAAAATAGCATGCAATCGAACCTTATCCCTACCCGAAAGGGCAGAGAGGTTGTTTCCAATCGACCCTTGGCTCAGTGAATGAAAGGAAAAATAAAAACAAAAACAAAAACAAAAGAGCATTAACTCCAGCAAAAATAGCGTAAATAATTATCTAAACATAAGAAACATAAATAAAATAGCATGCAATAATATCATACAGTAACTACCATAAATAACTACCATAAGGGAGACACAAGCCAAAACACAAATCATCTATGGATAGCCCTGCCAAGCCTCACCCAACCCCGGGTGAGGAGTATGAAAAACTCTAGGAGCCCCTATCCTACAACCCTGATACTAGACCTTCAGACTTTCCTATCAAGGCTCATGTCCTCGGAAACCCGCATTCTAGCCATGTCATACCTAATTACCTCTCCCCAATACTTCTTAGGTCTCCCTCTGCCTCGCCGAACGCCGACCATCGCCAGCCGCTCACAACTCGTCACCGGGGCATCAGGACTTCTCCTCCGCACATGCCCGAACCACCTCAGCCTTGCTTCTCGCATCTTCTCATCCAACGGGGCCACCCCCACCTTCTCTCAAATAACTTCATTCTTAATCTTATCTAACCTGGTGAGCCAGCACATCCACCTGAGCATCCTCATCTCCGCAACCTTCATTTTCTGAACATGAGAGTTCTTCACGGGCCAGCACTCCACCCCATACAACATTGCAGGTCTAACCACAGCTCTATAAATTTCTCCTTGAGTTTATGTGGAACTTTATTGTCACACAGGACTCATGATGCAAGCCTCCACTTTGACCACCCCGCTCCTATACGATGAGTGACGTCCTCGTCAATCTCTCCGTCCCCCTGAATCACCGACCCAAGATATCTGACACTGTCCCTCTTGGCGATGACCTGAGATCCAATCATCACGTCCCTGCCTACTTCGCTCGGCTCGGCACTAAACTTGCACTTCAGGTACTCTGTCTTAGATCTGCTTATTTTGAAACCTTTAGACTCGAGAGTCTTTCTCCATAGCTTTAACCTCTCAATAACACCGACCCTCGTCTCATCTATCAAGACTATGTCATCAGTAAATAGCATACATCAAGGCGCATCCCCTTGAATATTTCGAGTTAGAGCATCCATCACCAAGGCAAACAAGAGAGGGCTAAGCGTCGATCCTTGATGGAGCCCCATAACCACTGGAAAATGGTCTGAGTCGCCACCCACCGTCCTAACCCAGTCTTAGCTCCATCGTACATGTCCTTGATTACTCTGATGTAGGCTTCCGGCATGCTCTTCGCCTCCAAGCACCTCCATAGCACCTCCCTTGGGACCTTGTCATATGCCTTCTCCAAGTCGATAAGCACCATGTGCAGGTCCTTCTTCTTATCGCTGAACTGCTCCACTAGCCGCCTGACAAGGTGGATAGCTTCTGTAGTGGAGCGACCCGGCATGAAACCGAACTGGTTCCCACATATAGATGTCATCTCCCTTACCCTCGCCTCGATCACCCGCTCCCATACCTTCATGGTGTGACTTATTAATTTGATACCCCTATAGTTGTTGCAGTACTCGATATCCCCTTTGTTCTTGTACAAAGGCACCACAGTACTCCACCTCCACTCATCCGGCATTCTTTTGGTCCTGAAGATCGCATTGAACAACCTGGAGAGCCACTCTACTGCTGACCTACCCATGCACTTCCAGAACTCCACCGGGATCTCGTCAGGCCCGGTCGCTCGACCCCTACTCATCCTACGCAAAGCCCTCATGACCTCCTCCGCCCTAATGCGCCTGCAGTACCCAAGGTCTCTATGTTGCTCTGAACGCCCCAACTCCCCTAGCTCTATGTTACCATCCCCCTCCTCGTTGAGTAAGTCTCGAAAGTACGCCTGCCACCTCTGCTTGACTTGAGACTCCCCCATCAGAACTCTACCATCCTCACCCTTGATGCACCTAACTTGGTCAAGATCACGTGCCTTCCTTTCCCTTGCTTTAGCTAACCGGAATAAGTTCTTGTCCTCGCCTCTCTCCCCTAGTTCCTTGTACATGCGACCAAACGCCGTGTTTTTAGCTTCCGTAACCACCAGCTTCGCTTCTTTCCTCGCCACCTTGTAGATCTCCCTGTTCGCTCTCCATTCTTCCTCGCTTGTGCTCCCTGCCAACTTAGCAAACGCCGCCTTCTTCACCTCCAGTTTTCCTTCGACTACATCGTTCCACCACCAGTCACCCTGATGTCTGCCTGAATAGCCCTTGGCTATCCCGAGCACGTCCCGTGATACCTCCCTAACCAAGTTCGCCGTCTCTGACCACATAGCATCCGCTTCCCCAGAACTTCTCCAAGCTCCGCCCTCAGCTAACCTCCTCTCCAACTCCTGTGCTTTCTCCTTAGTCAAAACACCTCATCTAATCCGCGGTTGGCCCCGAGCACCCCTCCTCTTCCTCTTCACCCAGAGACCGACATCCATCACTAAGAGTCTATGAAGAGTCGAAAGAGACTCTCCCAGAATAACCTTGCAGTCCTTGCACATACCCCTATCGCTCCGTCTGAGGAGGATGTAATCAATTTGAGTCCTTGCCGCCGAACTCTTGAAGGTGACCAAATGCTCCTCCCTCTTCTGAAATGTCGAGTTTGCAATCAGAAGCTCGGAAGCCCTAGCGAAATCAAGTAGTGAAGTGCCTCCTCCGTTCCTAACTCCAAAGCCGAAGCCACCGTGCACCTCACCATAACCCCCAGCATCAGCCCCAATATGACCATTAACCCTCCAATAACTACCTTCTCAGATTGGGGAATACTACTCACCAGATCATCCAAGTCCTCCCCAAAGCGCCTCTTAGCCTCCTCGTCTAAGCCCGCTTGTGGCTCGTATGTACTGATGACGTTGAGGACGCAACCCCCAATAACCAACTTAATAGACATTAACCTATCATTCACTCGCCTAACCTCGACCACAGACTCCCTTAGATCCCTATCTACCAAGATACCCACTCCATTCTTACCTCTCACGACCCCGGAATACCACAACTTAAACCCGTCTACATTCCTCGCCTTCGACCTTTTCCACCAAGTCTCCTGGACACATGCTATGTTAACCCTCTTCTTCTGAAGAACCTTCGCCAACTCAATGGACTTACCCGTCAGAGTGCCTATGTTCCATGACCCAATCCTTAATCTATGAGCGTCTGCTACCCTCTTCCCACCCTTACCTCCTGCCCAACCTGCAGGACCACTCCCTGCCCCCCTACTCACCCCTGCCACCGCCCCCACCCCCTGAGGACATGACCTTACGCTATCATCCCCCGCCGCGGCCACTGTCCCTCAGACCGACTATGGAGAATAGTGACGCACACACGCACTATAGCGGAATACGCAAAAAGATGCAAACTAGATAGAAACAGAGTAAACCTCACACGGAATGCTAGCTAAAATACGTAAAAAGGTGTACAAAGTAAACAAGAGAGCGGGAGGTACCAACTCCCGGTGGAAAAACCTGAAAGTGGGCTTTGATGCGCCCAAGGTCAACTGCTACCGACTTTTGCACGTCCCAGCCGGTGTTGCTTAGATCTTCACTCCCAAACGCTGTAAACTGGCATCGCCGCCGCGACTAGTACCTGGGCAAGTTTTCCTGAAGCTTATCGGAACGTGTAGTTCTATTGCGTCCTGCCGAAAGTCTGAAAGGGAGTTGCCGGAAGTACTGTAGCTTGCCGGAAATCCTTGCCGAAAAAATAAGGCACCTGTCCAAGAAAACAGAACACACCCACACACACCCACAAAAAGCAGAAGAGAGAATAGGAAGAAAAGGGCAGAAAGAGAATTGAAATAAACAAAAGGTAAGCAGAACAAAGAACTCAACAAAGGAGATTTTCTCAAATTGAAGAAAAGTGGCACTGGTGGCGACTGGCCACCTGTTCTATATGCAGAAAAGAACAAAGCCAAAAACTCGATGCAACAATATCTCTTTTGAAGAAAAACTCCAAATTTGACAGTCTCCAAAACTTTAATTTCACGAACTTTCAACCAAAAAATCTTGATTTACACCTCCACTACGCTGCGGGAGTTAGTTGATTTGTTAAGAAATTGAAAATTTTGGGGTTTTTGGGAGGGTCGTTTCGCCTGTAAAAATAGCGGTTTAGAGAGAGGTGGACGGCGAGCTCTGGGTTGTGTACAAGAATTTTAAGAGTACAAAATGCGACCTACAGTGGAGAAAAGAGAAAAGAGAGCTTATCTTTTAATTTGTGAATTCCGTGTTTAATTCAAATCTGGTAGTGAAATATCCAGACAAGGAGCAAAAATTGAAACCTTTAGTAGAAATATAAACACACACCCACACTAAAGGAAAACAACCGGAGCGTGGCTGGACACAGGCAAACAGAGCAGCAGTCGAGGGAACTTTTGGAGCTTTCAAAATAGGCCACAGTATGCAAGGAGAGAGAAAAGGAGAAAAATGGAGAGAGAGAGAGGGGAGGGGACGCGTGGAGAGAGAGAGGAGAGAGAAAGAGGACTTGTACTTACCTGGGCAGGAGCTGGCGGCAATGATTTGCCGGTGAGTTGCCATAGAAGATGAACTGATTTGTTACCGTTGTGAAGAGAGCATTAGCAGAGGACTACGTGGCATGACATGTGGATTGATCACCTAGTCAAAGTGTGATAATTAAGAAAAAGGCACGAGAGATGATAGATACGGGAAGAGAAAGTTAAACAGGCACAAAAAGCAGTTTCGACACGAGTCTCGTACCAATTCAAGTCACTTAAGGTTAACGGATCAAAAGGCATTGAAGACATGGATCTGAAGACAAAAAGGAGTCCAAATTCAGTATTAAATACCTTATACATTGGAGAATTGGTATTTAATAGGAATGATTGTGTAACGGCTTATTTAATGTCATTTATTACTCATAATTATCTCATTAAAGCTGAGGTTACTTTCCTTTACCTAGAATCAACTATAAGAGAAAGAAGTCTCATCATTTGTAAGGACACGAAATATCATCTATATCATATTGAAATAATAACTTGTTTACTTCTTCATTCTTATTCTCAGAAAACCGATTATTCTTTTTTGGTCTCTTGAATATCAGTAACCTGATTTCTTATCTTAAATTCTAGCTTTGACCAAAATATTATTTTTTGGTTAAACAAATTGGTTCCGTTACTGGGAATCTGATAATCCATTCTTTTTGAAGTTACACTCTGTTAACATAATGTCAAACAACAACGACAATAACAATCAGGAAAATCAGATCCATCAAATTGAGGGGGATGAACTCAATAATGCGATGCCTCAAGCTTCTCAACGTGGATCTCGAGAAGGAACTCCTAATGATATGTCTGAACATGTTGATGGAGGAGTTGAAACAAGAGATGAACTTCTAAAAAAAATAATTGATGCACGAATTGACAAAGCTTTAGTAAGTCGATTGCCTGCTGCGCCAGTAACGCCTAATAATAACACATTGGAAAACCCCCGCTCTGATCTACTTAATTCTGGTAATGGAGCAACCCCCAATGATTCACAAGAAGGAGAATCAAGTAATTCAGATAATTCTCATCTTCAAAACTTAGTACAAACCTTGCAGAAACAGCTCAAGGAGCAAAACGAGCGTATCAAACAAATTCCTGGAGTTCCGTCTGTAGTAAAAGGAGTAGACATGGGTAAATACTCACAACAACCTTGGAGGCCAAGTGCTGCTCGCCTCCCAATTCCGAAAAAATTCAAAATGCCTGACATCCCAAAATATGATGGTACAACAGACCCACGTGACCACGTAACTGCATTTACAACAGGAGTGAAAGGCAACGACTTGACCAAACAAGAAATTGAATCGGTATTGGTCAAAAAGTTTGGGGAGACGCTCACCAAGGGTGCATTAACCTGGTTTTCTCTATTACCTGAAAATTCTATAAATTCTTTTGTTGAGCTTGTAGATTCTTTTATTAAATCACACTCGGGGTCTCAAAAGGTCGAGAAAAAAATGGAGGATATTTTCAAAATCAAACAAGGGAACTCTGAGTTGCTCAGAGATTTTGTTGATAGATCCAACGTGAAAGAAAGACTTTACCTCGTGTACCAGATAACTGGGCAGTGATAGCTTTTGCAAGTAATTTGAACGACAAAAGTTCAGAAGCCACGAGAAGGCCTAAAGAAAACCGTCGTGAATTTTCCGCAACCACTTGGAACGATGTTTATAACAGGTACAGTACAAAGCTCATAGTTGAAAAGGATACCGTACCTCAGTACCATCGTGAAGAAAAGAGCGGGTCCAGGAGGTTAAAAGATGAGAAAAAGATCAGGTAAGAATAGGTACGATCCATATATGGGACTTGCAGGAAAGGATTCACGATCGAAACAGAATAATCAACGATATGATCAAAGGCCAAGAGACAGGGAGACCGGGTCTTCATCCAGGTTCAAAAGTGATCGAAGTAACCAAGAGCCACGAGATGACGATAGGAAGTTAATGGCACGATTTGACGGCTATAATTTCAACGTAACTAATTCTGAGCTCATAGTTGTTCTAAGGAGTATGCGAGACAAGGTACGGCGGCCAAAAGAGATGCGGTCAAATCAAAACAGGCGTAAATCGAACCATTGGTGCGAGTTCCACATAGACCATGGGCATAAAACATCAGAATGTTGATTTCTACAAAGTGAAGTAGACCATCTACTGAAGCAAGGATATCTCACAGAGTTGTTTAGTGAGAAGGGAAAACAGGCTTACATGAAAAATAGGCAGGAGCCACCAAAACCACCATCACCTAAGAGAGCGGTGAACGTCATCAGTGGAGGGGAAGATATTGGCGGAGTAACGTACACGGTTTCAAATAAGGTTTCCAAAATGACGATCACACACGGGAATCGAGTACGGAAAACCTTAGAACACGAAAGCATAAACTTTGATGATGCAGATACAGAAGGAGTGATTACTCCTCACAATGATGCACTGGTAATATCCTTACTTATACATGACACTGATGTAAAATGAGTTTTGATTGATCCAGGAAGTTCTGCAAATATCATTCAACTAAGGTATTGCGGGAAATGTAAGCTGATGATAAAATGATACCCAAGGCGAATACTTTGTCAGGCTTCGACAATTCAAGCGTGGTAACAAAAGGTGAGGTAATTCTAACAACTTTTGTTGCAGGTGTGTTATTAAAGAAACTAAATTTCAGGTAGTTGATATGGAAATGGCCTATAACATAATCATGGGGAGACCATGGATCCATGATATGGATATTGTTCCATCAACTTTGCATCAAGTTATTAAGTTTCCATCACCCTGGGGAATACGTCAAATCCGAGGGGATCAACAAATAGCTAGGAGTATCAACGTCGTAACAGATACAAGCACCGTGAGTAAAGAGAAATAGCAATTACATGAAACATTTGGAGGTGTCAACAATCAAACTTCAACTGAATGAGAAAAAATAGATTTATGCTCAAGACCTGATGTAATTCAAGAACCTGAAGAAAATGAGAACATTAAAACAACAATAGAGGAGCTCGAGGCTGTGGTGCTATTTGAGAAATGGCCTGAAAGAAAGGTTTACTTAGGAGCCAATCTAAATCCCGGCATGCGCGGTATGTTAATTGAGTTTTTAAAAGCTAACGTGAACTATTTTTCTTGGTCCCACACTGATATGACAGGAATACCACCTGATGTGATTACTCACAAACTCAACGAGGACCCATATTTCACACCTATAAAGCAAAAGAAAAGAAAGCAAGGTGCATTCAAGAATAAGGTAATTCAAGATGAGGTCCAAAAATTATTAAAGATTGGATCGATAAGCGAGGTAAAGTATCCTAATTGGTTAGCTAATACGGTGGTCGTACCTAAGAAAAATGGTAAGCAGTGTGTTTGTGTGGATTATACTGATCTAAACAAAGCTTGCGCAAAAGACTCTTTCCTTTTACCGCATATAGATCAATTAATTGACACAACCGCATGTCATGAACTTTTAAGATTTTTAGACGCATATTCGGGATATAATCAAATTAAAAAGGATCCTGGTGATTAGGAAAAAACTTCTTTCATCACAGACAGGTGGACTTACTATTATAAAGTAATGCCCTTTGGTCTCAAAAGTGCTGGTGCAACGTATCAAAGGTTGGTCACTAAGATGTTTCAAGAACATTTAGGAAAAACTATGGAGGTATATATAGACGATATGCTCGTCAAAACCCAGAATTCTCATGATCATATTTCTCACTTATCTATTACATTCGAAATTTTACCGAAATTTAACATGAAACTCAACCCAGAAAAGTGTGCATTCGTAGTTGCTTCAGGTAAATTTTTGGGTTTTCTTGTTTCTAACTGTGGAATTGAAGTAAATCCTTTTCAGCTTAAAGTAATAGAAGAAATACATGATATCCTTACCAATAAGAAGGAGGTTCAAAGATTTATGGGAAGGATTGCCGCCTTGGGAAGATTTATTTCTAAATCTTTATTTAAATTCTTTTCTGCTCTCAAAAAGCAAGACCATTTTGAGTGAAACGAAGAATGTCAACAAGCCCTTAGGAGTTTGAAAGATTACTTATCAAATCCTCCATTGTTGGCAAAACCAAAGGAAGGTGAAGCATGGCTCATCTACTTAGTAGTATCATAAGTCGCGGTAAGTGCTGTTTTGGTACGAGAAGACTAAGGTAAGCAATCCCCTATTTATTTGTAAGCAAATCTTTATTAGATGATGAGACACAATATCCACAACTAGAAAAGTTAGCATTAGCTTTGATCATGGAACCTAGGAAATTAAGACCGTCTTTTCAGTGTCATCCAATTGTCGTAGTTACTTCTTTTCCATTACGAAAATTTTTGCATAAACATGAATTATCACGAAGATTAGCAGAATGGGCTATAGAATTAAGTGAGTACGAAATCATTTATCAACCTAGGACTGCTATAAAATCCCAAGTTCTCGCTAATTTCGTAGCGGATTTTAGTTAAGGTATGCATTTAGAAGCAGAAAAAGAATTACAAGTCTTTAATGGAGCAAACCCATGAACTTGGATTTTGTGTACTGATGGTTCATCTAATGTAAAGGGAGCAGGCTTAGGAATTTTTCTTAAACTAACTACGGGTGACACCATTAGACAAGCTATAAAATACCACCCTGTAACTAATAATGAAGCAGAGTATGAAGCTGTGATTGTAGGTTTAGAATTGGCACTGGAACTTGGCATCACACAAATCATAATCAAAAGTGATTCACAGCTCTTGGTAAATCAAATGATGGGGACTTATGTAGCCAGGGAAACACGAATGCAAGAGTATCTCAAAAAGGTACTGGAACTGATAAGACAGTTCCAAACTTGGAAGGTAATGCAAATCCTAAGAGAGGAGAACGCGGAGGCAGATGCTTTAGCTAATCTTGCATATGCGGCGGACATAGAAAATTATGCAAATGCTTCAATCATACATTTATTCATTTCTTTCTCGAACCTGACAAAAATAAGGTAAATTTTAATCACTTAACTTGGGATTGGAGAAACGAAATAGTTGCTTTTTTGCAGCATGGAACCGTTCTTGAGGATAAAATAAAGGCTCATGCACTTCGAAAGAAAGTTGCTCGTTATTGCCTATATCAAGGAAACCTTTACCGAAAAATATTTGGTGCACCATTATCAAGGTGTCTCGGGCATTCCTAAACGGAGTATGTGATGAGAGAAATACATGAGGGACATTGTGGAAATCATGCAGGAGGCAGGTCACTCGTAAAGACATTGATTCAAGCAGGATACTATTGGCCTAAGATGGAAGAGAAGCAAATGGTTTCGTGTCTAAATGTGATAGATGTCAAAGATACGGTAACAATATGCATAGACCAGCCGAATTATTACACCATGTTGTATCTCCGTGGCCCTTCATGAAATGGGGAATGAACATCGTAGGTCCATTACCACAAGATAAAGGTCAGGTAAAGTTTCTACTTGTGCTACTGATTATTTCACTAAATGTGTAGAAGCAGGGGCCTTCAAACAGGTACGAGAGAAAGAAGTCAAAGATTTTATTGGAGAAGCATAATATGTCGCTTTGGGGTACCAAAGAAAATCGTATGTGATAATGGTCCGCAATTCATTGGAGAACAAATCACAGAGTTCTTCCAAAGTTGGCAGATTAAAAGGATAACATCAACAACATACAATCCAGTAGGCAACGGACAAGCTGAATCCACGAATAAAGTCATAATCAATAATTTAAAAAAAAAAGACTACAAGACTCAAAAGGTAATTGGCATGAAGTGTTACCTGCGGTATTTTGGTCGTATCGAACAACAGCGAAAACAAGTACAGGAGAAATGCCATTTTCAATGGTTTATAGAGCGGAGGCTTTAATACCAGTTAAAATAGGGGAACCAAGCACACAATATGTTCAAGCAACGGAAGACTCAAACGATGAAGAGTTACGAGTGAACCTTGATTTTCTCGAAGGAAGAAGAGAAGCGGCATTAATAAGGATGGCAGCTCAAAAGCAAGTAATTGAACGATACTATAACAGGAAAGCACGTCTCAGGGTTTTTCAAAATTGGGGACTTTGTGCTCAAAAAGGTGTTCCAATCTACGAAAGCTGCTAACTCCGGAATACTAAGTCCAACATGAGAAGGTCTCTATCAAAATCTGTGACATTGCAGGAAAAGGAGCATACGAGTTGGAGACAATGGATGGCACGGTCTTACCTTCACATTGGAATGTTGTCCATCTAAAGAGATATTACTTCTAAGGGAGTGGTCGAAGTCAGGTATCCCCATGTTAGATTTTTTCCTTTGAATTGATAAAATTTTACTAACGATTTTAGATGCTAGGCAAAAACCCTGACTCGTGCCAAATGATGAGTCACGACCTGCACGACAAAATGGAATACTCTTAAAATCCGAGCCTAGGATTACATTAATCTGATGGAAATACACATGGGTTAGGTAGTCTTCATCTATAATCGCACCTCCGAGTCCCGTATATTTTTCTGATTCAGGAAAAGGACCAAATTGAGAGAACCATACAAGTGCTCGAGGCTTCATTCTTCACTGCTCAAACAGTAGGGGACTATATATTATACACAGATACGTACAGAAAAATAGATGCGAATATCACAAGATACGAATATCGAATAAACGTTGGTCGTCAAAGTTTTGGCAGGATTCAACTTCAAAAAGACAAGTGTTGAGAGGAAGTTACGAAGTCTTCAGCACTCAGCATAAAACATTCATTATAATGTTACGAACGAAGTCACTTCGTAAACCCTTCCTAAATATGTAAAGATAGGGTTATGAATATGTATTGAAACAGTTTATGAAGAAAAACCTTGTATATTTTATATCATGTAAAAATCTGTTACAAGAAAAATAGTTACGAGAAAGTTATAGATGTATTTTAACACATGTAATAGTCACAAAAACTTGTCGAAGTTCATGAATGAAAACTTATCAAAGTTATTTCATACAAAACATGTGTATTCTATTACTTTTGTCGTATTATAACACCATTATGAAGTTGAAACGTCTTCTTCATTAAGTGTCTACAAAATAAAAGGGCCCTCTTTTATAAACCTCATATTGATATTCCATGAGAAGAATCATAAAGCATTTTCAAAAGATAAAAATGCTAAGCTATTCTATATGTCCTAAATAAGTAAAATAGGTAGGAATAGAGTATAAAGAAGTACCCATAAAACTTCTTAGCATAAAAGACTAAAGAAAAACTTAGTCATCGAAATGTTTGTTTTACAAATGCCCCATTATGGTAATTGAGGACTTCACCAAAAGATCCCTTCAGAATTGCCAAGGGACAATGTTAACAATCACTAAAAAAAGGCAATAAAAAAATTCAATACATTTAACTTGTCACTGAAGGAGTTGGAGCTTCAGAAATCGTAACATCACTTTCAGAGGCAATAATAGGTGCGGTAACTTCTGAAGAATCAGCAATAGGAGAGGTTTCAACTGAGCTTGAAGTGATAACATCAATGAGGGAAGCAGTAGTCACGGGAACTTCAATTCCCATAGACTGTGTCACAGAACTTTCACCCTCGGAAGCCGGAATCACAACTTCAAGTACCTTAGTAACTGCTTCAGAGTTCAATAACTCTTCCATTCCAGGAGCTTCGAGTGATAGAGAAGGGGTATCAATACTTCCAAGTGCAGAAGAAAGAGTATCAGCAGGTTGTTGACTTTTCTCGATAGTATCCATGACTTTGGCCAATTCAGATTGCAAGTCAAAATTTTCTTGTGTAGCCTCCATCAAGGCATCACGGCGAGAATTTAGAAAATCCCAACTCACCTCTATGTTGAAATTTTCTTCAAGAGCATTATACTCCTTCTCCAAAACCTTATATTCTTTTTCCCACATAGCAATATCATTTTTCGCTATTTGGTGCTCAGCTAGGTAAGAATCCAAGGAAGCTTCAATAGAGGCATGTGAACTTTCCAAGGCACGAATTTTGTCCGAAGAAGTCCTCAAACCATTTAGAGCATGAGTCAGGTTTTGAGCTAACTCCCTTGCATATTCTTCCTTCTTCTCCAAAAGTGCCTGAAGCTCGTTAACCTCATCATTGGCTTTAGATAGAGAGCATTCCAAAAGCTCTTTGTTCTTTTTAAGCTGGCCCCAAGAAGCATTGGCATTTCCCAACTCCGAAGATAAGCTATGATTTTGCCGCTCCAAGTGAGCCTTGCTCTCCTATAACTCCTCTATAGTCCCTTGGGCACTCTCAAATTGATCTTTCCAGTTTGCGGCCTCAAGTAAGGCATCCTCAGCTATTTTCTTAGCTTTAGAGATGGCCTTTGTGGACTAACGCTCCTATTTCTCTAACGAAGAGACTCGCCCTATCAGTTCAGTCCCAATAAGATTAGCCTACGGTTATAAAACATAAAATTCAAAACTTAGAAGGAAAAAGAAGAAAAGTATTCAAGTTCAAGAAAATTACCTTTAATGTTGAATGAACTATGTCATTCATCAAAGTGTAACAATTATGGCTCTGCATCTTGTTCTTCTCGATCTCTCCAATAAGAGGTTCGAGCCAAGTATCAGCTCCCCCAGATTTTCTTATGAGGCTTTGATTGGTAGGGACTTCGAGTGTGACACTCCTCATAGTCATGCCTCTATTGCTGAAACTAACCTCTATAGGTTGGACAGATGAAGAAGGAACAACGGAAGGGGGAGTAGTAGAAAAGGTAAACACATCAGGAGTTGTGGGAGTTGAAACAGAAATGGAGGAAAGATGAAAAAACCAACACAGGAACGAGAGCAGGTGTAATTAAAGTTGGTAAAGGAACAGAAGCAGTCAAGGTTGGTTAAGAAACACATATGGTTGGTAAAGGAATGAAGGAAGTAGGAACGAATGAAGAAAGAGGAACTTCATCAAAAACTGGTCTGAGCTCACCACTCCAAAAACCACTATCAAAGGGATGCTGAGTTGATTCATTCGTACCTTTTGGCATGGTTTCCTCGTCGGAAGGAATCAAAATAGGCTCGTTGGTCGAGGGTTGAGCAGGAGTATCTTCAATTTCATCATCATTAATGACTCGTCTCCTAACCCTTGGCATGGCTACTAACGAGGTACCTTCCTCTTCCTCATTCTCAAAACCTTCTCCTATAGCTTTTCTTTTTTGAAGCAAGGCTCGAGCTTTGTCCAAATCAAGTGCAGCATTGCCAGACATGTGAATGGCCATAGCTACATCTGGTGCCATTCCTTTGGAACCAAATTCTAATCAAAGTAAGGATATACAATCAGCATTAAGGAAAAGGTACTTAACGTGTAAAAAGGCGATACCGTATGTTTTAACTTTCCATCCATGTATAGCAGAAATTGATTTCCAAGTTCTTTGCTCCTTAGGAGCAATCTTCAAAATTGAATCCACCCAATCACTGAAGTTGGTAATAGGTTCCACATCTCCCATGGTTGCTACAAAAAAACAAAGGAGACGAAGTCAGAAAAAGAATCGAAATTCTCAAAAATAGGTACGGTCAAATAAAAAAAACTTACGTGCAAAATTCCACTTCTCAGGGAAGGGAATATTTGTTTCACCAAGCAAGTCCACCATACGTACAGCAACGTAACGGGCATACCATCCACGATCTCTGTCATCTTAAGAGCTTACCAAAATCTTCTTGCTTCTCGTAGTTAAGGTAAAAACCCCATGGCGTATTAAATTAGGATGATATAAATGGATAAGGTGAAAAAAGGTGAAGTTGATGTTGGCTTGGTAGATAGAAATCTCAAACAAGCCACTGCCCTCCATACTAGAGGACCAACTTGGGCCAAACAAATATTAAAGAAACGGCAAAAATCGAGTATGACCGGGTCAATCGGAGGATTAAAACCCAAAATAAAAGGGTAAGTATAAACAAAAAAGTACCCAATCCTAAAAGAAGAAATTCTTTGATTTAGGGAATGAATTGACATTCGAAGACTATTTTTCCAGTTACAATCTCTTCTGATGGTAGGGATTGTAAGTTCAGTCACTAATGTAGGATAAGTGTCAGCTTTTTCTAAACCAGCAACTTGCTTTTCAAGAGATTGTCTATCACTCACAAAAGACAAATCACTGGGTACGATTTCATCAACTAAAGGCTCTTGAGAAGAATCAGGAATTTCTTTACCTTTAGAAGAAGGCATTTTTGGAATAGAACTCCTAGAAGAGGAACCAAAAGAGCCGCCTCGAGTAGATCCTAACCCTGTTCGAAGCCCGCCACCTTTGCTCTTCTATGTCTAACAGGGGCATTGGGAAATTTGTCTAACATTGGAACTCTTTTAGGGTGAGGGTTTGGAGATGCCATTGTTGAACAATGTTGAATCGAGAGAGAGCAAAACTAAGGAAGAGAGTGTTTGCTAAAGATTTGTGAAGAAGAAGACAAAGGAAGAAAAGGTTAAGTATATATATGATGGCAACCATCAAACTTAGAAGTGTAATGATAGAAAGCCTATAATAAAGGCAACTATCACTTCGTGAATAGTGGGAGTGAAGAAGCCTTGAAAAAGGGTGCAAAACAGCAGAATCAATCAAAAAGTGATACACGGACAGAACATTAAATGGAAAAGACAACTGAACCGTCAATATTGTCATACACATTGATTATGGCAAAAATTCCCTTTTTTATGAAGATCCACTTTCCAATTATTTAATTGATAAATAAATGGAAAGTGGGGGGGGGGGGGGGGCTATATGTATTGGGAAAAAACTGAATTTAAATTTAAGACAACGTGGCATGACACGTGGACTGTTTTCAAGTAGTCAAAGCGTGACAATTGAGAAAAAGGCACGAGAGATGACAGATACGGGAAGAGAAAGTTAAACAAGCACGAGAAGCATATTAAACACGAGTCTCGTACCAATTCAAGTCATTTAAGGTTAACGATCAAAAGGCATTGAAGACATGGATCTGAAGACAAAAAGGAGTCCAAATTCAGTATTAAATACCTTATACGTTGGAGAATGGTATTTAATAGGAATGATTGTATAACGGTTTATTTAATGTCATTTATTACTCATAATTGTCCCATTAAAGCTGAGGTTTCCTTTGTTTACCTAGAATCAATTATAAAAGGAAGAAGTCTTATCATTTGTAAGGACACGAAATATCATCTATATCATATTGAAATAAAAACTTGTTTACTGTTTTATTCTTATTCTCAGAAAACCTATTATTCTTTTTTGGCCTCTTGATTATCAGTAACCCGATTTCGTATCGTAAATTCTAGCTTTGACCAAAATATTATTATTTGGTTAAACAACCGTACCTAATTAAATTCGATATTGTTCAATATTTCTCTTTTCGATTTTAGTTTATTTGGTCAAGTAACTTTAGTTTATTCGGTTTGAATACTAACTAGTGCATAGAGTTATAGACTGTAATATTCTTAATTATATTACTCAAAAATACAAAACTAAAAGTATTTATTGACAAAAGTTTTGTCGAATAGCAGTAAATATCAACTCAAAGAGAGAAAATTGTACATGAAGAAATAAATTTGATCATTAGAATATCTTGTTACTTCTTTAGAGTTAATTGATGAACTTAGAGAATTAAACAAGTAAACTTTTATATTTTTTTATATTTATATTATAATTAATAATATGTATATTGTGTAATATATATTTCGGTACGATATCGATATGTCATTTAAAAATACCAAATACTATATCTAATATTAATATTTTTTAAAAACTTAAACCAAATACCATGTCGAATATCAAAATATCGAATACCAAATACTAAAATTCCAGCTTCGATACGATAATTCGGATTTTACCCAATTATGTACGCCCCTAAAGTAAGGAACTCTTTTACCAAAATTATTCCTTGTCTTTATGGGTCATCCTAACTTTATTATGCAATTATAACCTCCAGTACCCTAAAACGAATATATTGTGCTTGAATCTCACAGTTATACATTTTCCCTATTTTACTAAAACAACAATAATCCTCACGCATCTCACGTTGTTAATTCTATCTAAACTCATAGGCCATAGCAGGTTTTCCTAATTTTACTAAAACTTGTAATAACACCCTTTTTCCTCTTCTTGTGACTAGTAACCAGTCCAATAATAGTCTTACCATGTGACTAGTAACCCGTCCAATGTACTACTCTTAGGTTTCGTGAATGGGTCTGAATGGGAAATGGAAAAAGCGTCTTTTAAATTGCACCTCTTCATCTTACCTTTTTATTGTCTATAAATTTTAGAGGCTTAGCCTCATTTTCATACGTGGAAAAATTCTAAATTTCTCCAATTTTCTTTGCATTATTTTTTCAAAACAAAATATAAGTGTCATGTGTGATTTGCTCTGTCTTATAGTGTTCGCTGACACATTGAGGTTTGAGGTACCGCAACACCAATATGATAATCCGTTCTATTCTTGGATGAAATAATCCTAAACCTCGGGTACTAGGAGGGGATTAAGTTCTTTAAGGACACACTGTGAATTTAGTGGGCTCGGATTTAATTTTGTCCTTGCAAACATCTGTACATTGGAAAATTTCAAGAAAAATAGTTAGGGTTTAAGATAAAGTGAGAGAAGATAAGTGACAGTTAATACGCAATCCCCCCAGAATTTTGTTGGAAGTTTTGACTTAAATAAAAGAGCCCTTGAGGTTTCTAAAAGATGTTTGTGTTTTCGCTCAACCACACCATTTTGTTGAGGTCTGTGGGGCAAATTTTTTGGTGTAACATCCCATTATCAGAAAAAAAAAATTGAGACATGGAATGAGAAAAGCCAAGCTCTAGGGCATTGTCACTTCTAATAGTTTTAACATGGAGGTTGAACTGTGTTTGGACCATTGCAATGAAAGCTTTGAGAAGAGGAAAAACATTACTATTGGCATGCATTAAATGAGTTCAAGTGGCTCTACTATAATCATGCACAATTGTCAAAAAATATTTTGCACGAGTATATGTTTGTATGTAATATGGTCCCCAAATATCAATATGAATTAGTTGAAACAAGAAAGTGGAACTAGAGGTACTATCTGAAAAGGCAATCTAGATTGTCTAACTAGAGGAAAAATTGGACAAATGAAAGATTGCTTAGAGGAAATATAGGGAGAAATAGCAGGAATGGACTTCATAATGGGATGTCACCCAATCTATGATGCCAAAGAATATCAAAACTGGTTACAGCATTCACAGAATTTATACAAGAAACATCAGACTTTACACAAGAAGGAGTAGAAGTAATACTGTCACACACAACATGGACATTATTATTCAAAGATGAAATATTTACAACTGATGTAGTATCATTTAGGAAAGAGGCAGGAGATGAATGCATGGAAAGTACATTACCAGCTAAATCTGAAATAGAGATACAATTCAGTTTAGGGAGAGCAGTAGGAAGACTAGAAGTGGTAAGTGAAAGAAGCTTGTAAATACCATGGTGCACTCTACCAAGTTTCAGAAGCTTCTTCCTGGAAGGGTCCTGTATATAACAAGAAAAAGATGTGAAAATGACAAAACTGTGAAACGGTTGAATCAACTTATAAACAAATATGAGATTATATTGAAATGATGGAATATAGAGCACATGATGCAAAACAAAGGAAGGAGACAAAGTAAGTGAAACAGTGCATATTACTTTCACTTTGTAACCATTTGGCAAGGAAACTAAATAGGGTACAGGAAGTGGTTTAATGTCAAAAAGGAAATCTTTACTAGATGTCATATGATCATATGCTCCTTAATCTACTATCCACACACTCCTAACAGCACTAGACAACATGCAAGCAGCAAAGCTATCACAATCAGGCAAAGGTTGAGTATAAATGTTACCAGCAAAGTATGCAGATTCCATAAGATTTGTCTGAGAGTCAGAGTCCAAAGTTGAACTTTTCAGAAGAATCAACAGTTGAATGCAATGTTCATTTGTTAGCCCAGGTATCATAGATTCTTGACCAACAGATCCAGAAGTAGTAGGGGCATCAGGAACTCCAGAAGCAGAAGATTCAATGTTGGCAGCAGTACCATACTTCCTGCCTTTTGTGAATTTAAAGTTATGTGGAAAACCATGCAGCCCGTGACATGTCTCAATGGTATGGTTATTCTTCTTCCAGTACTTGCAGAATAAAGATATCTTATGTTGCCCAAGATTCACCGTTTGATTGGAGTGATCGAAATTAATTCTCTGATTGTATTGTTTGTTAAGACTTGGTTGAGAAGGAGGTTTATTGTTGGCACTTGCATGGAAAGAAGCCATAAGAACTAAAATGAGTGGTAGGAATGGCTTGTCTTTGTTTTTCATCTTGTAAGAGAATGTTATAAACATTTTCAAGTGAAGGTCGTGGGTTCACGAGCAGAATGTTTCTTCTAACATTAACATATGTCTCGTTCAGCCCCATTAGAAATTGATGCATCCTATTCTATTCTTCTTCCTGCTCCAGGCCAAGCTTAGCAACACAATTACAATTTTTTGCATGATTGGAAGACATGACTGTCAATTCATCCCAAAGCTTAAGATGCAATATCAAGAGCCCCTTGACATATAAAAGTCAACTCCCTCTTAATTTCAAATTTCTTAGTTCCATTAATTGTTCCATACCTAGTATTCAATTGCCTCCAAATACTCTCAGCAGACTCCGAATATTGAACACTTTCTGCATTTCAGGGGACAATGATCTTGTCAACCAGGAAATTACTATGTTGTTCACCCTATCCCGTTGTTTGCACTGGGGTGAACTAATAGGAGGCCTAGGGAGAGTTCCATCGATAAAAGCTATCTTATTTCTAGCTAAAAGAGACACGATAATGCTCCTTTTTCAACCTCTAGATCTAGTACCGGAGAAAGGAACACCAACTAGTGATGTACCAGAGACATCACTAGGATGAAGGAAGAGAATACTTGAAGCACGAGGAGTAAATTCAGACTCATTACTAGTAGTATCACCCATTTTTGTGAATTAATACCAACACAATTCAAAATAACCAAAAATAGAGATTGTATAACCCTACGTCAGTTCAATATGCGCAATGAAGATGAAGACGAGCAGGAATTAAAATTGATGTTACCCAAGTTCCTCACAATTAGAAGATACGTCCTTTTGACAGAAACCCTAGCTCTAAAGAAGATTAAAATCATGGAAACTCTCGAACCAGTATATGATGAAAAATCCCAAAAATAACTGTTCCTTGCTGGAATACTAAGAGGATTCCTGAATAATCCAAGGAAAACAAGCTTCACGGGCAAAAAGAAACTCATACGACGGCAATACTGTGAAATCGATGCACATGAAAAACTCCACCAAAACAGCTCGAGGGTAATATCGATCGATAGAGAATGACGAAATTCATCAGGATCGACCATTCTGATACTATGTAAACATCTGTAGATCGGAAAATTTGAAGAAAAATAGTTAGGGTTTAAGAGAAAGTGAGAGAAGAATCGAGAAGCCTCTGTTCATTATATTTCAGAAAAATATCCATTCTCCTTACATCTGTATGCTAAAAAACTATATATATATATATATATATATATATATATATATATATATATATATATATATATATATATATATATACAAGGGTATAATTTGCAGTCCACTCAAGTAACTACCCGACCAACTAATTAGAAAATGGAATTTTTACCTATACATCCCATATAGCAAACCTTATTACCATTATTATGCCTTGTTTGGTTATTACCCTCATATTCCATGTTTTTATTACCAAAAATGTACCAAACGAAATCAATCTGATTTTGTAGCCTACAATATCGCCTGTTTTTAAGGCTTCTAAAGATATTAACTATTTTGTAGCCTAAAATAACGCATGTTTTTAAGGCTCCCAATTAATCTTTGATTCTGTACCAATTAAATGGTCAATAAAAAACGGCAAAATCTCTTAACCAGCATGAATCTCTCCAGTTTTCTGTTTCGAAAATCAGTCATTCTTCCGCATCTAACACCGAAAATCAGTTTTTCCAGATTTCAGTTTCGAAAATCTTTCATTTTTCTACATCAAATACTGAAAATCTTCTTGATTTTGTAGTTCTTCCAGATTTCTGTTTCGAAAATCTTTCATTTTTCTACATCAAATACTGAAAATCAGAATTTACAGCGTGATAGTCAATAAAATTATAGTTCTTCCAGATTTCAATTTCGGAAATCACTCGTTCTTCTACAAGATAAGTTATTGAAGGCAAAGGGTACTTTCACATTACTTGGGCACAAAATCAACAAAGAATTGGAAGATAACAATACATTATCCCAGAAACTAAAGGTAATATATTCTTGTTTGGTGCAGGAAAAAAAAACTGGTAAAAATAGTAGTTGTTGTAGTGTTTCCAGTGTGTTTTTAAAATGTAGTCAAATGTGGGTAAATGTAGTTAACGTTTATATGGAGTGTTTCCAGTGTGTTTTTAAAATGTAGTCAAATATGTAAATATAGTTAACATTTATATGCAGTGTTTCCAGTGTGTTTTTAAAATATAGTCAAATGTGGGTAAATGTAGTTAAAGTTTATATGCAGTACTTCCAGTGTGTTTTTAAAATGTAGTCAAATGTGGGTAAATGTAGTTAAAGTTTATATGCAGTGTTTCCATTGTGTTTTTAAAATGTAGTCAAATGTGGGTAAATGTAGTTAACGTTTATATGCAGTTTGTTTGTAGCTGATTTGTAGTTAACTGATTGTTGCTAACATAGTTAACTTATTGACACCTTATTATTTTCTTTTTGGTCTTGAATTGTAGGTGAGGGCTTCAACAGATCATATACATACTGTGTTAGATGGTGTGAAGCGGTACATTGTATGTTTAGAAAACAAGAAATGTGGTTGTGGACAATTCCAACTTAATGAACTTCCATGTGCACATGCTTTGGCAGCATTAAGGCATAGGAATGAAAGGCCGGACAACTATTGCTCACCGTATAACACAACGAAGAGCATTCTTCTTACATATGAATTGCCAGTTAATCCTCTTCCTGATGAAGCCAAATGGGATGTTCCACAACATATTTTGGATGATGTAGTAAAGCCACCGGCTGGAGATAAAAGGCAGCCAGGTAGACCTCACAAGGAAAGATATAAAAAATTTGATGAAATAAACTCAAAGAAGTACAAGGTGTCATGTGGCAATTGTGGAGGTGAAGGGCATAACAAAAGAGTTGCAAGAATGCGCCGAAAAAGAAATTAATATAATATAGCTACAATAGTTATTCAAAATAAATGTTAGTGATCCCAAGTTATCGGAATTTATTGTGTAACTGTTCTACGTTTTGACGATAATAAAGAAGTTTACTCATATATTTGAGTAATGTAAAATGTCGGCAGATTGTAGTTATAATGTACTGTAAGTGATTTTCTAAATGTGTTCTAAACATAATAGATAAAGACAAAACTTTGTAGATAAAGACAAAACTTTGTAGTTCCTATTCATGAAGCCTAAGCAATTAATTACAAATTTTGTAGTTATATGAACTTTGTAGTTAATTGTAGTCAGTTGTAGTTAATTGTAGTATTTACTAAATATGTCTGAATAATGTATTTTTTTGTATCTACTGGATGGTATGAGTAGCTGAAAACTGCAAATGGCATTTCTATGCAACGTCAATTCATGATTCTTCATTGTTCAAGATAAGAAGTTTTATCCGAAAACACAACAGCGCAAATGTACTGCAACAGTAGTTTGTAGTATTGGACTTCCAACAATTTGTAGTTATGCAATTGTAGTTTTATGTAGTGCAGTTTGTGTATTGTACACTAATAATTTATTCCCACACTTGTATAAGAACTGACAGTTATATAAAATGGCAACTGAAGGTATTATATATGCTATTAGATAGCTGTTACGGCAAATATGCTATTAGCTAGCTCGAATACTCGTGTATAATGTATTCATGACTAATTGTTCATTACAACCAAAATGACCTAATGATTAAATTGTTTTCAAATCCAACTACCAAATATGAACAGTATACTCTACTTCTTCTTTCATTCAACTTTAGTTCTCTCATTCTTTGGCGGTGGACCCTTCCTCCTTGCAACCCTGCCGGTAACATCACTCTCACTGATTGAACCATCATTTAGCTTCTTTGTGGCGTAGTCCCACAACAGAGCTCCATAGCGTCTACGGTGTTTGTCAATATCAGTAAGATCTTCCTTTGGTATAGACAAATCACCATTGCTAATATACTCCGCAAAGGCAGCCACAAATACACCACAATCCCTGCAGAATATGATAATTTTTCATTAAATACCAAACCATAAAAAATATTTAATTAAACATATAGAAAGGGAGATTAGTTATTTACAGTGAGCCTTCCTTTTGTTGTTGAATCTCAGCAACCATCCATTGTATATCGAGAGGGTCTGTAATTGGCTTCTCTATGTATGACTTTGTAGTCTTGAAGTCAATGTCTTTGCGTTTACCGTAGAAACCAGTGCATGACAAATAAAGAGGAATAATGACTGAAAATTTTTACAAAAAGTATAACTAGAATTTACTTTACAAATGTTAAATCAACTACACTGTAATAGATATATACCATGAATTTTAATCAGGGTTCCAAATAACACTATAAAATTGCAGAACACAGATCTACTACATTGTGACAGACTATATAAAACTACATTTTAACTACAAATTATAGTTTTAAAAGCATAACTAGAATTTACTTTACAAATTACAAATCAACTATACTGTAACTACATATATACTCTGACTTATAATCAAAGATCCAAATAACACCATAAAATTGCAGACCACAGATAAACTACATTGTGACAGAATACATGAAACTACATTCTAACGACAAGTTATTTTACTAAAAGCATAACTAAAAATTACTTTACAAATTACAAATCAACTAGACTGTAACTACATATATATCATGTCTTCTAATCACAGCTCCAAACAACACTATAAAATTGCAGACCACATATCAACTACATTGTGACAGACAACATTAAACTACATTATAACTACAAGCAACTATACTGTAACTGTAGAATTATTGAGCGTGTACAATGTAACTACTTGTATACACTGTATTTTTATCACAGTTCCAAATAAAAAGTACAGTAAACTACATTAAACTACAAAAACTATAATTAACTACAAATTTGAGTCAACTGTCACATTTCCAAATAAAAAGAACATTAAACTACAAACACTACAATTAACTACAAATTTGATTCAACAGTACATTTTGCCAATTAACTACAAATTAACTCCAAAAAACTACAATTTGTATAAACAACCCTAGTGCAATAATACAGTACATTCAGACAAAAAACACTTAAACACCAAACAAACACTTGCATTCTATTTTTTGGCAAATAATATTAAACTACAACACATTGAGGAGAAAAAAAAATTTGTTTACCTTCAATGAAATTTATGGTGGAACCATATTTGTCCACTTGCATGGACAGATTATTGTCCTTTTACTGGTGATTTAGGTGTTAAAACACCCAAATCAAAAAATAGAATATCGGCTACTTTTTGTCGTTTGGGAGTACTAGCTTTTTTCACCATTTTTTACTATGGATACGATTTTAGTGACTGAAACTGTGTTTTCTTGAGAAAACTTTGCAGAGGGTTCGGAAATGGCGGATGAATTGAAGCAGTGAGAGAGAGAAAATAGTTTTGTAGAGGGTTTGAGACTTTGATGCAACCGTGTGACTGAAAATATGGCGGATGAAACTCTCGATCTGAAACAATGGCAACCTTCGACAATGGAGGATGAAATTAAAGAAGAGAACCAGAGAATTCTGTTTTAGTAAATAGACGTGGGGGGGGGGGGGGGGGTGTAATTAAAAGGGGAGAAATGCATCGGCTTTGCTTGGAAGAAAGAGAAAACGTGTAAAAAAAAATATGAAAAGATTTTGTTCCTCAAATCAAGCAAATAATTAATAAGTTGATCATTAAACCTTAAATATAATTTTGGTACATAAATTGAAAGGTGGTATACTTAAATGTAATAAACACAAACCTTAAACATGGGTGGTTATAAGGTTTGCTATATGGGATGTATATGTAAAAATCCCTTAGAAAATCAACAATTGGGCTTAGCCCAGTACAAATAAATATAAAAGTGGCCCAATCCTCCTTCAAGTAATAGCACTATCTCTAATAGTTCTTCCTATGCATTTTTGTTAATTTCTCTTTTACTTTATAAAATTTTCTGGTTTCGAACACAGATTACCAACAACTATTAGCGTGATTTGATATTGTTTTGATTTGGATCAAACCCTCACAAATTTTCTAAAATTCCTATACTTTATGCGTAAATTTTCGGCTATAAATATTAGATTTTGTTGATGCACCACCCACTATTAAGTAGAGGGTAAGTTGAATAAGAAAGGGAATCAGCCAAAATAACCCCATCGAATTACCGGCCAATTCCAACTCCCATATTGAATAACGATAACGACAGTAGCGAATATAGCTAAACCCACTAGTAGTGCGCACTAGCTACTTTTAGCGCACAGCCCCCACTGAAGAGAATTCAGTTATCCACTCCACTCCTCTTTCTACTTTCACCTTCTACACACACAACGTCCTTCCCCTCCATTATTCTGCTATATGAGCTTCTATATATATTTCAACTCTAGCTATTAGCATTGCATTATTACTAAGGATTTGAGATGATGATCAGAGATAAGATTTTCAAATTGCACAGACACAGGTCGTCTTCTTCGTTTTCTGAGAAATCAGGCCAACGACTCGATTTCTCCTTCTCCAACCTTCACGTTCGTCAGGTATGTGTATGAACATGTGTGTGTATATTTTGAGTACCTCCAAGTATAATTTACAGATTAATACGAATTACACTATGTGCAATTGGCTATCGATACTGATTTTCTCCTGCGCTATTCGCTGTTCGATTGGTTTACTGTTTATATGCCTGCTCAAGTTCGGAATTTCTGCTATAGTTTGTGATCTTTCAACGTTTTGAACCAAACAAATCAATGTGCGAGTGCTAGAGTGTGTGTGCGTGTGTGTGTGTGAATTTTGAGTATCTCGAGGTATAGTTTACAGCTTGATGAGAACATGTGCAATTGGCTCTTGATACTGATTTTTTCTCGAGATGTACTATGCTGTTTGATTGGTTTAGTATTTACATACCTGATAGAGTTTGGATTTTCTGTGATAATTTGTCGATTTTTCTATTTATTTTTTTAGCAAATAAATCAATGTAGTGTGATACATATTGCATTGTGCTTATTCGTGTTTGATTCTGGGTGTAAGTTACTGTTACAGTTCAATGGAGAGTTTGGCAGTGTGTTGATAAAGGAGCACAAATGCATGTGCACTTACTCTTATATTCTTCTGTGACAACATGTGTTTTTATTTGGACATATCTGTTAGTTAGGCTGGAATTTATCTTCTTCTGTATTATTTTTTAAATTATAGCTAGGAGCATTTCTTATTTGTTCCATGTCACGGGAAGCTATTAGATAGCCGTTAATTTGTTGGTTCATCGGAATAATAGTAGGAATTTCTGCAGAAGTGGAACAAAGGCTTGTGATATGCCAAATAGGGAAATCGTACAAAGTTCTATACTCCTCTGGCCCATTTTTATATGGAATATTTTCCTTTTTAGTCAGTCCCATAAGAATGAGAATTTTTATATTAGAAACAAATTTAAATTTGAACTTCTCATTTTACCGTTAATGAGATAATTTATAACTACACAAATATCTATGACTTATTTTAGACTGCAAATTTCAAAAGTCTTTATTTTGTTAAACTCTGTTAAACTACACTATTATATATATAGATGCCATAGCTAATGGCAAATTTACATGTGCACTTGCAATTTTGTTCACAAGTTTTGGTCCTCTTCTGCTAATTTAAGTTGTAAAAGTAACTGCAGTCCTTAGAGTTCTTCTCATGCTAAAGTCATCTTTGGCATTGACTAAAACTGAAAGAAATCAGATGTTCCAGCTATAGGACACATTCAACTTTTGTGGTGTACGTGCTATTGCAAAAGATAAGCACTATATAATTAGTCTACACCTGGTCAATAGTCACTCGATGTTCCAATACGTAAGAAAAATTTTCACAAGATAATACCAGAGAAGCAACGAATTATTATACTAAGTAGCATTTTATTTTGAAAGTGGGGAGTAGCCAGAAGATACAGAAATAACTTCAGATGACCAGATAAAAGAAGTCGGAGTACATCTGAGGCATTCTTTCTCCTATATTACATGGAAAAAAGGATAAGGTTTTCTTGAAAGTTGACAAGAGACAAGGAGAAAGAAACACCAGAAAGCGTACTTTTGAAAACACACGGAAGTGCCAATTGCTCCGGAATTGATATAACCAGTCTGTTACTCTGATATCATTAGTAATAATGGTTGAACTAGGAAGCACAGTGCAGTATAAACCATATATGCAATGGTACGAATAAATTGCAAGCTGGACGTATGTGGAAGAATTAGTACCCGACTCAAAACTGGAAAACAGAAAAAGAGAACATAACACCTTGAGGGTCATTTGGTACAAGGGATAAGGATAATAATCTCGAGATAGAATTTGGGATTGTATTTATCCCATATTTGGTTATAGGTATTAGCTCATCCTAGGATAAGTTTCACACTAAAATGGTGGGATTAGCTATCCCATATAGAAGGTGGGATAGATAATCTCATGGGATACCCACCCCATGGATATCCTTGTTTAATTGTACCAAAAGACCCCTAATATAAACAGTGCATAAAGATTTCAGGGATAGAAAATTTGACAATGTGGAAAATGAATAGCTCGTAGAGGAACCTTCAAAACTTAGGTCAAATTAGTCCCATAAACATGCCCTGCCACCTTATATGCTTCTTTCCATGAAACTTGGTGTCACTTATCTCCAATGTGGTTCAAATTCAATGATTTATTCACACTCTTTATGAGTCTAAGAGCTAAACTGCTTTCTCTCATGCATTCACTTTCTAACCGATATACTCTCTTTTCCTATTGGATTTTCACTTCTGACCTCATCAAATGTTTCAAAGCATCCGATCAGTGTTTCCTTTAAATCGTTATTGTTTAACATGGGAATCTCATCCTCTGCTTGCACTATTTCTGACTGAACAGATACTCTTAATATAAAGGCAAGCTACAAAATCCTTTTCTCAAACTGTTTATATCTGTGGAATGCTTTATTTTAGTGTTTATATTTCTGTTGCTTGATAAGCGGATTTCAGAGATTAATCATCTAATATTGATGCCTTTATGGCCTGACTATCATCATCTTGACTGAAACCTTCATATCTAGTATCAGTTTTATCAAAGCTTCTATGGTTTGCTTCTCCCAGGTACCTAAAGGATGGGACAAACTTTCCATCTCTCTTATCTGCATGGAAACAGGGAAAACAGTCAGCAAATCAGGGAAATCCTCGGTACGAAATGGCAATTGCAAGTGGACAGAGACATGGTCGCAGTCTATATGGATTACCCCAGATGATATCTCAAACCAACAAGAGCAATTCCCTTTTAAGTTTATTGTAACAATGGTCTGGCACCTTCCTATTTTTCTATCTATCAATGTTATTGGATCAATAAGCTTTAAGCTTAGTGAATTTGCTACACTTGACTCTCAGTTTTCATGTTTATAATGTTACCAACTTTCTGTTTCAGGGATCTGCGAGATCTAGCATCCTCGGGGAGGCTTCTGTAAATCCTGCTCGCTACAAGGATGCAAAAGCTTATACCCCAGTTTCCCTACCTTTGAAAAAATGTAATTATGCCACAGTTCTACAGGTGAGACCTCTTCTGATGCTTTCAAGTTTGATATTAGCACTTTAAATTGCAAAACATTATCTAGTATATCCTATGATTACCATTTCTTTCCTACATTCCAGTTCAACATGTTCAGGCATTGCTCTTTGTAGACCCACCCTATCTTATTTTACCAATATTACATGCTTCTTTTGCAATAAACAGGTTCATCTTCCTCTACCGAAATACAAAGAGAGAGAAAAAAATCTTTCCTGTTTCCTTACCGGACAAAAGTACAAAACAACTTAATTTTCTTTGAACAAATGAATCAGTCACTACTTATCTGTGAGCTTAGCTCAGGAACTGTGTTTAGCTTCTTAGTAATTCCCTCCAGAGAGATCTTCATTTCATTTATGCTCAATAATTCTCAAGTAAATAAACTTTAGTTTTGCTTCTCAGTAATACATTGTAATTTGTTTTCCATTCAATAGTATACTTGTAAGTTTACAAGATATATACTGATAGGATATTAGCTATATCATTTACTTTGCTGATAAAAATTTGAGAGCCCCATGTACTACTTTGCATGCTTATGCTATATTTTACATACTTTTTAATGTGAAGTTGAATATATTATTATAAGTACAAATTACTTAACTTAATAAACATGACGATCAAAGAAACAATAGAATTGGACAAATTTACTTAACATAATAAATATGTTTCCAGCTTTAATTTTCTCATCTGAACTGCACCAAATTACTCATAATTTGGAGCATCCTAATGTTCATTCCATCCTGAATACCCGAGGTCCTTGTCGGAAATTTTCAGTCAATTCCGTTACGTGCTTGGCCTATATTTAATTCAGGAACATGTTAGCTAAAGTACACCTGAGGACATAATACTTTCAGCTTTTGGCCTTACCTGCTACTGATTCAATTTCTTATGTTTCTGCAGCTGGAGATCAAGTGTCTGACAGCACTCAGGTTTGTCACTAGACGATAGCAATTTTTTGCTGAGTTTTCCAGATTTCTATTTCTTATTCGTTATCCATACTTAAAAGAATCAGTTTGGAACTTGTAGGGATAATGAATTTAAAGACATGCCCATCTACACAGAAGAAGAGAACGTGGAATACAAGAACATGGAGATCAAATCAGAGGTATTTAACTATCTAGTCATAAAGATTTAT
The DNA here is from genome assembly GCA_034376525.1 of Nicotiana benthamiana. Classification (NCBI taxonomy): domain Eukaryota; kingdom Viridiplantae; phylum Streptophyta; class Magnoliopsida; order Solanales; family Solanaceae; genus Nicotiana; species Nicotiana benthamiana. Next base: position 26,679,764 of record CM067335.1, read on the forward strand.
GCATTTGTCAATATCCGTTAGGATATTATATGAGAAATCTCTTTTTTCAACTAATTTTCAAATATTGACTATTCACACAATTAAAATTTAACTAGTCTCGTACTTAATATTTAGATAACTACTTCCACTTTTTTATACACGCGTTCAAAATGCATTTAGTAATAGAAAATTAGGCCTTTAGAGGAACTGACCAATAGAACTATAGATTAATATGCCCTGTCTTCATTTTCAGTGTTAGCCAAGTCTGAGTTTCCATACATGCTTTCCGTCGGTAATCTATCTAGAATTGACTAGGCAAAAAGTGTACCATAACCTCTCAGGAAACTTATGTCAGTTGCTCAATTACATTTAAAGAGCTAAAAAGTTGCTGCAGTATTGCCTGGAATCTAAATCTTGAATGGAGCCTTAGTAGCTTTGGCATGGCGTTGAACATGGACATAGACAGAGATACAGTTACTCAAAATAAAAATTATGGGACACAACAATAAGGGCTAGATAGAAAATCATAGATATATATCAAACTACTTGGATAATTGAACTCACCGGATGCATATATAGGCTCAAATATCACAAATCGAAGTATATTTCTTCTTATTATTATTTTACCCATGTCTACTCTTGGGGATCTTCTATTACAAGTATCTATGGTGCATTTATTTGGTTACTTTATCATCTCCATCTTCCTACAGAATTAAGCTAGATTGTGCTTTCACAACAGGAAACTGGTTTCCGAGCTTTGAGTTCATCTCATAGCTTTGGCTCTACTCAGGATTCATTGGGCAGAGAAAGTTTTTCCTCACTAAGTGACTCAAACAGGCCTGTTAATCACATAATTGGCAGACAAGAATCAATTGATTCCAGGAGTAGTGCATCCTGCAGTTCTTACTCTTTTTGTGAATCGCCTAAATCGTACAACTCTCCCTATAATTTAATGAATTCGGGTCCGGGATCTGGAAAGAATGCTCAAAATCAAAAAGATGATGACAAACAGTTATCACACGATAACACTGCATCAATGCAACTTGCTGCTTCCTCTAGAAACTCCTTAAAAGGCAAGGATATTACCAGTAAAGAACTAATTGCAGAGGCCATGATGTGGGAACCAAATGCTCAAAGCTTAAAGATCGACTTGGAAATGTCAAGGAAGGAGTTGTTTGACCAGACACAGCAGATAGAAAACCTTAAGATGGAGCATCGTTCATTGGGCACCGAACGTGATGGATTGATACAAGAAATCAAACACCTGGAGGTCCTTTTACAAGAATCCATGGAAAAGGAAAAAGCAACTGATACTTTAATGCTCCAAGTCAGAGATATGGACAGTGTCCAAAAGATTTTAAAAGGGGAGCTACGGATTCAGAAAGAATCAAATGACAGTATGTCTTTACAGCTACGTAAAACTCAAGAATCAAATATTGAATTAGTCTCCATTCTGCAGGAGATGGAAGAAACTGTTGAAAACCAGAAATTGGAGATTGAGAACCTACATATATTGAACCAACAGAACCTAGAGGACAAGCTTCAACAGTTGCAGGAATCACAGATAAATCTGGAAAACACCACCCTGCGCCTGGAAAAAATCATCAGGGAGAAAACTCATGAGATTGAACTTGAGAAAGGTCATAGAACTCAGGCTCTTTTAGATTGTGAAGAAAAATGGAAAATTAAGTCAAGAGAACAAGAAGAGGAAATTGCTTATGTGAAGGCAGAGTTATCCAGAATTTTAAGTGCAGAGGGCTCCGAGACAAATAGGGCCAAACCTGCAGTTGACTGTGCTCTGATCAAGGAAAATGAGACTCTCAAAGAAAAACTTCAGGAACTTGAGAGAGATTGCAAGGAGCTGACAGGAGAAAATCTGGAACTTCTGTACGAACTGAAATCAAAGGGAACTTCCTCTATCAGAGGTCCCATTTTAAGTTCATCGTCTGTCGAGGGTCAGCTAAGTGAACAATCACCTGGTGGTTCCGAATTCGAAGTAAGTAATGGTGAGCTCCTTTATTCACCATTTCAAGATGATAAGGGGAAGAAAAAGATAATTGCAGAGACGGCTGCCTCTGAAAGTAAGCAGAAAACCTGTGATCAGGAAGAGAACTTAGCTCAAATGGAGTTTTACTCACGAGTTAAGGACAATTCTTCGAGGCTTAATGCTGAAATCATCTCATGTTGCTTTGAAGTACAAGAACAATATCAGAGAACTGAAGTTGCTGCAATCCCATTAGAATGTCATCAGGAAGAAAGTTGTCATGGTGGTTTCACTCATGAAAATGTGTCCGCAATGTTCCAGAGTGCTGAGTCAGGACGTATTGAAGATGTCTATGCCTTGCTCACCACATTATGTAAGTATCTAGAATGTTTCTCATGCAACAGGAATACAAAACAAACTGTCGTTTCTTTACTATCAACACTGAGTTTAAAGATGCTATTTGTAATTTTGATCTTTGTGAATTTACAGGTCATACAACTAAGAACGAGCAAGCTGATGCGGTGTTGAAAAAACTGCTCCAGTTATTGGGGCGCAGATCCGCTCTATGTCTTGATGGTAGTAAACATATCGAGGAAGTCCAAGATGGAGAAAAGGATGACCTTCCAGAGGAAAAAACTCCTTGTTCTTGCTGTCAAAGGCTTGAGGATTCAAATAAGGTGCTGGACATCAAGGTTCAAAATTCAAACAGTGATAATTTGGCAAAGAACTCGGAGATACTGGAACTGAAAACAGACTGTTTGAAAAAGGATGCAGAGATCGAAGCTCTAAGGCACCAGCAGACTGATTTGAGAACTCAAATCTCTGATCTCCAGATGAGTAAATGTCAGATGGAGGAGAGAATGGAAAACCTGCAACAAGAACTTAGTGCCACCTCTAAATTGTTAGACACTTCCACAAATGGTTTGATGTTTCTTGATCAACGTATTAGTGGAGATGTCTCTAAGATGACGCTCAAAAGGAAATCATTAGAGCTAGAGAGTGACAAATATGAGTTAGAACTTAATTTGTATGAATTAGAAAAAGACAATGTGGATCTGTCAGAACGAGTATCAGGGTTGGAAGCTCAACTAAGGCATTTAACTGATGCAATGGAATTCAATCGCTTGGAACTGCAGCATTCAGGTAATTGTGTTGTGAACCTTCAGGAAAAGGTCAGAGAATTAGAACACGAAAAGGAGTCACAAAAGCTCGATATGAAAGAAAAGTTTCTGGAGATGCAAAAGCGATGGTTAGATGCTCAAGAAGCGTGCGAGTATCTGAAGAAAGTAAATCCAAAACTCCAAGCAACAACAGAAAGCCTTATGGAAGAGTGTCGTTTGCTTCAAAACTTGAATACAGAACTAAGGCAACAAAAGTTAAAATTGCATACGAGCCATAATGTTTTGGAAGCAGAACTAAGGAAATCTCAGTATTCTTTCTCCACCTGTTTGAAAAGGATAGAGTCTTTAGAAGCTAACTTTTCTTCAGTGCTGGAAGAAATTGAATCAAAAGAGAAGATCCTTAAGTTCAAACTTGATGATCTCCACCTACAGACTAAAGAGCATAGAGAGAAACTTCTAGTAGAAGAGTGCACACTGCATGAAATATCTCTGGAGAATACCGTCGAAGTTGAAAAGTTGCAAGAACAGATACAGTCCCTCATGGTGCAGATGTCAAATCTTATGAGTGATCTTGGTACTTCCAAAGCCAAGGAGGGAACTTTGGCAGCTAACTGTGAGAAGCTACTGAGGACAATGGAACATCTTGCGTCCAATGAAGCAAAGCTTAAATGCACCATTAATGAGCTTGAGTCAAAACTACTGTCTTCTGAATGTCAAATGCTGCAAATGACTGAAGAGAATTCCAGTCTAAAGATTCAACTGCATTCATTACCATTACTTCAGGAGGAAGTATTGGATCTTAAAGGAGCACTATCTAGGATGAAGTTTGAAAGCGAGAGATTACAAGTTACACTGCAGTTGAAATATGAAGATTGTGAAGAGTTGAAGGCAGAGAAGGCATCATTACTTCAGGAGATCTCTTGCATGCAGATGGCAGTGGCTGAAGCGGAAGAATGCAAATACAAGAAAATTTCACTAGAGGAGAAAGTTTTGAGGTTGGAAGGAGACTTAACTGCAAAAGAAGTAATGTGTGCCAAGGTTTCCGAGCTGAAAAATGAGGTTTGCCAGCTTAGAAGAGTAAATAGCCAGTTTCTGCGGAAAATAAAATCCCTTCAATTCGAGAAAGAGGACTGCTTGAAGCAAGTTAAATCCGTCGAGAAAGAATTTAAGAGAAAACAATTAGAGAACCAAAGAGAGGATGATGTTCCTACTCTAGAAGAGTTGAAGCTTTCAAAGGTTAACCGAGCCACTTCTCTTATTTATAATTATAATTCAATAATACAGTAGGCAATGAATCTGATTTTTGTTTTCTTTTCTCAAAAAACAGGCAGAGGAAGAGGACTTCTGCAAGCAGTTCGAAATAACTACACAATCTCCTCAACCAGAGAAATACTTGAAGCAGAAGATTCAAGGCAACTGTCAACAAGTATGTGCTACTAGAACTATCCTGTGCCACAGCGTAAATAGTTACTCCATTAATTACTTTCTTTTCTGGAAAATTGTAGTTAATATAATTTCTTCTCTTAATTAACTTCATGATATTCGCCCATATTTATTTAGGATGGCAACAAAGAAAGCAACTACAACAGAGATCTTCAAGAGACAGTCGCCAAAAGTGTATCGGCCATCCAATTTCCGGGGGATACAGTAGTTCAGACTTTAGAGAGCAATTGTATCCACGAATCCCATCTAATTAGGTGAGCCTATATAAAAACCTTTTGGTTTCTGCCCTGAGCTTTGTTTGTGTTTCTTCTGATGCCTATTTTTTGGATTCTGGAACACCTTTCTGAATTATCATTTCTTCAGGACAACTGAGAGTATATACGATCAATTTATAATTACAAGAGTTACATCTTAAGATTGAATTCTAATTATTTCACATATTTTTGTGTCTTCAGTTTGTCATCCAAAGGAAGAGACGAGAATGTGCACAAAATATGTCAGCTTGAAGCTGAGCTACAAGAAATTCGTGATCGCTACCTGCACATGAGCCTAAACTATGCAGAAGTGGAGGATCAACGCGAGCAACTCGTGATGACTTTGAAAGCCATGCATGATCAGAAGACAGCTAGAGGATCTTACCTTTCCTCTTTCTGGTAAGCTGGTGCTCACATATGACTCTTTTCTCCAGTACATGATGTTCATACACAGCTGATTCAATCAAGAATGGTAGAAATAAATTGTCGCCAAAGTATTGGGGGTCATTTTCATTGAACGGACCCCGAGTATACCATAATTTAAAAGACGTGATAATCACCAAAAGATCAGCAGTTGTATAGGTAGTTTGTGATCTCTTTGGTGGAGGAGTCAGAGAGTCTCTTAGCAGAGTACGAAAAATTCTTTTCTGTTGTTTGTATGCTGATGCATCCTGCAAATTAGGCAAATGTACATGGACATTGTTCAAGTCCATTTTTATTTTACTTTATTCAAGAGTTAATGCTTGAGAGTAGATCTCTTTTTTCCTGAAAATTTTTTCTATGTTGTAAAATTTAAAAAGAAAAAAAATTGTGGTAAGCTCCAATATAGTCCGAAGGCTGTTTCCGAACACATCTTGTTTGCTTAGCGTCAATATATATAGCAGCTAAATCTTCCTTAATATTTCGGTGTGGATTCGGTAAAGTTTAATTACTCCACACAAAAGACTAGTTTACAACCCCCACCCTCCTCCCAATGGATTAGTTTATCTTTTTTAATGTTTTGTTGTTTACGTTCTCCTTTTGGAGTGGATTTCTATTTGTTTGGATATTGTTTTATTCTTTGAGGACAAAGAAGAAAGGGAAATAGTTGAAAAGGCAGTGCCATTTGTGAGATTTATGTGGGTTTCTTCACTCTTTCGTGACGCTAAAAAGCAATACTTCAATTTTACTTTCACGCAAGAAATTCTTAAGTTTACATCTTTCAGAAAAACAGTTTGTGTTGTCCCAGGAATGGATAGAAACATTGGGGCCTACAAACTATAAGGTAGGGTTGTACATAGACCGGGTTGATTCGGATTTTAAAATTATCAAACCAAACCAATTATGTCGGGTTATTAAATCTAAAGACCAAACCAAACCAATAAACTCGGGTTTTTTAATATCGGCTTTTCTCGGATTTCCTCGGGTTTTCGGGTTTTTTCGGATTTTTTTCCGGTAAAATCTTCGTAGAACAAAACATATAATGTATGCTCAAAATCTTTCTTTAATCGTAGTAATATACAACTATATAAAGTATTTTTCAAGAAAATAATATAAAATATGAGATGTGTCATGACATTATCCTAAAATATTCAACAATAAAGACAATAAATTTATGTAGTATAAATATTGCTAAATTAAAAAGTAATAGTAAAAATAAACATAATCTAAAAGCAATAAGTCATGCTAAAATAAGTAGACTAATAAAATAGTATTAATTACATGACTAAAAGCTAAAGCAAAATAAAATAGGTTATACATTTATATCTAAATCATTGCAAAATAAAAATAGATATCTAATACTTTCCCGTTCGTAATATTGAATTGAATGTCTTTTGTTAGCATTAGTATTTATTGTTAGCATTATTTAATTTACTAATATTAATGACTATAAAACTTATTGGAGCATTCAAAAGTTCTAAGTTCAACCTTGAAATAATACATTAAAAGATAAAATTATGAAAATTTTTAAGAAATATTTATAAATTACATTACAATAACTATATTTATATATTAAATATATCTAAAATTTCTATATATATAATGTCGGGTTGGTTTGGTTTCGGTTTGACTTTCTTTAGTTAAAACAAAATCAAACCAATTATGGTCGGATTTTTTTTTCCAACACCAAACCATAGTCAGGTTTTTTTTTCTCGGTTTGACTCGGATTATCGGATTGGTGCGGTTTGTCGGTTTCCTTTGTACACCCCTACTATAAGGGATTAGACTACCCAACTCCCGGTTGGAAAATTTTAATTTGTGTCTATGTACGAGGCAACTTTTTGGTCTCATAATTTTGTGGACCCATATTTTTGTGGACCCAGAAGTGTACAATTGGAGTCTACAAATTTATGAGACAAAAATGAGCCTCATATAACTAATGTAAGTTGTATGAGACACAAAATAGAACTTCTCAAGCTGGAAACAAGTTCCAACTTCACACTTCTCTTTTAAATAGCTTTGGTTTCCCACACATTAACGGAAAATAGATGAGCAAACTTCATTTGTACTCATCCGAGAAAACTAATGATAATAGATAACCACAAGATAAACCATACACTTAATAGCCAAAACCAATTACAAGGACTAGCCCAAAACCAGTGTCACTCTTCCCCCTTCAAATTTCAAATTTTCAATTCCGTAACCTACTTTAATTCATACCTTCCCCTTACTTTGCCACTACTTAGAGAAATTCGAAGTAAATTGTCTTGTTTACTTCACAATATAAGTGTACTTGGTTTACTGCAAAAACAGCAAAAAATGAGGGATTTTATAAGTATACTTGCTCCAAGTCCAACAAACATTCATAGAAAGATAGCCAAATTGGGGGGTTTTGTTTTATAGATGACTAAACAAATATAATAAAATAGTATTAATATTGCGTGTATACATATGTTATTCTAAAATAGAAGATTATAATACCAAGTTCTAGCAATTAAATGTGTTAGGACTTGGGGTAACTGCTAAGAGTTTTGCATGTCTTTTCTTATTTCTCGCCTTTAAATTATAATATTAATGATAAAATGAGGTTAATAAAATTAAACAGTTTTCAAACATGACAATCTTTGTACCACATAAATTGGGGATGCATAGAAAGTACAACTAATAATTTCAAAAATATTTTGAAAGAGAAGCCTTTTTACGGAGGTATGGATTAAGTAGGTGGAAGAGTGAGGGGAGGTATGGATTAAAGTAGGTTACTGGTCAATTATATAATGGCGGGTTTTACAAACGTGTATTCATTCTCACTACACAAAAAAATACAAATAGACTGTCACTATACAAAAAATACATAAAATACACTGTCACTATGCAAAAAATACACAAAATAGACTATCATTATACAATTTATGTATTAAATAGGCTGTCACTATATAAAAAATATACAAAATAGATGTCATTATAAAAAATATATACAAAAAAGACTATCATTGTACAAAAAATATATATAATAGATGTTACTATACAAAAAATATACAAAATAGACTGTCACTATACAAAAATATACAAAACAGACATTTCGAGCTACTAGATGCAATATGTTTGGGCAAAATTACTATTTTTTGTAAGTGAGCAGAAACATGGGCTATTAAAATTTTGAGGGGCTATAGAGGGTAGTTTTTACAAAATAGATTTGTTATCATTTTCATTTCTAGCGTAAGCCGAAGTTCACATATTATTCTATACAAGATAAGATGTGACATAAATGTGTGTATTGGCAATATCTAGATAAAGATATCCGAAGTACACTTTTAGGGGTCGTTTGGTTGGGTGCATAAGAATACTGTTAAATAGGGTATATTATTAATGCTAATATTAGTTATGGTTGCATTAATTATGCTGACATTAGTTATGCTAACATATTTCTTATTATTGTTTAGTTTGATGTATTAAAACATTACACAATTTCTAAAAGAATTATTTTTTTACAAAAATACTCTCATAACCAATCAATCACTTTATCTTTTTAAACGAAATATATGTCGAGGAATATTTTTATATGAAAAAGGTTTTAAAACTTATTTGATTTGTCTACCTATATTGTAATATAGAACTGGATATTTATTTATAAAAAAAATATGCTAAGTATTTATATATTTACCAGGGATATAATTTATTTCTTGATTATTTCAGACTTGGATTAACATAATAGCATATTTTAATCAAGCATAAATTTTGAAGGACAAATTTATCTTTAACTAAGCTAATGCATGCATTACAACTCAATGCGTTATTTTTTTTTTTTTGGTAATTAAAATTATATATTAATCACCAAAGAGATTACGTTACAAATCCATAGTACAGCTCAACACAGTTGCTATCTAATAATAAAACACTAACCAACTAAACTATGCATAGGAGGTTACAGAAAAAATTGTTGAAGCTGCAGGCTAATTTTCGGAGTACTCCTAACATTACATACATACGCTATGGATCTAAGTAGTTGGTCACTAGTACAGAATACATTTTCAAATATCCTCGAGTTCCTTTCTATCCATATAGTGTAGAACAATTCTGCAATTGTCATTTTGAAGATATGTGCTCGGCTTGACTTCCCTTTAGCTTTGGTAACTGCCCAGTGAATAAGCTGTTCCCAGTTCTGTGCATTTGGTGGGGAGACTCTGATCCATAACATAACGTGCTTACTCAGTTGCCTTGTAAAAGGGTAATCCCAGAAGAGGTGATCTCTATTTTCCACTGCTTGGTTACAGAATACACAACTGCTATTTAAACGTGCTTGCCAATGGTTCAACCTTGCTTTAGTAGGAAGCCTATCCTGAAGAACCAACCATAAATTGAACACTGCCTTGGGCCGAGCATAATTTTGTATGGTGAGGTTCTTCCAATAAACTCTGGGAAGCTGGCCAATCTGCAGCAGATATAAGAGTCTTATAGTACCAACTGGTTTCTGCATCAACTGGAAATGCTTCAATAGAACATTAGCATCAAATATCTTTTTTACCATCCAACTAGCCTGCTTAGGAGTACTCATACACTCTAACTGCTGATGTTTGATATATATTGAGTGAATCCATCGAGCCCATAGTACATCTTTTTTATGAGCCAAGTCCCAACAAAGCTTAGCAATAGCAGCTCTATTCCACAGTGATAGGTTAAGAAGATTCAAACCTCCAGCTGATTTTGGCAAACACATCTTATCCCAGGCTACATATGCTTTCTTGGATATATTGGCAGAACCAGTCCATATGTAGGACCTGCAAACTGCTTCCAACATTTTAAGAATCTTAACTGGCAGTAAGAACAGTTGAGCCCAGTGGGATTGAATACCAAAAATCACAGACTGGACCAACTGAATTCTGCCAGCATAGGAGAGTTTCCTGGCAGTCCAGGAAGTGATTCTATTAGTAATTCTATCAACCAAAGGTTGCCATTGAACTAAGTTCATCTTCTTGGTAAACAAAGGGACTCCCAAATATTTGAAAGGAAGTTCCCCGTGTACATAACCAAGTAGAGAAGTGATTTGCTGTTGGATAGAAGTATCCACACCTCCAAAGTACACTGAACTTTTGCTAAGATTAGCTTTTAGTCCAGATGCATCAGTGAAATGAGAGAAATACTGGAACATAACTTCTACTGATCTGTATTCCCCTTTGACAAAGAACAACAGATCATCAGCAAAACTGAGGTGAGTAATACCTAGTCTTTTGCATCCAGGATGAAAAGAAAAAACTTTGCTTTTCTTCAATTCAGCCAGGGATCTACTGAGGTATTCCATCACTATGGCAAATAAGAATGGGGAGATTGGATCTCCTTGTCTGAGTCCCTTTGCTGCCTAAAATGATTCCACAGTTTCCCCATTAACCAGCACAATATAGCTAACTGTTTGCACACATTCCATGATCCATCTGATAAACCTGTTTGGAAACTCCAAAGCTTCCATCACCTGTTGTAAAAATATCCATTCAACTGAATCATATGCTTTCTGCAAATCAATTTTGATCATACATCTAGGGGACACATGAGTTCTTGAGTAGCCTTTGATTAATTCATGGGCCAATATAATATTATCAGCAACCTTCCTGCCAGGTATGAACCCAGACTGAGCTTCACAAATGATACTGGACATGATTCCCTACAGCCTATTAGCCAATATCTTTGATATAATTTTATAGACAACTGAGCAGCAAGCTATAGGTCTAAACTCTCTCACTGCTTGAGGATTTGGAACTTTGGGTAACAGAGTAAGTGAAGCACAGTTAGTTGGTCTGTACATTTTACTGGTTTGAAAGAAATGCTTGACTGCCTTAATTATAAGCTCTCCAGTGATATGCCATGACTGCTTAAAGAAGAAAGCATTATATCCATCTATCCCAGGAGCCTTATCATCACCAATGGACTTTAAACTGTCCAGAATCTCAGAGTCCATAATATCAGCAACTAACTCTTTCTTCTGGTTAAGAGTAAGCCTTGGTCCATTGTTCATATACATCTTGTTTATTGCTGGCAGTGATGTAGCTGAGGTTCCCATAAGTGATTTAAAAAACTCCTTGATCTCTTTTCTGATGTCATCTGGATTGTTAATTTTGATTCCATCATCTGTAACCAATTTAGTTATGTTTCTGTATTGGTTCCTCTCCTTCAACACAGTAGAGAAATATTTACTGTTTGAATCTCCCAACTTGATCCATCTAGCCCTGGACTTTTGTTGCAGTATATGTTCCTCAATTGCTGACCATTTTTCTAACTGTAATATCAGCTCTTTCTCTTTAAGTTGAAGAGCATCAGTGTAATCCAAGTTCATCTGGTGTTGGATGGTCCTCAATGCACTTCTACTTGTCTCAATTCTGTGTGCAATATTTTTAAACTCTCTAATGTTTAGAGCTTTTAACTTTGGCTTCAACAACTTAAGATTACTCCACACTTCCTTAAGAGAACCTTGAGTGGTAGTTGGCCAGTTCTCACTGATGATTTGTTGAAAGTCCTCATGGTTAGCCCATGCATTATAAAATCTGAAGGGAATCTTTCTGGACAAAATATCATCAGTTAAGGTGAGTGTCATAGTGGAATGATCAGAAATAAGAGGAGAACCATATACTGTTTGTATATGGTTCCATTTAAGCATCCATTCATAATTCCCTAGAATTCTGTCCAGCCTACTGCAAACTCTATCCTTGCCAATTTGCTTGTTGGACCATGTGAAGAAATCACCTTTCCATGGAAGTTCAGATAATCCAGCTTGCTGAATACATTGTATGAAATCCAGAATCTCAGATTCTTTAATTGAGTTACAAGACTGCCTGTCATTGATAGACATTATAGCATTAAAATCACCTGCAACCAACCAAGGGTCTGTTATAACAGCAGACATATTCATTAGATGTTGCCATAAAGTTCTCCTTTGCTCCATACTATTAGAACCATATACCACAGTCAGATAGCAAACCAGAACACCTGTATATGTCATGACCTTACAATGAAGAAATTGAGCATCCTCTTGAATACCAGTGACCAATATCTTCTTGGAATTCCATAGTACCCAAATTCTGCCATTAGCTGATCCTTTATAATTAGAAAGAAGACTTCAACCAGGTGCCAACAGCTTAACAATTTTGTCTGCATTAACCTCCTTAACCTTTGTCTCAACTAAGCCAACTAAGTTAAAATTATTTGATCTAATAAATTCATTAACCTCCTTTTGTTTATACCTTTTATTTACACCCCTAATATTCCAAAATAAACACTTCATTTGATATGACTAGGGCCCCATCATCTAGGGGATTAGCTGATCTACTCTCTGACATAACATGAAATCTGTTGCTCATCACCACAGGAGATAGAGGAGGGAAGTTTGTAAGGTTGAAATCTGGAGATTGAACCTGTTTGCCTTTGTCTATCTGTTTATGAACCTCTGGTTCACCTATAGGATCCACAATTTCCTTGGTAGATACAACACTCTTCAAAGTATCCAATTGCTGATTAGGAACATCTTGCTGCTGTAAGTTACTCTGGTTTGGAGCTTTTGGTCTCCATTCCTGTAGTACTTTAGTTTTCAGCACCTGGTTGGCTTGTGGAGGTTTAGGATTAGCCATACAGTTATGTCCAACCATACAGCATTTCTCACAGTATAAAGGCTTCCAATCATATTTCACATTCTGCAGAAGTTTCTTCCCATTTGGATCAATTAATTCAATCTCACTTGGTAGCTCTTTGGACACATTCATTTCAATAAGCATACGAGCATATGAAATTCTAGTCTGCTTGGTGGTACACTCATCAGCAAAAATAGGTCTGCCCAAAACACTGGCTATTCTACTTAAAGTTCTACAACCCCAACATGACATAGGCAGATTAGGGAATTTTACCCAAAATGGAATCTCAGTTGGAAAAGCTTCTTTGAAATCAAAATCAGCAGACCACTGTTTTAAAATAATTGGTCTATTTGCAATAGAATAAGGACCAGCACATAGTACTTCTTTAGCATCATCAATCAATTTAAATTTCACAACATAATAACCCTCTTCATGATAAAATAGATCTGGCTCAGGCACATGCGACCAATGCAAGCTAATAAATCTCTTCATTGCATTGTATCCTGGAGTAGATCCTAGAACAAAAGCCACTAGTGCACTTTTCCATCTATTTTCTTCCATCTCGACTTCAATTTTGTCCAAAAAACCCAATGGTTTGCCATCTATAATAGTCGGGGGAATATATTCAAGAGACATACCATTAGAAGAAAATCGATTTTGCTGAAACAGATTTGACCATTTTTTATTCTCATCAGATTTGGTACCCTCCTCTGGTTTGCTTTGATCGGTACTCTTCAATTGACACTGCATGTGCTCGCTTCCACTATTAGCTTGTACCATCGGAATCAATGGTACATCTGGAGGTCCTTGATTTCTAGGTAAACTTTGAGAAATGGGAGGATCTGCAGGTGGAATTACTGGTCCAGATTGAGGCTCTGAGTTATTATCAACCTTATCAGCTACTGTTGAAAGTACGGGAACTCCAGATGGCTGCGAATCTACAGTTGCATGAGGCAATGAAACAGTATCTTCAGTGAGCTTCAATGGAACAGTGTTAACCGACTGTGGCACAGTGTTAACAGATTTTGGGAAAACGGTGTTGTTTGCATAGATTGGCACAAGAACTTTCTTAGGTCGGCCTCTCCCTCTCGCCATGGCACCCTCAGCGCAGGTTAAACTACATACGCACTCAATGCATTGTTAATACCATGATTTCTTAAGCATTATCTATATATAAGATAATACCAAATATGGTGTATAACTAATGCATACGTTCAAAAAGTGCACCAAACAAGGTATTATGAATATACAAAACTAATGCACGTATTATTTTATCTAATACATCCAACCAAACGACCCCTTATAATAAAATGCCTTACTTATAGTAAGGCGCCTTACTTTAAAAAAAAAACGTTTATTCAATAAAAATTAAATTCATGATTTCATTATATAGGAGTATTAAAAGTTGTAATATTTATGAATTTAAAATTATTTTAAGTTTAGAAGTTATACGTTTAACCTCAGACCCCATTATATGAGGCTTTACTTGGTAGTTGTTGTAAACGTTTAACATCAATTATTATTATTTATTAGACCTAACACTTGGTTTTGGTGTCACATCTTGGTTTTCCAAAATTATACTACAACTTAAGGGCGCAAAGTTTTTATTTGCGCAAAAACAAAAATCAACTTATTATAATATCCCTCATTGGGTAAGATTTATACCCAATCATTGTTATTCAAAATGACAACCGGATGTAATAGCCGAGAACATTAAGAGAACTAATTATTTTTTTTTACCAATTAACAAAAATAATTTCAAATTTATGCATTATATATTAGGTTCTCAATACAGAGGATAAGAAAAATATGCAATTGAACAACCTAGTAAACAATCATTTTCAAAGATGCTATTTAGAGATTAGCAAATACTTATTTTGTCCTGAAATTTTAAACTAAAAATCTTAACTTTAGAACAATACAAAACATTTTTATCCTGAAAATTGGAACTGAAAAACTAAAATTTAAGACGCACTAGCTAATTCCTAAATAGGAGCCCTTTAAGGTGGCTACCGTCCCATGAAATGACACAAATGGGTAATTTAAACGAAAATATAAACAAATGTGGGTACTCTTTTGTTCTAGAAAAATATGGAAAATAAAAAGATTAAAAGAAAATTACAAAAGAATTAACATTTTTATTTACGAATGAATGATCCCAAAAAAGTGCCTTTCGTTTTTCCAATTACATAATGCGTAGCATTTCATATATATAATTAGAAGAACACAGGCAAAAGTAATAATAAACACTCTACAGATAAGAATCTGTGAAGCTTGGTAGAGGGAGCATACAACTCCTCTTACACCTTACCAACTTCTATCTTTACCCTCCTATCGCTTCGTTTTTTACAGTATCGAGTAAGCTCGGATCACCTCAACGATGAGTGCACGGCACAACGGACACTTCCCTCCACTTCTCACCAGTTCATTTGCACATTTTGAACAAGTGCACATGTGCCCACATCTGCCAATGCAGGAAACAAACGGGTTAAATCTTTAGAAAATTAAGGCTAGTTACCTTCTACAACAGGTTAAGATACATTGATAGCGATGGCATTAAGTGAACTGCCAAAACAAAACACTCAATCCTGCATATTCTGGACATTTGTTTGCAAGATTCATAGATTCTGCAATATGAGTTTTACCTGTACAAAAGGGAATCGATGTGACTGTCACAACAAACACAGCAAGTACCCTTTTTCACGTGGCCCCACTTAGAACCATCATTTGAAGTCTCCGCAACCCCTGGTTTACAATCAAACCCAGTTAGAAGAAATATAGTGTGACACACAGTTAAAAAGATCGGTGTTTGGAGAGGTTTAACATTCTTAAGAGCAGCATTAGCATTTCAAACACTATAGGTGATGAACAAAACTATAGTGTGAGGCGTAGTAAAAACGGGTGGTTCGGAGAGTTTCAACATTCACAGAAGCAGCATTAACATTTCATAAAACTACAGGTGACAAACAAACCTTGTTCACCAGCTGATCGATTCAAAGCAGCTGAAACTTCCTGCCTGACAGAGCGTTGAAGCTCCAGTTGCATATCCATGCAAGATTCTAACATTCTTTGCATGTGGTTCATGCCTTGCTGCAGTCTTGCCATGTCTGCTCTAAGTTCATTTATCATTTCCCACTCCTGCTCCAGAACAGCACAAATTAAGCTCACAATAAAGTAACATATGACTTTTGTATTTACATAAAAGATGTAGAGTTGTGCCATTAAACACATTAAAATTTGAAACAATTACCAATTGCCAGGCTTGAACAGAATATAATTGAGAAAGGTAAGAGTGGCTTAAACAGAATATAATCTGTTCTTATTCACAATAAGCACCAACCAAGATGCATTCTCTGTTTTAATACTAGTCAAGACTACCAGAATTCTGAAAAATTTAGGAATCAAGAGAATAGGAGTAAAAAAGATCTTGGAACATTTTGCTTTTACGATCACCAGTTGCTAAAGAGTACAGCCAGCCTAAGTTTAACTTTCTTCATATATTAGAAAAATTGATAACTTGAAACCATTATCAATTGCATGGCTTAATCAGAATATCATCTATTTTCTCATTGGCAACAACACCAACTTAAACGGGATATCTCTTTTAATACTGATACGTAGAGATTGCTGAATTTTGACAAATTAGTAAAATGAAGAGAACAGAAAAGATAGTATAAAACCTGTCGCACATTTTGCTTCACAATCACCTGTTGGTAAAAAGAGTATATCCAGAGTACTTTTTCATTTTTCGTATGTATTAAAAGCAAAGTCTTATTACTAGTTACACGCAATAGATATCAAAATCAATATTATCATATTTATCGGAGTCTATGCCGAAAAGGAAGCAAGATAAACACCCGAAAGAGCAATATATTCTCCTTTTGCTTTTGTAATAGGCAGGATGAAGCAGTTGACTTACAAGTTCAGAACGATGCACAGTGTGACGTGGCCAACTGGGGTGATGCAAATCCTGATGCCAAAGTGGCTGTGGTGGTGGCACAGGAGGAGAGGGTAGCACAAGTGAAGGCCTGCCAACTCCATCCTGCTGATCATCATTTTGCTCATCATTCTGCTGGTCCTGACCCCTTTCCAATGAAGCAGGAATGGGCAAGTTTCGATGCAGATCCCAATCAATAGGAGAGCGGCCTCGCCTTTCCACATATGACTGAATTAATTGGTCTAAACTTTCACGGAAGCCACTGCGAAGAAGGTTGGAAACACTCCTCCTACCAGACAAAGACTTTCAATAAACAACAGACCAAAAGTATGCCTAGGTAAGCATGGAGAGGCAAAACACAATCAAGAATTAAATTTTACCTGCTAAGAAGCTCTCTGAGTTCCATGCTATACACATTATCGTCATCGGGTGGATGGAATCTACTCATTCTCCTTAATGGGACAGGACGCCGCATTCTAGGAGGATGGGAAGGTCCTTCCGACCAAGTCTCTGCAGCTTCTCGTGAGGCATCCTCATGCCAAACCTCCTGGTTTTCTGGGAAATGATGTTCTGCACTCCCCACAAACCCTGTTGTTTCAAGGGACCTAGCAGTTGATGGATTTTCTTGCCGATTCCTGCTTACATTCTCTGCAGTCTCATGAGTCCATCCATTAGAATCATTAGGTGCTAAATTACCCTGTGTTCCTTCCTCAGCTTCAACAACAGCTTCCACTCGATTCCTTCCTTGGTGAGGAGACGGTTGTTGACTCGTACTCTGACCAGAATTCTCACTGCGATCAGGGAACTGATGAACGTTGCTTTCCAGCTCCCTAGATTGCACTTGTTCGCCATTTTCATTCCGGACTTCCTGTGAAGGATTTGCATGAGTCTGCTTATTTCTAGAATCATGGTTCCTAATGTTAGATGAATATACAGAATTGCTGCTTACTTGATCACGTACAATGTTTCCTGATCTGGAGCGAAATCCTTCCCTGATTGAGATAAAAAGATCACCAACTCATGAATTATAAAATGACAAATATTATCAATTTTCAACTGAGAAAAGAGCTGAAAATCAAGATCTGTTGCATGAATGAGTTGAGAAAGAAGCAAGAAACATTCCCTCTCAGTATCTAGAAACTGAATATCACCAAATGCCACAGAAAATAACTCATGCAAAGATGTAACTAAGCATGAAAAAATGGTGAAAAAGAACACTTAGCATCCTTCAAAAGCTTATTCCAGAGAGGATAATTTTGTCTAAGCCTGAACAAGGCAACTACACAAGCATCACTACACCCACTAACAACATCAAAACCAGTACCAGTAATAGTAATAGTTATAATAACTAAACATCGGCATAATCAAGATAATATTCATTCTTAAGCACATGCTAAGACCCATAAAACATTTTAGAGTTCCTTTAAAGTTTGGTGGGAGTCTAGTGTAAGGCTTCTTCTACTTTATCTTTTATTTTATTCCATTTTTTCAGAAACTCCTTCTAATATTACTATCTTTATTTTAAAGCACCTTTGAAGAGAAAACTCCCAAACTGATGATTAACAGAAACAATTTTCTTCTATATCCTTTGCTTACCATTTTTGACAAACACAATGGAAGTAAAGGATCCCTATATGCGATACCAACTAATTGTCAGTTTAAACTTAGCTTGAGCTCATATCAGTTGACGATCTACTAAATAACAATTCTCATGCTTGTAGATTCCATTCTCAGGGCAGAAAATTGGCGAGCAGTTTCACTTGTCCATCACTTGCACAGGTATCGAGAAGCCTCAGACGATAAGAAGTTTTAAGTAATAAGTACCGCCTGATAACATTGCATGTCTGAGATCCAACAGTAATTACCAGCTTCCACATTCATTTTCAGCGAATCAAAGCTTTCACTATCATAATGGTAAGGGGATTTTGGTAGATCAGAAGATTTTCTCACAATTTGGAGAGAAGATGCTTATGAGCAGATTTTTTTTCACAACTAAGAGAGATGATTAGGAGAAGACTTTATCATAACTAATAGATTAGTGTTATTATTTGAGTTAGAAGGGATGCACAGCACAGTAGCCAATGAAGAGATTGATCTTTGACTAATGTTGTTTGGCCATGGCAATCAATCAACTGCACAACAGCATTAAACACACCTACTACAGTATTAGTCAGACCAACAATGCATGAAAATGAAGTCCAATTAATTAGCAGAACCGTTTCAAGAAGACAAAAAGATCTAAATATTCAAAACTAACTAGGCTGCAACACAAGACTAACTACATCACATACCTCAGCCCAGAGACAGTGTTACGTTGCCTTAGCTGAACTAATTCACTTGCTGCTATCGAAGGTGGTCTCTCTTCCTCAGCAGGCCTTTCATGCAAGAATCTTCCTCTGAGTAGCGACTGTAGAAGGATATAAAATGTAAAAAGATAAAACTTAGATCCAAAGCACAACCTCGCAACACGTACATGGAGCATTCAATCATGATTTCTATTGAGAATGCCACACAAAAAATACAGAATGAAAAAAGGTCTGGTGAAATCAGCAACCAACCTGAATCCGATTGCGATGGGCAAAATCAGATACTGCACGATGCTCTAGTAAACCCTGAAGTTCCCTCTGCCTTTCCCTTTCAATCCTCACAAGCAAATCAAGTAGAGCCTGCCTCCCACGCAGCCTCAACATGTCCCTACGAATGTGCTCTGGTTGAGCATCCTCATGGTCAACAACAGACCCTTCACGAACACGATCTACTTGAGAACTAAGCCCAGTGGACTGTTCTTCCCTTTGGCCACCACGAGCTCCTCTTTGTTGACTAGTCATTTGAACCCATTCCCGCACAATTCTCACCCTTTCACGCTCTGTCTCCCCCAGCCATTCCCCTCTTGGACCACCATTTCTCTGAGAGACATTAGATGAATGGTCACTTATCCCAGTCCCCATCCATCCACGAACAATTTGCCTCACCCTCTCCCTCTCAACTTCACCTAGATCAGGAGACTGTTCACGGCTGGAGTTATCATGGTCCCTATGATCATTCTGCGGTCCAATCGGGTCATGAGACCAAGTACCATACTCATTCTCACTCTCACTAGCATCCACCAAACTACCTTGGTTATCACTTTCCCGGCTTTCTGACATATTTGCAGTAGATACATTGGTATTAGAATCCACGCTCCTTCGTTGTGTCAACCTTTCCCGCACCCTCTCTCGGGCACGATTCAACACATGTTCATCCTCCAATTCCCGCCACATCTGCAAAATAGTAGAAGCCCTCGTGCTTACTCTCTCAGAATCACCCTGACGCCTTGAGGTCGGAGATTGTGATTCCCTCAAGAAAGACGAATCAAGCATCGAAACAGTGTGCAAACCAGCAAGTGCCATCAACTCAGACTCACGATTCCTCCTCTCAATGGTAGTAATCATCTCTTGAGCCTGTCTTGCTGCCCATCTGCTCAAAATTCTCGAGTGGCGCCTCCTGGCAGCAGAAGACTCTGCCAGGTCATCACCTTCAAGGTCAGACCTCCTCCTCCTCCTTACAAGCTGATCAGACTCTTCATCCTCATCCTCAGTATTACGCACCGAACTACACGAAGCATACGACATACACTCGTCCAAGTGTCCACACATCAACTCCTCCAATCCCCTCTCAAACTCGGAACGCACATCGTCCCCTGTGCTTTCCGACTTCTGCTGCATTTGCTGCTGAATATCTTCCATCTTCAGAACCCACTTTATCCCAACTCTAACACCCTAAAAACACATTTCACCACACAAAATGTTCCAATATGGCAAAAAGACAACCTAAATGCATAATATCACACCATTGTCCCCCACAAACCTGACCCTAAAACTAACCCTAAACCTAATTTCATAACAAATCTCATCAAATTCATAAAATTACACTGCTTTTTAAACACTACCAAATCACTCGTTCGATACATATCACAAACCTGATCAAATTACACATGTCAGCACCACAAAATTCAGAAAAGCAAAAAAAAATGTCCATCAATACAAAAAATTAATATCAATTATACGAAACGTATAACCAAAAATAATCAAAAATATGCATTAAGATCTAAGAAAATTCACCGAGTGCAGCAGTGACAATAAATTGTGGATAATTTTTAGGTCATAAAATTGAGGATTAACTACACACACACACACAAATCAAAAAATATATATTACCTTTGAATCGTGGTTCCTTAATCCGCCAAAAGTGTGGGAATCAAAACCCTAACCTGTAAATCGTTATCATATAAGTTATGTGAAATTAGAAAGATAAAAAAACGAAAAGCGAAAATAGGAAGAATCGATTGGAAACGAAGAGGGAGAGAGAGATAATAGGGAAAGAGAAGCTGTGAATTTATTAAGAATGCAATGAGAGAGAGAAGAAGAGTAAGGAGTTTTTCTTTTTTTCGTAAATGTTGGAGTATTAATTATTAAGCAAATAAAAAAAATGGTTCCATTTTATGTGATCCAGAAATATATTTAAAAATAAAATTTACGATTTAAATCAAATCACAAGTACTTATGTCGTTCTAAAATATAAATTATCTTATAAATGATAAAAAAATATAATTAAATTATCTCTAAATATAAGAAGATATTCTTTTTGTGATAGGTTAAGTATATATTTTTTTTCTCTGTAACAGATTAAGCATATATAACTATATAAATTGAGACAGATGAAATATCTTTTTTTTTGTTTTGTTTTTTTATTTTTACGATTTTAATTTAATTTTTGAGGAGATACGATTTTTGGTTGAAAACCCGCGAGTTTTGTATATGGTGAGACGTCATCTCTTTTTTGCCTAATTATCTTTTTTGTTTTATTTATTTTTAATTTTTAATTCGGTTTTCTTTTAGTGGTCAATTTCTCTGACTATTTAAATGGAAAGACTATGAGTATAGTCAACGACTCAATGGAACTTTACGTATAGTACTAATTAACAACTATAGAAAAGAATGAAGATAGAATTAATTTAACTTTCTTGCAATAATATTAAATATTATCTACTTACTTTCATAATGTTTCGTCATTTCACAATTAAAGCTTCCTAAAAATGTTCAACTACCAAACAATATTTTCTGATGTAAACGAAATAAATAAACACTTAAATTTAGTTGATGAATTAAGTTCTATTTCTTCTTCTTTTCAATGAAGTGAAGATTTTATAAATTATAACCATAAGCTTTTTATTGAATTGGTCTCGTACTATTGAAGGTAAATTTATTTTGGATATATATTATCATCAAGGTCTTCTTCTTTAATTTTATTTTTGAAGGAACGGATATTCTTTACCGCTTGTTTGGATGTATGTTAAATGTTATTTCATAATTTATCATATTATATTGTACGGTATTGTTTAATAAATATAATATTTAGATAAATTGTATCATTTATCATCGTTTCATAATATCATTCACCAACAATATGAAAAATAAACTTGCAATATTATCAAGAAAAAATATGATACAAAATAGAATTATTGTATAAAAAGTATGATAAGGAATAAAATATAATTATTTAATAATAATGAAGGGCAAAATGGGAGAAAAAAGTAAGGTTAATGATATCATCACACCAAATTCGTTGTTTCATAAAGTGATACTTTTCGTTGTTACGTAACGACGAATTTACTGATACGATACAATAACATTTATTTAAGTAACAATTCAAACATATATTATTATTTAAAGTAACAATACAATACAATAGGTAACAATCATCCAATATGTACGTTAAACTACTTCATGCTCTGCTATCACTTACTCCCTCCGGTTCACAATAAGTGATCAATTTGCTTTTGACACGCTCATTAAGAAAATACCAAATTCTATACAAAAATACCTAGTATGACTAAACTATCCTTAGCTAAATATTTAATGTGAGAAGTAAAATAACTTTTTTAGGGATATGTACATAAGGTTAATTTTGTAAAAATAAGTTAAATTTTTCTTGATTATATAAATAGACACTTGTTTTGAACCAAAATAAAAAAGCAAATTAATCATTTATTGTGGATCAGATTGAGTATTATATTTGATATAGAGAGATTTATTACGTTAATTCGCTAATAGATATTGCCTATATGCAAATCAAAGGATCAATAACTTTCTAAAAAGAAAAACAAGATTGAAAATTCTTGATTTTTTGGGGGGTAGGGGGTGGGGGGTGGAGTTTAAGAGGGAAATCAGGGCCTTGTCTTACTCGAGAGATAATTGGAGAGTGCAATTTGGGTCAGTGTATATGGGTTGAGATGCCCTTTTCAAAAAGCTCATTTGATGTTGAAATATGTACTCTCTTCATTTCTAAAAACTATCAAAAGGAAATTAAAATAAAATATGCACTTTTTTCCTTCTCATTTTTGGTGCCAACGTGTAGATTTTCCAGAATATACCTTACTTCTCTCATGTTGTTAGGTCCAATCTATAAAAAGAAATTAAAAATTTTGTACTATAATGTTACTGTATATAACAACAATAATTCAGTATAATCTCACTTAATAGGGTCTGAGGAGGATAGTGTGTATGCAGACATTACCCCTACACTTGAGTAGAGATGTTGTTTCCAAATAAACCTCCGGCATCCTTCCCTCCAAGAACTTCCCACATTGCTCTTGGAGAGACTCGAACTCACAGTCTCTGAATTTGAAGTGGGGGTTGCTTACCATCAGAGCAACCCTCTTGTCGTTACTATATATTAAACATTTATAATCTTATATTCCTTCTTTTTGCTTTATAAAATTCCCTCTTCCACAATCCATATATTATTTCCCTTTTTTTATCAATCAGTCAACAAAAGTACTATAGAAAACATGACAATCACTATTAAAGGCAAAAGATTTTCCCTACACATCCAAGAATATATATAAATTTTATAAAAATATATAGCAGAGAAGAAGTAACTAAAAATTAGTGCGATCAAATCTTTTTTTTTTAAAAAAAGAAGAAGACTAATTTAGATTAGAAATGTATATATTCTTTGAAAATAATTCTAAAGATGCTAATCCTTTTTGAGGAAATATTAGAAATGTATATACTCTTTGGAAAATAATTCTAAAGATGCTAATTCTTTTTGAGGAAATATTAGAAATGTATATACTCTTTGAACTAAGTAAAAAAAATTTCTTCCAGAGGATACGAAAAAAAAAGAGAGAGAGAATCAGTTTCCGGAATTTAGTGTATGCAGTTTCCAAATCTGGACAAAAAAGATATCAAGATATAAAAGAATTCATTAATAAAAGGTAACAAAATCTGCCGAAAGAAAATTAAAGATAATGAGATAGAATATGATGATGTGACAGCTATTTGTGTCAATGAAATGGTCCTAATAAGCTTAATTAGGGAAATGTATGTAATATTTATTACATTATTACTAATAAATATTAAATTATAAATTCATAATCATTAGTAAAATATAATAAATTCAACGACAAACGTGTAGAAACTAAATCCATCACGTATTAATTTTTGTTTGCGTCATTATTTCATAAATATTTTTGGACTGGGAGAGAAATCTGACTAATTTAGATTTTTAGTTACCTAGTTTGGACGCTCTGCTTCAAGTCATGGTCTATTTTTTATTTTTTCTTTAAAAAAAATAATCTTTTTAAATAACCTTATCTTTTTTTGGTTAAATTGACCTACTGTTTACAAAGAGCTTTATAGACCTTATATCTATTTACAGAGGAACTCCTGAAGAATGTTAGTCTGTGGATTTTTTGCCCCCTAAAGAAAAGAAGAAAGATACAGAAATATGATTTTGTTTATTAAAAATGTCGGAAATTGCGATGACAAGCCACAAATATTAATTTTATATATATTTCTGAAATGGTCCATAAACACAGTAGTATGTTGGGATATACTATTAACCATACGGTATAGATATAGTATTATATTTTATTTTTTATAGAATAATTATTTATTTAGTTTATTCAATTCAATAAAGTACTATTTTAAATAGATCATTTGCTATATGTGTGTCCTTTTAGTTATGTAGTAGTAGACAATTTAGTGTATGGAGTCTTAGCTCATGCACAGAAGATTAAATTATTGATTCTCATAATTAATAAACTATGTTCACAATCAAAGATATTATTTGATAAAATATCTTGATGAGTGTAGCACAAGATTATAATATAATTTGTCTTGATTATGGGAGTAGTTTTACTCCAACAGCTTGTGCTATGACACTCAGTATATATTGAACGGACAAAGTAGAAAAAAAATATTTTTGTACTGAATATATAAAATTATTTTTTTCTAATTCATTAAATGAGTTCGAAATCTTGATATAATTATTATGATCAATATAATTTATTTATTGTTTTGATTTATCAAAAGGTATGACTCTTTTCAGAGTTAGTGTTTGCCTAATAGATTAGACAATAACGAATAACATTTATGAATAATAATTAGTTATTAGAATCCATGACGTGGATTTGAGTTTGATGATACCCCTTTATGTAAGCTTATAAGTTTTCATGTGAAAACCTGGTCGATGGATTTAGTATCTTTCACATGAAATAGTTTAAGCGTAATCGTAAATAATTTAATTAGTTGATTAAATTAAATTTTCAGTAATTTAATTTAATTAATTGGTATTTGAGATCTTAACATGGAGAGTTAAAATAAGTGTTATTGAATTTTCAAAATTCATATTGAGGAGTTCAATTGCACTTTCTAGTGGAATACATTACAATTAATTATAGTAAGAATTAATTTATACTATTTTCGAATTAATACTATAATTGGTAGCCTCTTATTATTTCTGTGGTCTCTGATATACCTAGTAAAAACTTGGACAAGACTTGGGTAAAAAGTGACTTGGGAGAAAAGTCATCTAATAGAGTTGGAGTAGGATTCTACTTGCAGAAGGAGAATCCAACACGTTTTTGGAGCACAATTTCGGCCAAAAATAACTCTATTAAAGCAAGACTAGTTTCACTCAATAACTCACCTTTTTAGAGTTGTATGTTCTTGCACACCCAAAAGTAAAATCGTCCGAGGCTTTACTAGGCAAATGGCATAAGACTGCAGTCCTGGATTCTTGTTGTTTGAAAGATTTGTGCAACTATTTCAAGAGGTTAGTGCTTCTAATCTTGTTATTATTGCGTTGTCTAGTTTACATGTATTTGATGCTTGTTTGTATGTTTGCTTCCGCTGCGCATGTTCTAACGATTAATATTAGACGTCGTCTAAAATCTAACTAGATATCGTAATACAACATGAATAGAGTAATAATAAAACGTGGTGTTTATTTATACATGTTTGGTATGATTATTTTATATCAAAAACGTGATTGTATTTATTATTATCTTAATTATGTAATTATGAATAAATATACACATGCATAAACAGTGTTGTTATATTTAATGACAGTCAGTTTAATTACGTTTTTGATGAATAGCAATTTTCTTAAAATAGAAACGTGACTTTTTTTAACGCTATTAATTCTGTAATTATGCGTTAATACATATACATACATACATACATACTACATACATAAGTACGTATGTGTATATATATATATATATATATACATATAGTGTTATATTAATAAAAACTTGACTATTTTATATGATATTAGTTCTGTAATTTTGGATTGAAACAATGGCGTTTTTTTAAACAATGAAAAACATGCCTTTTTTTACAATTCTGTCCAAAGACGTTTTTACTAAATAAAAATAAAAAATATTATTTTGAGTTCTGAAATCATGTTTTAACATACAGCAGTATATTACAATTCGGGGTCCTTTAGATTGATTTTTGGCTATTTTTCTGTTTTCTGGAAAAAAAATTAAAAAAATCTGTGATGGTAGGGTTCAATTCCCATTGTTTTCAATCATGTTTTATAGTAATATAATAAATTTATATGTTGATATAGGTCTTCTTCCACATCGGATAAATTCATTATAGATGATTACTATAGTTTTGTCTCTAGTTATTTGATTACGTGTATTAACTCTCCAACTGAGTTACATGTTGATTCAATGAAACTAGAGTTTATAAAAGTGATATTTACCTATCTTAAGTTAACAGTTTACTCTCCATCTGAGTTGATCCTGTTTAGATTTATGGTGTTAATATCTTACATCACTCATATATTTTGCATGAATATTTGAGTTTTCCTAACGAATCTAATTGTTCAATGAACATGGTTATATACGTAATGTGTTATTTTAAATTTAACTATTTTAAATACATAACTAATGATCTATTTAATGTGAATATCTCTCAAATTAACCATGTCTTCATTCAAGCCACTTACCTCAATTTTGAACCAAAACAAGTTAGAAGGACCGAATTATGTTGACTAGAAAAGGAACTTTGATATTGTCCTAACTGTTGAAGGTTACAAATTTATAATCACTAAGGAATGCCTAGAAAAATCTGAAAATGCTACGGATGATCAGGTTAAGGCCTATGACCAATGGGTTAAGACAGATGAGATAGCGCAATGTTACATTCTTACCACTATGGCGAATATTTTGCAACATCAGCATCAGTCTATGGGGTCTGCTTATGATATGCTCGAAAGTCTCAAAGAGATGTTCGTTGAGCAAAATTGTGCAGCTAAGCAGACAGCCATGAAAGCCCTTTTGAACACTAAGATGGCCGAAGGATCATCGGTCAGGGACCATATTCTAAAGATGATGAGTCTTCTGAACGAACTGGAGGTCCTTGGAGCTGTAATTGATAAGGAGTCTCAAGTTGAGATGGTCCTGTAGACTCTACCTGACAGTTTTCAACAATTTTGCTTGAACTATAATATGAACAAAATGGATTTGTCACTAGCGAAATAGTTGAATGATTTGCAAGCGGCAGAATCTATTATCAAACAGCAAGCTCCACTTGTGGCACTCAATGTTGAGAAAGCTTCGGTTTCTAAGTCGAAAGGCGGTAAGAAAAAAATAAGGCTCAAAAGGATTTGGCACCTGGTGGTGCGACTGGTGTGAAAAAGTCCAAAGGCAAGTGCTATCATTGCAAACAACCTGGATCACAAGAAGCAATGCCCTGCCTACCTGGAAAAGTTGAATAAGCAAGGTAATTCAAATTTAAATGTTGTTGAAACATGTTTAGCGGCTATTTCTACCATATTTTTGTCACGACCCAAATCCCACACCCGGTCGTGATGGCGCCTCTCATGAAGACGATGCCATCCAACCAAACGAACACTTCCTTGTAAACAATTATTTAACATATATAACATTAAACATGATTAACTTAATCAAAAGTGCGGAAAGCAACGATAACAACAGGGAACCATCTTGTCATAGCCCGACATCGGGTGTCACTAGTCATGAGCTACTACAAAGTTTCCCAAAGAACTACAAGTCCGAAAATGAGAACAAAGTCTGAAAAATAACATGGACAATATAAAAATAAGGGAGAAGAGCCGGTGTTGTAGACGCTAGCGGTCACCTGACTCAGCTACGATAACAATTCTTCAATCCGCTAATAACCCCTCTACCGGGCGAATAATACCTACAACTGCATGCGAGGTGCAGGGAGTAAAGTGAGTACTTCTAACTCAGCGGTAGTAAGAGTAAATAATAACTGAAGGCAAGAATAACATAAGAGCACTCCACCATGCAATATGGGACAACACAACCATTTGAGAAAAACAGTAAGTCCGGAAAAAATCCTTTAGTAATATCTGCCTCAATTTAAAACCACTTTTAGAAATATCTTTTACCAACAGTTAAGCAAGTAAATGCAGGACAAGTAGTACAAGTCAGCACAAAAGTCAGCCTCTCGGGCACAAGCAAGTATGCATAATTGAGCTCACAACTCGCCCTTCAGGCAATATTCTTATCTCTGGTCAGCCACTGTTACCTGACTCATTTACATCATACAGTGTCACTATTACCACTGTCTTAAATTCATCCGCTCTGAAAATGATCAGACAATACCAGAATAACATTAAATATCTCAAGAAATGACACAAACAACAAATAGTGCACAAATGTATGAATGCAATGCAATGCATATGATGGTACACTCCAGTACCCACTGCAGCGTACAGCCCAAACCATCCATATTTATTTATCGTCGAAGGCGCTCACTGGGGGTGTGTACAGACTCCGGAGGGGCTCCTACAGCCCAAGCGCAATATACTAGCCAGTCAATGTTACCTGACCGGTCAGCCAATGTTACCTGACCGTTCGGCCAATGTTACCTGACCAATTTATATCATACAATGCCATTGTTACCATTGTTCCAAGTATATATTACAGTGTCATTGTTACCACTGTTTCAAGTATATATTACAGTGTCATTGTTACCACTGTTTCAAGTCACTTTATTATCAGTCCAGAAAATAATATAGTAAGCCCGTTGGGCATTTACAAAATAGAAGTTTCCAGCCCGAAATGCATTTAAAATGTCATTTAAGTTTTCAAAACTTAGAAATACGGATGGATTTGCAAAACAACATTTAAAACCTTGGACCGAAGTTAGATGATATGCAAATCATGCTAAGCAGTAATATCAATCCTCGAAGGATTTTACAAGTCGGCACAAGGCCCCAAATATGGCAATCAGCCCAAATTATGATGATAACAAGTAATTTCAGTCAAATACGCAGTAAAATCAACAATCGGAACGGACCAAGTCACAATTCCCAATGATGCTCTACCCCCACGCTCATATCTGGCGTGCAAGTCACCTCAATACAACACTATGATGTGCAAATCTGGGGTTTCAAACCCTCAGGATATCATTTATAAGTATTACTAACCTCGAACCGGTGAAATCTCTAGCCCGCTACGCCTTTGCTTCTCAAATCGGCTTCCACGCACGTCGAGTCTGTCCAAATCCACAGCGAATATATTACAATAGGCTAAGGTAACATAACCCAATCGAAAAGACTCAAAAATATCGATAATCACGATATTAGCAAAACCCGAGCCACGGGCCCACTTCTCGAAAAATTACAAAAGTCACATCCCCGGATTTCTCGTCTCGCCACGAGTCTGTACATATAAGATTCACCAAAATCGGAGCTCAAATGGCCTTTCAAATCCAAAAATTTATTTTCAAAACCAAGCCCTAGTTCTTCAAGCTTTCACCCAAAATGAGTAATCTAGTTAGGATATTTGATGATAATCCCATATTATTGTCTAGCAATGACCACAAGTGACTTATCTCTAGTTTTCACATAAATTCTTACTCAACAATCACCAAAAAACGAGAATGAAGACTAGGGTATGTAGAACCTTACCTCTTTAATGAAGAACTTGTGATTGAGTTATTCGATTCTTGAAGATTGATGCACGATTGGATGATTCAAATGGTGAATTCCCCCACTCTCTCTCTAAAATTCTCTCACCTCTCTCTAGAATGCTCAGAAAATCACACCAAAATGAACCCCAAAGCATATATATTGAAATGGGGTCGGGTTATAAAAAGTGGGAAGTTCACCCTCCGAAGTCGGGTCTGCTGTAGCATAACGGACCGCTGAATGAACATGCGGTCCGCAGAATGCACAACTGAATCAATACCCAAAAATAGGCTACACTAGCCCAATCTGCGGTCAAAATGCAACCGCAGAGTGCACTCTGCGACGTGTTCTGCGGTCGCAGATTTGACACAGGTTCACATTTTCCAGCCTTTGGTAATTTGATCATAACTTTGTGTAGGAATGTCCAAATGACGAACGATTTGAAGAGTTAGAAACTAGACTCAAATATATTTAATTTGATAGGTTTTTCCTCACTCAAATCCTTGTATAACTGGAGATATTATTGTTTAAAGTGAGGTCTTGTGCGCACTCGTTTACAACTTCGTCGATTATGAAATTTTCCAAGTTCAAAACTTCCCGTTAGCCATCCGAAATCACCTTGAGATCCCCGGGACCTTAAATAAAAGTGTAAACCCATCCTAATACATCATATGAACTTGTTAAAATCAGAAAAACACATCTAACAATATAGAAATCACCAATTCTCAATGGATTCGAGCATAAGAACTTTGAAACTTCTAACTTCCACATTCGATGTGGAAACATGTCAAAACTATTCCGAATGACCTCAAATTTTGCAGAAAAGTCTAAAATGACATAAAGAAGCTACAGAAACTCTCGAAATTCCATTTCAACCCTCAGATCAAAATCTCGCATACCAATTGGATTTCGCTAAAATGCTAACTTCGCCAAAATATGCTAAATTCTACACCGAACCTCCAAATTTACTTCTGATTGCTCTCCTAATCCTTAAATCATCCCCCGAAACTAACTAAATCATTGAAAATCAATTCCGAGCCTCTAACTCACAAATCAACTTCTAGTTGACTTTTCCCAAACTAGCATTTCCTTAAAGAGACTAATTGTCTCATTTCTTATCAAAAATTACTCTAAATCAATTCTAAAGCACCCCATACTGGTAATGAAACATAACAAAGAAAAAATGGGAATAACAGGGTAGTAACTCATGAGACGACGGGTCGGTCGTCATATTATCCCCAACTTAAACAAACATTCGTCCTCGAACGTGCCCAGAGTTGTTCAAAAAGCCCAACAACTGCTAAATAACCTTACCAGGTATAAATCTGGTGGTGATTCCACGTCACCCTACCTCATATGTAGGTCTGATAACACATTTAAATTGAATTTACACACTAATACATGACTAAGTCACAACTTGCATAATATGCGCACCAATAAGAAACGGTTAGAACATACTCAAATCAGGAAAATGAATCAACCGAGAGAGTTGTACCTCAAATTCACTAGTACTGTCACAACACAAGGCTGAGACCCTGTCCTCATATCATAGAAATAGGACACACGAATTTGACCCGTACAGTCATGTTTCCACATTTCTTTGTTGCACGCGCGATCTCATCCAAATACCTATTCCATGCGGAACACCTCTGCACGGACATCCGCCACGAAGGCCCAATTAAGAAAGCAATCTTTCCCAGCTGTCCGCTGGTTCTTTGAAATATAAACCATTCTGCTAAAACATATTCTAACGCACTTCAACACTTAACCCATGGCATTTCCGGCGTAGCCCCTAATGCAATAGTGTAAAATCACCCAACACTAAAACAACCAGTCTGACACATCCAAAATATAACACACCAGCAAATAAAGATCCACCACCACCACATAGCATGTACATCAGAACTCCATATAGCACACAAATCATCATACCTGATCCCACTTTCCACCGTGCAATATACGCACACATTTGATACTCCTTCATTCTATGATAAACACTAGATATTTACCTGTGCTTCCGAGCAAACCCGAATACCACCAGTGGACCCAACAAGAACATGCCGCAATAATACTGAAATATAATCGGTTTAATCACATTACCTTTTTCTGAGATATATATTCGCATCGAGTCATTTCCACTTAGCAATATCTTTTTCCCAAATCATCCGAAGATCATTTATCTAATCGCTAAGGAGGAATCACTACACATCCTATGCTCTGCATGACATACACAGGTCTTGTTCAAATTCTTATAATACTGACACAACGGATGATACTTGTACACATTCATAACTACTACCGAAGTAACAATTCATTATTACTATACTCTTGGCATGAACTATCACCTCATTCTGATCCAAACAATGGTCTTAGCTCTTTAATTTACTTCACATACTCAGATTGCACTGATCTCAAATTCAATGATCTCGTCTCACCCACTATGAACTGCTCGGGCAATAAGCCACTCAAAATATAATTAAAAGTCGCATATGATGCCCCAATGTGCCAATAGGCTACCAATTCGAAAGCTATACAAAAGAAAACGAGCTCTGGAAGGAATTACCAAATCCTACACACTAACATAGACTTTCCTTGGAAAACAGGAAACAAGGAATACAAAGATAGCATATAGAAATCTATACCCGATTTCACACTGTTACGGCGTGCAACCCATTCCAGATAACATACCAATGGTGGCGTGCCACCCGATCCACACATAGATCTCACATAAGGAGATACACATCGAGCCAAATTCGCTCATTATAACTATGTATCGAATATTAGTCATAAGCATGCTAAGTGCATAATATCATCCCTGAGGGATATTTAGCGTTATAAACTACAAAGCTCAAGCACAACTGAGGTGCGATATACAATCTGAATTTCAAGAGCCAAGTTGCTCAGGTAACATCATTCCTACGCGGATTCTCAACAAATAAGCAATTTCTCAAGCCATTTCACAAATCACAAGGCGTAATGCATCACTATGCAAGATATTTGACAATGACACATAAACCTAGCTACTCCTCCATGAATGCACCCATCTGGCATGATATAAAGCCATTATTCACATTAAATCTATCCATCGACTGCAAACCGATTCGGATCACACTGAACTAGTCTGATAACCTTTCAAAGGTCCATAATAACTCCCCAGTTCACAACCCAATATGACCAGTGCCCTCAAGGCATGAATCTTCAATTTAACGACACCATCACAAACCTCATACTTGGTTTACATCATCAATCAATTAAGTGACTACATTCCACACTTATATAATTTTCCAACGGGACACACTCCCACAACCTACCGCAATAATATTTGTGGCGTACCTCCAAACCGCCGGTCGCATCAAAGCTGAAAAGCAATCAAGAATCATTAAACAAGACGCATATCCCCTTCTGCGCAACACCGTTCTCAGGTGACACTGAAGACAATACCAATTTACCTTAACAATCGAAACTTCCTTCCTGCTCATCCGAGCTCATGACATCTTTGTCAAAATTTCCTTCACTCGTGCCATTCTCTGCCCAATTTCCACAACCAGAAATGATTCACCAGCATGCATCAAATCGGAACTAACATAGTATATAACCGTACAATCCGCTAACCGATGACAAGCTCCCCAACTTGGCTCGAAGCCAGAGATCACAACACTTATACTCTATTGTTGTCATAATACCATAGTGAGATTAAACTCACTCCTTCATAAGCTAATGGAAGAACAAATCATCTGGAATTTTAAGTCATCTGCAATTCTTGCATTCAATCACACAACAGTTAAGCCCACTCTTTAGGCGACAAAATTTTTACTAAGTCTCAAATTTTTCAAAAAATTCGGCAGAGTTTCCTTTGTAATTGGGCCTATCCACCTGCCAAAGAATCACCAAAACCATCCTAACAGCACTTCCACAACTTGACAAAACATCGCAATAAGAAACGAATCACTTAACAATTCATCTACTATCCAGCAGGCTTCTTCGCCACTACCAAATCGTATAAATACACCTCGTAGCACTAACATACTCATCACGTGGATATCCAACTGCCACTCCAACTAATAAGAACAATAATGAATATATGAGTTCAAAACACTTGCTCATAAAATCAGCCCCTTGGTGCTCAAGCCATTGGCAAAGATTCTGCTTCATGTCCTCCAGACTGGCCTAACTTCTAACTCACAGAGATTACATCTCGCCCCTCGATCGAGGAATCACAAAGACACATCTGATGCTGAGCGCTCACGTGCGCATACAATCGCGTGGATGGAATTTCAAGAGTTCTCTTTTCAAGATGAATGAAGGACGCACGATAAGAATTCAAGAATGTGAAATTTTTCCTAAAGGTTATGCAGCCTCTCGAGGATAAATACAGACGTCTCCATACCGATCCGCGAGACTCTACTAAAGCTGCTCATGACTCATGAGACCTAGTAACCTAGGCTCTGATACCAACTTGTCACGACCCAAATCCCAAACACGGTCGTGATGGCGCCTCTCGTGAAGACGAGGCCAGCCAGCCAAATGAACGCTTCCTTGTAAACAGTTATTTAACATATATAACATTAAACATGATTAACTTAATCAAATGTGCGGAAAGCAACGATAACAATAGGGAACCATCATGTCACAGCCCGACATCGGGGTATCACTAGTCATGAGCTACTACAGAGTTCTCCAAAGAACTACAAATCCGAAAACGAGAACAAAGTCTGAAAAATAACATGGAAAACATAAATATAAGGGAGAAGATCGAGTGGCACGGACGCTAGTAGTCACCTGGCTCAGCTACGATAACAATTCTTCAATCCGCTAATAACCCGATACCGGGTGAACAATACCTGCAACTGCACGCGAGGTGCAGGGAGTAAAGTGAGTACTTCCAACTCACCGGTAATAAGAGTAAATAATAACTGAAGGCAAGAATCACGTAAGAGCACTCCACTATGTAATATGGGACAACACAACCATTTGAGAAAAAAAGTAAGTTCGGAAAAATCCTTTAGAAATATCTACCTCAATTAAAACCACTTTGAGAAATATCTTTTATCAACAGTTAAGCAAGTAATGCATGACAAGTAGTGCAAGTCAGCACAAAAGTTAACCTCTCGGGCACAAGCAAGTATGCATAATTGAGCTTACAACTCGCCCTTTAGGCAATATCCTTATCTCTTGTCAGCCACTGTTACCTGACCCATTTACATCATACAGTGTCACTATTACCAGTGTCTCAAATTCATCCGCTCTGAAGGTAATCAGACAATACCAGAACACCAAATAAATATATCAAAAAATGACACAAACAACAAATAGTGCACAAATGTATGAATGCAATGCATATGATGGTATATTCCAGTACCCACTACAGCGTGCAGCCCGAACCATCCATATTTAATTATCGTCGACGCGCTCACTGGGGTGTGTATAGACTCCGGAGGGGCTCCTACAGCCCAAGCGCTATATATTGTTCAGTCAATGTTACCTGACCTTTCAACCAATGTTACATGACCAATTTATATCATATAGTGCCATTATTACCACTGTTCCAAGTATATATTACAGTGTCATTGTTACCACTGTTTCAAGTATATATTACAGTGTCATTGTTACCACTGTATCAAGTCACTTTATTATCAGTCCAAAAAATAATATAGTAAGCCCCTTGGGCATTTACAAAATTGAAGTTTCCAGCCCGAAATGCATTTAAAATGTCATTTAAGTTTTGAAAACTTATAAATACAGTTGGATTTGCAAAACAACATTTCAAACCTTGGATTGAAGTTAGATGATATGCAAATCATGCTAAGCAGTAATATCAATCCTCGAAGGATTTTACAAGTCGGGACATGGCCCCAAACATGGCAATCAGCCCAAATTATGATGATAACAAGTAATTTCAGTCAACTACGTAGTAAAATCAATATCCCCCCACTATCTGTCTAAATTTCTCTCACCTCTCTCTAGAATGCTCAGAAAATTACTCTAAAATGAACCCCAAAGCATATATATTGAATTGGGGTCGGGTTATAAAAATTTGAAGCTGACCCTCCGAAGTCGGGTCTCTTGTAGCAGAACGGACCGCAGAATGAACATGCGGTCCACAAAATGCATAGCAGAATCGACACCCAAATACGCTTAACGCTAGAGGGGGGGTGAATAGCGTTATGATAAAAAATAGCGTAAACTTGTGGAATTTAAAAATTGCTGGAATGAAATAAGTGCGATAAGTAAATAATACAGAACGAACGCAACGATGTATCCTGGTTCACCACAACCCGTGGCTAGTCCAGTCCCCGAGAGACTCTCTCGAGATTTCCTCTAACACTGTTAAGCTTACGGGTGCTCAACAAACCGTTACAACCTGAGAACTTGAGTCACACAAGTCTCAACAACCTTTGCTCGAAGATACAACACTTCAAGACTTCAACCAAAGGAATCACAACGTTCCTTCTTACAATACAAGGGAATAACTTTCCCTTCAAGTGTATAAAAATACTTTGCACTCAATACAAGACTCTCCTTAAGAGTAGATATGAGTAAAATAAATACGCTCAAGAACGCAACAACTTTCGTCAATAATTTGGCTCTCAAAAACTTATGTAATGAATAGAAAATGATGAATAAGAGAGTATGCAAGCTTTAGCAATAATATGATCAGTTGTTGTGTTTAGAAGACTGATTTGAAGATGTATTTATAGTGTCAAAACCATTCATAACCGTTGCCTAATTGCCAATTATAACCGTTACCTGATTTAAAATCATTTTGCTCTAAATTAAATATGAATGATTTGATAAAAGTGATTTTACGAGAGAAGCCAAGTCTTGAGTTAAGTTGTCGGATCAAGATCACAATTAAAGAACGACTCATGTATAACTTTGTATAGCCTTGATCTTTGTTTGTCTTGTGCTTGAACTTCGTTACTTGACATTTGCGCGCTTGTGCTTGGACCTCGTCATATGTCAATTGCGCATCGTTTGTCATTTATCAAAACCTGCAAATATGAACACACGTTTAGTTTAGTGCCTTGAGAACGTGTTTCAACACCAACAATATAGAAATTACCAATTCTCAACGGATTCGAGCCTAAGAACTTTGAAACTTCTAACTTTCACATTCGATGCCGAAACACGTCAAAGCTAGTCCGAATGACCTCAAATTTTAAAGACAAGTCCAAAATGATATAAACATACTACAGAAACTCTCGGAATTCCATTTTGACCCTCAGATCAAAATCTCGCATACCAACCGGATTTCACTAAAATCCTAGCTTCACAAAAATAGGCTAACTTCTACACCGAACCTCCAAATTTACTTCTGATTGCTCTCCTAAGCCTTATATCATCCCCAAAGCTAACTAAATCATCAGAAATCAATTTCGAGTCTTCTAACTCACAAGTCAACTTCCAGTTGACTTTTCCCAAACTAACATTTCCTTAAAGAGACTAATTGTCTCATTTCTTATCAAAAATCACTCCAAATCAATTCTAAAGAAACCCATACTGGTAATGAAACATAAGAAAGCAGTAAATGAGAATAATGGGGTAGTAACTCATGAGATGACGGGTCGAGTCGTCACAGATTTGGTGTGTAGATTCAGGAGCCACTAATCACATTTGCACTACTTTGTAGGGGTTTCAGGAAACGCGGTAGCGAAGTGAGAATGAAGTTTACGTTTTTCAAGCCAATGACGAGCTAGCACCAGCTTTAGCTTTAGGATATATTAGAGTTTCATTTAGTAGTGATACAATTTTAGTTTTAAAAGATGTTCTCTATGTACCTTCTATTAGAAGGAATTTGATTGTGAAGACCGACCGGTCATATTTGGAATTTATGTCCCGTTTCCCAATTAACTGCTTTCCCTAAGTTCATTTATGCTATGTTTGCCGGAACGTCGGTGTTAGAATTCATAGTGTTTTGGAACACTTTGTCCCTAGATGAGAAGTATTGGAAAGTGATCCGTAATAGAAACATTGTGAAGACGACTTTGGAATGAAAATTTGCTAGTTGCATTAGATCCGTTAGATGATTTTGGGATTGGGAGCATGTCAGGAACGTGTATTGGATGTTTGTAGCTCATTTTGGCTAGAAATGCCGAAAGCTAGAATTTGGAAGGTTCCGGTGCGATAGTGAATTTGTGATTCGATGGTCGGAACGGGATTCTGGAAGTTTTTGTAGCACCGTTATGTCATTTGGGACGTGCGTGGAAAATATTAGGATAATCGGGCGAGGTTTGGTTAAGTTTTTTATCGAAAGCGTATTTCAAAAGAAATAGGAGTTCTTAGGCTTGAATCATTGAATTAATCAAGGTTTCGGTGTTGTTTTAGGTGTTTCAAGGATTGGTACAAGTTCGAATAAGGTATTAGGTGGTATTTGTATTTTTGGTTGGGGTCCCGGGGCCTCAGGATGATTTCGGATAGTTGACGGGGTGGATTTTGAATTGTTGCACCAACTGATATTTTTACCTTCTGGTATTTTTGCTTATGCGATTGGTGAGCCATAGAAGCAAAGCCGCATAAGCGGC
This sequence comes from Nicotiana benthamiana, assembly GCA_034376525.1. NCBI lineage: Eukaryota > Viridiplantae > Streptophyta > Magnoliopsida > Solanales > Solanaceae > Nicotiana > Nicotiana benthamiana. The sequence goes on from CM067335.1 coordinate 26,718,273, forward strand.
CTGGCTCACCACAGAAGCAATGTGGGGCGTGACCTTCAGAGACCGCTGAAGCGGTCAATTTCCCGCAAAGGCAGAACCGCAAATGCGGTTGTACGTCCGCAGAAGCGGACTCTGGTCCCTTAATGAAGTCCGCATATGCGGATCCTTTCTGCATGTGTGGGACCACAGAAGCGAAAATCGATGTTCTGATAAGGGTTTATCCGAGGCTTAGTTTCAAAAGTTGGAAAATCATTTGAGAGCTCGGGAGAATGCAATTTTGAGTGGGTTTTGAAGAGAAGATCATTGCTTAACGTTTCTCTGATCCTTTCTAGTTATATTATCCTTATCTAGTTAAGTCAACCATTTGAATTCAAATTCAAGGTCTAAAATTGGGAGAAAAGAGTGAAGCTTCTTAGACTTAATTATGTGATTTTGAGTGGGCATTTGACCTCCGATTTAGGAGATTTTTATATGGTTAGACTCGTGAGAGTATGAGGGTTCTGAAAATGCAAAAGTTATTTGATTCAGAGTTGTTCGCTTGAGGGGCATTTTGATCATTTTACCTATTTTCGCGCCCTAGCTTTATTTTTTTTACTAATATTATAGTTGTTTGCGATGTTATTTATGTGATGTAATTGGATTGAATAGATTTGGGCAATTCGGAGTCGGGTACTCATGGAAAAGGCATCGTTCCTTAGTTAATTTTTGCACCGGTTCAAGGTAAGTGGCTTGTCTAACCTTGTGTGAGGGACCTCTCCCCTTAGGACTTCTTAATTGTCGATTTAAATGCCTTGTGCGTGAAGTGACAAACGTGTACTTGTGTTAATTGTTGAAAATCCACTTTACTTAAATTATTTAGACTATGGGTTCTCGCTTACTTGATTGATATAAATGCCAGTTAAACATGTGTTAGTTAGAAAAGCATGATTAGTCAGAATTAATTGCTTAATTGTCTATTTTGCCTAAATTGTACTACTTGAAGCATGCTAGGCTAGTTTTATCTAACTATTGGTGTTTTGAATTTGAATTATTGTACATCCTTGGGTTTGGTTGCGCATTTAAATTGGGACTGGGGCGGTGGCATTCTTGAATGAAGTCTATCCGAACCGAATTAGCACTTCTCAGATCAGGCTAGGCCTCTCCAGCTGAGCTGGGCGCCGGGGCCCTGGATGCGCTAGCGATTGGCACATAGGGGAATGGTGCGCATGTGGGATTCCGGTAGCTCCCCCCTTGTTTGTTTTCTTGGGACTGCGGGTTCGATTCGCGATAGATCCCCCTGCATATTTATTTTGGGACTACGGGTTAGATTCCCGGTAGATCCCCCTGTACATTGATTGTTGGACTACGGGATGTTATCCCGGGAGATCCTTCAGATATATATTCATATGATGTACTACGGGACGGTATCCCGGGAGCTCCTCAGACAAATTGATGTTATGGACTACAGAACAGTACCCTGGGAGGTCCTCATATTGGTACTGATATTGAGTTGTTTTACTCTGTGATATCTTATTCTCTGTGTGTTAATTGTTATTAGCATAATCTGACTTACTTCATAGTTGTATCTCATTTTTTCTGCTTATTTCATACTGTTGTCAGATTTATTATTATATTCTATCTCAGTAGGGCCCTGACCTTCCTCGTCACTACCCAACCGAGGTTAGGGTTGACACTTACTAAGTACCACTGTGGTGTACTCATGCCTCTTCTGCGCATGTTTTTCATGTGCAGCCCTAGGTACCTCCACCCATGCGCACCATTAGTGATCCGGGAGCGATACTCGGAGGCTTGAGGTATATCTGCCGCATCCGCAGACCGAAGAGTCTCCCTATACTCTATCTTTTAGTTAGTTAGTTCCATATCCTAAATTTCCTTAATGTAGACATTTCCGGATGTTAGAGCTGTATCATATGTTCTCTTTATCCTATGCTGCCCGTGAGATTGTGGATTTTGGGAGTTGTTTCAGAATTTTTAGTGTCAAAGTGTATGTGCCAGGCATTAACTTTATACACTTCTTTATGTCATTTAACATTTAGTGATTATTTTATCGTAAAGGTTGTTAATTTCGCAAGGTGTTAGGCTTACCTAGTCGTGAAGATTGGGTGATGTCATGACGTTTTCACAATTGGTGAACTGGGATTGTTACAAGTTGGTATCAGAGCTCTAGGTTCATAGGAGTCACGGAACACAAGCCGATTTATTAGAGTCTCGCTGCTCGGTACGGTGACGTTTGTACTTATCTACGGGAGGCTATGTAACTATTTAGGAAAAATCTTCACTTCGTTGAATTCCTTGTCGTGCTATATTCTTGACACCGACTCTAAACTTCTGTCTTCTATTCTCTCACAGATGGTGAGGACACATACGACCCAGGACGATCAGGCACCCGCACCCCCTCCTGCAGCCGCTAGAGGCATGGGCCGGGGCAAAGGTCGTGGATGCGCGCGTGGTACAGCCAGAGCACCTGCGCGAGCTGTCGTTGAGGTACCTCCAGGAGATCCAGTCGGGGCTCAAGCGCCTGACATGACCCCAGCCACCACTACTCTAGTTGTTCAGGTGGCATTGGCACAGTTTATAAGCATGTATACTACATTGTCACAGTCAGCGTTGCTTCCCCTTCCTGCAGCCACATCCCAGGCCGGGGGAGGAGCCCAGACTCCCGCAGTCTGCACTCCTGAGCAGAGAGTGCATATGGGGCAGGTTCCAGATATCATCCCTGTCCAACCTATAGTACCGGTTCAGCCCGAGGATGGGGCACCTGCTTCTGAGGATGAGCAGCGTGGACTGGAGAGGTTCAAGAGGTATGACCCTTCGATTTTCAGCGGATTAGCTACAGATGATGCTTTTGGGTTTCTAGATGATTGTCACCGCATCTTTCACACTATGGGTATTACCACCTCGAGAGGGGTTTCTTTCACCGATTTCCAGCTTCGGGGAGTCGCCTATGATTGGTGGCACACCTTTGAGTTAGATAGTCCAGACGAGGCTGCCTCTCTGACTTGGGCTCAGTTTTCAGATATGTTTCAGAGGGAGTTTGTTCCCCAAAGCCTCAAGGATGCATGGAGCACAGAGTTTGAGCATTTGAGCCAGGGCACTATGACTATTTCTGAGTATGCCATCTGTTTTACTAGGTTGGCCAAGCATGCACCGGCTTTGGTTGCCACGGTTCGTGAGAGGGTTCGCCGGTTTATCAAGGGTCTTATTTCTCCTATCAGATCTAGCATGGAACGAGAATTGGAGATAGATATTCCTTATCAACAGGTAGTAAGCATTGCTAGGAGGATCGAAGGTCTGCACGCCAAAGAGCGAGAGGAGAGAGAGCCAAGAGGTCTCGAGAGTCGGGTCACTACTCTGGTACTCGTACCCCAGTAGCAGGGCATCATGGTAGGGGCTATATGGGTCGCCCAATTCATTCCGCTCTTCCTTCATCGATAAGTACTCCAGCTCCTCCTAGGTATCAGGGGCCTTACTATGCACCTCCGATTTCTAGCGAGCCTCCTGCGCGGGGTGCCTTTAGAGGACAGTACAACAGGGGTGGACCTAGTCATTCATAGCCATCGCACCCTCCCAGAGATTGTTTGAGTGTGGTGACTCACATCATATGGTTAGGTATTGCCCCATACTTGGGATGGGTGAGCCTTCTCAGACTCCACAAGCTCAGCATGCTACACAGGGTTCACATGCTATCGTTCCAGCTCGAACTGCCATCCCATCTACCCAGCCAGCCAGGGGCAGAGATTAGGAAGATAGAGGTAGCCCTCAAGGGAGGGGCCGAGACAAATATTATGCTCTTCCTGTGCGTGCCGAGGTTGTTGCCTCTGATTTTGTTATCACAGGTATTATATTAGTTAGTCATAGAGAGGCATCAGTTCTATTTGATCTAGGCTCTACCTATTCTTATGCGTCATTTATTTTGCTCCGCATTTGGGTATAACCCAAAAGTCATTCAGCTCTCCTATTTATGTTTCTACTCCCGTGAGAGATTCCCTTGTTGTGGACCGCGTTTATCAGTCATGTTTGGTTACTATTTGTGGTTTTTAGACCAGGGCAGATCTTTTATTGCTCGATATGGTTGATTTCGATATTATCTTGGGCATGGAGTTCTTGTCGCCCCAGTATGCTATTCTTGATTGTCATGCTAAGACCGTGACGCTGGCTATGCTAGGTGTTCCACGTATTGAATGGAGTATTAATTTTGATCGTACTCCCATTTTTATATCTTTTCTTAAAGCTCAGCGTATGGTTGAGAAGGGGTGCGCCGCGAATTTAGCTTACGTGAGAGATATCAGTGTTGATACCCTTTCTGTTGATTATGTCCCAGTGGTACGGGATTATCCCGATGTGTTTCCAAGTGATCTTCCGGGTATGCCGCCCGATCGTGACATCGATTTTGGTATTGATTTATTCTCAGACACTCAGCCCATATCCATTCCTCCTTACCATATGGCTCCTCCTGAGTTGAAGGAGTTGACCATGCGATTTAGACATGATATTACATTTTATTCTTTATGGAATAATTGTTTGTTTAATTTATTCAATTCAATAAAGTACTACTTTAAATAGATCATTTGTTACATGTGTATCCTTTTAGTTATGTAGTAGACAATTTAGTGTATGGATTCTTAGCTCATGCATAGAGGCTTTAAATTGTTGGTTCTCATAAATAATAAACTGTATTCACAATAAAAGATATTATTGGACAGAATAACTTGATGATTGTAGCACAAGATTATAGTATTTGTCTTGATTATGAGAGTATTTTTACTCCAACTTCTTGTGCTAGAATACTCAGTGTATATTGAATGGACCAAGTAGAGAAAAGATATTTTTATACCGAATATATAAAGTTATTTTTCTAATTCATTAAATTAGCTTATACTCCTAATCTTGATATAATTATTATGATCAATGTAATTTATTTACTGTTTTGATTTATCAAAAGGTACGACTCTATTCAGAGTTAGTGTATGCCTAATAGATTAGACAATAACAAATAATATTTGTGAATAATAATTAGTTATTAGAATTCATGACTCGATTTTCAGTTTGATGATACCCCTTTATGTAAGCTTATAAGTTTTCATGTGAAGACTCGGCCGATGGATTTAGTATTCGTCACATGAAATAGTTTAATCAGAATTGTATAGGATTTAATTAGTTGATTAAATTAAATTTTTAGTGATTTTTAATGTAGTTAACTGTTATTTGAGATCTTAACACGGGGAGTTAAAATAAGTATTATTGGATTGTTGAAATTCATATTGAGGAGTTCAATTGTAGTTTTTTAGTGGAATAAATTATAATTAATTACAGTAAGAATTAATTCACGCTATTTTCGAATTAATACTATAATTGGTAGCCTCTTATTATTTCTGTGGTTCCTGCTATACCTAGTAAAAATCTCGAGAAGACTTGGGTAAAAAGTGACTTTGGAGAAAAGTCATTTAATAGAGTTGGAGTAGGATTTAACTTGCAGAAGGAGAATCCTACACGTTTTTGGAGCACAATTTCGGCCAAAAATAACTCTATTAAATCAAGACTAATTTCACTTAATAACTCACCTTTTAGAGTTGTATGTTCTTGCTCACCCAAAAACAAAATCGTTCAAGGCTTTACTAGGCAAATAGGAGAAGATTGCAGCCCTGGATTCTTGCTGCTTGAAAAATTTGTGCAACTATTTCAAGAGGTTAGTGCTTCTAATCTTGTTTTTATTACGTTGCCTAGTTTACATGTATTTGATGTCTGGGTTATTGCTTGCTTACGCTGTGCATGTTCTAACAATTGGTATCAGACGCCGTCTTACATCTAACTAGATATTATAGTACAACATGATAAAAGAATAATAAAGCGTGTTTTTATTTATACATATTTGGTATGATTATTCTATGTCAAAACCGTGATTGTATTTATTAGTATCTTAATTATGTAATTATGAAATTACGAATTAATATACACATGCATAAACAATGGTGTTATATTTAATGACAGTCTGTGTAATTACATTTTTTATGAATAACAATTTTTTTCTTTTAATACAAACGTGACTTTTTTTAATGTTATTAATTTTATAATTATGGGTTAATACACATATACATGAACAGTGAACCGATTTTGATGCACCCGAATCAAAAACTGGAAAATATGGAGATTTGGCATATTTCCTTGTATTTTATGTCGAACTGAATGTTCAGGAGAAATGTATTCATCTTTTACGTCTATGATGGATTGTTTGTGAAGCACAATTTGGGACATCTGTAGCGCAGGTAAATCTTCATCGCCAATGTCATCCCAAAATGTGTCACCCTTGACATCACCTGATGCCCCTTAAAGAGATGAAACAAATAATAAAAACTCTAAAAAGAAGAAAAGAAAAATCAGACAAAAAAAGAAGATACCATCAGTAGCTCCCTCGTCAGCTAGCACGTTATCTTGGTTCATTTGATTGACAAAGTTAGGAACAACATCATATTGATAGCCATCAAATTCGCCTAGACCAAATGTATTGTCATCAGACACACACGGACAAATCTAATAAAAAATAATAAAAAAAAAGGCATGTTGAGTGATGATTCAGAGAAGGCATAACCATTGTATGATTTGGTTTTATCAGTAAACAATTACCTTAGAATCAGTAAAATCCTCCTTCGTTTGCTTGGGTTTCTTTATATTCAGAAAACTGAACACTTTTTCAAAGGAAGAAACTACATAGTTGTTGAGTGTCGTCACTGTATCAGTCAACTACAACAAAAGCAAATAAACAACCATGTTTATAACCAAAAAGTAATTATAAAATATAGAAATTCTAAAGGTCCAGTACCTTTCCAACAACACTCCTCAACTTCATAAATTCAAAAAATTAATGCACACCAAAGGATCATAACTCGGATTAGGCTGTCGATCCATATTATGAGAACAAGGTCATTTAGACTATTGCTCTGCATTGTGATGATAAGGTCGTGTAGACTGTTGCTCCATATTCTAAGGACAAGGTGGAGATGCAACGACAAAATCATCAGTGTGAGAGGCAGGCACCACCGGCACCTCCCCTGATGCAACATCATTGACATTAACTTCAAAAAGCGTGTCGATGTTCAGAGTTGACATCTCTTCAGGAGTAGGGGAAATGTTCCTATAGTTAACCTACAAGAAGAAAAAAACTGGATTACAATAGTAGAAATATACAGAAAAACTGAAATCATATATGAAGAAGAATTATGGTACAAAATATTTACCCCGTCGATACTACACATTATCATGTCCGCATATGTTGGAGTTTCAGTCAATTTCCAATTAAGAATGCGTGACACATTTGTGCCAACGCGAACAACTAGATGCTTAGCAACCATAAACCAAATTTGTAATACAAGTGAAAAACCTCCAAGCCTATACATTGTCAAATAGTCACACTTCTTGTCCCTCATTGTCTATAAAATATCTTCAAATGATTTTTTTCCCCAAGCATACGTCTGATATTGACCACTTTCAATGATATCAAAATCATCTTTGTTGATACCATGATTATTGGCATCTGAGAATATAAAATGATGGACAAACACAATCAAGTCCATCTTGAACGCATCTTCGTCCGACTTTCAGTCCTTTTTCTTGAAGAGATCAAGAATCTGACCCCTCGTTATAGCCTTTTTCATCTCCTGAAAAATACTCTTTTAGCAACCTATTAACATATGGTTTCTCATAGAAAGTGGTATCGTCTTCTACACACTTCAAACCAGTGATAACAGTAAACTCTCCAATGCCAAAATGCAGCAAAGAATCATTAATTTTTACCCACAACTCCCTTTCATGTCCTAGGATGACTTCCCTCAATAATATACAATAAATAAGTTGATTTAGAATTTTAAATTGAGGGAGGTCCAAGAAATACCCAAAACAACTAGCATAGAACATTTGAAACTGCGTGTCAGTCAAAGATTGCTTCAAAATGCTCACAATATCAGTCTCGGTATGGGAACTAATCCTGTTGTAAAAATAATCAAATGGTTGTATATAGAAGTCCCCAACCTTGCATATAGAAAAATAACAAGAAATAGATCAGGAACAAAAACTATACTAAAATATTTTATAAAAATATATAAATAAGTATAGCAGTACTTGTATAAAGATGTATAAACAGATGTATAACTTTGTATAAAATTGTATAAGCATGTATAAATTAATAGCAACACAGGGAATACCTTCAACTTAGATTGTCTCTCATTCAATTTGCACCGAATAGCAAACCTTTGTTCTCTCGATATGGCCACTCTCACCATCGTCCTTGATCTTTCTCCTTTTTCGTTTAACACTGCGGCCTACATCAACTTCATTAACCAAATCAATTTTCAGCTTTTCTTTTGATTTTTAGGTCTGCCGCATTTCTTACTCCTTATTCTAACGATGTTAATCGGAGTAGGAGTATTGCTTGTTTGCGAACGAGTCATTCGACTGCTCCCTTAATGTAACTTTTTTGGAGGAGGAGGAGACTCAGGTTCATCATCATCGGGAGCCTGGACATGCGTAGTCGCTTCAGAAGAATAGGGTGAGGGCAAGTTCCTCGATGATTTAACTGGAGTGGGAGTATTTCTCGTTTGCGAACGAGTCATCCGATTGCTCTCTTGTTGAAAGTTTTTAGGAGGAGCAAGAGACTCAAAATCATCACCATCTGGCGCCTCATCATTTACATTAGATTCAGAATCAGGGCTTGTGGGCAACTCCCTCAATCTTTTCGCATAATCTAACTTAACGCCTTTTCCAATAATCTTCAGTTTGCTTTTGGAAACATGTATTTTCGAACGCATTTTCTACAATAAACCAAACAAATAAATCTTTAACAAAAGTGAAGACAACTGAAGGAAAACAAACAAATCAAACTGTAACAAAACTCAAAAGTTAACCAAAAATAAAAGCCATAAACACAAAGCAGAGGCCAATTTTTCTAAATTTTAACAAACTAAAAGAATTAAAAATTCTACCCTAAAAGTCAAAATAACAAAGCATGCAAAATTAAACATCAAGTTTAAGCCTAGAACGAAGAAAGAAGGAACACAAAATCAAACGAAAAACACAGCAACATTGTAAAAAAATAGGTATAATCAGAAAAAGCAAAAAAATTAAATTTCAAAACCAAAACTGTAGAAAAAGCATAAAATGAGTTGAAAATTACCTCAAAATAAGATTGAAAGCTCGAAAGTAACTTGAACTCAACAATGGAGGTCGGTTAGCGTGAGGAAGAGAGAGTCTGAGAAAAGCATGAGTAAGAAAGAGAAAGAGAAACTGAGAAATTAAAATTTAAAATATTAAAAGCGTTAATTTAAGTTGTAGGATACTGAATAAAAACTAAATTTCATAAAATATACAATATGGGCTAAGCCAGGTAAAGGCTTCAAATACGGGCTATTTATGAGTGGATTGTATGACTCAAGTGACATAGAATGTAAGTTTGTCAACACCATATTTTTGTGGTCCATAATATTTGATTTTTTTAGATTTTAAAAAGGAATTAACTTCTTTTTCTAAAAGTTGTCTTTGGATTAAAAAGCCTAAAAATATTTGTCATATTTCTAATGAATAAATTAAGGTTAATACAATTAATTTTATAATTAATTAATATTAAAAAAATTCTTAATATATAAAAATAATCAAAAATCAATTAAAGTGAACCGACTACAATTAAATATGAAAAGACGGAATGTTCTATAGGGGGGCCAACGTATGTCAACCTCACATATACCAGCGCACGACAAATTAAAGGGAAATTGTTTGATTCTATTTAATTACTGTATAAGCTTGGTTGGAGATGGCACTAATAGCCACTTTTATTCTCACATATTCTGCTGTTTGTTTTTTGGGCTTTCTCAATCTAACAACTGATGAATACGAGAAAAAGAAAGAAATAAAAAGTGTCGGGATGAGCCATTGATTCCATTCCAAGAAATTACCATACCATGTTTGATTTCCTCTCGTTCTGCGATCAAAGAAAGATCTGTTTTTAGCTATCACCCCGACTAATTTAAATTCGTATCATGTAAAATTTATTAAGAAGGAATGTATTTTCTGTTGGAATTTGGATTTACTTTAATTGGTTATGGCCTGAAATGATAGACGTGGCCTAAGTGGTAGATAAATAAAAAGCCTAATATTAAATATTATGTGCGTGAATAAGTGAGACCCAATAACTATTGACCTATGATGAGTAGACACTCTTTATAAATAGAGGCCAACCCCCTTTTCCCTAGCTATTAGAAAACCCTAGCGTTTTCTGCCTCTTGAATACGTGGTAACAGTAGACGTCCCATCAGTCAAGTTCTCCGGATACTGAGAGCGCGTAGCTAGTGGATTGTGGAAGTTGGTTTCAGGTTTAATCGATGTTTGATGTTTCTGCTGAATCCATGGAGTTTAACGGTACGCTTCCTTAGACACTAACTTTAGATTGATTGTGCGATCGTGTCTTAATCTCTGCTATGACAACGATTTAATTATCTTATAATTAGTATCGGAGTCACCATAGTTAAGGGTTAAGTTCAAAGAAATTAATCTTGAGTTAGTAATTATCAAACTCATTGTTTTAATCTAAATTAATTCGAAGCCGACGAAAGAAAACGCTTCTGTCGGCCCATATTTCTGCGGCTTTTTTAGAATTATGTTTCAAAGGAATTAAACACTCCTTGCGTACTCTTATATTAGGTTTCTGCACCAATAGTTATTTATTTAATTAAATTAAAAGAAAAAAGTAAGGTCCATGTTATGATATTGGCGATGACATCAATTGGCGAATAGGGTTCAGATGGTATTTCGAAGAAGCAATTTATTTCTTGTCCGCTGATTGATTGTTTTAGAAGGCTCAATGTAAAAGTTATCATTCTTTTTTATGCTTTGGGTCACAAACAGAAAGCCTAAGAGTTGGGTGTAACTATTAGGAATCATGCATTTATTGATTTTTTGAGATCACCTGATGCTTATATGAACAGAATATTCCCTTAGACGGTTTACCTTTGGACTGTTGCTTTATTGTGTAGTATCTTTCAGTGATTGTTTAGTATCTAAATCTCTTTTAATAAAGTAAAATAAAGAATTTTCAAGAAGAGAGTTGTCTGATAACGTACGAGCCTAAGACATCACAGCCTCTTGTCATTTCAGTTGGAGAATGGAATAAATATATTAAATAATTAAATATATATGGGCTTTGTTTTAATCACATATATATTCAGGTCGACTTTTCTTATTGCACTATGCAATACATCCCTTCTAACTTCTCTATTTTCAAAGGAAGAAAGAAAGGTCGAAAGCTTTCTTTCGAGAGCCTCTTTTGTTGGGCTCGGCGGCCCCAATCGCAAGGCCAGATCCAGATCCCCCATAGCCTGTTCAGCAGTATAAATCAGAATTTGTGATTGATAAATAGTTTTCACCAAAGTGGTCTATTTATTTGGAGTCATTGAAAATTCTTAGAATTTTATATATGAGAAATAACATTATACATGGATTGAGAATTATGATTAATGAATGGTTTCCATCAAAGTGGTCTATTTATTTGAGTCATTGAAATATTCTCAATGTACCATATTTATGTTGTCCGTAATAAAGTATATAGTAGTATTGGAGGTTTACCTTTTGATACTAGTGACGCTAAATTAATCTATGAGATAAGATATTATATTTCAACAAAAAGGATGAAGCTTAATATCTTGGATTGTCACGTATATATATAAAACAAGCAAATAAATAAATACGGATAATTTTATGTAAGAGGATGTTTTGTGTCTCTTTCCTAAAGGAAGGACACAATGTATGCCTTGTACTCTTGGATAATAAGGGGAGGTTTTATATCTCTTGTCTAAAGGTGAGGATGCAATGAATGCCTTGGACTCTTTAATTTTAAAAGGGGAGACAGTTACATCTTCTACCCAAAGGAGGGGTGTAATGGATGTCTTTGACTCTTTTGATTTAATATATTCCTGCCTATACTTCTATCTAATTTTTGTGTTGTTTGCTTATAGAGCTATTAGCAGCATGACTACTCAGTTGAATTTCATTGAAACTTTGACTAGTATCAACTACAAGAAATAGAAACTGGATGTTGAAATAGTATTAGGTCTGATGAACATGGACTTTGCATTGACTGAACAGAAACATGCTGAACTTACAACTACTAGCACTGCTGATGAAAATGCTAAGTATGAAAAATGGATGAAGGATAACAGATTGAGTCTTATGATCACGAAGATATCCATTTCTGATCACATAAAGGATGCAATTAAGGATAATGAAAATGCAAAAGATTTTTTGAGTGTCATTAGACAAAAATTCCTAGAATTTGATAAAGCTGAGATAGGTAGCCTGATTGATTCTCTGTCTAGCATAAAGTATGATCTTGTAGATAGTGTCCTTGATCATATCATGAAATTGGTTAGTATTGCTACTAAACTGAACAATTTAAGTGCAACCATTATCGATGATTTTCTTGTTCACCAATCTCTAAGGCCCCTTCCTGAGCAGTTTAACCAACTTAAGACAACCTATAATTCCCAAAAAGCTAAGTGGAGTGTTAATGAACTTATTGCTATTTGTGTGGTAGAGGAAGGGAGGATCAAAAGGAGAAAGTTGAGGGTGTAGTGAACTTAGTTAGTTCGTATAAATCAGTTGATTATCCCTCTTATAAAAGATAAGGTGGACCCAAATTTCACAAAAAGAAACATGGCTAGTCTCATTGTCCAGGTGGTAGTAGAGGTCATATTAATAGGCTTGGTGTTAACCAATGTCAGTCTCATAATCCTCTTGGTCGTCAAGCTGTAATTAAGAAAGAAATCAAGTGCTGGGATTGCAAACAAGTAGGTCATAAGAAATCGGGTCGTCCTTTGAAAAAGAAACCAGGTAATCTTTTGGCTTTTGTCTGCTTTGAAACTAGTTTTATTCATGTTCCTTTAAATTCTTGGTGGTTGGATAGTGGTGCAACTGTTCATGTAACCAATGACTTGCAAGATCAAGTAAGCAGACGGAAGCCAAAAGAGGATGAAGCTAGTGTTGTCGTGGCAATGGACTCAAAGCAAAAGTAGAGTTTATAGGGATATCTATTTTACCTTTTAAGAATAATTCTAGTATTCGTTTAGAAAATATTGTTTTAGTACCGTCTATGAGACGGAAATTAGCTTCGGTTTTCCTTTTGGACAAAGCTGGTTATTCATTTCAACAAAATAATGATATTATTAAAATTTCCTATGATTCACATGTTTTTGCTTATGCTTTTTTAAGTGATGGTCTATATCGCTTGAATATATTGAATGAAACTTTTTCTGCAATGCATGATGAAAATATTACCAACAAAAGGTCTGCTATGAGTAAAACGTCTTACCTATTATGGTATAATCGTCTTGGTCATATTTCTAAAGAAAGAATTGAACAATTGATAAAGTAAAATATTTAACCGATTCTTGATCCAAAAAGATTTTGAAACTTGTGTGCATTGTGTTAAGGGTAAAATGACCAAGGTTAAGAGAAAGGGTTCCATTAGGAGCTCTTCTTAGAAATAATTCAAACTGATATTAGTGGACCTTATGTACCAACTTTGACCAATCATAAGTATTTTATTACTTTTATTGATGACTTTTCAAGGTATTGTTATCTATATCTTTTAAAAGAAAAATCTGAAGCGCTTGATAAGTTTAAAATTTACAAGACTGAAGCTGAAAAACAGCTTGGGAAGTCCATTAAGATAGTGAGGTATGACCGTGGTTGTGAGTACTACGGAAAATACGATGAGTCTGGTCAATGTATAGGACCTTTTGCTTTATATTTACAAGAATGTGGGATAATAACATAATATACCATGCCAGGTACTCTTGAGCAGAATGGTGTGACTGAAAGACAAAATCATACTCTCATGAAAATGGTAAAAAGTATGATGTCAAGGACTAGCCTACCTGAGTCTCTTTGGGTGAAGCCTTAAAAACAACTAGCTATATCCTAAATAGAGTTCCAACAAAATTTGTCTTGAAAACTCCCTTTGAACTATGGACACACCCAAAACCTAGCTTGAACCATTTTCACATTTGGGGATGTCCAGTTGAAGTTTGTATTTATTCAACCACTGAAAAGAAAACTGATCCTAAATCTACCAATTGTTTCTTTATAGGCTATCTTGATCACTTAAAGGTTTTAGGTTTTTCTGTCTTCGGCGTGGCACTAGAATAGTTGAGTCTATTAATGCAAAATTTCTTGAGCATGATGTTTGTGATTGTGATTGTTTATGTGGTAAGGAAATTGTATTGAAAGAGAAGGAAGTCATTGTCCCTATTCCTGTCATACATGAAAAGGTGGTAAACCAACCTATTCATGAAGGGGAGAATCAAGGGAACAATGACGTAGATCCCATAATTCCTGAACAAAATGTACACAATGAACCACTCCACAGGTCACAAAGAGAAATAAGGTCTGCCATCTCTGATGATTTTATCGTGTATGTGACTGAAAATCTTAGTGATACTGGAGAGCTGACTGATCCTTTATCATATGCTCAAGATATTTCCTCTCCATTTCATGATAAATGGTGTGAGGCAATGAATGATGAAATGCGCTCCATGAAACACAATGGAGTGTGGGAGTTAGTTGAACTGCCAGAAGGTTTTAGACCTATTGGTTGCAAATGGGTGTTTAAAACTAAAAGAGACTCTAAGAGAAACATAGGCCGTTATAAAGCAAGGTTGGTTGCTAAGGGTTTCACTCAGAAAGAAGGTATTGATTATAAAAAACATTTTTACATGTTTTATCCAAGGATGAATTTAGAATTGTGATGGCTCTTGTGGCTCATTTTGATTTAGAATTGCACCATATGGATGTTAAAACTGCCTTTCTGAATAGGAGTCTACTTGAAGATATTTACATGGTTCAACCTGAAGGGTTTAATGAAGCTGGTAAAGAACATCTAGTGTGCAAGCTTAACAAATTCATATATGGCTTAAACAAGCCTCCAGACAGTGGTACTTGAAATTTGATGAAATTATTACAAAATTTAAATTTATGGAAAATAAGCTTGATGAA
This sequence comes from Nicotiana benthamiana, assembly GCA_034376525.1. Classification (NCBI taxonomy): domain Eukaryota; kingdom Viridiplantae; phylum Streptophyta; class Magnoliopsida; order Solanales; family Solanaceae; genus Nicotiana; species Nicotiana benthamiana. The sequence goes on from CM067335.1 coordinate 26,733,282, forward strand.
TGTGTTTATCTTAAAATAGCTAATGGTAATTTCATTGTCATGGTTCTCTATGTTGATGATATTCTTCATGCCACAAATGATTTTGGCTTGTTGAATGAGACCAAACATTTTTTGTCTAAGTCTTTTGATATGAAAGATCTTTGTCACGGCCCTAGTTCACCAATTGTGAACCTGTCATGATGGCACCCAGTCTTCGCGACTAGGTAAGCCTAACACATTGCGGAATTTAACAATATTTACGAAAATAATAATAGAATACCGGATATCATAAGAAAATGTATAGATTTGCCGCCTGGCACATACACTTCAACACAAAATTTTGGTGGAACAACCTCCAAGACCCGGAAACCCACGGGCAACACAGGCTATAGAAAACGTACAATGCTCTAAACACCAGAGTAGTCTAATATAATAGGACGAAATAGCAACTAGCTAACTATAGGTAGAATGAGAGGGAGACTCTCCGGATCTACGGACGCGGCGGATGCATACCTCAAGTCTCCGAGTATAGCTCATGGATCACTGATAGTGCGCTCGACCAGAGGTACCTGGATCTGCACATGAAAAACATACGCAGAAGAGGTATGAGTACACCACAACGGTACTCAGTAAGTGTCAAGCCTAACCTCGGTTGAGTAGTGACAAGGAAGGGCAGGGCCCTACTGAGAAAAAACATAACAACAATAATAAACAGTGCAAGGCAGAAAATAAGTAGCGAAGCAACGATAAAATAGGATAGAAGTTGCAAGTCAATGACAATTAAGCTAAGTAAAGAAAATAACACAACCAAGTATCACTCAACATCAGGATGCCATATGGATCTCCGGGAATTGAACCCGTAGTACATCTTACCAATATCTGAGGATCTCCGGGGAATCTAACTCGTAGTCCATCATACCAATATCTGAGGATCTCTCGGGAATTGAACCCGTCGTCCATCATACCAATATTTGAGGATCTCTCAGGAATTGAACCTGTAGTCCATCATACTAAAATATGAGGATTTCCCGGGAATTGAACCCGTAGTCCATCATACCAATATCTGAGGATCTCACGGGAATTGAACCCGCAGTCCATCATACCAATATCTGAGGATTTCCCGCGAATCGAACTCGTATTCCATCATACCAATATTTGAGGATCTCCCGGGAATCGAACCCGTAGACCCAATCGTAAATACATCATAGCACTTCAATAATATACAAATTCTAAGTAAAGACAACAGGTAGAATCTAAAGTCTAGCATGCTTCACGAAGAGCAGATATTGCAATTTGGCCAAATAGAACAATTGAGCTAACTAACATGCTTTCCCTAAGCTAAAACAAGTGATATTTGCATTTATAACAGTTAAATACGTGAAGAACACAGTCTAAATAAGTCAAATAGGGTGAATATTTAACAACTAGCACAAGTACACGCTCGTCACCTCGCAGACAAGGCACTCTAAACAACAATCAAGATATCCTAAGGGAAGAGGTCCCCCACGCAAAGTTAAACAAGCCACTTACCTCGAACCGGTATAAAAATCGTTAAGAAATGATGCCCTTGCCACGGGTATCCGACTCCGAGTGGCCCAAATCTATTCAAACCAATTACATATTATAAATAAGATCGCAAGTAACTAATTCCACTATTAAAATTAAAGCTAAGGCGCGAAAATAGGTAAAATGACCAAAATCCCCCTCAGGCCAACGTCTCGGAATCAAGCAATTTTCATATTTTCACAAACCTCGTACTCTAACGAGTATAACCATATAAAAATCTCCCAAATCGGAGGTCAAATGACTCTTCAAATCCTCACAATTAGGTTTAAGAACTTTACCCCAATTTCATTCAAAATCTGAAATTAAATGGTGAATTCACGATTAGATTAGTGGGTTTTAGTAATAGAGAAGTAGGAATCATTACCCAATCATTGCCTCTGAAAAGCCCAAGAAAAATCTCCCAAACCTGAGCTCTCTAGCTTGAGTTTTTGTAAAAATGGAAGAAACCTCGTTTTTGAAATATTAATATCGGCCTAGGTATTTCTTCATTGCAATCGCATGAAATGGGATGCGATCCCGTTGAACAAAATGTGAAGGTCCACAAAAATGGCCTATGCAAACGGAGGGATGGGAATGCGATCTCGGAAGAGCAGGGACTGGACCTATGCGATCGCAATAGAGCCTTTGCAATCGCGTATAAGGAATTGGGCCCTGAGACACTAGCCCAGTTTACTCAGTGCGAACGCAGCGAGGGGGTTGCGAACGCAGAGAATGGGGGCAGAGCTATGCGATCGCAAAAGGGGTAGTGCGATTGCATTGAAGGAAAATGAGGCCCAGCTCAAAAGGCTCTATGCGATCGCGGAGAAGAAAAAGGTCTGCAACACACAGCAGAAAATCTGCAACTCACTAAGTTCCGAAATTGCTCCGTTGAGCATCTGAAACACACCCGAGGCCCCCGGGACCTCAACCAAACCTATGGAAATATCCCGTAACATCATTACCAATACTTAAACCACCTAAAACAATGCCGAAAACTCGAATTAATCAACGATATGCACCTAAGAACTCCAAAACTCAACCAAACTCGCTTTCGATAAAAAACCTAACCAAACTAAGTCCGATTGACCTGAAATTTTGCACGCACGTCCCCAAATGGCATGACGGTGCTAGTGAAACTGCCGGAATCCCATTCCAAACCTCGGATAAAAAATTCATTATCGAACTGGAAACTTCAAAATTCCAACTTTTGGCATTTCTAGTCTAAATTAGCTACAGACATCCAAAATACATTCCGAACACCTCCCAACCTCGAAATAACCTAACAGAGCTAATAGAACCATCGTATTTCCATTCCGAGGTCATCTTCACACTGTTCTGATTACGGACCATTTTCCAACAATTAAGCTCTCACTTAGGAACTAAGTGTCCCAAAATACTCTGAACTCTATTACCGAACGTCCATGCAAACCAAAATAGCAGAAATGAACCTAGAGAAAACAGTTAATGGGGAAATGGGGCATAAATTCCAAAGACAACCGGTCGAGTCGTCACATCCTCCTACACATAAACATTCGTTCGTCTTCGAACGAGCGTAGAGAACATACCTGAAGTAGCAAAAAAGATGAGGGTATCGGCTGCGCATATCCCACTCGGTATCCCAAGTGGCCTCCTTGACCGGCTGACCCCGCCACTGAACTTTTACTGTAGCTATATCCTTTGACCTAAGCTTTCGATCCTGCTTGTTTAATATTTCCACTGGCTCCTCAACATAGGACAAGTCATTGTCCATCTGGACTGAAGTGAACTCCAACACATGAGACGGGTCACCGTGATACCTCCGAAGCATCGAGAGATGAAATACCGGATAAACCCCGAACAAACTGGGAGGTAAAGCAAGCTCCCCAACTCGCTTCAAAATCTCAAATGGGCCAATGAACCTCAGACTCAGCTTCCCTTTCTTTCCAAACCTCATAACGCCTTTCATAGGCGAGACCCAAATCAAAACTTGCTCACCAACAATAAAGGAAACATCACGAACCTTCCGGTCTACGTAACTCTTCTATCTGGACTGGGCCGTATGGAGTTTATCCTGAATCACTTTAACCTTCTCGATCGCATCCTAGACCAAATCAGTGCCCAATAGCCTGGCTTCACCCGGCTCGAACCAACCCACCGGGGATCTGCATCTCATACCATAGAAGGCCTCATACGGAGCCATCTAAATATTGGACTAATAACTGTTGTTTTACGCAAATAAGCCAATGGCAAGAACTGATCCCAAGACCCTCTAAATTCAATCACGCACGCACGAAGCATATCTTCAAGAATTTGAATAGTGCGCTAGGACTGTCCGTCTGTCTGAGGGTGAAAATTTGTGCTCATAGTCAGTTGGGTACCCAACTCGTGCTGGATGGCTCTCCAGAACCGTGATGTAAACACTGAACCCCTGTATGAGTTGATAGAAACTGAATGCCGTGCAGACGGACAATCTCCCTGATATAAATCCCCGCTAACCGCTCCGCTAAATAAGAAGTACACACTGGAATAAAATGAGCAGGCTTGGTCAGCCGATCCACAACAACCCAAATAGAATCAAATTTCTTCACCGTCAAAGGGAGACCAGTCAAAAAATCCATAGTGATTTTCTCCCATTTCCAGTACGTAATCTCCATCTGCCGGAGTAACCCTCCCAGTCTCTGGTGTTTGGCCTTTACCTGCTGACAGTTAAGGCATCTAACTACAAACTTTGCTATGTCCTTCTTCATCCGCCTCCACCAGTAATGTTGTCTCAGGTCCTGATACATCTTCGCGGCAGCCGGATGGATGGAGTACCGCGAGCTGTGGGCCTCTGTCAATATCAACTCCCGCATATCATCAACATCGGGTACACAGATCCGACCCTGCATCCTTAATACCCCGTCATCTCCATAGTCACATCCCTAGCATCACCATGCTGAACTGTGTCCCTGAGGACAAGTAAATAAGGGTCATCATAGTACCGCTCCCTGATACGATCAAACAATGAAGACCGAGAAACCACACAGGCGAGAACCCAACTGGTTTCCGAAAGGTCCAATCTCACAAACTGACTGGCTAAAGCCTGAACATCCATCGCCATAGGTCTCTCTGAAGCTGATAAATATGCCAACTTCCCCAAACTCTCCACCCGGCGACTCAAGGCATCAGCTACCACATTGGCCTTGCCGGGTGATGAAGAATAGTAATATCATAATCCTTTAGTAGCTCCAACCATCTCCTCTGGCGCAAGTTCAAATCCTTCTGATTGAACAAGTGATGTAAACTCAGATGATCCGTGTAAATCTCACAAGGAACGCAATGCAAATAATGACGCCAGATCTTCAATGCATAAACAATAGCAGCTAACTCAAGGTCATAGACATGATAGTTCTTTTCATGTACCTTCAACTTTCTGGACGCGTAAGCAATCACCCTACCGTCCTGTATCAACATCGCTCCAAGTCTGACTCGTGAGGCATCACAATAAACTGCATAGGACCCCAAACCAGTAGGCAAAATCACAATAGGGACTGAAGTCAAAGCCGTCTTGAGCTTCTGAAAGCTCGCCTAAAACTCGTCTGTCCACTGGAAGGGAGAACCTTTCTGGGTCAATCTAGTCATAGGGGCTGCAATCGATGAGAACCCTCCATAAAATGACGGTAGTACCCCGCCAGGCCAAGGAAACTGCGGATCTCTGTAGCTGAGGAGGGCCTGGGCCAACTCTGCACGGCCTCCACCTTCTTCGAGTCTACCCGTATGCGCTCACTCGATACCATGTGGCCTAGGAATGCCACAAAACTCAACCAAAACTCACATTTTGAGAACTTTGCATATAATTTCTTTTCTCTCAGGGTTTGAAGCACTATCCTCAGGTGCTGCTCATGATCTTCCAAACTCCGGGAGCATACAAGAATATCATCTATGAAAAAAATGACAAACGAGTCGATATAAGGCCTGAATACATTGTGCATCAAATGCATAAAAGTTGTTGGGGCGTTGGTCAGCCCAAATGACATGACAAGAAACTCGTAATGACCATATCGAGTCCTGAAATCAGTCTTCGGGATATTCGGCTCCCGAATATTTAACTGGTGATAACCTGAGCGCAAATCAATCTTAGAAAACAGATGTGAGCCCTGAAGCTGGTCAAATAGATCACCGATACGAGGCAAAGGATATTGGTTCTTTACTGTAACCTTGTTCAACTGATGATAATCGATGCACATGCGCATAGAACCATCCTTTTTCTTTTTGAACAAGACAGGAGAATCCCATGGTGAAACACTGAGTCGAATAAAACCCTTATTAAGCAATTCCTATAAGTGATCCTTCAACTCAGGAGGAGCCATACAGCAAGGAGGAATGGATATGGGATGAGTGCCCGACAACAATTCAATACCAAAATCAATGTTCCGATCGGGTGGCATGCCCGGAAAATCAGCTGGAAACACACCGGGGAAATCCCGTACTACTGGGACAGAGTCAACAGAAAGGGTATCAACACTGACATCTCTCACATAAGCTAAATACGTGGCGCACTGCTAACTGTGAATTATACATGTTATATACCCCTTCTTACCTGATCTTTATGCATAAATTGCTTTAAATTAGTACTAAATTGCTTACAAGGTGTGTTTGATTGCAGGTTTGAGAGACTAGAGGATACATATCACAAATCGGCTCAAAAGAGGAGTGAAACCTGCCAAGCGTCAAAAGATAATTGAAAGTGGGAAAAAGGTGGCCTGCGCGGACTGCACCGTTCTAATGTGCGGCCGCGCAGAAGAGTTCTGCAAAATGCCAAGTCAAGACTGACCTGCGCGGTCCGCCTTGTTTTGCCACGCGGACGCGCAGGAGAGTTCAGAGAGTGACCAAAAATGATGAAATCTCACGCGGGCCACATCCATTTCCACGCGGGCCGCATTGACAGGATATCATAGGCTCAACAATTCAAGGCAAAATCCCACACGGCCGCACACCAAAACAATGTAGTCCACGTGGGTAAAATTTGGAGAGTCAACAATTTGCCAAGTTCTATAGTGCGACCGCGCATCATTTATGCACGGTCCGCACAAACCAACCTGTGCGGCCGCACACCATTTTCATGCGGTCCATTTCATTCAACCAATGCGGTCGCGTGACATTTCTACGCGGTCCGCATATCTCAGGCCAAAAGCACAGATCTGAAGACCTTATGCCTTACACGGCCACATGTCTTTTCTATGCGGTCCGCGCCAGATTCTCAGGGGTATTTTTGTCCGATTTTTCCTGTGTAGTATAAATAGAACACTTTACTTTTTTAGGTTAAGTTTGGAACCTGTTTTAGCAACTGAGCACGAGATACTTTGTATTAGCATACTTTAGGGAATTTTCTCTTGTAATTAACATGGTTTCAACTAGATTAAGCTTGTAGTTAATGATTATGTTAATTTCTTCTAGTATTTCTGCTTTTTCTACTTCTTTCATGTCTAGCTAAACCCATTAGCTAGGGTTGTGGCTCAACCCTAGTGTGGGTAATTAATGAGTGTTTTTGCTTGATGCTTGGATGATATTGGCTGTTTGTTATTTAGGTTGTTTGTATGTTTTCACTTAGATTTGGTTGTTGCAAACACTAATTCTAACTTAGTGGGTTTTGGCTCTTCTTGAGAAAGAGAGTCAATGACCTCACATTCAACCCAACAAGGATTTGGGATGGACCCATGAGAATGGTAGTCCCAAGTAACGGGTTAAACCTCGGGAGAGTAATCACCCCACTTGAACCTTAAGTTGCTTGGGAAAATTAGCCTACCAAATTGGTCTTGAGAAGAGTCAATTGGGCAAACTCACTCTCTCTATCGAGAGGTATGAGAGTGAGTGCTATAGTGCAACCGTTATCCATATTCCCCATAATTATCATCATTATGTTAGAATTCTATACCCATTAATTAGCCACCTAGGTGAGTGCTACGACCCTAGTGCCTTTCTCTTATTCTATATAACTAGCATCATTACTTAGCAGAACTTAGTTTACAATAGTAGTTGATAAATTTAGTTGTTCACAAAAGAAAAACCAAAAATGATAGAAGATAAATTAGAAGCCAAAACACATTTCTAGGCTAGCGGATACTCAACTCCAATTTGAAGCTCTCTGTGGAAAAATCGACCCTGATACCGCTATCGGATTTTAAGTAGTCACGCCCACTATTTCTTAGGATTGAGTCCGCACCAATCCTTTTTTTGGCGCCGTTGTCGGGGAGCTTTACAGTGTTTGACTATTTGTTGGCTAGTTTTGTCTTTTTGCTTCTCTTTCCTTCTTTTTACTTACTTTGTTTGTTCAATTCACTCAGGTACCAATGGCTTTAAATGCACATGATCCTATTAATGGGGGAGTGGAGGAGGTGGAGGATGTGGACAATAGGAGATCTAACCCCAAGCACAAAGACGGGGTAGAAATGCTAATGCTAATGATAACATACCAGACCCTCCCCCACCACCACAAAAGATAGCTCCACGAGTTCTACCCAATCAAGGGTACGCAAGTGCAATAGTTCCTCCCCGAATCTGGGCGGGAAACTTCCAAATCAATAATGTCATGCTCACTTTGCTCGAACAACAAGGGTATTTCATAGGCGCCTCGTACCAAATACCTACAAGCATTTGAAAGGGTTTGTGGATACTTGTTGGGGGAGCAAGCAGACAAATGTTTCGGAAGATGCACCGAGGTTAAGGCTTTTCCCCTTCTCACTTCAGGGGAAGGCACTGGGTTGGTTGGAGAGGTTGCCAAATCATTCCATCACTACTTGGGATGAATTGGTCGATAAATTCATTGCAAAGTTCTTCTCGCCTAGTCATATGGCAGCTTTTAAAGATGAGATCCTAGCTTTCAAGAAAGAGCCAACGGAGCCTTTACATGAGATATGGGAGAGATTTCGGACGATGGTAAGAGTGCCCCAACAACGATATGAATTATGTTATTATCCAACAAATTTTCTATCGGGGTATAAACACAACAAATCAGTGCATTGTCAATCGGTTGGCCGGTGGTAATTTTATGAAGCTTCCATATAACGAAGCATGTGATGTTTTTGATGAAATGGCCGATACTTCTTCGGCATGGCAAAGCCGGGCTAATGTTCCTCAAGGTGATCCCAATGTAATACACTTGCATAAGGAGTTGCATGATCACGGCCAAGCCATCGCCGAACTCACAACAACAATGAACCAATTGGCTAAGGCGCAACTTCAACAAGTTCAAAATCCGCGCCAAGTCAATGCCATGAAGGGAGTGAATATGATGAAAAGAAGGCAAAGAGGGCAACAACAACCTCCGGGAAATTGTGATAATTTTGATGATGGAAGTGGTGGTTATTCGAATGATTGTTATGATGACCAAAGTGAAGAAGTCCAATATGTCAATAACTACCAAGGGAATAGAGGAAATCAAGGGAATCAATAGTGGCGTCCCCAAGGAAATTGGGGGAAATCAACAAAATGGAGGAAATTGGAATAACAACCACAACAACAACTGGGGTAACCAAGTTACCAATCAAGGCAATTGGGGCATACACAACAACAATTGGAACAATAACAACCATGGTGGGTGGAATATAAATCAAGGAGGAAATGAAGATAATCAGGCGCAAGGTTTTCAAAGGGCCACGATGTATCAACAACCGAAAAACCCACCTCCGTTCCCTTCACAAGGTCCAAGCTCTTCCGGAAATGATTTGGGTAGAATTGAAAATATATTTGAGCGTATGTTGAAAAAGAATCAAGATTCCGATGCTCAATTGGCATCTCATAATACATCCATCCGAAACTTGGAAGTGCAACTTGGAAAACTTCCTCAAGCTTTGATCACTCGCCTTAAGGGAACGCTACCAAGTGATACGGTAGTAAATCCTAAGGGAGGAAACAAAAATCAAGTGATGGTAGTTACAACAAGCAGAGGAAGAGGAGGTGATGTGCATGACCTCAAGAGGAAAGCGTATTGTAGATGTGGATGTTGAGTTGCATGATAATAGTAAGAATTTTGATGATGGGATGGATCAACATGTGAATAATGATGTGCGGATTGACATAGCTGATGAGGGTGAAGAGGATACACAAGAAGACGTGAACCCGTCTAAGGAACACGTGATTGATATACCCAAACTTGTAGTTCCAAAAGCTAAAGCACCCTTGCCTAGGCTTCCTCCACCATACCCTCAGAGATTGGCAAAGCACAAGAGTGATCATCAATTCAAAAAGTTCATAGACATGATGAAGAGTCTTACCATTAACGTGCCATTGGTTGAGGCACTTGAGCAGATGCCAGGGTACGCTAAATTTATGAAAGAATTGGCCACGAAGAAGAGATCCATGGAATGTGAAACAATACCAATGACGCATCAAGTGAGTTCTATACTACATTCAATGGCCCCAAAACTTGAGGATCCGGGAGCTTTCATTATACCGTGTACAATTGGAAGTGCGGACTTCCCAAAGCTCTTTGCGACCTAGGGGCAAGCATAAAATTGATGCCATATTCTGTCTTTAAGACCTTAGGGATTGGGCTACCGTGCGCTACTTCAATGCGACTTCTGATGGTCGACCACTCAATGAAAAGACACTTGGGATAGTTGATGACGTCCTTGTGTGTGTTGATAAATTCATCTTGCCGGCTGACTTTGTGATACTTGATTATGAGGTGGATTTCGAGGTGATATTATTCTTGGAAGGCCTTTCCTAGCTACGGGGAATGCCTTGGTTGATGTAGAGGTAGGAGGGTTAACTTTCTTTGTAAGGATGAAAAGGTGGTAGTTCCTGTGTGCTAGTCCATGAAGCAGCCTAACAGCACAGAGGTGTGCTCTTTTGTTGACATTGTCACTGTTGTGATAGTGGATGAAACAAGCACTATGATTGATGTCGAAGATCCACTTGTGTCTGCACTACTAGATCGTGAGATGAATGATGACTCAAGTAGAGTATGTGCATAGATGCTTTGCATGCCATGGAATTGTGTGAGCCCACTAAGAGGTCGTTGGACCTTGATCAAACGGAAAGTCCCCTTAAAAAAGCCAACAAAAGGAGTTCCTCCGGTGCTTGAGATAAGACAAATTGAGCCACACATATGTCTCACAACTGTTGAGCCTGATGCTATCTTAGGGGTTGTTGAAGCACCATTTATTTTGGAGCTTCAAGGGAGACTACCCGCAGATGAGAAGGAAAGGATACCTAATCTTCATGATGTGATTGATCCTACCAGGCAATACACAGGTTGATGATTTTGCATGAACCATGGTAATCTGAACAAAGTGCCACACAATGATTATTATCCATTGCCATTCATTGACCGGGCGATTCACAAACTTGATGGGCGTGTATTTTATCACTTCTTGGAGAACTTGATGAGGTCCACGTGGTGGCGTTTCTTGATTTGAAGAAGTATAATGGTAACATGTGTCGTGCCGCGATGTTAAATCAGACGCTTCTTAGGAGGCAACCCATGTCTTTTGTTTTTCTTTGTTTTTTCTGTTGTAGAATAGGATTTTTGAGTTGATAGTTTGTGAAGTGTTGCAGGGATAATGTTGAAGCAGTGCAGGGTAAAATAAAACAATGAACAGTCTCTGAACAGTGCCTACGGGGCCGCACCCTAAAACAGTGTGGTCCGCGTGGGCTTGATCAACTGAAGGTGTAAACTCAGAAGACCCATTGCGGCCGCATGGTATTTTTATGCGATCCGCGCTGGAAGAATAAAAAATGTCCATCCTCTGATAAATTTCCCACGCGGCCACGGTCAAAAGCAATGTGGTCGACGGCCAAATTATGCAAGTCTCTGAAGTTTCCCACGCGGCCGCGCACCAAAGCAGTGCGGTCCGCGTGGGCTGTGTTCATAATCTGAAGGATAAAAATCCTTCGCGGTCCACATGCCATTTTTGTGCCGCCGCGCAGGTAGGTGAGAAATGGGCCCCACGGTTTTCTATAAATAGAAGCCTAAGGTCCCCTTTAAACCTTTTCGCAAATTTTCATCAGAGCATAAATTTCTACTATTCACCCACATCAATTGTACACATCTTTGCATCATTAACTCCTCGTAACAACTCACATTCATTTCAATTCATAGTTTAATTTTGGTTTATTTTTATTGATTTCTACTAGTATAACTTTTTTATTTCTTTCTTCTTCTCTTTCTTACTTCTTAGTTAATTGTTAGAATAGGTTTTGGCTAACTTTAGTTAAACCTTGGGCATGTATTCTTCTAAAAACAACTGAGTAGGGACAATTAGGACCCTTAATGCTAAAATTTGGACTAAAAAGAACAAATAGGACCTGCCAGTTTCGTTTGCCCTACGCGGCCGCACAACCTTTTTGTGCGGTCTGCGTGTGTTTGATTGACATTTGTGGCACCCTCTCAATGCGTCCGCGTGACCACTTCTATGCGGTCCGCGTGAGACCAGCGCAGCCACGATCCAAATCAATGTGGACCACGTTCCCAAAAGTTCAGAGAGATAGCATTTTAAAAGTTTGATCTGTGCGGACCGCGTCCATTATAGTGCGGTCCGCGTGAACCTAGTGCCGCCACGGTCCAAATCAGTGCAGAACGCATGGCCAAGGGTCAAAAAGGGTTCAAATTTTAAGGTTGAATTGTGCGGACCGCGTCCATTTCTGGGCGGTCCGCGTCAATCCTACGCGACCGCAATCCATAACATTGCGGTTCGCATAGGTCCTTTCTGAGAACTGAGTGTTGAAATATTTTGCCTGTGCAGACCGGTGACTTTTTTGTGCGGTCCGCGTGACCCCTTTCTGCAACATGATTTCTGCAACTTTGAAATGAAACTAGAACTGTCTGCTTCTCCTTATGTGCTTCTACTAACAATATTAGTGCAAAAACATGGAGGAAAGCAAATACGACTTGAGGGCAAGGAAAACAACCCGGGAGGGGTGGTGCTTACCTAGGGAAAACAGTGAGAAGGGTGGTGAAACTCACTCCCAAAGACAGGGAGACAATAAAGAAGAATAGAAAGTTAATTCGGGCAGCCGACAAGGCTGCTTCGCATTCAACAGAGAGTGAGTACGAACCCTCCCAGGATATAACTTCAGAGTCCGCCCCCACTCATATGTCAGTAGAGGTCCCGGTACCTGAGGGCTCTTCTCCTGGGCATGCATCTATGGCCACTTCCAAGAAGCCAGTAAATGTAGTCTCGAGCTGGTTTGATGAGTTCGGGACTGATAACGAAGAGGAGGGACAATACTCCACCTCTCCCATAGCTTTATTATCAGGGGAGAGTGTAGGGTATGCTGAGGGAGGAGAACCTCAAGTTGGGGGATAGAGAGGACTAGGAAGCCAGAGGCTTGGGAAGACAGGTTTGTAAGTGAGATTGCCTTCCACCGGTGTAGGGAGTGGTGGCCCAAGAGGAAGCTGATTCCGGAGTGGTGATTAATCGATGTTGACTTTCTCCCTCACAACCCTCACGTACAATCTCAATTTCGTACGAGAGAGGGTTGGGGGTTCTTCAAAGAAAAAGTGGACATGGCAAACGAGCATATCATGAACGAGTTTTACGCCAATATTCACCATATAGTTCGGGATACAAAAGTGACTAAAGTAAGGGACAAGACAATGGTGTTTGATGGGCAGTCACTAAATGATTTTTTGGGGTTTGGGGAAGAATATGAGTCTCAGTACTTGGAGAAGCTGGCGATGAAAGAAGAAGTTCGCCCGTGGTTAGCTGGGATTTTAGCTGCTCCAGGTACAGTCCCTGTGTGGTTGAAGTCACAGGAGAAAATATTCAGGAACAGCCTCAATTTTGTAGCCAAAGGGTAGTTGACCTTTGTGTGAAATCAACTTGATCCGACCACACATGATCACTCTGTTCCTATTGATCGTGTTGTCCTAGTTGCTTCCATCATGGCGGGTTTTTCGTTGAATGTCGGCAACATCATGTCATGGGTGATCTCTAATGTGGGGAACGAGACAAAGAAAAATTACCCTTTCCCCATCACACCGACCCTGTACTTCAAAGAAATAAAGGTGAAACAGAAGAGATATGATATTATGGTGCCTCCGGTGACCCCTTATTCATGGTATGATCAAAAGGGTCCTGACAACCCTAAGGGAACCAAGAAGAGTCAAGCTTCTACTTTTTCCCCAACTGGCCAATCTGAAGAGCAAGCTTCCACGGAGCAGCCTACCACCGAGACATTGCTTCCAGGCCCATCCACAGCTTCTCCTACTGCCACAGCAGAGCCGGTGATTCTGGTGTCAAAGACTCACAGATTCACCACCAACCAGCTCACACACTCACTTGCTAGTTTGAACAACTGGATGTTGGCTGCGACATCCAAGTTGTCCACATTGACCACAGCCGTTCAGGCACAGGGAGCTCCGGTGAATGTTTAGATACCTGCCTCTATTGATGAGACTTTGAAGAAGATCCTGGCTAACCAGGAAAAGATGATAGCGGAGCAGGGAAATTTGGCAAAGTCAATCGTGGAGCATAGCAAAGCCGTCAAGGACTTGGCTAAAGAGCACAGGAAATTGAGGAAGACTAAGGCCTCGAAGGAGTCGGTAGAAAAGCTGCAGGTGCAGGTGGACAAGCTGATGGCGGATCAGCTACCAATTGACTTTTTGTTTGCAGAGCCGTCCGTAGAGCCATCAGATGTGCAACCACATGTGGAGGAGGATAGGCCAAGGAAGAAAAGAAAGTTCCTTAACACTGAGGGAGTAGTGATAGCAGTGGTTCCAGTCCAGAAGAGCTCTTCCGGTACTGCTGATGCTGAGCCCTCTTCATAGCCAGCAGTTGATGAGCCAGAGTTGGAGCAGGCACCTATCCCAGCAGCACAGCAGCAACATTCTAGGGACCAGTCTGAGGTCCCCCCCAGTATAGAGGACATGGGCGCCATTGATGAGGCTTAAGGGGCCATTTCTATATCCTTTGCCTCTATTTTGATGCTTTATTTGGTAGTTAGCATTGGGAACAATGCTAGCTCTTATTCGTGGGGGTGTGGCCCTACTTTTTTAATTTTTATTTGGATGATTGTATATATATTCAATACTTTGAGTACATTCATAGGTTGATTTGTATATAAATTTTGATTCTGAAGTCCCTTAGTCGTATATTCTACCCCCTTGTGTACATATTCATTTGGTTTTCAGTTGGTTTTCATTGGTGTTTTCTACTTTTGTTAAAAAAATTTGCTTTTGTTTTAGTTACAAAGTTAGGCTCGTAGCCTTTTTGGTTTTGTTTTGGCGTTGGCAATAAGCCCTTGTTTTTGTTAATGCCACGGTTCTTTCCAAGGGTAGAATGTTGTGCGAACTGGGTGGCTCTTCCCAATGATAGATAGCGTGACAACTTTCTTAAGGGTTGAGTAAGTTTTTGATTTTTCTTTTTTGATTTTCAAGTTTTTGTAGTTGAGGATACCTCATGCAAAGCTTCACTTGGGCCTAGCACATTTGCCTTTGATCTTACGGTCAAATACATTAAGTTGTGTTTAGGATGGTAAAACTTGTGACCTTGAGACTCTTATGTTGACCAAACAATCATCATATGGTCATGTTGGGCCATTGTGCGCTTGAATCGTATCTAAGGTCATTGTGGGCCCTCAACTCCGCTTTTGGCAGTCCTTGAGTGTGTGTGGTGAGAATTCGATTTATTGAACCCAAGTACCGTGCTGATGGTCTAGAATTGCCCCGAATGTTTGTTGAGGTGAAATAATAGGTGGAACTTGGTGGAACTTGATTTGAGAAATGATTTTAGGCTCTCCTTGATCCAAAAATGCCAAATTGAATCATGACCTACCAATCAAATGATCCCTAGTTCACCCCTTTTGAGCCTTGAACCTTATTCTTTCATGAACCAAATTACAAGCCTATACCCGTTCTCAATTAGACCTTCTCTTGGCACCCAAATCTTCCCTTGAGTAGTGGAAAATGAATAAGTTTGGGGGGGGGGGAGACAATAAAGGCATCAATGTGGTAGAAAACACAAAAGTAAAAGAAAAGGAAGGGAATGAAAAAGAGAAAAACACAAAAAGAGAACAAGAATCAAAAAGGGAATCAAAAGGACAACAAAAAGTGAAAAATGTTTGGAAAAGTATACAAAAGGAGAAAGGTTTTGAATTGCAAAAGAAAGAGTGATATTGTATCCCTCTATCCCCTTGAAAGAAGTGAAATACTCAATTGAGTTAAGAAAGTGTGTCAAAATGAATCAAAAGAAGTGCTTAAGGGAAGATTGAAACCATTGGAACAACATCATATCCTACCTTCACCCAAAAGCCTTTATAATGACTCCTCAAAAGCCCTATTTGATCTTGAGTTGAGAGAAGCCTACACTAGTGGATACTTACACGAAGGGCAAGCATATGGTGCTTAGAGCCGGACTTAGGACCGTTTCTATGTGAGAGATGAGAGAGAGTTCATCCACCTCGATTTGCGTGCAACTATTCTAAGAGGTGAGGTTCACTTAGGGAAAGTCGAGGATGCGTGAGTCTAGATTCCACAATGACCGAAGTGCTTGAGAAAGATTCGCTGATGAGTCGTGTCAACCCTTGATGCTCTTGTGTCACACTTGATCCACAAGTGTTCAAAGTTTTGAATGTGTTAATGATACATATGCATTGAGGGCAATTGTTAGTACCAACTGAGGCTCGTTGAGGTTACCTTAGGAAGAACATGAATTACTAGGGTGTTTTTCATTGAGGGATAGGACTCATTTTATTTGCTTGAGCATAAGCAAAGGTTTAAGTTTGGGGGAGTTGATAACTGTGAATTATACATGTTTTATACCCCTTCTTAACTGAGCTTTGTGCATAAATTTAATCCTAAATTGCTTACAAGGTGTGTTTGATTGCAGGTTTGAGCGACTAGAGGATACATATCATAAATCGGCTCAAAAGAGGAGCGAAACCTGCCAAGCGCCAAAAGATAATTGAAAGTGGGAAAAAGGTGACCTGCGCGAACCGCACTGTTCTGATGTGCGGGCGCGCAGAAGAGTTCCGCAGAATGCCAAGTGAAGCCTGACATGCACGGTCCGCCCTCTTTTGCCATGCGGCCATGCAGGAGAGTTCAGAGAGTGACCAATAATGATGAAATCCCACGCGGACCGCATCCATTTCCATGCGGTCTGCACTGACAAGTGATCAAAGGCTGAACAATTCAAGGCAAAATCCCACGCGGCCGCACACCAAAATAGTGCGGTCCGCGTGGGTAATAGTTCAGAGAGTCAACAATTTGCCAAGTTCTAAAGTGTGGCCGCGCATCATTTCAATGCGGTCCGCACAAGTCAACATGTGCGGCCGCGCACCATTTTCATATGGCCCACTCCATTAAACCTCTGCGGCCGAGTGACATTTCTACGTGGTCCGGATCTCTCAGGAGAGAAGCACAAATCTGAAGACCTTATGCCCTATGCGGTCGCATGTCATTTCTATGCGGTCCGCGCCAGACCCGCAGAGGTATTTTTGTCCGATTTTTCTTGTGTAGTATAAATAAAACACTTTACTTTTTAGGTTAAGTTTGGAACCTGTTTTAGCAGCTGAGCACGAGATACTTTGTATTAGCCTACTTTAGGAAATTTTCTCTTGTAATTAACGTGGATTCAAGTAGATTAAGCTTGTAGTTAATGATTATGTTAATTTCTTCTAGTATTTCTTCTTTTTCTACTTCTTCCATGTCTAGCTAAACCCATTAGCTAGAGTTGTGGCTCAACCCTAGTATGGGTAATTAATGGGTGTTTTTCCTTGATGCTTGGATGATATTGAGTGTTTGGTAGTTGGGTTGTTCGTATGTTTTCACTTAGATTTGGTGGTTACAAACACTAAGTCTAGCTTAGAGGGTTTTGACTCTTCTTGAGAAAGAGAGTCTATGACCTCACATTCAACCTATCAAGGATTTGGTATGGACCCATGAGAATGGTAGTCCCAAGTAACGGGTTAAACCTCGAGAGAGTAATCACCCCACTTGAACCTTAAGTTGCTTGGGCAAATTAGCCTACCCAATTGGTCTCTCGAGAGTCAATTGGGAAAAATCACTCTCTCTACGGAGAGGTGTGAGAGCGAGTGCTAAAGTGCAACAGTTATACATATTTCCCATAATTATCATCCTTGTGTTAGAATTCCATAATCGTTAATTAGCCACCTAGGTGAGTGCTACGACCCTAGTGCCTTTATCTTATTGCATACAACTAGCATCATTACTTAGCATTACTTAGTTTACAATAGTAGTTGATAAATTTAGTTGCTAACAAAAGAAAAACCAAAAATGATAGAAGATCAATTAGAATCCAAAACGCATTTCTAGGCTTAGCACATACTCAACTACAATTTGAAGCTCTCTTTGGAAAAATCGAACCCGATACCGCTATTGGGTTTTAAGTAGTCGCGCCCACTCTTTCTTAGGATTGAGTCCGCACCGATCACGCACCCCTTCTCAACCATACGTTGATCTTTAAGAAAAGATATAACTCAAATGGGAGTGTGATCAAAAGTACCACTCCACTCAATACGTGGAATACCGGGCATAGCCAGCGTCACGGTCTTGGCGTGACAATCAAGAATAGCATACTGGGGCGACAACCAGTCCATGCCCAAGATAATATAGAAATCAACCATATCAAGCAATAAAAGATCTACCCTGGTCTCAAAACCATGAATAATAACCAAATATGACCGATATACGTGGTCCACAACAAGGGAATCTCCCACTGGAGTAGAAACATAAATAGGAGAGCTCAAGGTCTCTTGGGCTGTACCCAGATGCGGAGAAAAATATGATGACACGTAAGAATTGGTAGAGCCTGGGATCGAATAGAACTAATGCCTCTTTGTGACTAATCAATATAATACCTGTGATAACATAATCGAAGGTGACAGCCGCGGCACGATAAGGAATAGCATAAAATCTGGCCCGACCTTTCCCTCGAGGGCGACCTCTATCTCGCCGATCACCGCCCCTGGATAGATGGGCAGGTGGAGTGGCGGCTGGAGTTGGAACGATGGCCTGCTGACCCTGTGGAGCATGCTGCGACTGTGGAGTCTAAGAAGGCACACCCCTCCAACGTCTAGGACACTCTCTAACCAGATGGCGAGTATCCCCGCACTCATAACAAGCTCTGGGAGGGCGGTTTGGCTGTGACTGACTGGGCCCACCCCCGCTAGACTGAGCTCTGGGAGTACCCCGCGCAGGAGGCACACTAGAAACCGGAGGTGCATAATGAGGCTCCTGAGATCTGGGAGGAGCTGGAGTACTGCTGGATGAAGGAAGAGCTAAGTGAACTGGACGACCCGTATAGCCCCTACCATGACGTCCTACGGCTGATGTACGTGTACCAGAGTAATGACCCGACACTCGAGACCTATTGGCCTCTCTCTCCTCTCGCTCTCTGGCACGCATACCCTCTATCCTCCTGGATATGCTCACTACCTGCTGATAGGGTATATCCATATCCAACTCTTGAGCCATGTCAGACCTAATGGGAGGAATAAGACCATGTCACAAACAGTAGCCACTAAAGCCGGTACATGTCTGGCAAACCTAGTATAACGGATGGAATACTTAGAGACAGTCATAGGGCCATGGTGCAAATGCTCAAACTCCACGCGCCATACATCTCGGATGCTCTGGGGAAAAAACTCCCTCCGAAACATATCTGCAAACTAAGTCCAAGTCAGGGAGGCAGCCTCGTCCGGACTATCTAATTCAAAGGTGCGCCACCAGCCATAGGCGGCTCCCTGAAGCTGGAAAGCTATGAAAGAAAGCCCGCTCGAGGCAGTAATACCCATGGTGAGAAAGATGCGGTGACAATCCTCCAAAAACCCCAAGGCATCATCCTTAGATAGTCCGCTGAAAACAGGAGGATCATACTTCTTGAACCTCTCCAGTCTACGCTGCTCATCCTCAGAAGCAGGTGCACATCCTCAGGCTAAACCGGTACAGCAGGCTGGACGGGGATAATATCTGGAATCTGTCCCATATGCACCCTCTACTCTGGAGTGCGGGTTGCGGGAGTCTGGGCTCCTCACCCGGCCTGGGACGTGGCTGCAGGAAGGGGAAGCAACCCTGCCTATGACAGCGTAGTATATATGCTCATAAATTATGTCAATGCCTCCTGAACAGCTGGAGTAGTGGTGGTTGTGGGCGTGTCAGGTGCCTGAGTCCTGGCTGTATCCGCTAGTGGTACCTCGGCGGCCTATCACGCAGGTGCTCTGGCTGCACCGCGCGCGCGTCCGTGACCCCTGCTCCGGCCCTTGCCTTTAGCGGCTGCAGGAGGGGGTGCCTAATCGTCCTGGGTCGTGCGTGTCCTCACCATCTGTGAGAGAATAGAAAACAGAAGTTTAGATTCGATGTAAAATATATAGCACGACAAGGAATTCAATGAAGTGAAGATTTTTCCTAAATAGTTACATAGCCTCTCGTAGATAAGTACAGACGTCTCCGTACCGATCAGCGAGACTCTAATAAACCGGCATGTGTCCCGTAACTCCTATGAACCTAGAGCTCAGTTACCAACTTGTCGCAACCCTAGTTCACCGATTGCGGAATTTAACAATCTTTACGAAAATAATAATGGAATACCGGATATCATAATAAATGTATAGATTTTCCACCTGGCACATACACTTCAATACAAAATTTACTAGACCAACCTCCAAGACCCGGAAACCCATGGGCAACACAGGCTATAGAAAACGCACAATGCTCTAAATACCGGAGTAGTCTAATACAAGAGGACAGAATAACAACTAGCTAACTATAGGTAGAATGAGATGGAGACTCTGGATCTGTGGTCGCGGCAGATGCATACCTCAAGTCTCCGAGTATAGCTCCTGGATCACGATAGTGAGCTCGACCAGAGGTACCTGGATCTGCATATGAAAAACATGCGCAGAAGAGACATGAGTACACCACAGCGGTACTCAGTAAGTGCCAAGCCTAACCTCGGTTGAGTAGTAGCGAGGAAGGGTAGGGCCCTACTGAGAATAAACATAATAACAATAATGAACAGTGTAAGGCACAAAATAATCAGGGAAGCAACGATAAAATAGGATAGAAGCTGCAAGTCAATGACAATTAAGCTAAGTAAAGAAAATAACACAACCAAGTATCACTCAACATCAGGATGCCATATGGATCTCCGAGAATTGAATCCGTAGTCCATATTACCAATATCTGAGGATCTCCAGGGAATCGAACCTGTAGTACATCATACCAATATCTTATACCAATATCTGAGGATCTCCCGGGAATTGAACCCGTAGTCCATCATACCAATATCTGAGGATCTCCCGGGAATTGAACCCGTAGTCTATCATACCAATATCTGAGGATCTCACAGGAATCAAATCGGTAGTCCATCATACCAATATATGATGATATCCCGGGAATCAAACCCGTAGACCCAATCGTAAACACATCACAACACTTCAATAATGTACAAATGCTAAGTAAAGAAAATAGGTAGAATCTAAAGTCTAGCATGCTTCACAAAGAGCAGATATTGCAATTGGCGAAATAGAACAAGTGAGCTAACTAACATGCTTTCCCTAATCTAAAACAAGTGAAATTTACATTTATAACAGTTAAATGCGTGAAGAACACAATCTAAATAAGTCAAGTAGGGTGAATTTTTAACCACTAGCACAAGTACACGCTCGTCACCTCACGCACAAGGCATTCTAAACAACAGTCAAGATATCCTAAGGAAAGAGGTCCCTCACACAAAGTTAGACAAGCCACTTACCTCAAACCGATACAAAAATCGCTAAGAAACGATGCCCTTTCCACGAGTATCCGACTCCGAGTGGCCCAAATCTATTCAAACCAATTACATATTAAATAACATCTCAAGTAACTAATTCCACTGTTAAAATTAAAGATAAGGCGCGAAAATAGGTAAAATGACCAAAATTCCCCTCAGTCCAACGTCTCGGAATCGAGTACTTTTCATATTTTCTGAAACCTCGTACTCTCACGATTCTAACCATATAAAATTCTCCCAATTCGAAGGTCAAATGCCCCTTTATATCCTCACAATTAGGTCTAAGAACTTTACCCCCATTTTCATTCAAAATCCGAAATTAAAGGTTGAATTCACGATTAGATTAGTGGGTTTTAGTCATGGAGGAGTAAGGAATAATTACCCAATCAGTGCCTCTAAAAAGCCCTCGAAAAATCTCCCAAAACCGAGCTCTCTAGCTTGAGTTTTTGTAAAAATAGAAGAAACCTTATGCGATCGCGTAGAATAAAATGCGAAGGCCCAGAAAAATAGACTATGCAAACGCAGGGATGGGACTGCGATCGCGGAAGAGAAGGGACTGGACCTATGCGGTCGCAAAAGAGCCTCTACGATCGCGTATAAGGAATTGCGCCCTGAGACACTAGCCCGGGTTACTCAGTGTGAACGTAGGTAGGGGGTTGCGAATGCAAAGAATGGGAAGGCAGACCTATGCGATCACAGAAGGGGTAGTGCGATCGCATTGAAGGAAAAATAGGCCCAGATCAAAAGGCTCTATGCGATTGCATGAAAGCTTATGTGATCGCAGAGAAGAAAAAGGTCTGCAACACACAACAGAAAATCTACAACTCACTAAGTTCTGAAATTGCTCCGTTGAGCATCTAAAACACACCCGAGGACTCCGGGACCTCAACCAAACTAACAGAAAAATCCCATAACATCATTCAAACTTGTACCAATCCTTAAACCACCTAAAACAATACCAAAAACTCGAATTATTCAACAATTTGCACATAAGAATTCTAAAATTCAACCAAACTCGCTTTCAATCAAAAACCTAACCAAACTAAGTCCGATTGACCTAAAAATTTTCACGCACGTCCCAAATAATATGAAGGTCCTACAGCAACTTCCGGAATCCCCTTCCGACCCTCGGATAAAAAATTCACTCTCGAACCGGAAACTTCAAAATTCCAACTTTCAGCATTTCTAGCCTAAATGAGCTACGGACATCCAAAATACATTCCGAACACGCTACCAATCCCAAAATTACCTAACGGAGCTAACAGAACCATCGTGTTTCTATTCCAAGGTCATCTTCACACTGTTCTAATTACGGACTATTTTCCAACACTTAAGCTCTCATTTAGGGACTAAGTGTCCCAAACACTCTGGATTCTATTACCGAACGTCTTGGCAAACCAAAATAGCAAAAATGAACCTAGAAAAAACAGTTAACGGGGAACGGGGCATAAATTCTAAAGACAACCGTCCGGGTCGTCACAATCTTGGTGAAGCCTCTTTTGTTCTTGGGATAGAAATTAAAAGAGATAGGTCACATGGTTTATTGGGTTTATCACAGCGTTCCTACATTGAGAGTGTTCTTAATACTTTCAATATGCAAGACTGTAGACCTGGTATTGCACCTGTTGTAAAAGAGACAAACTTAGCAAGGATCAATGTCCAAAAAATAAAGTTGAAATGAGAATTATGAAAGATGTGCCATATGCAAGTGTTCTTGGTTGTTTAATGTACATATAGGTTTGTACAAGGTCTGTTATTGCATTTGTTGTTAATATGCTGGGAAGAGTTTCTTCTAACCCTGGACGGGCACATTGGGTGGATGCAAAGAAAGTGATGAGATATCTACAACACACCAAAGACTTCATGCTTGTATACAAAAAGGTTGATGATTTGGATCTTCTAGTATGTTCAGACTCTGATTTTGCAGATTATCAAGACATATAAAATCGACTCCTGTATATATTTTTATGTTGGGTGGAGGTGTTATTTCTTGGAAAAGTGAGAAGTAAAGTATCACTGCTCCATCTACAATGGATACTGAGTTTATTGTTTGTTTTGAGATTGCTTCACATGCTGTCTGGATGAAGAATTTTCTTACTAAATTATAAATTGTAGATTTTATATCTAAGTATGTGACTATTTTCTATGACAACAATGCAGTTGTGTTCTTCTCCAAGGAGAACAAGAGAACAAGAGGCTCTAAGCATGTCAGACTTAAGGGGTCGTTTGGTAGGGTGCATAAGAATAATGCTGAATACGATGTATTAGTAATACTGGTATTAGTTATCCTTGCATTAGTTATGCTGGTATTAGTAATGCTGACATATTTCTTATCCATTATTTGGTTTGATGTATTAAAGCATTGCACAATTTCTAAAAAATTGCTTGTTTACAAAAATACTCTCAAAACCATTCCATCACTCTAACTTTTTAAAAGAAACATGTGTTGAGAAATATTTTTATATGAAAAAGTTTAAAAAAATTATTTGATTTGCCTACCTATATTGTAAAATAGAATTAAATATTCATTTATAAAAAAAGGAAATATGCTAATTATTTATTTATTTACTAGAGATATAATTTTATTTCCCATTATTTGAATTATTAGAAGCTTGCATTAATATAATAACTAGCATATTTTAATCAAGCATAATATTGAAGGATAATTTTGTCTTTAATTAAGCTAATGCATGCATTAAAACTCATTGCATTGCTAATACCATGGTTTTCTATGCATTAGTTATGCATAGGATAATACCAAATAGGATGTATAACTAATGCTTGCATAACTAATGCATAGGTTCAAAATGTCTACCAAATAAGGTATTATTAATACACAAAGTTACTGCAAGCAATTTTTTATCTAATACATCATACCAAACGACCCCTAAGTTTCTTATGGTTAGAGACATGGTAAAAGAAGGTGATATATGTATTGAGCATATTAGCACAGAATCTATGTTGGTTGATCCTTTGAGTAAAGGTCTTAGGCATGTAGTGTTTAATGAATATACTAAAAATATGGGTTTTAGAGTCTTTTGATATGTTTTAGTCAGTGAGAGTTACCTTGTAATTGCTGACTGAGATATTGCTTTCTATAAATTCTATTTTTATGCAAGCTTGTGTTATTTGATACCTGTTATGCTTATGACTAACAAGATAATTTATTTATTTTTTATTTCTAATTGGACATTGCATAAATTAATGATATCTTTGAGTCTTGCGGCTTGTTGCCTTGATTATCATGGATAAGGCACAAGGGAATCCTCCTGAAGTGATATGATTTTGTGTCACTTGGACGCTCCTGAAGTGATATGGTTATAATATAACTTGGAGGATTATTTATTTCTAAGAGGTGTAAATTTATTCACCTTGATTAGAAAGATAAAATGCTTAGCACACATGTTTGATCCATGTTGATGGAAATTCTAGCATATGTGGTCGTAGATAGAATTCATACCTTAAAATGGTGTGATGACTACTACGATTCATTGTTAGTCTTTTATATTGAGACTGAATGGATTGTTACATGGGTCATTCTATCCTTGGCAATATGAGTAGTGTGACCACCGTAGAGTCTAATATCTTTTTTCAAAAATGATTTTCTTAGAAAACCCAAATATTTAAAATTGTTTTCATGCCCTCAATTAACGTTGATGTCCAAGTGGGAGAATGTATGAATTTGGACTTACGTTAATTGGTTATAGCCTGAAAGGATAGTGATGTGGCCCAAGTGGTAGATACATAAAAGACCTAATATTAAATATTATGTGTGTGGATAAGTGAGGACCAATAACTATTGGCCTTTGATGGGTAGACACTCTATATAAATAGAGGCAAACCCCCCTTTCCCTAACTATTAGAAAATCCTAGCGTATTTTGCCTCTTGAATACGTGGTAACGGTAGACGTCACATCAGTCAAGTTCTCCGGGATGTGAGAGCACGTAGCTAGTGGATTGTGGAAGTTGGTCTCAGGTTTAATCGTTGTTTGCTATCCCTGCTGAATCCATGGAGTTTAACGGTACGCTTCCTTAAACTCTAACTCTAGATTGATTGTGCAATCGTGTCTTAATCTCTGCTGTGGCTGCGATTTAATTATCTTATATTTTCTACCAATTCTTTTTATTTTTGAATCCTGAACACGACACCTTTAGTTAAGGATGAAAAAATTATATTTATTTCACCATAATCCTGGGTGGTAAAAAAAAGACTTAAGTTGACAACAGTACTTGTATCACAAATGTCATGAAACTCAAACAAAATTCATTAGATATATAGCTGGTCGTATTAAACTATAAATGTATAGTATACAATTTAAAACATACACTAAATAGTTCCACAGTACAATCTTTTCGATTGAATACACCTACAAACTAGGAACAATCTTTTCGGTTGTCATGTTTTTTCCTTATAAGCTTTGTGAATTAATTACATGATAATCATTCAACTTGTGATTGATCACATCAACTGCACTATTTTCTCGGCTAAGCCTAATTAGACAATATCAATATAATGATTACGTAGTCGAATTGAACTAGAACCGATAATCAAATTATAGTTTATTCTAATTTATAATAGCTGCCACTAGGGGTGTACATAGACCGGATTGGTTCGGATTTTACAATTACCAAACCAAACCAATTGTGTCGGGTTATTAAATCTAAAGACCAAACCAAACCAATAAATTCGGGTTTTTCAATACCGGGTTTTTCGGGTTTTCGGGTTTTTTCGAAATTTTTTTCGGTAAAATCTTCGTAGAACAAAATATATAACATATGCTCAAAATATTTCTGTAATCCTAGTAAGATACAACTATATAAAGTATTTTTCAAGAAAATAATACAAAATATAAGATGTGTCATGACTTATGACATTATCCTAAAATATTCAACAATAAAAAATAATAAAATTATGTACTACGAATATTGCTAATTAAAAAGTCATAATAAAAATAAACATAATCTAAAAGCACTAATTTATGCTAAACTAGATAGACTAATGAGGAGTATTAATTATATGCCTAAAAGCTAAAGAAAAATAAAAATAGGTTACGTATTTTTATCTAAATTATTGCAAAATAAAAAATAGACATTTAATACATTCACGTTCGTAATATTGAATTGAATGTCATTTGTAGCATTAGTATTGATTGCTAGCATTATTTAGTTTACTAATATTAATGGCTATAAAACTTATTGGAGCATTCAAAACTTCTAAATCAAACCTTGATAATACCTTAAAAGATAAATTATGAAATTTTTTAAGAAATATTTATAAATTACATTACAATAAGTATATTTATATATTAAATATATCTAAAATTGCTATATATATTATGCCGGGTTGGTTTGGTTTCGGTTTGACTTTCTTTCGTTAAAACCAAACCAAACCAATTATGGTCGGATTTTTTTTCCAACACCAAACCAAGTCAAACCAAACCATAATCGGGTTTTTTTTCTCGGTTTGACTCGGATTATCGGGTTAGTGCGGTTTATCGGTTTTCTTTGTACACCCCTAGCTGCCACACTTACTTTGGTCAAGATTTTCAATCGAAATAATATGTATTACTTATTTTTTGGTCGACGTTACCTATCAATTATATCACATATGACTAAACTAGCGAAAAAAGAACAAGAAGATAGTCCAACAACGTAATCCAACTTTAGCAAAAAACCGTGCATAAATGATTTGGTAAGATTGTACATAACATGTTGGAGATGTTCCCCGGATAAATTTTTTTTTTCATAATCATAGTGTTTGAACCAACTTATATATATCTCGATTAATTTTATGAGGTATTTGTTATCTCCAAGTACCACTATGTAAGTCATATCAAAACTTAAATAGGAAAAAAATTGCTAGCATTTTTATCTCCGATATAATTAGATTATATAATACCTCATGATTCTCTAACACATATACCCTTCGGTGCTAGTCCAAGGATAATATAAACTCAATACATCTGTTCATTTCCCTAAAGACAATAGCATTGGGATGAACCAAAAATAGTGTAGTCATGTTAGGTCATTTGTCATTCATATCATTCATCTTTCGCCATTTCTTGTCTCCCTCTGCACTTATCCTATCATTTGCAAAGGAATTAGCAAAACTCCATCCCCAAGAAGCCAAGAAAAGGTGGCTTTCTTGGGAAACAGATCACATTGGTTTAACATGTCAATGCTTGGAAAATAGGGTTTTGGGAATGTGAGATGGACTTATTATTTTGGAATCCTAAGTTGTAGATAAGTTAAACTTTGTTCTATGGCCAACTGATTTGGAAATTTACCGGCTCGACTATTCAAATTCACATCGTGTAAGACTCATAAAAGAAGAATTGTTCCCTATCATAAATTTCTTTATTTTCAGAACTCGAATCTGAAATCTAATCTCTAGTTAAGATTAAAGGAATTTCATTCATCCCATCCACAACTCTTAATAATACGAACTACGAAGATAAGTTTTCAAGAGACTTTTGCCATGGGTCCATGCATACACAGTGGACGATATTGTTATTTCATGAAAGTATTTTAGTAAATGTCTAGTTATAGATGAAAGCATATATGTTTGATCTCTTTTAATCAGAAGTCAAATATTATTTCGCCATTATCGCTTGTAGTTTTGTAATTTGGCATATTGAAAAAGTGTTGTATCCAATCAAATGAAGCCAAATTATCTAGTCATTTATAATTTTCGTGTTATGAGCTTTCACTAAGAAAGAAGTGCTATAATATGTGTCCTTTCACATGACTTAAATAGTTATTTCCGTAATCTGTCTAAGGGGGAAATGCGCACAGAAAATGAGTTTAATCTAAAAAAATCAAGTTTAATTTGTCATTGAATTACATTTCCTACCTTCTTACCTTATCTCCAAATGAAAAGAAAACAAAAGGTAAAGCTACAACTCTTAGAAACTTGGGTGATTTGCATAAATATATAGGACAATTCGGTGTCACTATTGATTTTTTTTACCCTGCTTACCCATGAGCAAAACTTTAAGTTTAATAATTGTTGTCCCTCACTTGCCCTATGACAACACTTTTCACTTTTGACTTAATTAAAGGTTTGTCCATGGGGCAAGCAAACATCAAAATATCCAGACCATCCAATTTTTAAGGTCATATATGGTGTAATTTTCCGCTAAAATTTTTAGTTACCAAGGGAAATAAATTTACATTACCACTTCAAATATGGTTATTTAAGGCGGGTACGGGGGTTAAGAAAAGCAGAGAGGCAACAACAATAACATACTCAATATTATAACATACCGTAGTACCTGTAAGAAAAACATTGAGGGAAGGAGAAAAAAAGCAGATGCATAGGTATGACTGTATGAGATTAAGTTTCCCTATTTTCTCACCCTTTTCAAGAGTTAATATCTTCCCTAAAATATAACTAAGTTTCCGTTTTGACCTAAGATTTGTGCTAACTACTAAGGTTAGGCGAGCCGATATGCTGTCCTATCAAGGACGGATCTACAATATCACATGTGAACTAAGTAGTTTTTGCCGAAACCCACTCATCATACTATAAGTCTTATGTAAAGAAATCATCAACTTCAAATCCTAAATATGCTTAAGTGCCATCTCGTAACAAGTTCTTGTAAATGAAAAAGGAATCCTACTAATTATGTGCCCTCAGGAAAGATATGCAACATCAATACCAATAGCCCTCAGGATCAAGAATTCAGACTAAGCTTAGAGTAATCAATAGGCTTCTACTTAGGGGTTTTGACAGAATCATTCATAAAAACAAAATTACTTGCCCTTGTTTATTTATTTATTTTCTTATTCATAAATTAATTACATTTTCTATCCATAGTAATTTTTGTAGGAAATTTTTTCTTTATTCTCCAATTCTTTTTTATTTCTATGCTTCTTTTCTTTTTTTCTTTTTTTTCTTTCTTTTCTCCTTTTCTTTTTTCTCATTTTCTTCCTATTCTTCTTATTTTTCTCTTTTATTCATTTATTTTTGCCCAAATTGTATTATTGTTATTTTTACCATAACTTATTTCACACTCAAATTTGACTCTTTCTTTATTTTTTTTTTATTTCTTGTTTATTCTAATTCCCCGATATTGCCATGAAAATCTCAGTATATTACCATTAGCAGTAACACCAACCAGTGATGGAGCAAGAAAACATAATCTGCTACCACTAAATCTCCATATATACTAGTTAGAATAGAAATAATAACAAAATATTGGAAAATGCAATAAAAATATAAGTAGCAAAAAAGACTTCTAGTATCATATTATACCAATATGGTATACATGTATACCAACAGAGTATATGATGCTTTAGAATATTGCTACAACTATCTGTGATTATACTACTATACCAAAACAATAAAGAATACAATAAAAGTATGA
This sequence comes from Nicotiana benthamiana, assembly GCA_034376525.1. Classification (NCBI taxonomy): domain Eukaryota; kingdom Viridiplantae; phylum Streptophyta; class Magnoliopsida; order Solanales; family Solanaceae; genus Nicotiana; species Nicotiana benthamiana. The sequence continues at coordinate 26,762,866 of CM067335.1, forward strand.
GAAATTACATGCTCGCATTGCAAGCTAAATATTCGCAAAACAACTTGCTCATTCCATATACTAACAGGGTATACAATTGTATGGGTCGTTCCAAAAATTGCCTATAATTATAAAAACTATTACATAATACACATTATCTATATTCATCAGCGCACAAAAAATCCAGCACCGCAAATCACGTTTATATAAATAATTTCATAATAGAATTCACTTAAAAATGCAGCCAAAACAACCAAAAATATTCAAACTACCATATGATACCAATATGACATATCACTATACCAACATGGTATACAGTTTTACTGTTTAATTCCCCGCAGCTATATGACTATACTACTATTGCATAACACACATGCATAAAGAGAAAATTTGTGTACCACATATTAATATAATAAAGTATTTCAGTATATTGTACTATATTACTATTATTAAATGAAAATATAATATTGTACTAATAAATACAGCTAATACTACAAAAAAATGATTCAACTAGCATACGATATCAATATAGTATAGCTATACTAATAAGGTATATAGGTAGAATTAATTGTATACCAAAATGGCATATTTGTATACCATTTGAACATACAATACAAATTCGTCTTCTTTTCTTGTTCAACTACTTCTAAAATCTATTGCAAAATCTCCATCAAATTAACTAAAACTCTGACTACAACCTCCAATCAACTTTTCAAACAAACCCATATAGAATCAGATCAAAATATTTAAAAACTCAAACAAACCAAGTTATGAGTCTCAAGCTTCAAGGTCCTTCAATGGTGGATTTGAATTTTTGTACAATAAATTAAATCTCCAAAAACCAGTTTTGATGAAGAGAAAGAGAAGGTATTCAATAGTAAAAATATCCAAGTGTCTATGTTTATTAGCTAATAGGGTATTCAATAGTTAAAATAGGGTTTGAGAGAAATAATCTTCACTGGAGAAGATTTAGAATTCTCCACCAAATTTGTTAATCAATCAGCCAAACCCGAATGAGTCACTCATGCCAGTTCGAGGAGTTGATGAACTTCCAAAGCCACCAGTCGCAAACAGATGTGAGATTATTGGGAAATAAGCGGGTAAATACTTTGGGCAGCATGGCTAGGAATAGCAAATAGTTTGGGCCTGGGCATTAAAGGGTAAATAGTTTGGAATTAATGGGTATAAAGTGAGATTAGTTATACTTGAATACATAGCTGCTTGGGCTGTAAGACGGACGACAATACCATCTATATGGGCTTAGCCCAAAATTTTTGTGCATCAGTGCTGTTTAACCAAAAAGTGAAATTTCGGTCAAAACTTTAATTTAGAAGAATTCGGGTCACGAATAAAGGAAAATAATTTTTCCAACAATGAAATAATCAAAAGAAAACAAAGTAAACCAATATATTCAGATAGTATTTTGTATCCTTACAAATGACTCAATCTCTTCCTTTTATAGTTATCTTCAAGATATACATTTTGCCTTTGTCCTAATAAGGCCATTATAGACAATTATACATATTAAATGCTACGTTACACAATTATTGAGATTTAATACAGATTCTCTAGCGTTTTAAGTATTTAATGCTTATTAAATACTGTATTTGTACTCTCTCGTGCTGTCAGATTCATTCTCCTTGATTTTTGGATTTAAATAGGTGCGAGCATTGATTCTTTTGAATAACTGCTCGTGCCTCTTCATATGCATCTGCTCGTACCTGTCGCAACTCGTACCTTTTGACCAGCCTCTTTGACACGTCATTTTTCAATCACTTTAATAAATAAACTCAATTTTTTCCAATACAGATAGTCCCCCCATTTGTCATTTATTCATTAATTGAATATTTGGGAAGTAAAATTTATTAAAGCGGGAATTTTTATCACCACTAATGCTATGACAGAATCGACGTTTCAATCGTCACTTCCATTTAATGCTCTTCACACTATCACCTTTTTACTGATTCTGCAACTTTGCAGCACTTTTTAAGGCTTTTTCACGGCTTCACGAATCACGAAGCGTCAGTTATAATTATGGCATTTCCATCATTGCACCTTTTCCTTTGACGGTTGCCTCTCAGTATAAATATAGTTTTCTTTCTTGTCTTTACCACATAAAGTTTTCTGAACATCCAACTTCTTAAATCTTTGTTTGCTTCTTCCTCGTACTATCATGTATTCATCAAACCCTAATCCTAGAAGGGTCCCCATAGCTGACAACTTCCCTAATACCCCCAGTTGGAGCAGAAGAGGAGGTAGGCTTCGTAATTTAGGATCTTCATAAATAGTCATTTTTCTCTTCCTCCGCCTAGTTCTAGACCTTCTTCTAGAACTAGAGGTTCTCTTTCACACATATTTTCTTCTAGAGGTAAGGAATCTTCTGAACCTCTTCGTGAACCTCTAGTAAAGGAGATAGTTCCCCCGGAACTATATTTCTATAATGACAGGGAGTCTCTTAGAAATCAAGTATCTTCTTTAGATCATGCTGATACATATACCACTCAAATCAGTGAAGGTTTGATTTCTTTTGTTCGTAAGACTGTCATTGGAATCATGACTTTTCTATCATTATTCCCATTTCGAATCAAAGAATCACCTCCTACTTAAACAGATTTTCCTTTGTCTATACGTTCCCTTTCACATTAGGATTCAAACATGCTATTGATCATGTTATTCTCGAGTTCTGTCATTTCTTTGATGTTTGCTTTGGTCAAATTGGCCCAATAATATGGAGGGTCGTCGCCTGTTTGAGGCATTTGACAATTATGCTCAGTGTGCCTTTTACTTTCTCTCATCTAATTTATCTTTACTCCACTGGACTCTTTCTCAATGGTATTTTTACACTAGTAGCCAGGAGCAAAAGAGTTCTAGTTAGCCGTAAAGATGACAGAGATCGTGGCTAGTATGCCAGGTTTGTTGTTGCCCTCACTGTTGGTTTAGTGGGTGATGAGAATGTTCCCTTCCGTGAGAAGTGGAATTTTACACGTGAGTCTTCTAACCTTCTCGTACCTTTTTCTTCCGTTTTGATGATATTTTTACTTTTCTTTTCCAGCAACCATGGGAGTTGTGGAAGTTGTTTCCAATTTTCATGATTTGGTAGGATAGCTGTTGAATATTGCACCAATGGATGGTAGATCTTGGAAGACCCTTTCCCAATGATTTGGTTGGAATGTAAAAACTCATAGTAAGAGTTTTTATTTTATTTTATTTTACATATTGTTTTTCCCTGAACTTATTCTAATCCTTCTTTCTATCAGGATTTGTTGTTCGAGGGGTTATTGCTGAGACGGTCGCGGCTTCTCGTTTCTCTTTGGAAAGGGCCCAAGAAATAATTTTGGGCTCTTCATCGAAAAGAAAATCCGTTGATTACCAAGACTCCGAAGAAGAGGAAGATGGGGGTTCCTTGGTAACAAGGCCACGGGCTCGTAGATGTATTATTTCTTATGATGAAGCAGAAGCATCTCCCCAACATTCTATTCCTCTTATCGAGTCTGTTGAAGCCCCGGTAGTGATCCCTGATGTGTTGATGATGTTATCGTTGTGGTCATGATTCTACTGTGCAGCTTTTTAACCGCGGGTTTGGTGATGACAGTTTAGTCCAGTTTCTAATGAAACACCCCTGGCTTCTTTTTCTACTCCCGTGTCTGTGACTCATTCTTTGCTGATCATGGTTGTTTCCATTCCTCCCCAGGCTGTTTTTACTGCTTCTACGGTTCCTCCTTCAACAATTCCCCCTCCACCCATTCATCGTGTTGAGGTTGGTTCCTCAAGTAGGAGCGGTGCTATGAGGAAAGTGACTATTGAAGTCCCTGCTGAGGGTAACCTTTTCAGGAAATATGGTCAAGCACACGTGTGGCTGAAACCTTTAATTGGTCATGTTGAGAGATCCAAGCTAGAGAGTCATAGTTCTTTGACCTTGATGAATGACATCATGCATGCTTCTTTAAAGGTATTCCTTTTTTTAAAACTTTATTGTCATTTTTCTATCTTTGGGATTCTCATTTCCTTCCCTTTCTTTCTCTCTTTTTTAGGCCAATCTCATCGGCACAGAGATGATGAAAATGGTTGCCCTCACAGAGTAGTTAGTGCGTGATTATCAATTGGAGGCGTATAATTGGAAGGAATAGTATGCAAGTCTTCAGCTTGATGTGCAGTTCTTAGAAGAAAGTAAAAATACCTTGGAGCAGTAGGTGCGAGCCTTGACTTCGGAATTGGCAGTTGAAAAGGCTTCCTCAGGTCAAGTAGATAATGAAAGGCTCGTCTTGAAACTTCTTTTTCCGAGTAGCTATCAAAGATAAGTGAAGAGATTAGAGAGTTGAAGGCTTTGTTGGGTGAAAAAGAGGCTTACGCTGGTGAACTCGAGCAGAATTTGACCCAAGCTCAAGAAGACCTCTGGGTTTCTTTTGACAAGGTTTTCTCCTTAGAAAATTCCCACACGTCTCTTCAAGCTTCTTATGAATCTGCCTTGGCTGAAAATGAAAAGTTGAAGAGTGAAATTGCTGATTGGGAAAGACACTATGAGTTCCTTGAAGATAAATCTGCCATTGAAGTGAGTTGGGCGTTCTTTAATTCTAGCCACGATACCCTTGCTGAAGCTAGCCAAGAGAATTTTAACTTGGAATCCGAGTTAGCCGAAGTCAAAGAGAGTATTGAGAAGGCTCAACAAAACCAAGACTTTCATTATCCCGTGGCTGAAGCTTCCGGAAATATTGAAGATGATACGGGTATCCCCACAACTTCAAGCCAAGTTGAGCCTGCTGCTGTTGATGTACCTGTCAGTTCCTTCATCTTCTCAGTGACAAGTTTAAGTTGTTTGAATTCCTTTGTATTTTTTATTTTTGGTAAAATGTGGTTATAACCCTTGGTCTCATTTGAGGGTTTGTTTTGGAATCTTAAATCCCCAGACCTTTTATGGGGCAATATGTATAAATAATTTTCAGTTTATGACTAAGTTCATACTTAGTCTAAGATTTTTAATATTAAGAAGTTTTTCTGTTAATATTTGAATTTAAGTTTTATTTATTCTTGTCTTTATTTCGAAGGACTTACTGAATAACTTGCATTTTTATCCTTCAAAAATGTTTATGTTAACTTCATGAATACATAAATTAATCACGAATTTATATTCGACAATTAATGAGGAAGACGTCTCAACTTCATAATGGTATTAATATACGATAAAAGAAATAGGAATACATATATTTCGTGAAATAACTTTGACAAATTTTTATTTGAATTTTGTCTAGTTTTGAATAACACTTTACATGTATTTGAATTACATCTATAACTTTCTCGTAACTATTTTTCTTATAACAGATTTAAAAAAGAACAAATAAACACAAGGTTTTTATCTATAACTCGTTTCAGTACATTGCCTTTACCCTATTTATAGTAAGGTTTTTCTTTGGCCTTAGCTCGTGACTTTGCTCTGCACTTGACTCATTCAATGAGTGAAATTTTCAGGCTTGATCTTTGATTGTTTCCCAATCTTCTTTTCCTTCTTTATACACACATGTGTGTATTATATAGTCCCACAAGTGTTTGAGCTTTGAAGTATGAAGCATCGAGTACTTGATTGTTCCTCTCATTCTGTCATTTCCATGAAAAGGAAAAATATACGGGACTCATAGGTGCGATTATAGATGAAGGCTGCTTAACCCGTTTGAATTTCTATCCGAATTATTGTAACCCTAGGCCGGGAAGTTTAACTTATTCCACGTGCCTTGCAGGTCGTGACTCATCATTTAGTATGGGCTAGATTTTTTACCTATCATCTAAAATCATTAGTAAAATTTTAACAATTTAAAAATAGAATTTTAAAACATAGATACCTGACCGTGAGTATTCCTTAGAAGTAGTATCTCTTTAAATGAATATCATTCCAATGTGAAGGTAGTATATTGCCATCCATCGTTTCCAGTTCGTATGCTCCTTTCCCTGCGATATTATGAATCCTGTAAGGTCCTTCCCATGTTGGACTTAATTTCCCCGCATTGGCTGCCTTTGTGGATTGAAAAACATTTTTGAGCATGAAGTCCCCAATCTTAAAGAATCTTGGGCGTGCTTTTCGATTGTAGTATCTTTCTATGACATGCTTTTGTGCTGCCATTCTTATTAATGCAACTTCTCTTCTTTCTTCAAGTAGATCAAGATTCATCTGCATTTCTTCGTCATTAGACTCTTTTGACGCTTGTGTAAACCTTGTACTTGGCTCTCCTATCTCAACTGGAATCAAAGCTTCAGCTCCATAAACCAATGAAAATGGTGTTTCTTCTATACTTGTTTTTGCTATTGTGCGGTATGCCCATAAAACACCAGGTAACAATTCTGGCCAATTACATTTGGATTCCTCTAAACGTTTCTTTAAATTGTTGATAATGACTATGTTTGTTGACTCCGATTGTCCATTACCCACTGGATGATAAGATGTGGAAGTAATCCTCTTGATCTGCTAACTTTTATAGAACTCTGTGATTTGTGCGCCTATAAATTGAGGGTCATTATCACACACGATTTCCTTTGGCACACAAAATCGGCATATGATATTCCGCCAAATAAAATCTCTAACTTCTTTTTCTCTCACCTGTTTGAATGCTCTTGCCTCCACCCATTAGGTAAAATAGTCAGTGAGTACGAGCAAGAACCTTACATGTCCTTTTGCTTGTGTAGAGGACCTACTATATCCATCCCCCATTTCATAAGTGGCCATGGTGCAATGACCGGGTGTAACAACTCCGCAGGTCTATGCATGGTATTACCGTATATTTAGCATTTAGCTACAAAATTTTCCGCTTCTTCTTCCATTTTGGGCCAATAATAACCTGTCCTAATTATAGTTCTTACCAGTGATCTTCCTCATGCATGATTCCCGCAATGCCCTTCGTGTATTTCCCACATTGCATATTTTGTTTGAGAAGGTCCGAGGCATCTCGCTAAGGGACCACCGAACATTTTTTGATAAAGATTTCCTTGTTTTAAAAAATATCGAGCAGCCTTTTATTGAAGCGCGTGAGCTTTTCTCTTGTCTTTAGGGACGATACCATTCTACAAAAAGGCAACAATTTCGTTCCTCGAATCCCAGGTTAAGTTATTATAATTTAGCTCATTTTCATCTGGATCGAGTACTGAATGAAACAAATGTATTACGGAAGCATTTTCATTGCTTGCCACGTCTGCTGCAGATGCAAGATTAGCTAGGGCATCTACCTAAACGTTTTCATCTCTTGGTATTGCTTAACCTTTCAGGTTTAGAATTGCCTGATTAGATCCCGTACCTTCTCTAAATATTATTGCACTCGTGCTTCCCTGGCTGTATAAGTCCCCAGCATTTGGTTTACTACGAGCTACGAATCACTTTTGATTATAATCTGATTAACACCGAGTTTCCGTGCCAGTTCTAAACCTGCAATCACAGCTTCACATTCTGCTTCATTGTTAGTTATAAAATAACATTTAATGGCTTGTCGAATGGTTTCACCCGTAGGTGGTACCAAAATAATTCCTAAGCCTGCACCATTCACATTAGATGAACCATCAGTGAATAAAGTCCAAATTCCTGGATTAGATCCGTTGAGAACCTGCAATTCCTTTTCTGCTTCTGATTGCATTCTCTGGCTAAAATCAGCCACAAAATCTGCTAACACTTGAGACTTAATTGTGGTTCTAGGTTGGTATGTGATGTCATATTCACTTAACTCTATCGCCCACTTGGCTAACCTACCTGATAACTCATGCTTGTGTAATATATTGCATAATGGATAAGCAGTTACTACAACAATAGGGTAACATTGAAAATACGGCCTTAGTTTTCTAGATGCCATGATTAATGCAAGCGTAAGTTTTTCTAACTGAGGATACCGCATCTACGCATCTAGTAAAAATTTGCTGATATAATAGATCGGAGATTGTTTACCTTGGTCCTCGGGGACTAAAACAGCAATTACCGCTACTTTTGAGACAACAAGGTAGATGAGCAATCTTTCCCTAGCCTTTGGTTTTGCGCGCAAAGGCGGATTTGATAAATATGTCTTCAAATTTTTGAGTGTATGTTGACATTACTCATTCCATTCGAAATAATCCTGCTTTTTAAGAGCTAAAAAGAATTTAAAGCACTTCTCTTATGCTTAAAAATTTAATCTCCTCAAGGCTGCAATTCTTCCCGTCAACCTCTGCACTTCTTTTTTACTTGTAAGCACGCCAGGGATTTCTTCAGTGGCCTTAATTTGTGCAGGATTCACTTCAATACCACGGTTAGAAACAAGAAAATCTAAAACTTTACCTGATGCAACGCCGAATGCACATTTCTCAGAATTCAATTTCATATCAAAAGTTTTGAAAAATCTGAAATGTATCAGATAAGTGAGATATATGATCTCCTGAATGATGAGTTTAATTGAGTATATCATCTATATAAACCTCTATGGTTTTTCTTAGATGTTCTTGAAACATTTTGGTCACAAGTCTTTGGTATGTTGCACTAGCATTTTTAAGTCCAAAGGGCATTACTTTATAGCAGTAAGTCCCTATGTCTGTTATAAATGAAGTTTTTTCTTCATCTATAGGATCCATTTTGATCTGGTTATATCCTAAATACGCATCTAAAAAGCTTAACAATTCATGCCCTGCAGTAGCATCAATTAGTTGATCTATGTGTGGTAATGGAAAAGAATCTTTAGGAAAAGCTTTGTTAAGGTCTGTGTAATCTACACAAACTCGCCACTTACCACTATTCTTTGGTACTACAATTAGGATACCTTACCTCGCGGATAGACCCATTTTTTAGTAATTTATAAACATCATCTTGAATCGCCTGATTTTTGAAAGTTCCTTGCTTTCTCGTTCTTTGTTTGATATGTGGGTATGATGGGTCTTCATTTAATTTGTGAGTCATTGCTTCCGGTGGTATTCTTGTCATATCAGAATGAGACCAAGCAAAACAATCCACGTTAGTTTTCAAAAATTCAATCAACTTACCTTTCATGTCCGGGCTAAGATTGGCCCCTACGTAGACTTTCCTTTAAGATCATTGTGTAAATAACACTACAACCTCCAGTTCTTCAATTGTTGTTTGATATTTTCGTTTTCCTCTGGTTTCTAAATGGCATCAGGCCTTAAATCCACATTTGTTCGCCCTTGTTCAGTTGAGGTTTGCATTGTGGCACCCTCAACTGAGTTCGGTAACTGCTATTTTTCTTCATTTCTCGTATTTGAATCTGCAACAGAATTAATGCTCTTGGATGTTTGTTGATCTCCAATATTCCCCACGGTGATGGAAATTTAATTACTTGATGTAAGGTCGATGGAACGACATCCATCTCATGGATCCATGGTCTTCTGAATCATATTATAGGCCATTTCCATATCTACTACTTGAAACTTCGTTTCTTTGACAACTCCTTCTGCAAATGTTGTCAATATTACTTCTCCTTTCGTCACAACACTGGAGTCGTCAAATCCAGATAGAGTATGAGCCTTTGGTATTAATTTATCCTCAACTTGCATCTCACGTAATACTCTTAGCAAAATAATATTCACGAAACTACCTGGATAAATCAAAACTCGTTTCACATTAGTATCATGTATAAGTAGAGATATTACCAGTGCGTCGTTATGTGGAGATGATATACCATCCGCGTCTACATCATCGAACTTAATACTTTCTTCTTCTAAGACTCATCGCACCCGCTTCCTGTGGGTAATTGTGACTTTGGAAACTTTGTTGGCTGCTGTGTACGTCACACCATTGGTGTATTCACCCTCACTTATAACATTGACGGTCCTTTTGGGAGAAGGTGGTTTAGAGGGCTCCTGTATATTCTTCATGTATGCTTGCTTACCTTTCTCATTGAATAATTTGGTGAGATATCCCTATTTTAATAAATGATCAACTTCACCTTGTAGCAACCTAAATTCTATCATTTTATGCCCGTGATTGATGTGAAATTCGCACCAATGATCAGGGTTGCGCCTGTTTGGATTCGATCTCATCTATTTTGGCCACTCTACCTTGTCACCCATGCTTCTCAAAATAGCTACGAGTTCAGAAGTGCTCACATTAAAATTATAACCACCAAACCTAGCCTTCAAGTTTCTATCATCATCTTGTGACTCACGTGTTCCGATCATTCACGAATCTTGATGATGAGCCCGACTCTCTATTCCTCGATCTATAATCGTACATTCGATTGTCTTGCTTTGACCGTGAGTCTTTTCCCGCTAGTCCCATGTAAGTTTCGTACATATTTTTACTGGACCTTTTTTCGGTTTTCGCCCGTCTCGAACTTACCTTTTCCTCCTTTTGAGGCCATGAGATAATATCTTTTTCTATCCTTAGTTTCGTGCTATACCTGTTTTAAACGTCATTCCACGTTGTGGATGGAAATTCACGAAGACTTTCTTGAGTTGCCTTGTGGCTTCTAAGCTTTTTTCATTCAAATTACTTGTGAAAGCTATAGCTTCCCAATTGTTAGGTATATGCGGTAATGTCATTCTTTCATGCTGGAACCTATCCACGAACTCTCTAAGCAACTCTGAGTCCCTTTGCTTGATTTTGAAAATGTCTTCCATTCTTTTTTCGACATTTTGAGCCTCCCGAGTGTGCTTTGATAAATGAATCTGCAAGCTCAACAAAAGAATTTATGAAATTTTCAGGCAAAAGAGAATACCATGTTAACGCTCCCTTAGTGAGTTTTTCACCGAACTTTTTGACTAATACTGATTCAATCTCCTGTTTGGTCAAGTTGTTTCCTTTTACGCATGTTGTGAATGCAGTCACGTGGTCTCGTGGATCAGTTGTTCCATCGTATTTTGGAGTATCTGGCATTTTGAATTTCTTTAGAACTGGGAGAGGAGCAGCACTTGGCTTCCAAGGTTGTTGTGAATATTTATCCATATATATCCCTTTGATTAGGAGCGGCACCCCAGGAATTTTCTCTATGCGATCACTTTACTCCTTGAGCTTTTTCTGCAATGTTAGTACTAAATTTTATAAATCATAATTAACTAAGTTACATGGTTCTCCTTCTCGTGATTCAGTGGGAGTTCGCCACTGCCTGAATTAACAAGCCCAAAACAAGGGTTCTCCAAAGTGTTGTTATTTGGAGTGGGTGTAGGTGATGCAACATGCAACCGGCTAACAAAAGCCTCAAGAGCTTTGTTGACATGTTGTGCAGTCAAATTTTGCAAAGCTTCATCAATAGCTTCAACTCTTTCTAATTAAGAGTTTCCATTTGTGTGAGATCCATCAGGAATGCCTTCTCGAGACCACCGTGGGGAGTTTTGTTGAGAGGAGTTTGGTGTATGCTCATCCTGAGATGACGATTTCCTTGGTTTCCTTGGGTGTTGTCATTAACGTTTGACATGATTGATGTAACAAAAAAGGTTAGGCTAAGAAAGAATGGATTATCAGATTTCCGGTAACGGAACCAATTTATTTAACCAAAAAGCAGAATTTTGTCAAAGCTTTAATTTAGAAGAACTCGTGTTACTGATAATGAAAGAATGAATAAAGGAAAATGATTTTGCCAAAAATAAAATAATCAGAAGAAAACAAAGTAAACCAATGTATTCGGATAGTAGTTCATGTCCTTACAATTGACTCATTCTCTTCCTTTTACAAATGTATTCAGATAGTATTAGTGTCCTTACAAATGACTCATTCTCTTCCTTTTATAGCTATCTTCAAGATATATATGGTTTGCCTTTGTCATAATAAGGCCATTATAGATAATTATATACATTAAATGCTATGTTACACAATTATTGAGATTTAGTACAGATTCTCCAACGTTTTTAGTATTTAATGATTTCTAAAATATTGTATTTGTACTCTCTCGTGCTGTCAGATTCATTCTTTCCTGGATTTAAATAGGTGTGAGCATTGATTCTTTTGAATAATCGCTCGTGCCTCTTCATGTGCCTCTGCTCGTACCTGTCGCAACTCGTGCCTCTTTGCTAATCATCATCTTTTGACCAGCCTCCTTGATGCGTCATCTTTCAATCACTTTAATGTATAAACTCAATTTTTCTCAATACAAGTGCGTCTCTACAGACTAAGAAAGTCGCCCCGATCTCTAAAGAGCTTAAACACTACATGAATCTCCTAAAGATAAGGCAGAGACATTCATTCAGAAATTAAGGAAAACAAACGTATTCAAGTTCTTCATAAAGAAAGACAAAAAACTGCTCTAGTAAGTAGCTTGTTGCAAGAAAAGATGCAATGAGCTTACTTAGAATGTACAACTTTTTCTGCTAAAGATATTAAGTATGTCAAACAGGAGACCAATTCTATACAATCAAAGACAATCAAGTGGCTGGACCTTTTTGACCAAGCCAGCTTGAAACAAAAATTTCAAGAATTTTGGATTACCTTTGAAAGACCTCATAGTACTTCTAAGATATGGTCAAATATATTAAATTACATTTATGTTTTAGATACTCATCAACCAGTTCAACTGAGTTTATCACTTCATACTTGGTTCGTTCAAGACTTGGTTCGAGACCCTTAAACCCACAGATAATGGATGTCATTCGTTTTGGTGTTAAAAGGTTATTTCCTTAATCCAACGGAAGAGAAAAGGGGCAGCAAGATGCACTAACCTCCCCGGCCCGTAGTGATAACGGCTACAGTTGCGCCAAGACTCTTGTTGACTAGCAATCAAAGAGTGCCAAAGAAGAAACTAAAATTAAGATAGGTAGATATATCGCAAGATCCACGATAAGTCACATTATGTTAGAGATGCCTTCCGATAAAACTTTGAGCTCATCTATGTAAGAAATTCGAATATTAGCGTTGAGAACAAGAGGCTAAGTATAAGTGTAAAATAAAAGCTGTTTACTACACAAGTGAAGTAGAGGCGGAAACATGATTCGTAGCATCTGATCTATGACCTGAGCACCAGTTGATTCAATTGCCTGAACTCAAAATGCAAATGGAATTTCATTGCTCAACTGCACAAATTAACATTCAATGCTAACTAAAGAATATGATCAAACGATATTTAATTCATTAAAGAGGTACCAAATCAGTGTTAAAGCACTCCTGAAAAGAATAGCAATAATTAATTTCAGATACAGCAATTGTTATTGCAGAGAGCGCAAACGAACTTTAGGCAAACCAATCATTCACAACGAAACAAAGGACATTACACTAGGCACAGACACATTATGGTCACAACTCAGAAAACAGCTCAAACAACAAAAATGAATCAAGACAACTACATCAAATACAATTGAGAAAAAACAAAACTTCTGCAAGAAAGTTCATATTAATAACGTACACTTTAACAAGAAGTCAACTCCAGATTAGAATTATCTCAAAAAAAACTGTAGAATTACTTAATTTCACTCATCGCCTTTTACATGCAATTCATCTGCAAAAACCAGAGTGTTGCTGACTTGCTGGAATTACTGTAGTATAACAAGCTGAAACTGAGCTTTCACAGGACATGAATATATAATGACGGAATTTTCCATCCAAGTAACAGCAATAGGCAGATTTTTGTTAATATCGATCAACCTGAGGAGATTTCAAGGCATAAAATAGCACCAAATATTTCTACTGAGTTCAAACGTTCTAATAAAAACTGAAAACTATGAGTAGTCAGAAAGTTACTTCCATCTAAACAAAAAGATTAACAGGAAATCAGATAGCAACCAATATGTAATGCAGTCAGTGTACACCGGATTTACTTATCAGAAGTCCATCAAAATTCAGTGTTCACCCATTTAGTGTAATAGACACAGGTTTGTGGGGATATAACTCCATTGGGTGAACATTGACTAATCCTAGGGCAAGCACCGCATGGAATTGAAGCCATTGGCCCTATTGTTTTCGGACCAGCCCCTAAAGCAACTCCGCTTGCAGCTCGATAGCAAACTGATCCAACGGGAATAGAATGATATTCTCCCAATCCAGTGCTCTTAACCTCTATAATAGCATTGTCTAGAACCATAGAGTTCAATATTTCCGCAATTTGCTGACTTGTGCACTCAACAACGTTCCTTTTCTTCAAGAAGTTGTGGATTCCCTCCACCGTAGCAACTTTCAGCAAGTCTATGACCTTGAGGCACGTGTCTCTGAGAACGGTGATGAATTCCTTATCAAGATTTCCCTCAGAGTACCATGAACCACCAGTCAGTTCCTCCGAAGGTTCAAACTCAACAGCCATGTAATGCTTCTTTCCCTTATTTTGGATATTCACAACTTGTTTTATCAACTTCTTTTTCAGAAGTGCAGTCAGGGATTTATCCACAAGAGTTGGTGGGAGGTTTGCCTCCTTTTTCACCTCTGCCATCCAGATGCCCAGATTCTTTTTATTTTTTACCAGACTGAGCACTACACGTTCAGCATCTGGAAGTCCCTGAGTAGATGAATCCAAGTCTGGTCTTTTCCGCTTCATGGCGGCTGCTTCCCTTGATCGACTCATATCTGTGAGCATAAATTGAGCAAACAAACAGATGAATTTTACCTTGGTTCTTATCACATTAAAGTGGCATGGAGAAGACAAATAATTCCAGTTCAGACTCATGTAGTAACTAGGAGTAAGAGCAAAATCAGTGATTCAGTTCTCTCCTAATAGTCAATCATGCCAGCAAGATCCCAAATCAACAAATGCAGAAACGCTCTATTTGAACTCTATGATATTTCTTATCTTATTTCAACTAAAAAATACAGAGTAAGATACTTTTTTTAAATGACCGACAAATCCATCCAGAGCCAACCGAAGCCTTTGAAACTCGGGGATAATGGGCCACCCCTCTACTCTTCTGCACTTAAATATCAGGCTTAATTCTCATGGCGCAGGGCTTGAACTTCCCCTCAACCATTGCCACTTGAACTAACCCTTGGAGGCTTGAATTTGTGACCTAAGTCACAACTCCCTCAACCAACCTTTGTCACTTGAATTAAAAAAAAAGTAAAAAAGTACGACCCAGTACAATACCACTCAGTGGTGTCTGGGGAGGGTAGTGTGTACGCAGCCTTACCCCTACCCTGGGGTAGAGAGGCTGTTTCCAAATAGACCCCCGGCATAAATCCCCAGAATTTGCTCCTGGGGAGACTCGAACTCACAACCTCTCGGTTGTAAGTGAGGGTTGGTTACCATCAGACCAAGCCCCTCTTGTCTGTCACTTGAATTAAGAAATTTAAATTATTATTTCTGAGAATATTCAATTCGAATTTTCCAATAACAAATTGTGACGCCCAAATTTCTAATTTGGTTTACTTCTCAGTAACTACAAATTTCTATCCCACAATTATGCACCATATTCAACCTTTCATTTCATTCCTACACCATCAATTGGGACCAATTCACTAATAGTCGACAGTCATAGAAGAATGATTCACTATATTAAATTAAAACAAACGAGGATGAAACAAATTAAAACAAAAATTATACTATGAAAGAGAGGAAAGAGAAGAGAGACATACAGAGAAGAGAGGAAATAACATGTTCATATCCTAAAACTAACCCCAATATTTATCAAGCTTACTTTTCATCGCTTTTGGTTACTTTATAATAGCATTTCGAAGATTGAAAAAATCATGGAAGAAAAAGTTGGGAAGTAGCATATAAACTGCTTGAAAATTTTAAAGTTGTTTGATAGAAAATGTTGACAAGAGGGGTTGCTCTGATGGTAAGCAACCCCCACTTCCAACCGAGAGGTTGTGAGTTCGAGTCTCCCCAAGAGTTTGTGGGAAGTTTTTGGAGGAAAGGATGTCGGGGGGTCTATTTGGAAACAGCCTCTCTACCTAAGGCTAGGGGTAAGGTCTGCGTACACACTACCCTCCCCAAACCCCACTAAGTGGGATTATACTGGGTTGTTGTTGTTGTTGTTGATAGAAAATGTTAAGAAACTTGATAAAAGCTTTCACATTCTTCTAGTCGTCTGGAGATGGATTTCCTCTTAAAGCACTTATTTCTCGACAATTCTTTTGATACTTGTAGTCATCCACATACATTTTTATAAAGGCTTTTTCAAATTTTAGAGTTGTATCTAACATTGTATATGTGGAGTTCTACCTTGTTTCAATATCAAGACTCACAAGAGCATGAGTATCTATCTTAGCTTTCTCAACAAATGACTTGAAAGATGCAAACCTTGAAGGAGATGACCTAACATATTTCACCTCATTTCTTACACGAGAAATAGGCTCAATTTATTCCTAACCCATCTTTTACAATCAAGTTCAAAATATGAGCATTGCATCTAACATGCAAACACTCATTTCCAAGTATTACCCCTTTCCAATTCTCAATACACAACTTCAAATGCTTAATGGCAGCATCATTAGCACTTGCATTATCCAAGGTCATTGTAAACAAGTTCTTAGTGCCCCAACCAAATAAACATGCTTCAATTCCCTTTGCAATAGTCTCACCTTTGTGATCCGATGTTGGAAAAAAGTTCAAAAGTTTCTTTTGTAGATTCAATTTATCATCTATCCTGATAAGAATGGACATTGGGCCTAACTCAACCCCAAAAGCTAGCTTATGAGGTGAAGATTGCCCAAGCCATATAAGGAGACCAAGGACCTCAAATCCCTCCGATGTGGGACAACCCAACACGCCCCCTCACGCCCAGATCTCTGGAGCGTGGACAACATAAATGGGGGCCTAACATCGGTAACAATAATTGGGGTGGGCCTGGCTCTGATACCATGATAAGAATGGACATTGGGCCTAACTCAACCCCAAAAGCTAGCTTATGAGGTGAGGATTGCCCAAGCCATATAAGGAGACCAAGGACCTCAAATCCCTCCAATGTGGGACAACTCAACATATCCAATGTGCAGTGACAACCATATAAGTTAAGCTTTGGAGTGATATCCATGTATCACTAGTGAGATATACATGTTAGTTCTTAATAAGATTTTTAAGTTTTTCCTTCTCTTCATGATAAATCCTCAAACAATGTCTAGCACCAGTTACACGAGAAGGTAATTCAAAATTAGGTAAAGCTTTAGCCATTAATTTCTTAAATCATTCTCCCTCAACAACTCTAAAAGGTTGTACAATCGCCCTCCTAATGTCATCCACATTATACACTACCCTTTCGGTAGCACCCGAACCACCTTCTAGCCACCCTTCTTTGATAAGTTTTAGTGTTGATTGTCTCTTTTCAATGACAATAAAGGGAGATTTTTGACATGTAGCATTTAAATGCGACCTCAACTCAGTAGTCCCATTCTTGCTACCTGCAGCAAATGTTTCAGGACAATAATTGCATTTTGCCTTACATTACCTCCTTTAGCAATAAATTTGGAGAAGTGATTCCAAATCTCAGACTTCTCTGCTAATATTCCCTAAATTTCTGATGAAGTCGTTCTTTTTTGCTTCTTAAGAGGAGTGCGTTGATGAGGATTGTCTTTACTTTGTTGATGAATTGACAACCACCTCCGCATCTGCTCCAGAAGTTGTAGTTTCCCTTCTTAAAAAGAGTTCTTACAAATAGAACATATTCCGTTACTATTTAGCTCATGGACTTTACCTTCGCATTCTGACAGCAAATCACAGATGCAAAGACAATTTCATTTATGTTGTGCTTCTCGTTGATGATAGTTTTCAGATTTATTGATGTAACAACCACCGGAGGAATCTACATTCTTAGAGGACGTGGAGACTTGAATGTCCTTTGGACTATCTATAATGACCCCGAATTTACACTAGCTCGCACGTTGAGGAATAGGACAAAATCACATAACAATGTGAGAAATACATCATTCTTAATTTTTACATAGTCCATATTATTTAACCAAATGATTCAAAATATAAGTAAAAAAGTTTCAATATCTTTTTAAGTAACAATCAATTACTCACGTTAATCATCTAAGAGAAACAAAATAAACAAATGAATCCGACAATAGGGAGGAATACAACAGATTTGCAAAAAAACTAGCTAATTGGATAAAGAAAATTTTTAGTTAATTGGGAAAAAGCAATGTGTATGTATGCACAGTGGCGGAGCCAGGGTTTATACAAAGGGTTGTCAAAATCTAAAGAAGAAGCGGCCAATCTTTTTCTAACTCAGATCAATTATGAGAAGCGGCCAATCCTGATTTTGGTACTTTGGAAAAAAACTGCTTCATTGATTTTTGATTCTGAGTTATAAAATAAAATTTAATTAGAAAAATTACAAACACTATTTTCTATAATAGTAGAGACAAACTTGAAGAAATTTTCTTCCATCTAAAGGCAATTAGAGAATCTGATTCTTCCAAAATAGTAGGCGAACCCGTGTTCTTGATTTTCCTCTAACATTTCAAAATCGCTTAATTTTTCATTACGCTTAAATTCAACACCAAAGTCTTCATCAGTCAAGAAACCGTCACTTATACTGATCAACTAATTTGGCAAAAATTGAATCTTGATTTACATGAAGCAACTAATTAATTAAAATAGCTAAGGAAGAATGTGGTTATGAAGCTGACAGAGGCGACAAATAGGTGGAAACACCAGAACCCAAAAAATGAAAACAAAAAAAAATTGCACAGAAATTGAACAAAAGCCATAAAACAAACTTTGTCAAGCCATAAACCAGTCCAAAAAACCAGAAACCAGTCCACAAATCAGAAAAATATGCACAGAAACCAGAAATTGAACCCCAGCCATAAACCAGTCCAAACAAAATAGTAAAGAAACTTACCCTGGCTGTCATGATAGCCAAAAATAGACCAATGATTTACAATTGCAAAGAGATCAACGACGGCGGCGGCACGGCACGACGACAACAGGGGAGAAGAGACTTGAGCAAATTTGAGAATGGGAGCAATTTTGAATTAGAGATTTCTGTTTCTTTAATCTCAATTGCCCTCAAAAGTTCCCTTCAAACGATGTCGTTTGAAGTATGTTTAAAAATTTTTAAAAAAATACGTAACTGACAAGTAAAATAAAAGATATGCTCGTATCGGGAATGGAACTCGCGACCTTCCACCAATTTTGACACCCCTTGACCACTGGACTAAGAGTTTGCCTTGTATCAAGGGTTGTCAGCTCATTGTATATATTTAACTTTTTTTTAAAAATACAAATCTACACAACGTTATTTTCCGGCAAAGGACACCCCTCGGACAAGGGTAGCTCCGCCCCTGTGTATGCAGCTAAAAGAAAACATGTAAAATGAGAAAGGGAAGAGCCTTACCGATGAGAGCAAAAGAGAGTTGATAAGGTTGAGCTAATTTAGTTTGAGCTAATTGGGGTTTATGGAATGGAACGATAGGGTGTCTTGCTTTTGGAGAGGAGGCAAAATGATTTCAATTGTTCAAGTGTTTTAGAACAGCTTTAGGACTAGGTTTTGGTTTGGGCTCAATTATTCTGTTAGACAAAGACAAACATTTACATGGGCTATAAAACCAACATAAAATATATGCTAAATACATAAATGACAAAAAAAATTAAGAAATATTTATAACTTAGGTTCTAATAAATATTTTTATCTTTCTAATATATAAAATATGTATACATGTATTGTCGGGTTGGTTTGGTTTCGCTTTGACTTTTTTTAGTCAATACCAAACCGACCCTATTATGGTTGTGTTTTATTTTTCAATACCAAATCAAGTCAGACGAAATCACTAGTCGGGTTTTTTTTAGGGTTGACTCGAATTTTCGGGTTGGTGCAGATTATCGGTTTGGTTTGTACACTCCTACCCACAAAAGCTACAAATAGGTATGAAGGGTAATTAATTTGATGGATAGAAAAGTAAATAGGTTGGCAAGAGTAATTAGCTTGAGTTTTGTGGGTAAAACATACTTCAAATTTTTAATGACATCGAATAAAAAAAAAATTAAACGTCTAGGTAGTGTTTGCATTTTGTTCCTTCTTGTTTGCTACTGCCTGCCATCTTCATTAAAGCACTATTACACCTGTATTTCTTGTACTATATACAAACTTTATTGATAGTACAGTAAAATCTTGTCTTCTACTTTGTATTTTGGGCATTTGTACATTCTAGGATGAGATATTTTTGTTTGACTCTCCAGCTAACTCAATCTAGTTCATTTATTGGTTGATTAGTGAGATGATCCAAGTTGAGATGATATAGTCAAACACTATTTTAATTTTTTGTTTGCCTTTACATGTACACAAGTTTGTATTAGTGTAAAACTAAGCACTAAATTTAATAACTCAAAAAGTCGTTGTCACACCTCTTTTTTTCCGAGGGGATAGAGAGTTTTTCCAATTTAAGTGACATTATTCGAAATGGGATTGTTTATTTAATTTCAGAGTCGCCACTTGGAATAATTTATGGTGTCCCTAGTCACCGGTTTATTTTAAATCCCAAATTGAAGAAATTTGACTCTGTTTAAAGTCTGCGAAACAAGAAGACCGGATAAGGAATTCTGTTAACCCAGGAGAAGGTGTTAGACATTCCCGGATGCCTTGGTTTTAGCATGGTCGCTTAAATTGTTTAATTATTTATTTTAAAACCTATGTGCATTTTACCTTTACCGCTTTTAGTTATGGCGTTTATGGATTTAATCTTTAAAACGAACTACATGTGCGTAAGTCCGCTTCATTTGCGGGCGCAAAAATCATGTCACGCATACATGTACACAATTAGTCACGCTTTATTAATTTAAGATTATTTGGCCGAAGTTACGCGAACGCATACCTCGATTTAACTTTTGGAAATCGTAATTATATCACGCGAACATGTACACAATCACAATAATAATTTAAGTCGCGCCTAAAAGCATTTATACGAGTATACATTTTTTGAAATCGTAATCGTGTCACGCAATGGTGTACATAATCACAATAATTTGATTAAAAAGTGCCTAAAACAACTACGAATATTAGAGAATTGATTATTTTCCTAGAGTTCAAGAACACATGTGAAAGATTCAAGTATTATGCAGTTTCTTTGTAGAAGTACATATAAGACAATCAAAAAATTAATTGAAAAATACAAATACACATTATTCAAATTTAGAACTACACAATCAACTCGTCCTGAACGAAAACAATCCAGATTGACAATAACCATTATTTACTTACACATTTTATTTTATTTTTTACTCAATTAAACTAGAGATAGCGTTCATATGACGTCAAAAATATTCAGTTATCTTAAATGGAAAAAAGCATTGCTAATTAGCATGCACACCACGGAGATGATCCTTCAAATTTATCCATAAATCCAAGGATACAGAGTACTGCCAAAGAAAAGGATTTTTCACATTCACATAGCGAAGAAAGGACAGCCACTTTCCAATGCCACAAATTTTTGTCCAAAAATTAAAAGGCTGCTGCTGTAGCAACCCTACAACAACATATCTCCTCAAGGTTCAAGCTATAAATACATTGCCTATTGAATCCAAGATTTCACTTAAAATTATTTGCTTATTTTCCCTATCATAAAATTTCCATATTATGATGTCGTACCTCACTAGTGGGATTTTACCGGGTATGTTATTGTTGTTGATGTCATACTCCATCTACTACAAACCATTTTATTGCTTTGTTCTCATACTAATAATATCCACTAATTGCCTAGCTAAAACCACTTTCCATCCTAAAACTCTATTTCTTGCAGTGAAAAAACACCCCTCCAGCCTACAATACATTGCTGAAATTAAACAAAGAACACCTTTGGTTCCCCTTAAACTAGTTCTACACCAGTAGAGGAATTTAGACCAGTGCATACATTTATTAGAACTTAGAATCTGTGATGCAAAATACACCAGTAGAGGAATTCCTCATGTAAGCTGCAGAACCAAAGTTCATGCTCAGTTTCCGTGAACACTTAGGCTTATATGTTCAATATACCAAACCTACTTATAGTAAAATTTACAGTGACAGAGAAAACATTCCACCAGATATACACAAACAAAAATTTCAGCAAAATTATAGCACAGGGATGTCCAAACAACGATTAGATATCGAGATTGAGATAAATACCTCTAAGAGCAGTAGAGACAAACTTGAATAGCCAAATAACGACGAAAGCGAAGCACAGAATCAACAAAACACAGCTTCAGCTTCTGAAATCAAAATCGAAACTCGAACACCCAGAAATTGTAGAGATAAAGCAGCGAAAATCAGCAGTCTCCGAAACTCCCTGTTCTCCAAATTTTCTTCTAATTTTGAAACATCTTGTGTCGTTTTCAGCTTTCAAAATCTTCAGAACTTTCAATTTTCTTCTTGCTTTTTCGTTTGTTGCTAAATGCTTTTGCTGTTGTGAGAGAGGGATGCGCCGTGTTTCATTTATGATGATATAAGGAATTAGGGATCCTTTTTAGGCCTCAAAGTTGTTTTCTAATGTTAAAAAAAAAAATATTTCTATGTAATACGTTAAATTACTATGAATTGACAAAAACAGTTAACTACAATTCGCAGTAATTTACTGCGAATTCCATTAAACGAGGCGTCTCCTCAATATTTGGGCCAGACCGTTTTTTAAATTACATTTCGCAGTAATTTACTGCGAAATAACCTAATTCGCAGTAAATTACTGCGAAATAGCTATTTAAATATTGCCATCGCCTTCCTCATTCAACTCATCCACCATTTTTAAAACAAACAGTCTCTTTCTGCCCCCCCCCCCCACCGTCCCCCACGTTTTTATCTATAAAAAAAATTCGGCCACATCCGGACTAAATAACAAGGAGTGTAGGTCTTATACACAGTTGGTTGATTTCGATTGCGTATTTCCGGTTCAAAATTTGAAATTCCAAAAAATTTACATCGAGGTATTTCTATTTACTTTATAGCGGAACTCGTATATTTATGCATATTAGTATTGTTTAGTAGTTTTCATGTGAATTTATGTTATGTTTGTGTTCTTTAATATACACGGATTGATTTATGTGATACTCTAATTTATTTATTATATTTGATTTATAAACCTGAAAGCATGTTACTTTTTGTTATAAATATAGAGCATTGTAGTGTAGTAAATATAGAGACATTTAGCGTAGTAAAATATAGTGACTTGTAGAGTAGTAAAATATTGCCTTTTAGCGAAATAAAATATAGCCTTTTAGCGTAGTAAAATGTAGAACTTTTTAGAGCCTTGTATCAGAGTAAAATATAGAGTCTTGTAGAGCCTTGTATCAGAGTAAAATATAGAGTCTTGTAGAGCCTTGTATCAGAGTAAAATATAGAGTCTTGTAGCGTAGTAAGGATAACTCGGTGCTACGGGCCCTATAAAATAAAGCTTTGAACTCATACATAATTTTTCTCTCCAATTCAAAAATTTATAATAAACTAAAAAAATTGTAAAAATATTGAAAATGAAAATTATAATAATTAATAACTCGGTGATACCGAGCCAAAAAAAATAAAATCCGAACCCATACATTTCATTCTCTTCAATTCAAAAAATGAAGTCGGGAACCCATATATAATTATTCTCTTCAATATTAATTTTAATTTTTAAATTTAAATCTGTAAGTTAAGAAAATTCTAAAAATATTGAACATATACATTATTCGCCGGTACCAGACTGTTTAAATCAAGTGTGGAGCACCTAGTTATTTTTATTATTTAATTTATTAAAAAACACAACCAATTAATTATGTAGAACAATTTTATTTTAATTGCGTTTGAACATCAATTTTAGTTATATAGTACATCACAACCACAAACATTGACAACCAAAAATAAAAACAAACAATAAAACTAACGAATAACTTGACAAAGGAAACATGAAGATTGACTAACGAAAATACTTAACATGTCATTCTTTAGGAACGATCGGGTAGTATTCTCTCCTTCATCAAAAACAATTTCTTTTCGATCTTCTTTTTCTCTTTTTCCACCTCCTTTATTTTCGCCTTCAATTCTTCAATTTCTTGCTTGGATTGGCGCTCTCTTTCTCACTGCTCCGTACACACTCCATGAAGATAGTACAACTTGTCTCTGTAGTATTCCTGGTCACATGGTTTATCAATCCATACCTTAAAGTTGCATATAGGTACGTCTGGCTGCCTATAAAACTTCTTCAAACAACCCCAATAGCATCGGCCAGCTTCTTCTCAATCACTATACATCATGGTCTTAGCTCCACATTCGGAATTCGGGGCACAAAGGGGCCGTTGAGACATTTTTTGGAGGAAACTTTTGGTATTGAAAAGCTCGATGATAGGTTGTTGTTTAGTGTTGAAAATAAGTTGAAGACGCTTTTTATTTATAGGGAATAAGTCTCAACAATACGTAGTATTATACTACGAATTTCATGAACATTTTTCGGGAAAAAACAGCTTTTTCCACATGAGTTTGAACCTTTTCAAAATGACATGACAACTCAACAATACGTAGTATTATACTACGAATTCCATGCACATGTTTCGAACAAAAAAAACAACTTTTTCACATGGGTTTGAACCTTTTTTAACATGACATGACAACTCAACAATACGTAGTATTATACTACGAATTACATGCATATTTTTGGGGTAAAAAACAGCTTTTTCCACATGGATTTGAACCTTTTCAAAATGACTTGACAACTCAACAATATGTAGTATTATACTAGGAATTACATGCTTATTTTTAGAGGGAAAAATAGCTTTTTCCACATTGATTTGAACCTTTTCAAAATGACTTGAAAACTCAACATTACGTAGTATATACTATGAATTACATGCTTATTTTTTTGGGGAAAAACAGTTTTTTCCACATGGTTTTGAACCTTTTCAAAATGACTTGAAAACTCAACAATATGTAATATTATACTATGAATTACATGCTTATTTTTAGGGGAAAAACAGCTTCAAATTTTAACAGTAGTGTTCTTTGAAAATAATAATAAGGTGATTAGTAGAACAATAATTTTATTTAAACGCGTTAACCAAAATACAAACACTACAAACATAAATACCCAAATAGTAGAACTAGTACAAACACTAAACAAAACTAACACAAGTAGCGGCATCCAGCTTCTTCCCAGTCAGCATTTATCATGCTCTTAGTTTCACATTCGCAATTTGGGTTCTTTGAGACATTTCTTCAATTACGTCTTGCTTTAAGGAAAAGCTAGATTAAAGGTTGTTGTTAAGTGTTGAAAATAACAAGAATCCGCTCTTTATTTATAGGCAATATGTTTTCAACAATACGCAGTAATATACGTCGATTTACATGCACATTGGAGTTTAGGAAAAAATAGATTTTTCACATTGTTATCGTCCTTTCAAGAACGACATGACAACTCAACAATACGCATTAATATACGACGATTTACATGCACATTGGGGTTGAGGAAAAAACAGCTTTTTCACATGGTTATCGTCCTTTTAAGAACGACAATATGCGACGATTTACATGCACATTGGAGTTGAGGAAAAAACAGCTTTTTTCGCATGGTTATCGTCCTTTCAAGAACGACATGACAGCTCAACAATATGAGTAATATACGACAATTTACATGCACATTGGGGCTGAGGAAAAAACAATTTTTTTTCACATGGTTAACATCCTTTCAAGAACGACATGACAGCTCAACAATACACAGTAATATACGACGATTTACATGCACATTGGGGTTGAGAAAAAAATAGCTTTTTTCACATGGTTATCGTCCTTTCAAGACCGACATGACAGCTCAACAATACGCAGTAATATTGGAAATTATAATAGCATTTCAATAACATTCTTATTGGAAAAGGGGAAACACAAACACAAACACGATAAATATAAAGATACAAACTGAACAACTGATAAAAATGACATACAAGTTCAACATAAATTTAAACTACTACGCTTATCACGTAGAACACACTGCTTAATCACGATCTGCTTCCTACAATGTTCTCCAACCACTCGAGTTGGTCTTCCAGCCTTTTTTTCTCTTCTTCTAGCTCATTGAGTTTGGCCTTCAACTCATCAATTTGTTGGTTGGTTTGGCGCTCCTGTATCGCTTGCCTCGTACAAGTAATATGAAGATCATAAATGCTCTATTTGTAACACTTTTGTCTACACTCTTCATCAAACCATACATCAAATTCACAAGTGGGCTTGCATGGTTGCTCCTCAAGCTTGTTCGTACAACCCCAGTAGCGGCGTCCACCATCTGGCCACGATTTGAACAAAGTGCATTTTTCTCCGCAGTAGCACCTTGGGACATAAACGGCTTGGTCAGATATTTTGTAAAGAGAAATTTTGTTTTTTGTTAAGTGAAAAAAACAACTAGCATGCAACCTCCATTTATAGTCAATATTTCATACAATACGCGTATTATACTACGATTTATGTATTCAATTATTCTGACAAAGTTGCTTTTTCCACATGCGGTTTTCAGCTTTTCCAGGAAGACATGACAATGCAATAATACGTAGTATTTAACTACGAACTACATATTTAGCTTTTCACATGCTTTTCCAACACAAACAAGTTTAATATTGGAACAACTATATCAAAATATAACGTTAAAAATAAGATGAAATTTGGAATATTCTTTTATTTCATTATATTGAAACTTACGCAAGTACAAACTTGAATAAAAGAAAAACTCAAAATGAAATACTAGGGGTTTCCATGATAGTTGGGTACGTTAGACGAACTAGCACCGGGATTACCACCGGCTCACACACTAGCTAAAGGACATTTACGACGGTCGTGTCCTGTTTGCGAGCATATGCCACATTTACACGCGTACACTGTGTCACCAACATCCATTTGGTTTCGTATACGCGTTCTCTTTTTCACTTGCAACTTGCGTAAATAGTCCTTGTTACATACCATCATAAAAGGTTCCGGCGGCCGATAATGCCCAGCACCTAATGGCTACAACTTTTCACTATATGTGTCTACATATGTAGCAACACTGTATTGCCTATCAATATAGTTTGTTGCCTCATATCCAACTTGCTGAAAGCACTTCAACGCATGTGCGCACAGCATGTGGTAGATGGTCCACTTTCCATACGAACACAACCTTCTATTTTCATTCAGCATATGTAGATTATTCCCACGGTGTCCGCTGATGGATGTCTTAAATTCAAAAACACCCCTCTCGTGATCATACTAAAGAAATGAATGCCACTATGCTCGCCTCCTCAACCTTTCAAATCTTCTCATGGGTATTGACATAAATTCAACACCCCAGTCCATCAATGTTGAGGCGGCTGCATGCCTTTCAACAAACCTCTCCGCGCTCTATTTGAATGTCATGCGAACCATGGCAGTGACAGGTAGTCCACGGGGAGATTTCAACAAGCCGTTGAATGACTCCGAGACATTTGTAGTCAAGGATGTCCATCGTCTACCGCCATCAGCATGCAATGTCCACATGTGAAGCTCATGCCCCATCAACCAAGTATAGGCTCTTGGTTCTATCTGCCGAATCGCTTCCATGCGCCTATTGAATTTGTATTGTTGGTGCTCAGTTGGAGCCATCCACATTAAGTCATGCAAGGTCTTGTCAGAAAATTTCTTCTGAAAATTGGCCTTTAGGTGCCACACACAGTAACGGTGGTATGCATATGGTTCCTGCCACGCAGGCAAGTGACGCGCAGAACTTAAAATACCACCATGCTAATCAGATATTAGACAAATACGTGAACGATATTTGACAACGTGCTCCTTCAAGTGGTTCAAAAAATGGGTCCACGTCTCTTCGCTTTCGTTGGCACATATGGCAAAGGCTAATGGAAATATTTGCCCGTTGGCATCTACAACAACTGCAATCAAAAGCTTAATATCATACTTTCCATAGACATGGGTACCGTCTATGGAAATAACAGGACGACAATGCACAAAACCATCAATTGTCGGTTTAAATGACCAAAACACATAGTTGAAAATATATTCAGGTCTGTCTGGACTCCGCTCTCGCCTCCATTCAACAATAGTGTCGGGGTTAAAGTGTTGCAATGCGGCCATGTACCTGGGCAGATTTGAAAAGACTTATCCCAATCGCCATAAATAAGTTCTAAGGCACGTTTGCGACCGAGATATGCCTTTCTTTTAGTTAAAGTATAACCATACTCCTTATGGACGGCTTTGATACACTCTTTAATCTTGAACCTAATGGACACTTCCAAATATGGAATCAAGACAAGAGAAATCAAGTCGACATCCAAGTTGAAGTGATTCTCATTGTATGTGTCCATGTCACATATGTGCTCGCTAATAAATTTACCCACTTTCCACAAACCTGATTTATTCTTGGTGGCACACAACACCCAGTGACAACCCATAAAAGATCTATGGCATACAGCCTTCCATTTATCCGTAGTTGACTCAACTACAGTCATCTCACGACACTCTTTTATGCTGTAGATTTTTACAACCCTAATTAGGCGAGCTTTATCGGGGAAATACATGCCCTTAGTCAAAAGAGATGGCCTGCACTCATCCCACATTTGTGATTGAAATTCATCATTTTCTCTTGTGAGGGCATCCACGTTCGGCATGCTTGGAAAATTATCAAGGTAGGGGATATACCGCTTATGAAATGGCACGTGGGACTCGTACACTCTTGGTCGCACAGGAGGTGGAGGAACATGCTCCCTCGCCGATTCAGGTTCAATATTCACTTCCTACTCCTCATCACCAACCTCAAAAGGGAAGGGTGTGTCATCCCTAAACTCATCCGTATTATTGTCGTAGTCATTATCATCTTCCTGACTCTGTGCATCAGCCAAATCACGAGTGAATACATCGTCTATGGGAAGTTTTGTGAGGTCAGGAGCTTCAAGAAGCTGGTTTTCACTGCACAAAAAGAACAACAAGATAAGTTCCCTAATACTCCGGAAAAATAATTTAGATATAGCTATATCACTTTACTTACAAATCGTATTGTCTTGACAATTCTTGTTGGTGATGACTCCCGGATGGACCACCGTGATCCAATACTCCAGAACTAGCAATATTCCAACTAGGGGTCGGCTCATAACTCGTAAAATTCATATCCGAACGGTACCCCCTATGAAAAATATGACCGTTAATACAAATCAAATTCAAATGTAAAATAATCAGCGAAAACCATAGCAAAATTGAAGTTTACCAGTCCTCTTGTTGATTATATAAAGTCGATAAATTATTTAGTGTCTGCTCATTCGCCAGCGGTGACAAGTTTAAATCAATGCAAGATCTTTCTTCACCAATCTGTCCAGCACAAATTGCTCCATAATAACCACCCGATGATTGGGGGCTATCCATGCTACGCATGCCCTCTTCCACCTTAACGTACATTTCGAATAATTTTATTACAATAAATTCCTTGTATTCCTCCGAAATCCGCAAAAAATCTCTAAGGGTGTCATCATCATCGACGTTAAACTCCGAATAATAAGCAAACCCCTGCGGAGTCACTGAATACGGAAATCTACCGATTTCTTTGAAGTTAACCGAACGCCTCCTCTCACTCATTATTTTACGTAACAACGATACCAGTGTATCGTACTCCATATTAAGCGGCAATTTAACGTGACACTATGGAGGTGAACTATACCTCACAGAATTATTCTCCAGCACAACCTCACCACCCCAATATAGAGAAACCCTATTTTTTTGCACTTCAGACATTATAAGAAAGATTGATAAGAAGAAAAGAGAAGTTTATTGAATGAATGTTCATGAAGATCAAACGCCTATAAATAAGGCAAGTACGAGGTCGGGCATAGAATTTGTCAAATGAATTCGCGATAAAATACTGTGTTTTATAATCTTGAATTATTGTTGTTGTGTCAGTTAAAATAATTAGGGGGGCCAAAAAAAGGTAACAATTCGCAGTAAATTAGGTGATTAATACAAAAAACATTAAGGGAATTCGCAGTAAATTATTGCGAATTGTATTTTTAAAAAATTGTCAATTCGCATTAAATTACTGCGAAATAGGTAGAAATGTAACTTTTTTTTAACATTAGAAAAGCACTTTGAGTCCAAAAAGTTATCATTTCGGTTCCAGACTCTTATTTAAGATTAAGGGTGTTAATCTAAATATTAAGTTATGTATTAAGATTTAAATACTAAATAATTAGGACTATTCAATTTTTAATATTTGAATATATAAAAAAAAATTTTAATTCAAAATTAATAAACATAAAATTCAAATGGAATAATAATTAATCTAATATTCCATCAAATAATATAATATATATATATATATATATATATATATATATATATATATATATATATATATATATATATATATATATATATAAAGCATGAATACAATGTCGGTTTACAAAAATAACCTTATAATATTAAGTATGATAATTTATAATAAAAGGACATAACCGGAATTTTAGATACTAGTCTTATAATTCTATTAATTTTGAGACATAATACTACATGTTAGAAATCCTAAAATGATTACCTTTAAAATCCTATTAGGGTAAGATTGTGAAAGAAATTCATTTGTTGATAATGGGAGTCTATAATCTTCGACAATTGCAGCTTCTGTAGGAGTCTTTCATCCCATTGCTTTCCATACTTAACTAAGAAAGCGTTTAAAATCTCATTTATCAACACAAAGAGGTCAAATTAAAGATGGAAAATGGGAGGCTAGTAAGAAATTTGCAATAAAAAGTTTGATACTATGCGGCAGGTATTTCTGTCGCACAAATATAGAGCCAGAGTGCATCTCGAATTCGCATAGAAGTTCCAATAGCTGTTGTCACACTAAGCATAAAGGGATATAATATTAACCATATTCTCAAACAAGATAGTTTGATAAAAGAACTTCAAAACAATAAAATAAAATAAAAACTTTTGCTACAATACTTAGAGTAAAGATTACAACAGTCAAAGATAGTAAAATAGTGAATATCTTTTTCCAAAATTTCAAAGCTTCAAGTCATTTCATATTGCTATTAGTATAATTATTTTTCGAGCGGTCTAATTCATATAAAATTAAACAAGTAAATATCTTTAGTTATGTAATCCTATTAATTTTAGGATATACTTTTTAAAAATTCTAATTATTAAGTTAATTCGAAAATGTATTATAACGTCCTATTACTAATTTAATTTAAGAATGTATTATATTGTCCTAATCCAATTTAGAAAAAAGGAAAGCCAAATTTTATTATAAAAGCATAAATACAATATTAATATACCAAAATAGCTCTAAACTATTAAGCGAAAGAACTCATAGGGAAAAACATAACTGCAATAACTTATTTTTTGGACTAAAATACCTTCTTTGCTAATTTTTAATAGTTAATATTTTAAAATTAATAAAATTTAATCTATTAAAAATCTGTAAAAACGTTTAATAAAAATCAATTTCTTAAGAAATCCTGCGTATTGATAATACATTGCTACTCTATAATGTCCAGTACCAAATAAAAATAAAAATATAAATAAACTGCATAAAGAATTGAAATTGAGAAAAAAATACCCCCACGATAATATGTTTTTATATTATATTTGAACTATTTTCCTACTCAAATAATATTTTTATCAATTTTTTGTGTAATATTGAAAAATAGCCAATTATCAAACAACAACTAAGAAAATTTTTAAGAATATAAATGTGTAAGAAAGAAAAAAAATGATTGGTAAGAGTTAATACCACTAATAATTCTACAAACATAAAGATCTAAAAGTGAAATATCATATCAATCTTTTACTCTTTGAAGATAAAATGTATAGCTGATAAAATTATAATTAAGGTTAAATATTCAAAACAAGAGATGAACAAATATTAAAATTTGAATCAACATATAATAGATTATTTTTATGTTAAAATCAAATAATTAAATCTTTTAATTAATTATCTGACAAAATAATCCTATTTAATTATTTTTTAAATTCAACATATGAGTAAAATTCTTATTCAAGTTAAAAAAATATCTTAGGATACATAGTTTTTTCATAGAAAGAGTGTTAGAACACAAAGTAAAATGTTAGTATATTATTAAAAATTAAAATGTTATACAAGTGACTGAAGAAGCACAATTAAAACTAAATCCTCTTAAAGAACAAGATTTCACAACTATATTGTAAAGAGTCGACTCTGGTATAATGAGATTATTCTTTGTAAATGCCTCCAGCGGAATCAGATAATAATTCTATGTCATGCATTACTTGTAAATATCATATCAAGAGGCATGATACGGTTAACAATAATAGCAACTAATGTACCAACAACGAAATTATTGTGAGACCGTCTACTTTATATTTTATATACCTCTTCAAACATCTTAAATAACCATAACAAATATATCAAAGAAGAACAATGATGCTAAATTTATAAGGAAAGCAAAATTGGTAATATGGGATGAAACACTTATGGCAAAGTGTCAAACAATCGAAATAATTATTCGGATTTCTTATTAATGATTCCAAAATCGACAAAATCAAGAACTATAAAAGCTAGCTTTGCCCAAGTTATACTTCTGACCTCAAATGAAAAAGATCCAACTAACATGAAATATAAAGAAAAAACATATCCAGTATTCAGTGTCTTTCTGCTTCGTGTCGGAAATGAAGAAGAGCATCCAATAAAAGATAATTTAATTTTTCCTGAACACTTGGTTAGCAATCTCAATGGTAATAGTAATGCATTTAATAAGAGAAATATTTCTATCATTAGATTAAAACATAATTTGTGCAAATAGCATGATAGAATTAAAAAGATATCTTAGCTAGAAGAAATGAATATGTTGATCAACTAAATAAAAGGTTGATTGCAAAATTTTATAATAAAAAACATAATACCCAGCATAAAATGGTACCAATAATTATTACCAAAAATAATACTTAAAAAATTTAATATCAAATGGCCTTCTACCATATATATTTGTTGTCAAGTTTATTATTTCTTACGTATATTAATGTCACTATATATTGTGACGACCCGATCCGTCGTCTTATATGTTACTGCTCCATTTCTCCCTTGTTGTGTTGGTTCATGTTTCAATATCAGCATTAGAGTCGATCGGGTGTAATTGAATTGGTTTTGATTGAAAATAAGGCACATGGCCTCTTGAAGGAAGCTTATTTTGGAAAAGTCAATCGGAAGTTGACTTGTGAGTTAGAAGTCTTGAATGTCATTTTCGATGCTTCGGTTAGCTTCGAGAGATGATTTTTGACTTAGGAGAATGATCGGAATTGAATTTGGAGGTGCAGTGTAGAATTAGGCTTGAATTGGCAAAGTTTGAATTTTGGTGAATTTCGGTTGATAGGTAAGATTTTGATTCGAGGTTCAGAATGAGATTCCGAGAGTTGTAGTAGCTTAGTTAGGTGATTCTGGATATGTCTACAAATTTTCAGGTCATTCGGACGTCGTTTGGTTGGGTTTTTGATCGTATGCGCATTTCGGAATTTCTTAAGAAATTTATGCTTGGATTTGAGGAATTTGGTAATTTTTGATGTTAATGATAGCGTTCTTATGGCTCGAGCAAGTTTGATTAAGGTAATAGGTCATGTTCGTGCTTTTAATTGAGGTCCCGGGGGCCTCGGGGTAATTCGTATGGCTATCGGGAGGAAATCTTAAGGTGAGAAGTGGCAGATCTTGTTGGTATCTGGTATGAGTGCTTCTGCGGAAAATGGACTGCAGAAGCGGCTATGCGGAAGCGTGATGTTGGTCGCATAAGCGGTCAGATGTGGAGCTGGGTAGTTCCGCAGAAGCGGGCGTGAGGTCGCAGAAGCGGCCAATAGGGAGTTGGCCTAGATCGCGGATGCGGAAGGATCACCGCATAGGCGGAGACCGAGTAAGCGGTAGTTGACCGCAAAAGCGGCCTCGGAGAAAAGGGAGGACCGCAAAAGCGGCCGAAAGGACGTAGAAGCAAGAGCCGCATAAGCGGAGATATGACCGCTGAAGCGGAAATTGGCCTGGGCAGAAGGGGTTTTATTGAACTTTTCCTCCGCGATTTTAAGTCATTTTTCCACCATTGTTAAGGATTTGAGAGCTTTTGGGAGAAAATGAATAGGGTTTCGAAGGGAATCAAAGGGAGGTAAGTTCCTTGGCCTAATTATTCAAGTTTATGGAAGAATTAACATGGAAACTTGGTTGAATTCATTAAAAAGGGGCTAAAGTTAGGGCTTGAGTTTTGATATTTAAAATTGGAATTTGATAGGTCATTTGAGCTCGGATTTTGGAGTCTCGGTATGTATGAACTCGTGGCGAGACGAGGATTTCGAAAATATAAGTTTCGTAATTTTTCGAGAAGCGGGCTCAGAGCTCGGGTTTGCTAGTTTCGAGGTTCTTGCTATAATTCGATTGGGTATTGTCCCATTTGTTTATTGTGATGTATTCGCTCTGTTTTTGGCTATATTCGATGCGCGTGGAGGCCTATTTGAGGGGCAAAGGAGTCGCGAGCTTGAGATTTTGCCAGTTCGAGGTGAGTAATATTTGGGAATGATATCCTGAGGGTTTGAAACCCCGGATTTGCACATCCTAGTGTTGTATTGTGGTGACTTGCACGCTGGACCTGAGTGTGGGGTAGAGCACAGTTGGGGATCGCAACTTGGTCCATCCCGGTTGTTGGTTTTTACTTCGTATCTGCAATTGTATTGTTGTTATCATTATGACTTGGGCTCATTGCCACACTTGGGGCTTATTGCAGATTGTTTGAACTCTTTGTGAGCTATCATTACTGTTACTATTTGAAATCAATCCGTGTGATTTACACTGTTTTATGAACTCAGCTATATTTTACTCAAACTTGAAGTTTTAAACGATATTTGAACTATCATTTGAGCTGAGTATATTTTTTTTATGGATACCCGAGGGGTTTTTGACTATTTTGGACTGATTGAGGCTTAGGGCCATATGTGAGGGCATGAGAAGTGATGTAAGGAGGCTTGCAAGCCTCGAGAGTTATGTGTACATGTGCATATACATGCATGGATCGGACTGCATGCTGCAGTAGCATATTGCATGGATCGGGGTGCACGCCGCAACGATGTGATATTGATATTGTGCTTGGGCTGTTGGAGCCCCTCTGGAGTCAGAACCCCCACAGTGAGCGCGGGTACCCAAATGGATCGGGCTGCACAACCGCAGCGGTCACATGCATTGCATTGCATTCATACATTTACTACTGTTTGTACTACATGGCATGATATTTAGCACTCATATATCATTGGCATACATATTGTTACTTGCCTTGTTGACCAGATACCCTGGTGTTATATGATAAGGAGTACTGAGCCCGAGAGGCTGATATTGGATATTGTGAGTTGGGAGTGAGCCCGCGGGGCTGATACTGCACTAAGAGGTGATACTGAGCACGAGGGGCAGGTTTCTGATTACTGCCCACTTGTTGAAATTACCTTTGCAACTGTTGAAAAAACATATTTTCAAAAGAGATTTTTGAACTGAACTTGGGATTTTCTAAAGGGATTTTTCATAGTATTTCGGTTTTTTCTCAAAGAGAGTTGTTCTGTCTTTTATAGCAGTTTGGGTGCTCATACGTGTTTTCTTATCGCTCAGATATTATTCTCTCTTATTACCACTGAGTTGGAAGTACTCACTTTACTCCCAGCACCTTGCGTGCAGTTGCAGGTATTGTCCACCCGGTAGCGGGTTATTAGCAGGACCGAAGTCCTTATTGTGGTAGTTGAGCAAGGTGACCGCCAGCGTTCACGGCATCGCGCTCCATCTTTGTATTCCGGTTTTATCTTGTATATATATACATTGTTGGTCAAGTAATGGTGTCCTTACTCATTAGATGCTCGTGACTTGTGACACCCCGATCGGATTGTATTGGAATGGAATTTCATAGTTAAATGTCAGTAAGTAATATTTCTATTCATTTATGTTTAATAGCTCCTTAAAGAGGATTTGGGATTGTTGGCTGACCTTGTCTTCACGAGAGGTGCCATCATGGCCGGTTATGGAATTTGGGTCATGACAAGTTGGTATCAGAGCCTAGGTTACTAAGTCTCACGAGTCATCAGCAGGGTTAGTAGAGTCTCGCGGATCGGTACGGGGACCTTTGTATTTATCCTCGAGAGGCTGCAGAACCTTTAGGGAAACTTCCCATTCTTGGAATTCTTATCGTGCGTACTTGATTCAGTTTTTGATAACTCTTAAAAATTCATTCCACACGTCTGTATGCGCACGTGAGCGCTATTAGTATATATGCCTTGATGGCTTGTGATTCCCTGATCGAGGGGAGAGAGGTAATCTCTGTGAGTTCATGTTGGGCCAGTCTGGAGGACTTGAGGCTGGATATTTGCATATGGCTTGAGCACCGAGGTGCTGATTATGTGAGCAAGTGTCTTGAACTTATATGTTCATTGTTGTTATTATTAGCCAGAATGGAGGCTGGATATCCATGTGATGAGTATGTTAGTACTGCGAGGTGTATCTATATAATTTTGGTAGTGATGAAGAAGTTTGATGGATAATAGAGGAGTTGTTAAGTGTTTGTTTTCTATTGTGGTCTGATGTGTAGCCCCAAGTTATGGGTGCGTGAAGATTATTTTTTCATGCCTCTTAGTTGGAAAGCGTATATATTTCATGTGGCGGTATGAGTTTAGACTCAGAAAGACTAAATGGTAGTGTAATACGTATATGATGATGGAAGGTATGTGGAAATATTAAAATGGGGCGAAGCAGGTGGGTTATCTCTTGCGGAGGGTTTTGAGCGGTATGATCCTTATGTGTATGTAAAATATCGCATGTGTAATTGAAATGTATGTGTTGTATTTTGAAGAATTGGGACGCTTAAGAAAGTGGACTCAACTGATGTGGAAATGAACGCGAGGTTTGCAGAGAATGTCAATGCTAGATGATCTATGTATTCACAAAACTTGTAAATAATTTGATTTTAATCTCATTGTAGCATCATTAGAGTAAAAGTGTTATGAGTTGT
This sequence comes from Nicotiana benthamiana, assembly GCA_034376525.1. Lineage (NCBI taxonomy): Eukaryota > Viridiplantae > Streptophyta > Magnoliopsida > Solanales > Solanaceae > Nicotiana > Nicotiana benthamiana. The sequence goes on from CM067335.1 coordinate 26,799,567, forward strand.
TAAGAGTGCCTTAATATATGGCTTCGAGCCAAGTTTGGGAGGTTGCTATTGGTCAGCTGATTGTATAGTTATGTGATATGTTGGTTCCATTTTGAGGTATGATGGCGGATCAGTTATGGTTACAGAAATTGAGCCGAGAATGACGCGTGTGAAGGAAAATTTTGGTAAAGGATATATGGTGCTTCGAAGATGTGAAGAAATATTAGGATATTTTGAACTGATGTTGATAAAGAATGCTTAGTGCATACGGAGGGAAGATGGTTGTTTGTATCTGTATGAGACCATGTTCTACGATGTCAGAGTACTAATAAGGCACGAGTGGTTCTGTCCGTTAAGGTAGGTGAATTTTAGTTGTTTAAGAGTGAACGACTCTCGAGATTGATTTTATTGTGTTCTAGATTTTTGCATGTAATAATCAGGTCTCTTAAGTTTATATATGTGGCTAGAGACTGTGTTTTCATTAGAAAATATCAAGGTTTGTGGTTTTTTTATGTTAACCATTGGATTCTATGTATCCGTATTTGGTAGGTAATGGTAACGAACTCAGATTCGCAGGAAGTTCTTCGGAGTAAATCATTCTAGAATATTGTATTTCTGGGAAGCGTTCGAGAGGGTATTCAGTGGCTTATGGGTCTTAGATAGTGCGAGTCTTGTGTGGTAACCTGAGTTGAGGTATTGTGGTGCTACATCAAGGGAGAATATCAAATTAAAGATGAACCAGGAAGGAAATTAGGTAAATGGAATAGCTTGATAATGAACCAAATAGGTATGGTAAGAATATGATTAATTCGTGTATGTGTTTGAGGTAATGAGTCTTACAGGTATTGTGCAGCAAAGCTTTTAAGTGTTGGCAGTTTGCTTAACTTGGTCTGTATAGAAGGACTCAGTCCTGGCAATTAATGGAATTGGAAGAAAGAGTTCTTGATGTGTTTTACCGTGATTTGAAGATGAGTATATTTCCTATGTGCATGCGAAGCATGGAGTGTGCAATAATTTTTCTCCTATATGGGATCATGAAAGTTCTTGACTAGTTAAGTATGTCGATGTCAGCGGCCCATGAGAGAGATAGAAGTCCTCATGTTATCCTAGTGTGGTATGGTCTACGTGTATGATATGGAGAATTGAGATTTGCGGGTTCAAGGTTTTGGTTTAATTAACAATGGGAAATCATTAAATTCTTGAGCAGCACGGACAGCTACAGGTGAGGAAAGAATCGATCTTCAGATGATTAAGGTGATGTAAATTGATGATACATCAGTAGTATTGCGCATTTTCTCGTTAGATCAACTGCGGATATTTGAGTTTGTTGATGGCGCAGGAAATTCTGGATATCTTTCGTGGGATCAGGCATAGTTATTCATGCGTTATTTGTGTTGGAGACTAGAAGTCCTCGTGATCCGACCATGCGGTGGTTGTGGGTCGTGTGTATCGACATCGTCTAGCAGTTGTTGGAAACTGGAGGTCCGAAGGGATCTTTCTTTGCTTGGTATGTAAATTTGGGTTATGATATTAGATTGCAGACTGGTTGTCCCAATGTCAGGTTGTCTAGACTAATGCGTTATAATCTATGTCGGAAAAAGCCACAGATTTCATGGTAAGGTTCATCGAATTATTGTTCTAGCAGAATAATTTATATTCCAAAGACCGGCGGGCGGTTGGCAAGTATTGCTTTGTTAATTGGGCATTCGGGGCGGATGTCAGTGCAGAGGTTTCTACCATTGATTTAGTTCTAGTATTGAGGGATTACGGATGTGTTTCTTGCGGTCGGGCATGGGGCTATATGTGTTTATTGTAATGAGCAAATTTGGCTCGATGTGCATCTCCTTTTGTGATATATATGTGCAGGAACGGGTGGCACACCGCCACGGGTATGGTATCTGGATCGGGTGGCACGCCGCCACGGGTATGTTATCTGGATCGGGTTGCGCACCGCAACAGTGTGATGTGGAGAATAGTTTTATATATGTTACTTTGTATGCCTTACTTCCTGGTTTCTGAGGAAAGTCTGTATTGGGTGTTGCTCGGCGAATAGCGCATCGGTTATGTCCTTTCATGATTGAATAGTGTATATTACTTACTTCACCGTGGGTGTGATGGATTGCTTGGTTTCAGACCTCAATCTGTGCATGGATTTCTGTGTTAATCATGGTGACTTGAGGTGCTTCTTGGGTAATAGTGTTTGGACAGAATAGCGCGTTGTGGCAAAGCCACGTGATGCTATGACCCTTCGAGGAGGATTCAGGTACTCTATTTCTATGATGTGAGATGGGATCTCAGTTCTGTGTTGTGATCGTACGGAGGAATTTGAATTACAGCTCTTTCGTTTGAGTCAGTTGTCATGATTGGAGTGTGTTTCAAATCGTTTCTTATTTGTGCCTGTGTTGAGCACGTTGTGGCTTAGGCCGAAGTTGAGGTGTCATATCACCAGGGTGGCGTGTTGTAGTTGAGATGAACGTTGGAATTAATGAATACGAGCATATTTGATTTCATCTTGTTAGAAAGGTAATATCGAGGTTTGGCTCCAAAATCTGTTGTAGTATCAGTCAGAAAGGAAATGGACTCATGAATGGGTGACCTGAGAGATGGGTTCCGTTTATCGCATGTTTCAGTTGCCGTTGGCAGCATATGAAGGTATTGGGATAAGAATCTAGCTAATAAAAAGGTTTTTCTATCAGTATTTGGTTATTGTGGGCAATTGCTGGGAATAGATGTCATCGTCTCGAGTGTTTGGGTTGTGTAGTATATCATATGGTCTCACCTGGAGTGGAGAGTATGGGTTATTACAGTTGGTTCGGGTTTATTCTCAGCATAGGCGTGGGGTTCTAATCTGGTGCATGATTTCGGGAAGTGCAATGTGATTTACGGTTTAGATGGACTGCGAAATTCCGGCTATGTTGTGTTATCTTACCTATGTGAGATAGGGTGATGTGGAATCACCCCGAGTATATGCTTGGTAAGGTCATTCAGCTATTGGGTTGCTTCTAGTACAACTCTAGGTACGCTCGAGGACAAGCGCTTGTTTAAGTTGGGGAGGATGTGATGACCCGACCAGTTGTCTTATGTGTTACTGCTCTGTTTCCCCTTGTTGTGTTGCTTCATGTTTCAATATCAGTATTAGAGTCGATCGGGTGTAATTGAATTGGTTTTGGTTGAAAATAAGGCACATGGCATCTTAGAAGGAAGCTTGTTTTGGAAAAGTCAATCGAAAGTTGACTTTCGAGTTAGAAGGCTCGGATGTGATATATGATGCTTCGGTTAGCTTTGAAAGATGATTTGTGACTTAGGAGAGCGATCGGAATTGAATTTGGAGGTCCGGTGTAGAATTAGGCTTAAATTGGCGAAGTTTGAATTTTGGCGAATTCCAGTTGATAGGTGAGATTTTTATTCGAGGGTCGGAATGAAATTCCGAAAGTTGCACTAGCTTTGTTAGGTGATTTTGGATATGTCTGAAAATTTTCAGGTCATCCGGACATCGTTTGGTTGGGTTTTTGATTGTATGCGCATTTCGGAAGTTCTTAAGAAATTTAGGCTTGGATTTGAGGAATTTGGTGATTTTTTATGTTAATGATAGCGTTCTTATGGCTCGACCAAGTTTGAATAAGGTAATAGGTCATGTTTGTGCTTTTGGTTGAGGTCTCAGGGGCCTCGGGGTAATTTCGTATGGCTATCGGGAGGAAATCTTAAGTTGAGAAGTGGCAGATCCTGCTGGTACCTGGTATGAGCGCTTCTGTGGAAAATGGACCACAGAAGCGTGATGTTGGTCGCATAAGCGGTCAGATATGGAGCTGGGTAGTTCTGCAGAAGCACTCTTTTCGCCTAAGAGAGTCCGAAGAAGCGGATGTGAGGTCGCAGAAGCGGCCAATGGGGGAGTTGGCCTGGATCGCGGATGCAGAAGGATAACCGCATAGGCGGTGACAGCGTAAGCGGTAGTTGAGCCCAAAAGCGGTCCTTGGGAGAAAAGGGTGGACCGCAAAATTGGTCGAAAGGACGCAGAAGAGAGAGCCGCATAAGCGGAGGTATAACCGCAGAAGCGGAAATCGGCCTGGGCAGAAGGGGTTTTATTGAACATTTCCTCCACGAGTTTGGGTTTTATTGAACATTTCCTCCGCGAGTTTAATTCATTTTTCCATCATTGTTGAGGATTTTGAGAGATTTTGGGAGCAAATGAAGAGGGTTTCGAAGGGAATCAAAGGGAGGTAAGTTCCTTGGCCTAATTATTCAAGTTTATGGAAGAATTAACATGGAAACTTGGTTGAATTCATTAAAAAGGAGCTAAAGTTAGTGAGCTTTGATATTTTAAATTGGACTTTGATAGATCATTTGAGCTCCGATTAGGGAATTCTTGGTATGTATGAACGCGTGGCGAGACGAGGATTCCAGAAATGTAAGTTTCATAATTTTACGAGAAGCGGGCCCAGGGCTCGGGTTTTGCTAGTTTTGAGGTACTTGCTATAATTCGATTGTTTTCGATTGGGTATTTTCCCATTTGCTTATTGTGATATATTTTATCTATTTTTGGCTAGATTGGACGCGCGTGGAGGCCGATTTGAAGGGCAAAGGCATCGCGAGATTGAGATTTCACCGGTTCGAGGTGAGTAATATTTGGGCCTAAGGGTTTAAAACCTCTTATTTGCACATCCTAGTGTTGTATTGTGGTGATTTGCACGCTGGACCTGAGCGTGGGGTAGAGCACCGTTGGGGATCGCGACTTGCTCCGTCCCGGTTGTTGGTTTTACTGCGTATCTACAATTGTATTGTTGTTATCATTATGAATTGGGCTCATTTCCACACTTGGGGCTTATTGCCGATTGCTTGAACTCTTTGTGAGCTATCATCACTGTTTTCCTCACTATTTGAACTCAGTCCATGTGAATTACACTATTTTATGAACTCAGCTATATTTTACTCAAACTTGGAGTTTTAAGCGATATTTGAACTATCATTTGTGTTGAGTATATTTGTTTTACGGATGCCCGAGGGGCTTTTGACTATTTTGGACTGATTCAGGCTGAGGTCCATATGTGAGGGCATGAGGAGTGATGTAAGGAGGCGTGCAAGTCTCGAGTGTTATGTGTACATGTGCATATACATGCATGGATCAGACTGCACGCCACAGTGGCATATTGCATGGATCGGGCTGCACGCCGCAGTGGTGTGATATTTATATTGTGCTTGGACTGTAGGAGCCCCTTCGGAGTCTTAACCCCCACAGTGAGCGCGGGTACCTAAATAGATCGGGTTGCACGACCGCAACGGTTATATGCATTGCATTCATGCATTTACTACTTCTTTTACTACGTGGCATGACATTTAGCACTCATATATCATTGGCATACATACTGTTACTTGCCTTGCTGACCAGATACCCTGGTGTTATATGATAAGGAGTGTTGAGACCGAGAGGCTGATGTTGGATATTGTGAGTTGGGAGAGCCCGCGGGGCTGATACTACACTGAGAGGTTGATACTAAGCTCGAGGGGCAGGTTTCTGATTACTTCCTACTTGTTGAAATTACCTTTGCAATTGTTGAAAAAGCATATTTTCAAAAGAGATTTTTTAACTGAACTTGGGATTTTCTAAAGGATTTTTACAGTATTTCGGTTTTTTTTTCTTAAAGAGAGTTGTTCTGTCTTTTATAGCAGTTTAATGTGCTCATACGTGTTTTCTTATCGCTCAGATATTATTCTCTCTTATTACCACTGAGTTGGAAGTACTCACTTTACTCCCTGCACCTTGCGTGCAGTTGCAGGTATGTTCCACCCGGTAGCGGGTTATTAGCAGGACCGAAGGCCTTATTGTGGTAGTTGAGCAAGGTGACCGCCAGCATTTGCGGCACCGCACTCCATCTTTGTATTCTGGTTTTATCTTGTATATAAGTACATTGTTGGTCCAGTAGTAGTGTCCTACTCATTAGATGCTCGTGACGTCTGACACCCTAGTCGGGTTGTATTGGAATGGAATTTCATAGTTAAATGCCATTAAGTAATATTTCTATTCATTTATGTTTAATAGCTGCTTAAAGAGGATTTGGGCTTGTTAGCTGGCCTTATCTTCACGAGAGGCGCCATCACGACTGAGTATGGAATTTGGGTCGTGACATATATATAATAGACTAAATTAAAATTGATCTTCCATTGTATATAGGTTAATTTTGAATAAAAATATGTTCGCCATATTACTGATCAAAAATTTAGATACGCCAAATAGCTTATGTAATAACACATAGATGGTATATAGAAGTTTTGACAATAACGTCATATATGCAGAAATTATGATATTGGTCAATATGCTTCTAAGTGTATTCTTATCCTTGAATTCAACTTTCGTTTTCCGAAACTAAGGAATATCTTTTTAAATTTGTGTGAAAATAATATTTAGTATGTTTATGTTTTGTAAATATGAAAAATAAAGCACAAGGACAAGCATCCTAAATATGAACTATATTTACCGCAATATGTTTTGTTGAACGAACTGTGTGTTTCACTTTGAAGAGGGATATCAAGATCGACAACAAGTGTTTTGGTTAAGTGAGAGCAATCAAAGTGCTAGGAGGAAACATACACACAAAAAAATTAGCCACAAAGATGGGTTTGTTAAGATACCATCACATTAAATACTTTTAAATTATAATACACAATTATCTAACTAACATGACAAACTGATCATATATATAAATTTTGATGATGTACTTTTATTTTAAATTCATGTATTATGTTAATGTAATAATATTTTTCGGCATTTAGATGCTTGTTGTATTTTTATACATAACATTTCTCTCATCAATTAATTTTTTTGTTTCCTCATATAAATAAATAGTTAAATCATCACGTGTTATTATTAACGTGCAACGCACGTTCATAGATACTATATATATATATATATATATATATATATATATATATATATATATATATATATGTATGTATATATTAAAATATGGTAGTTGTTGGTGGTGATGCCTAACAGTAGTGCTTGTGAATGCAGACTAGAGGTGGTAATTGGTTGTAGGTTTGATTGATGGTTGTGGTTTAAGGTAGTAGGTAATAATGAACAGACGTGGTGGCAATTATGATTGAGGATAGTGGTGGTGAGTGATGATAGTTAATAATGGCGGGTGATGATGGTAGTTTTGATTGAGGAAGGTGGTGGTGGATCGTGATAGTTAGTGATGTGCAGTGCCGATTATGGTTGTTGCTGGTGATAGGGTAGTTAATTGTGGTAGTTGAGGTGGATGAGTGTTATTTTTGATTGAGAATGATAATGGTGGGAGTGGTGCGGATGGAGGGTGGTGGTAGTCGATTATGGTTGCGGCTATAATTGAGGATGGTGGCGGTGGTAGCATGGTGGTGGTGGTAGCATGGTGGTAGTTGATAATGGTAGAATGTGATGATAATTAATAATGAATATGCATGATAGTATCTTAATGAAACTAAGTCTTTGTTATGGGTCTTAATCATACCGACCTATTCGGACTCATTAAGTAGTTGTGAAGTAAAAAAAATACTTAATGATTAAGATTTGAATAATTAACATTCAGACTTTAAAAACAAATGCTCTTAATATCTTAGATCTAAATGATTAAGATTTAGACCTCCATTAAGTGTAAACAAACGAGACCTTGATTAGGTTGGGAGTTGTTTAAGGAATTTTTACATTCCTATACCACATAGGAAACCCTTTTTTTCCTCAATGTTTAAGGTTTGACTTAATTACAATTAGTATACCAAATTACCATTTCTATACCATAACTAATTAAGGGTATAATTAAGAGATATTTTTTACTCCTTAGTTAAAGGTTTCCGTTACACGGCCAGTATCTCACTTCTCCCTTACTTTCTCTATCCCAATACCTCAGCCTTGTACGCACATTCTTTTACTCATATCCACGTTATTTTTACTATTTTCATCTTCTGAAAACACACACTATCTCCTCTAAAATCACAGAAGTTGCTCAAAGAAACCCTTCAAACAAATTTGTTCCCCATTTTTCTCCAGTTGAACTTCATCAATGAAGAAAACCAAAGCTTCGAAAAAGAGTCCTAAAAAATTAGGAGTTGATAATATCCCCTCCTTTGATTTGGGTGATTTATCCCCAAATTCACCCAAAAAAAAAAGAAACAAATCTCCACATGCAATTACAGATGCCACTCATAGTTCCTCTCCCCGATATATCAGAGCCGAGACGAAAACCAAACAAAAATATGATGTAGATGCTGGAGAAACTTCTACACCGGTAAAACATGTCAAACGAAAAGGAAAAGAGATTTCTGTGGACGATGACTTTGTAGAAGAGGTCTCTAATCTTCGATCAGGAAAGAAAGCAAAGGTCTCTCATGTTTCAAAAAATCAAAAAATTGAAGAAACCTTCAAAAAAGTACCCTAAAATTGTTCGGAACCAATCATTAGCGAAGTTAAACATTAATTAGTTTCGTTTCTAATTTTTTTGTTTGGTTTAGGATGGTAAAATTTATGTTCTAAGTGTTTTAGACAAGTTTATATTAATTTCTTAATTTTGAAGTTATTTGTAGTTGTGATGTTCTGTCTTTTATAGTTGTAGATACATTATAGTTTTTTTGTAGTTATATTGTTAGGTAACTTGTATTATTTGAAGCAGAATTGTACTTATCTTTCGTTGCTGCCTTAATTTGTAGAAAATGCTATAAATTGTAGATATTATGTAATCAATTGTAGTTATATTGTTAAATATGTATTCTACATGTTTTAGACATGTTTGGATTAATTGTTTTAATTTTGAAGATATTTTGTAGTTGTGATGTTCTGTTTTAAGATATTTTTGTAGTTTGTTTGTTGTTATACTCTTAGGCAACTTATACTATTTGAAGCAGAATTGTAGTTATCTTTCGTTGCTGCCTTAATTTATTGAAAGGGCTCTAAATTGTAGATTTTATGTAATCAATTGTAGTTATGTTGTAGATCTTTGTCCTTTTTATGCATTTTATTAATGTGAATTAATTTATTGTTTGTGCAGAATGAACAATTTTTTGCCCCACATAATGTTGATTATGGGGTGCTTAGATTCCACATTTGTGTGATCCTAGCATTTCTAGCCAGATTAAAGAGCTTCTATCCTCAAATGGTTTGAATCTTTTCAAAAATACGTGCTTCGAATACTTACTGTCTCTTCCCACCATATGCCTTAAAAACCAAACCATTCATCTTTTGATGAAGTGTGAATTGACCAAATCCAATGAATCATATTTTTCTGTAAAGTTACATGGCGAAACATTAAATTTTGGATTGTGTGAGGTTGCATTAATTACTGGTCTAAGATGTGTTACCCAGGTTACTGATTTTGGTTATACTCCCAGTTATGTTAGCAGATTAATGAATAGTTATTTTCCTAACAAATTAAGAGTATAGAAGTCTTATTTGAAATAGATAGTAACCACTAAATCCTGAGTAAACGATGAGGATGCAATGAAGTTGTGCATCCTTTATCTTTTAGAATTTTTCATTTGTCCTTCAGGCAAAGATCATATTTCTTTTGTAGATCAATTTAGGTTATATTTGGTAGAATATGAGCAGTATGAGTCATACCCCTGGGGTATTAAATCCTTCACCCAGCTGATGGAATCTGTTAGGCACAAACTAAATCAAAATGTATATTCTTATCTCATACGGAAATGCTCATTAGTATTGCAAGTATAGCTTTATGAGTGTTGCTTTACTGTCAGCACTGATCTAGCTACGAGGTGTTTTAACGCAATACCTTGCATACTAAGATGGTCAGCTTCTAAGGGGCAGATTTGGTTGGCTGCATTTGAAGAGAGGATGATAAAGCCTGAGTGGATAAAGGTATAGTTTCTTTTATTACGATTATACATTTATTTCAACATATCTACAATTATTCTACATTGTCTGCCTTGATGTAACTAATTTATTTTTCCTCATTCAATTTACCAACATAGTTGAATATAAAGAAGAGATTGTAGTGCTGATTTTCCCCGACAAAATAGAGTACAAAGTTCAAGCAGCTGAACAAACATCTACAGTTCCTAATGTTGATCCTCCTACATTGGAACCTAAAGAAAAAGATGAAGAAGAGGACAAGGAGTCTATTGCTCAGAAGATCAGTATATTAGAAAAAGAAATTGAGCAGGTAATGCATATAAACTACAATATATCTACATTTAATAAATTATCTACCAAATATCTATAAATTTGTAAATTCAGATATATATATATATATATATATATATATATATATATATATATATATATATATCCTTATATAATTGCATATGTTTCTGTATTATATGTTAGGACATATTATATAATTAATAACTTACTATATTGCAACTTGTAGGTTGATAGAATGCTTGAAGATTTTAGGGCAGTTGTCTTTGATGAACTCGATAGCCTTCGAGTGTTTATAAATGATTCTGTGCATTCTGTTTTGTTTTGGAAATGATAAATATTAGAAATGTGCAAGATGATGCAAAGGTGAGATTTGACTTTTATTTATAGCAAAACAATCTAGATACTGAAAAAATATTTTTCAACTAACATAAAGAATTCATTTTGTTGGCAGTTCAACAAAAAATAATGACCAACAAAAAGACTTGAACAATCGACATTTTCAGTTCAATATTGGGGAGCAAGTGTAGGAAAGCACCAGCAAAATAGGTATCTACAAATTAACTACAAAAAATCTATAATTTGTGTCAGTTGATAATTAATATATCTACAATTATCACAAAATATCAACAATTTTACTACACATGTATTGCACCCTTCAAGACACCATTGTCCGGTATTATTTATCATTTTTAATTATAAAACAGAACATGTTGAAGGTGCAGTTGATCAAGAAAATCTTTTAGAACCTATTGAAGGAGCAGTTGGTCAAGAAAATCTTCCAGAACATGTTGAAGTTGCAATTGATCAAGAAAATCTTCCAAAACATGGTGATTTATATACACATTTTCAAGTTGCAGCTGATGAAGACAAAGCAGGTATCATACTATCACTTATACATATTTTCTTGTTGTTTATAAATTTTAATTTTCTTCTTAAAATTGATATGTATTGTGTTGTAGATATGGAAGATAGAGTGACACTAGCAAGGCAGTCAGAACATGTCATTGAGGAACATGACAATGAAGGTGCAGATGCACAGTATGTTAATGTAGGTGATGCGGAAGGATCAGGAGTTGAGAAGAATGAGGTCACACTATATGATTTTGAGTTTTCCCACAACTTATTCCAATTGGTTATGTTTGGCGAGCTCATACAAGATGATGCAACACCTATGCATCCGGGGAGAACAAGGCATCTGGGAAAGCATGCCCGATTACCATTTACCCCTCTAAATAGTTCTGGGAGCTGCAGCTCGGTTGGACCTAAAACTTTCTACCTCAAGCACCCTTTTACTATTGTTATTGGTAAAAATGTAGATCCAAATATTTTAGAAAACTTCAACAAGTGGTTATACCAGTCTAGCGACAAAGGTTCAAAGAGGTATGCATGCATAATTTTACACTCTCATTTCAACATTTATCTTTTACATATCGAAGTCAATTTATAATTTTTGTTTGCTACTTATTTGTTGTTACGGGAGGAAGGCTCCATTTTCTATAAAAGATAACCAAATTAAACCTTGGTTAGACCTTGGAGTGGAATTGACAAGAAGAAATGATTCTTTTTGTTGGTTTATTCCGGACAAGTCATCAATAGCTCGGTAAGTTTCAAGGAGTCTATTCCCAAGATATGATTTGTATAAATTTTACCTTCTGATTTGTAGATAATATATGGAGATGAATTGTAGTATAAATTGTAGATATGATATAGACATGGTTGGAAATGATGTCTTGCTTGTATGTAGTGTAATTAATATTTAGGTTTCATGTTATGTATCATATTTGAAGATTATTTATAATATAAATTCTATATGTATTTTGTGGACAGAATATTTTTATTGTTGTTATTTTCTGTTTGTAGTATATTGTAGTTGTTTTGTAGTTTATGAAGAACATTACAAAATTAATTGTAGTCTAAAATATAAATATAGTGTAGACATGATTATGGATGTTGTGTTGCCTATTTTCCCTGTAAATACTTAAATTGTAGGTATACTGCAGGTAAATTGATTTAAATTGTAGAGTTGGTTTTATACATTAATTGTAGAGTTTTTGTTTCTGTTTTTTTTGTGGTTATAGTAGTTATAATGTAGGCTTAATGTCTATATTTGAAGTTAAGTAGTTGTTTATATACCAATTTTTTTTTGGATGCAGCACATTAATATTTTAATGTATTACTTGAGGAAAATATCGCCCCAATAATAGCACCAGGTTTACCACAACATATTGTATGTTGAAGACCAGGATAGAACAAATTTATGAATTCACCTCCAGAAGAGAAGTATTCTGTTGTTAAACCCCAAGATGTTGTTGCGGAATACATTTTGGGGTATATACTACTTGCCAATGTTGCATGGATTAAGTTGACTATGTCATCATGCTCGTCAATATTAAGGAAAATTTTCATTGGGTGTTGGTCGTTTTCGACATCGCAGAGAGGCAACTTTACGCGTATGATTCAGGGGTCTCTTCACACAACAATAAGTTTGTTGAATCCCGTGTTCAAAAGTTTTCTGTTATTATCCCTTAGTATTTGTCATGCACTGGTTTCTACAGGAAACGTAAGGACATTAACTTCATGAATACAAAGGCATATTTTGAGAGATCTATTACCGACCCTCTTGACATTCAGTGGATGGTTGCAGAGAATCCTCAGAAAAAAGTAAAAAGAAGGGTCACTATAAAAGATCTAATCTCTCTTTCTATGCATTTAAATTATTTTTTATTTCTAATTATTTGGTAAATATTTTTAAAAATTGTTTTTCTGCAGCGAATGTGGTGTATTTATTGCTTCATTTGTGTAGTATGTTAGTCTTGGAGATGTCATGACCCAAGCCAGTCGTGATGGCACCCAACCCTAAAGCTAGGTAAGCCTGACCAACAATCTCTTTTAATTTAACACTAAGTCTCAAAACTAACAATTTAAGAATATCATAGTAATTTCGAATAATAATCCAAAAATATTAATATAGTAATAAGGATAAATAAGAAAACCGATAAACACACCCATAAGATCTCGGGTCACGAGTCTAGAGCCTCTAAAAAACTGGATAATAATATCTGAATGAAAATATAATAGAATCTGAAAAATGTATATAGTAATGATAAACTGGAATAAGAAGAGCAGTCAGGTCCTGCGAACGTCAAGCAGCTACCTCAACGACTCTGGAAAAAATATCTGGAGACTACGAGTGTCAGCTAAGTCTCCAATATACCTGAATCTGCACACAAGGTGCAGGGAGTAGGGGTGAGTACTACCGACTCAGTGAATAATAAGCATAGAAAAATGTCTGAAAGTAAGAAATCCACGAAATGCCACAAAGCAAAGCTAAAAACTAACAGTCATGTACCTTAACTACAAACTAACAGCAAAGCAATATCAAATATAACAGCCAAGTATCAGATAAAGATGTAATGCAATGCACATGAATACGTTGCGGCATGCAGCCCTATCCATCAATATTTATTTATCGTCGATGGCGCTCACTGGGGGTGTGTACAGACTCCGGAGGGGCTCCTTCATCTCAAGTGCAATATCATCCAGGTGTTGGCATAAAACAGGCTCTCGGCCTCAATATCAATATATATAATTGCTACGGCGTGTAGCCCGATCCAATGTATATAATCTCTACGGCTTGTGGCCCGATCCATGCTTAGTCCACAGTATGCATAGGAGTCACATAGCAGATTCAACTTATTTTCTAGTTTCCAATTCATAGGAAGAATATAATTTAATTATTTAATTTCAGGAAAAGTGACTTAGCATTTCATTACTGTGATTAAACACAGGACTGAGATCAATGATTGTGCAAATCATGTTATCACGCAGACACCCTAGACGGGTGCTACAGATCGGCACAAGGCCCCAAACATAGCATTAAGCCCAATTATCAACAACACAATGTGTGTATCAGCCGCCAATAATTTATATTCAGCTCTCGGGATGGACCAAGTCACAATCCCTAACCATATACCATCCCGCACCTGCCATGGGGTGCAAGTCACACCCTACGTAGCATCACGATGTGATATGCCGGGGTTTCAAACCCTCAGGCCATCATCTATACAAACTACTCACCTCTAACCGGCTGTAGATTGGTCCGCAATGCCTTTTTCTCTAGTATCAACCTCCTCACCCATCGAATCTAGTCAAAATCACAATGAATATATAAATATGGGCTAAAGAAATATCACCCAATCAAAAATATTCTAAAATTACTGAAATTCACGAAGTTGGTAAAACCCGATCCCCGGGCCCACTTCTCGAAAAATTCTAAACATGACATCTTTGGATTCCTCGTCTCGGAACGAGTCCGTACATATAAAGTTTACCAAAATCGGAGTTCAAATGGCCTTTCAAATCCCATTTTTACACCACAATTTTCTCAAGCCTTAACTTACCCCATTTTGGTTATTTTCCATTGAATTCTACGATAAATTTACCACAAACTCGAATAATTAGGCTAAGAAACTTACCTCCAATTGATTGTCAGTCAAATCCCTCAAAAGTTCTTGTCCAAAGCTCGTAAAGAGGTTAACAATGGTGTAAATAATGAAGAAGTTCACGGAAGAAATAATATAAAACCCTTCTGTTCTGTTATTTTCAACCCTATGCGATCGTGTATCTAGACATTGTCAGTTGGACCGGACCTTGACGGATAAATTTGAATCTGCCTGAAAATTTTGACCGAAAAACTGCTACCTCTACCAGTCACAACAAACGAATGCAACGATGATAACACTCAAGCAAAACGGGTCGGCGACGTTTACAAACGCTGGTCGACGACGAAGGGCTGTTGCTGCTGGCTGACGACGCAGCATCTGGGCTGTGCAGTTGGGTGGTCGCCTGGTGAGGGGGCTGGTCGTTTGGCTGGACGTTGCAGGCAGTGGAGGAGGGAGGTGGGCTGGTTTCTAGGTGATGAAGGGTGGTCGTTTGGTTTTGTTAGGGGTCGTTCATGGAATTTTTTGGTGTCGCTGGGCAGCTTGTTCGTTGCTGCTCAGCTGCTGGTCGGAGTGGGCTGGTTACGGACGGTACCGGATGTGGTCGAACTGGTTAGCGCGAGGGAGATGGGGATCGTTTGGGGTGATTTCTGGCGAGGAGCGGCAGGGAAAGGAGATGCAGCGGCTGGTTATGGACTTTGTGCGTGTGTGTGTTTTTGTTGAAGATGGGAGATGAATGTGGCCGTGGCGGATGGCTTTTTAGGTTTATTATTATTATATTTTTTTTTTCCTTCTTTTTTTTTAATTTAAAAACATCTTAAATACGCATTCGATCAAACCCGACCTAAACACCTCCGAATCAACTGAAATTGTGCACACAAGTCCAAAATCACCTAACGAAGTTACTGGAACTGTCAGAATTCCATTCCGACTCCCGGATCAAAATTTCACCTATCAACCAGAAATCGCCAAAATACTAACTTCGCCAAAATAGGTTAATTTCTTCACTGGACCTCCAAATTCATTCCGATTGCGCTCCTAAGCCTTAAATCACCACCCGAAACTAGTTGAATCGTCTGAAATCCATTCCGAGTCCTCTAACTCGTAAGTTAACATTTGGTTGACTTTTCCAAACTAACCTTCTCATAATGGGACTAATTGTCTTATTTCTAACCAAACTCTATCTGGATTACTTCAAATTCACCAAACACATATAATGAAATATATAGAAGCATAAAACGGGGAAAACGGGGTGGAGATACCTAAGACGACGGGTCGGGTCATTACATCCTCCCCAACTTAAAGAAATGCTCGTCCTTGAGCGTGCTCAGAGTTGTACTAGGGGCCTACCAATACTTGAATGACCTTACCAACCATATACCCGGGGTGATCTCACGTCGCCCTAACTCACATAGGCCCGATAATACAATACAACTAAAATTTCACAGTCCATCCAAACCATAACCGTAGGACCACATTGCACTTCCAAAACCATGCACAAGATCAGAACCTCACATTTATACTCAGAATATGCCTTAACCGGCTGTAGTAACCCATACCTGCAACCTCAAGTGCACTCACCTGATATACCGCATAATCTTAACACTCGAAATAATAATTTATATCCACAGTAGTTGTCCACAACAACCATGTACCGAATAGAAACCCCTTATTAGCTGGAGTCTTATTCCAACACAGCTATACTCTATCACTGATAATGAACACACAGTAGTCCATAACCATTTCTCAGATCAACCATTCACGAAGACATTTCTTCCCTTTTGACTAATACCGCAACAGATCTCCGAGCCGAAACTCGATATTAACCTTCCGACAAGCTGAAACCAAATCTGTTCGTATCTATTAATGACCCCAAAGGTCTCTTCTGACCAAACACACCATCCAGGTGACATGACACATCAATACGGTCTAAGACACAACTTACATAACACCCATACCAATAAGAGACGGTCTGAACATACTCAAGTCATGAAAATTACTCAAACGAAGAAGTTGTACTTTAAGCTCATCAATATTACAACACAAGGCTAGGACCCCGTCCCATATCATAGAAATAGAATACCTGAATCTTTCCCGAAGAGTCAAATCTCCACGTAGCCTCACTATAATACGTGATCTCATCCAAACACCATTTCACATGAAGCGCCTCAAGTCGCTATACTCGAACTTGACTACCACGCACAGATTGATGTGTGAAACCAAGCAATCCATCACACCCTCGGTTAAGCAAGTAGTATACACCATTCAATCCTGAAAGGACATAACCGCTGCGCTATTCGCCGAGCAAATCCCAAAACGGACTTTCCTCAAAAACCAGGAAACAAGGCATACGAAGAAACATATGGAAAACTATTCTCAACATTACAGTATTGCGGTGTGCAACCCGATCCAGATAACATACCTGTGGCGACGTGACACCCGATCCACACAACTATCTCGCATAAGGAGATGCACATCTAGCCAAATTTGCTCATTATAACCAAATACAGAGTATCGGTGGTAAGCACACTAAGTGCATAATGATATCTACTTATAGCGTTGTAAGCTACAAAACTCTACTTACACTACTATGACTCATGCCGGAGCCGTACGATACGATGCCTGGCACCAAATTGATACCGAAATCCACAATCTCACCCGACGACATGCCCAACCACAAGAAATGCATACGAAAATGTCCCTCACTTCCGGAACTGAATCAACGGTAAAAATCTTTGCACTGACATTTTGCCATGAAAGCCCAACAAGATAAGCAAATCTATCTCAGCCATCCGTTGGTCTTTGGAATGCAACCCACTCTTGCTATAACATCACTCGATGCACTTCACCACGCAACCTGTGGCATTTTTTAGCATAGTCCATAACACAATAGTCTAGAATAACCCAACACTGAGACAACCATTCTGCACGCCAATATCATAGCCAAATCTAACATACCAAGCAAGAAATATTTCACTTGGGCTTCGAAATCCCAATAGCCGCTAACAATTCCAATGCACACCATCCACAACCACTACATAGATTACATTGGAGAACTCCCAGTCTCCGACTCCATATAACATACAAATCACTATACCTGATTTCCATATTTCGTCGTATGAATAATTATTACACATCAAGTACCCATTCATTCCACGAAAGATATTCAAAGATTTACCTGTGCCATCGACAGACTCAATTGCCAATAAACGGTCCAATAGGAAACTGCCGCAATCCCACCGAATTGTTATCAGTTCACATCACCTTCCCATTTTACTGAACGTATACTCCCGTCAAATTACTAGAATAGTAATACCATTTTCCTTAATCATCTGAGGGTCGATTCTTAAATCACATGCAGCTGCCCGTGCTGCTTAAGAATTTAATGACTTCCCATTCGGAACTAAACCGTACCTTACACACACGAATCCTAATCCTCCACAACAGACAGGGCATACCATACCATACTCGGATAACCTTAGAACTCTGTCTTCTTTTCCCTAACCACAAGCTAAACTGTCAGGACTAAATCCTTCTATCCACACCAGTCTAGGCAAGTTGTCCGAACTTAAAAGCTCTGCCGCCCAATACCCGTAAGGCTCATTACCTCGAACATAAACAAGGAATTGATCATATCTTTACCATACCGATTCGGTCGACTAACAAGATACTTCATTTGTCCATATTTCCTTCTGATTCGTTTTCAACTTGATATACTCTCTCAAACGCTTCCAAAAATACCACATTCCAAAATACCCTACTTTGAAGAACTCCTTGCGAATCTAAGTCCGCTATACTAATACATAGAATCCCGTAATTAACGTAAAAAAACCACAAGTCTTGACTTGTCCTAATGAAAACACTGACTTGGTCACATACTCAACCTTAAAACACCTGAGTGATACTTATAGAATCTTGAACACATCCAAACCATCCTCAATAGCCATCCACTCTTATACACACTGCAAATTACTTGACTTAAGAATCGAACCACTCGTGCCTTATCAACACTATAACACCGCAGGACATGATCTCATTCTAATACAACCAAACCACTTCCTTCTATTTTCACTAAGCATTCTTTATCAACAACTCAAGACATCCTATTATTTTTCTCACATCTACTAAGCACCATATAGCCTTTGTCGAAATATTGCTTCACTCGTTCCATCCTCGGATCAATTTCTGCAACCAACACTGATTCACCCGCATGCATCAAATCGGAACTAACATAGTACCTAATCGTACAATCAGTTAATCAACAGCAACCTCCCCAACTTAGCTCGAAGCCATATATACCACAAAACATGTACTATTTTGTTGTCGTAATATCATGGTGAGATTAAACTCACTCTTTCATAAGCTTGTGGAAACACGAATCATCAAAAAATTTAACCCTTCTGTAATTCTTGCATTCATTCACACAACGATTAAGCCCACTCTTTAGGTGACAAAATTTTTACTAAGTCCCAAATTTTCCAAAAATTTCGGCAGAGTTTCCTTTGTAATTGGGCCAATCCACCTGCCAAAGAATCACCCTAAACCATCCCAACAACATTAATCTCAATATCACATGTATTCTATTATCAAAATTGATATATGGGAATGCATTGCACCTATTCGAATCATAACACACAGAAAATACATTTCAATTACACATGAAATATTCTCACGATATACATAAGAATCGCATCACTTCAGAACACTCCGCAGGAGATAACCCACCTGCTTCACCTCAAAATAACATCTCTGCATACCCTCCATCGTAAGACACATTACACAGCTACTTAGTCTTCCTAAATCTGAACTCATATCGTATCATGCAAGTTACTTCACTCCACTAGGACACTTGAAAAGATTCTTCATGCACCTATATTCGGGCTACACATCGAACTACAATAGGAAATGAATCGATTAATAGTTCATCCATCATCTAGCAGACTTCTTCGTCACTACCAACTCATATAATTGCATTGCGCAGCACTAGCATACTCATCGCACGGATACCAAACTGCCATTCCAGCTAATAACGACAATACCGAACATCTAAGTTTAAAACACTTTCAGCACCTCAGTGCTCAAGCCCTAGGAAATATCTGGCCTCAAGTCCTCCAGACTGGCCCAATAACAACACCAGGTTTACCACAACGAATTGTGTGTTGAAGACCAGGATAGAACAAATTTATGAAAATTCATAAATTCACCTCCAGAAGAGAAGTATTCTGTTGTTAAACCCAAAATTGTTGTTGCGAAATACATTTTGGGGTATATACTACTTGCCAATGTTGCATGGATTAAGTTGACTATGTCATCATGCCCGTCAATATTAAAGAAAACTTTCATTGGGTGTTGGTCGTTTTTGACATCGCAGAGAGGCAACTTTACGCGTATGATTCCATTATCTCTTGACACAACAATAAGGTTGTTGAATCCTGTGTTCAAAATTTTTCTGTTATTATCTATTTGTATATGTCATGCACTGGTTTCTATAGGAAGCGTAAGGACGTTAACTTCATGAATACAAAGGCATATATTGAGAGATCTGTTACCGACCCTCTTGACATTCAGTGGATGGTTGCAGAGATACCTCAGAAAAAACAAAAAGAAGGGTCACTGTAAAAGATATAATCTCTCTTTCTATGCATTTAAATTATATTTTATTTCTAATTATTTAGTAAATATTTAAAAAATAATTGTGTTTCTGCAGCGATTATGGTGTATTTATTGCTTCATTTGTGGAGTATGTTAGCCTTGCAGATGTCACGACCCAAACCCAGTCGTGATGGCACCCAACCCTAAAGCTAGGTAAGCCTGACCAACAATCGCTTTCAATTTAACACCAAGTCTCAAAACCGACAATATAAGAATATAATAGTAATTTAGAATAAATATAATAGAATCTGAAAAATGTATATAGTAATGATAAACTGGAATATGAAGAGCAACCAGGTCCTGCAAACGTCAAGCAGCTACCTCAACGACTCTGGAAAAAAATATCTGGAGACTACGAGTGTGAGCTAAGCCTCCAGTGTACCTGAATCTGCACACAAGGTGCAGGGAGTAGGAGTACTACTGACTCGGTGAATAATAAGCATAGAAAAATGTCTGAATGTAAGAAATCCACGAAATGCCACAAAGCAAATCTAAAAACTAATGGTCATGTACCTTAACTACGAACTAACACCAAAACAATATCAAATATAACAGTCAAGTATCAAATAAAGATGCAATGCAATGCACATGAATACGTTGCGGCGTGCTGCCTGAGCCATCCATATTTTTTTATTGTCGACGGCGCTCACCGGGGGTGTGTATAGACTCTGGAGGGGCTCCTTCAGCTCAAACGCAATATCAGCCAGGTGTTGGCATAAAACAGGCTCTCGGCCTCAATATCAATGTATATAATTGCTATGGCGTGTAGCCCGATCCAATGTATATAATCGCTACGGCGTGTAGCCCGATCCATGTTCAGTCCACAGTATGCATAGGAGTCACATAACATATTCAACTTATTTTCCAGTTTCCAATTCTTAGGAAGAATATAGTTAAATTATTTAATTTCAGGAAACGTGACTTAGCATTTTATTACGATGATTAAACACAGGACTGAGATCAATGATTGTGCAAATCATGTTATCACATAAATATTCACCCTAGAAGGGTGCTACAGATCGGCACAAGGCCCCAAACATGGCATTAAGCCCAATTATCAACAATACAATGTGCGTATCAGCCGTTAATAATTTATATTCAGCTCTCGGGATGGACCAAGTCACAATCTCCAACCATATATCATCCCGCACCTACCATGGGGTGCGAGTCACGCCCTACATAGCATCACGGTGTGATAAGCCGGGGTTTCAAACCCTAAGGCCATCATCTATACAAACTACTCACCTCTAGCCGGCCATAGATTGGTCCGCAATGCCTTTTCATCTTGTATCGACCTCTTCGCATGTCGAATCTAGTCAAAATCACAACGAATACATAAATATGGGCTAAAAAAACACCACCCAATCAAAAATACTCGAAAAGTACTGAAATTCACGAAGTTGGTAAAACCCGAGCTTCGGGCCCACGTCTCGAAAAATTCTGAAAATTACATCTTTGTATTCCTCGTCTCACCACGAGTCTGTACATATAAAGTTTACCAAAATTGGAATTCAAATGGCCTTTCAAATCCTATTTTTATATCACAATTTTCTCAAGCCCTAACTTACCCCATTTTGGTAATTTTCCATTGATTTCTACGATAAATTTACAACAAACTCGAATAATTAGGCTAAGAAACTTAGCTCCAATAGATTCTCAGTCAAATCCCTAGAAAATTCTTGTCCAAAGCTCGTTAGGGGGTTAACAATGGTGTAAATAATGAAGAAGTCCGCGGAAGGTATAATATAAAACACTTCTGTTCTGTTATTTTCAACCCTATGCGATCGTGTATCTAGCCATTGTCAGCTGGACCGGACCTCGACGGATAAAGTCGAATCTGCCCGGAAATTTTGACGGAAAAACTGCTACCTCGACCAGTCACAACAAACCAACGCAACGACCATAACACTCAAGCAAAATGGGTCGACGACGTAAACAAACGCTGGTCGACGACGAAGGGCTGTTGCTGCTGGTTGACGACGCAGCGGCTGGGCTGTGCAGTTGGGTGGTCGCCTGGTGAGGGGGCTAGTCATTTGGCTGGACGTTGCAGGAAGTGGAGGAGGGAGGTGGGCTGGTTTCTAGGTGATGAAGGGTGGTCGTTTGGTTTTGTTAGGGGTCGTTCATGGAATTTTTTGGTGTCGATGGGCAGCTTGTTCGTTGCTGCTCAGCTGTTGGTCGGAGTGGGCTGGTTACTGACGGTACCGGCTGTGGTCGAACTGGTTAGCGCGAGGGAGATGGGAATCGTTTGGGGTGATTTCCGGCGAGGAGCGGCAGGGAAAGGAGATGCAGCGGCTGGTTATGGACTTTGTGCGTGTGTGTGTTTTTGTTGAAGATGGGAGATGAATGTGGCGGATGGCTTTTTAGGTTTATTATTATATATTTTTGTTTTTTCCTTTTCTTTTTTTTTTAATTTAAAAACTTCCGAAACACGCATTCGATCAAAACCCGACCTAAACATCTCCGAATCAACTGAAATTTTGCACACAAGTCCGAAATCACCTAACGAAGTTACTGGAACTGTCAGAATTCCATTCTGACTCTCGTATCAAAATTTCACCTATCAACCGGAAATCGTCAAAATACTAACTTCGCCAAAATAGGCTAATTTCTTTACTTGACCCTCAAAATTCATTCCAATTGCGCTCCTAAGCCTTAAATCACCACCCAAAACTAGTTAAATCGTCATAAATCCATTCCGAGTCCTCTAACTCGTAAGTCAACATTCGGTTGACTTTTCCAAACTAACATTCTCATAAAGGGACTAATTGTCTCATTTTTACCCAAACTAAGTCCGAATTACTTCAAATTCACCAAAGACATATAATGAAATATATAGAAGCATAAACATGGAAAACGGGAAGGAGATACCTGAGATGACGGGTCGGGTCATTATAGGAGATTTGTCAATTTCCTCAGAAGACCTTTCTGATATTGACCAATATCGTAAACGCTATGGAGCGCTCCTATGGGAGTATGCTACAAAGAAGCAGGAAGATGGGTCAATCAGTGAGAGTGAGACTACAGAAATATTAGCAAGGAAGAAGGGTGTACTTTCATTGAATGAGAGAACAAGAGTCTAGAGAAAGAAGAAGTAGTGTCATATATGTGTAATTCGGTTGATGCTAGTTTGTAGGAGAAGTATAATAGATGCACTTTCTGAAGGTTTCTTTTGTGTTTTTATTGTAGCAGACAATTTATTTTGTTAATTTCTATTCAGTCTAATAGTTTACTTGAAAATAACTTTGTGGGTTTATCTCCAGCTGTTTAATATTTATAGCACTTGTTCTTCATTTTCTTAAAAAGGAAGTTATTGTGTTGTTAGAATACAAATTGTCTACAAAAAAAACTTCAAATTTTCTACAATCTGGAGACACTGATTGTTGAGAATGTATATAATTTTATAGTTCAGTATGTGTATAATTTGTAGGGATAGCTCTAGGTATATTTACTTTCTCTATATAATCATTTGTTTAAGTCACATTATTGTACCTATATTATTAGTAAAAAATAAATAATTGGCAGCTCCGAAAATGCATATTAAAATACAGATACAAATAAACTATAATATATCTACAAAATATCTATAATGTATATACAATTTATAAAATGCCTACAAAATAACTATAATTTTAAGAGAATACCTCCAGTTGTATTTACTTTCTATATATAACGGTCAGTTTAAGTTACATCAATTTTTTTAAACTTGTTGTTATATTGTAGATAACAAATATTAATTGCCATGTACAGAACGTAAAAAATGAAGGTAGATGATTGACACAATACAGAAAAATATGTTAACAATCACATAAACAAATTGAAGTTAACTATATTATGATCTTTCAAAACTTAAGAACGATTACACATAAAAATCTATTAACTTGAACACACTAACAATTATTTTGAAATACTATTCTAACTACATGATATTTATTTCTTCTTGGGTACCTTTTTGCAAGAACTTTTGTTATGCCCTTCACCTCCACAGTTGCCACATGACACCTTGTACTTCTTTGACTTTATTCCATCATATGTTTTGTATCTTTCCTTTTGAGGTCTTCGTGGTTGCTTTTTCTCTCTCGTAGGTGGTTTTACTACTTCATCAGATGTATGTTGTGGCACATTCCATTTGCTTTCATCGGGAAGGGAATTTATTGGTATTTCATATGTACGCAGCAGGCTCTCCCTTGTGTAATACGTAGAGCAATAGTTTTCATATCCTTCATTCATGTGCCTTAGAGCTGCCAAAGCATGCGGACATGAAAATTCATCAAGTTGGAACTGGCCACAACTATATTTCTTGCTTTCAAGATACACAATGTACCGCTTCACACCATCTATCACAGTATGGATATGATCTGTTGAAGCCCTTACCTAAAATTACATAACAAACATAAATAAAAGTATTTACAATCATAAAATAGTTTGTCTACAATTTATCTATACGGTATCTACAATTATATCTACAAATCATCTACAATCTACATATTAATTATAATTTATCTACAAATAATCTACAATCTGAAAATAATATGTATTAAATAATTATTTTTCTGAACCAAATAAACTGATCTTACCCTAAGTTTCTGAGATAATGTACTATTTTTCTCCAATTCTTTGTTGAATTTGTACCCAAGGTATGTGAAAGTGCCCTTTGCCTTCAATAACTTCTCTTTCGTCCAACGTTCAAGAAGTATCCTCATATACTCTAATAAGTCAAATATTGTCAGCTCTCTTGCCTCTTTTATTACAGCAGTCAACGACTCAGCTATATTTGATGTCACAGTCCAAGTTCTATTCACCGTTGAATGTACTCTTGACCATCTATGATATCCAATATCATAGAGGTATGATTTAGCACACGGGTCTATCTCTTCAATCTTCGATATTCTTTCATTGAATTTATCTAGAGTGTATGACCCTGCTGTAGCAAAGTACAATTCATTTAATTGTAGATGCCCCTTCTTGAACTTTGCTGTTATATTTGTCCAAATATGCCGCACGAAGAGTAGTGTGGCACGCCGGGATAGACAATTGATGTTGCCTTCAGGATACTCTCATTCATATCTAAAACAACACACATTGAAGGTCTTTCACCATATACCTGCTTGAATTGTTCAAAGAACCACTTCCAAGATGCGTCGTTTTCCGAATCAACCACAGCATGTATCAAAGGCAATACTGTACCTACATTATTGGTGAAAAAATAATAATTGAAAGTTTCAAAAATGCATATAAAAATACAAATTCATATAAACTACAATATATCTATAGAATATCTACAATGTATCTGCATTTTGTAAACTGATTACAAAATAACAAAATTTACCTGCTGCATCCATTGTGCTTGTTGTCAGCATAATCCCCTTGTAGGGTGTCATTAAGAATGTCCCATCAATTACTACTACTGGTCTACAAAATTTCCAACCACTTATTGATGTACAAAGAGCAACAAATACATATAAAAAGCATTCATCTGTTATCTTCTTGAATTTAACAACTGAACTAGGACACGTCTTACCAAGGATATAAAAATATTTTAGTAATTTGTTGTAGGATTCAGCCGGATGACCTCTCAATAAGTGTAAAGCCTTTTCCTTTGCCCTTCATGCTTGCATGTAGCTTAGGTTCACTCTGTGTTTTGACAACATGTCAGTTTGTATGTCTTTGGGTGTGTAAATTGTCTTAGGATCACAATACTTTTCCATACCATGCTACCAACTATAATTGCAGTTTGTTTGCGTTAAGGTGCATGTGTATTGTCGGTTGAAACTCCTGATTTTAAACATTGTAGAATCATTAATTGATGTTGCCCTGAAGTGCCAATTACATTTTTTTGCCATCCGTATAAGCCAGTAGCTACAAAAAAAAATACATTTATAATATATGGTATCACTGTAGATGTAACAAAAGGATTGTTTTAACATAAAGTAACACATTATACAATATAACTAATCTTCATCTATATATCACAAGGAAATACTGTTTATAATAATTTTTCACCATTAATATCTTCATACCTTCTGTGGCTAGATCTTTTAACCATGAATTGGAACTTGTGCATTACAGAATAGTACCTCATTGCAGTTGCAATTGTTTCTTTCTCTTGATACACTTGTCCTTCTTCGATAACACTTTGTGTACCTTCAGTTATTATTTCACTTTGATATTCCTCTATGACGGGAGAGGCTGGCATATCAAATAACTGTATTAACCCAGATGAACCTGCATGAAATTAATTTTGTAGATAAATAGTAGCTAAAAAGAAAATTTTGTAATCATTTTCTTTCTCAACATGGAATGTAGCTTAATTGTAGTAATTTTATTGATAAGCATGAAAGCAATATTTCTCTATCAATTATAAAACTGATTTGTAGTTTATTTGTAGATAAATGTAGTTATTTTGTAGATATTATCGTAAAATCAGACTTCAATAGAATTTGAAACATAACTAACACGCACTTGTGTTCTCATTTGTAATAGCCAATTCCATATTGAAATCTCGTACACTTATGAGTAACGGATATAATCCTAAGTTTTTATTCTCCTTTTTCTGTCTCCATATACACACTAACCCCCATATTGTTCCAAATCTCTATTGGAGGCAATTCTCATTCACAATGTATTTGATTTATATAATTTTTTCTGAAGTATCAATCATTAATTGCTCTGCAACTATAGAAATCAACAAACTGTAACTTGGCTCCTCATCGAGCACAATGCCATCAACTTGAAAATCTCTAAATCTGCCATAGCTATCCCAATTTCCATTAAAACATAGCATGATTGGGATTTTGGACATGATTGCTTCTCTTTGTTGAGTTATTGTTCAATATTTCGCTTGTTTGATTTTTTTGGATTCAGAACAAAAAAAGAAAAGACGAATAACAGAGAACCACAGCATTGATTTCTACAATTTGACTTGAACTTTTTGATTAGGAATTGAGGAAAAAAGTCAACAAACTGAGATTTGCAGAATTGATTTCTACATTTTTAAATTGAGCTTCTTTCAAAAATAAGCCACTTTCCTAGTAATTAAATTTGTTTTACCAAAACAACATAATTAGCATTTTAACTAATTAAATAAACTAATTGATTAAAGTTAATATACATTTTTTGTGATTTTCATGTATTTAATCTAACAAATTAAAGAGTAATTAATTCCTAAAAATGCAAATTAAACGTAAGATAGGCATGAAATGAAGATGTCACAGTTTTTATGATATTTATACGATTTTAAAATATTGAACAAGCATGAAAATGCAACTAAATGCCTACAATCAATTTAAAAGAAAGTCCTAAAATTCTATAAGTTCAAAAACAAATAGGAGAAAACTATATTTTGTGGATTTTGTAGGAATATTTTTCTATAGGGCAAAATTTAGGTAGTCACAGTCGTATAATAGTGAAGTGACTAGTACGAAGGTCGGACCTCTTCAGTTTTAGGGAGGCCATGAATCTCGGAAGTTTGTGTTACATATGTTTACAAAGGTATGAATTAAGTTGTTGCCATTCATATGTGGCTTTTCTTTCTTGTAAAGATCTCCATTAACAAGATACTATAGCTATAGCCTGTAACATCTCCCACGGTTAACATTAAGCCTTCTGATCTGTATTCTGCAAACATTCATCATATATTTTTATCAACATAATATCTTATCTTTCTATTTAGTTAATAAGATGTGACACTAATTACACTGAGATAGATTATGTTGTTCAATAAAAATAAAAAGGACTTGAGATTGTGTGCCTAACGTCTTGGCTTGTGATATCATTTTATTTGTTGTCATAAGTTTGGATATACCAAAGTCACTGATTGTTGCAACCATGTCTTCTTCATACCAAAGTATGTTACCTGGTTTTAGATCACAATGGACGACAACAAAAGAATGACCTTCATGCAAATATTTCATTGCAAAAGCCACTTCAATCTTTGGATCAAACAGAAAAAATATTATGAGAGTAAAGCCATGCATCGAGGTTTCCATTTGGCATGTACTCTAGCACCAATGCTTTAAAATCAAGATTAGCACAACTACTTATTACTCCAACAGGGATTTCACCTGTGGTGCCATTTATGAAGCCAGGGAACCCTCAAGTGGAAGGATCATTTGTCAGTTGATTCTATTGCAAGTTGATCACTTCAAGCTGTTGTAAATTTTCAAGATTCATCGGTACATCCCAATAAGAAAATTGCGACCCAAGTCAAGGATAGTGAGCTTGGAGACATTAGAAATAGAACTAGGAATTGTCCCACTAAACTGGTTCAGCCCAAGGTATAGGCCGTTAAGATTTGGAATGTTATGGGCATTGTTAGAAGGTAGAGTTCCAGAAAGCTCATTAGTTAATCATAACTGCAATTATTTCCAAGCCCGAAATGTTGTTAAAAGATCTAGGAATTTTACCTGATATCTTGTTTGAACCAAGATATATTTCCTTCAGATTAACAAGATTTCCAAATTCTATATGAATTTTTCTATTAAGATTACAACAACTATCCAGTAAAATCCCACCAAGTGGGGTCTAGGTAGATTGATGTGTACGCAAACCTTACCCCTACCCCGATAGAACAGAGAGACTGTTTCCGATAGACTCTCGGCTCAGAAAGATGGAAATAAAAAATAAGAAAAGACAATTCATTAGTAACTCCGGTAGAAACTATAATAGTAACAGAAGCATAACAACCAAAAGATGAATGACATACAATAATAGTAACTAGTATCTAAGGCCCGGGGCTAAGATAAACAGCAAGGATTATTGATACCAATATCCATCATTATCAAAATCGATAAACTCCCCCGTAGAAGGTGGAATTACCCACCAAATCGTTTTTAATTCTTTGAATTGCTGGCAGATTTTGAATTTCACTTGGAATGTTTCCTGAAAATGTATATCAGATTTTTGGAGTTGTTAGCCAAATTGTTATTTTGTAGTATAAACAAACTAGACAAGAGGGATTGCTCTGATGGTAAGCAACTCTGTCCAAGAGCACGGTGGAAAAATCTTGGAGGAAGGATGCCGAGTTTCTATTGGAAACAGCGTCTCTATCACAGGGTTGGGGTAAGGTCTGCGTACACACTACCCTTCTCAGACCCCACTAAGTGGTATTGTACTGAGTTGTTATTTTTGTTGTTGTTGTTGTAGTATAAAGAAACTAGACCAAACTATATTATTGTTTAGTTATTCCAAGAAAATGTACAAGTAGGGACCTGTGGAGTGGAGATACTTAGTACCAGTAATGGAATGGTTGGGACTTCCAGAGGTGAATGCGGAACCTACTAAGCCTTAGATGTTGCAGCCTGCAAGGTCACGTAGACAGGGAGATTTCTTTTTGCAATTGCTGTATATGGAGTATTAGATGAAAAAGAGTTTAAATTTCATACTAAATTAGGCATCATTCGCCTAAATTTTGCAGCTGATCTTCTAATCTTTGCCAAATGAGACAGTAAATGTATGCACTTGCTACATGATAGATTTGGTAGATTGTCAGCTGCTTGTGGATTAGAAGCAAAATTGGCTAAAAGTTGTGTGTATTTTGGAGGTATGGATAATGATATGAGAGAAGGGAAATATTGTGGACTGTGTGACATGTACAAGGAGAGATTTCAATTTAAATACCTGAGGATTCCAAGAAACTGAACTTGGTGCAGCGGCATCCTCTCATTGAAAAGATAGTGACAACGATATCATCATGGGCTGCTAAAAAGCTTTCTTGTGCGAGTAGGACTCAACTGTAATTTTTGGTATAGTCAGTCTTTTGGCAATTTTTTCTCTTCTCTATGTGGTTATAGGTGCTGGGAAGGTTACTCATAGTGGACAGATTACAGAAGTGGGGAATAACAGTTGATCCAACATGCTCAATGTGTAAAACAGACAAGGAATCACTTGTTCAACTTTGCTCAGAGTTTATGGGTTCATTAAGTTGATGCAATGGCTTCAGAAGGAGAAGGAGCATATTACAAGGTCTGAAATTCTAGGCTACAAGTTCATATGATTTCTGTGAGATAGAATACTGCAGATGTTATAGATTTTTACTTGTTTCAGCAATGTTCGATTTTTCTTTTTAAAGAACAGCAGACTGTGTTTGGTCTAGCCAGGTTTGTAAATATATACTCGGTGATTAATAAAATTCCTAATCACCAATAAAAATG
Organism: Nicotiana benthamiana; assembly: GCA_034376525.1. Lineage (NCBI taxonomy): Eukaryota > Viridiplantae > Streptophyta > Magnoliopsida > Solanales > Solanaceae > Nicotiana > Nicotiana benthamiana. The sequence continues at coordinate 26,829,908 of CM067335.1, forward strand.
ATTTACAGGCAATGCACGTATTGACCATGTCTGGTTTAGTATTTAGTATTTTTTCAGCAAAAATGATACTAAAATAGATGGATATCAGTGTGGATATCCTACACTACAGTTTATGCTAACACAACCTTATAAAATCTGGTTATAGTCTTCTGTCTGTTTGACTTAGAAAAGTCCTATGAAGCAGCAATTTTTCTAAAGCTTTTCTTTTCTATTTTTTTTTCAGAAAGAGAGCTTAAAGAGTCAAACTAAGTAATTATAATTAAATATTAATTCTTCAATCGTAAGAACAAGGAAATCCATTTGTTTTTTCTTTGCTCCTTGTAACTTGGCTTGGCCTAAGAAATTGACTAAAGGCTAGTGGTAGGCAAGACTGAAGTACATTCAAGATTTTAACATAATGAGTAACCGAATCCACTTTCAACGCTCTAGGCAAGAATGTAGTTGCTGAAGGTCTTTAACCAAAAAGTATAATTTTTGGTTAAACCTTTATATTTATGTAATGATGGGTTAAACCTAGTTAATAATGATATTCCTAAAACGTTGATCTTGAAAATACGGATAATATAGGATTGATCCAAGGGAGAGTTAATGATATTGTACCTTACATATTCCAAAAGCATGAGCAATAATGGAGGAGTAACTAGCAATAAATAACAATAAATGATATTTAAGTAAATAGAAGGAAAAATTCACCCAATGATGAATGAGTTAGATGATTGTTCCTACAGACAATGATGCATGACAGACAAATCCTAGAATATTCAAAATATTCTTGGATCTGATGGAAAAGTGTAGAATAATATGAAAGAATGTTGATGAAAAGGCAATATTTGTATCTTTGCTAGAGAGAGAATCTTCTTCTCAAAAGTGTTCATGAATGTCACATGCCCTGGTCCCATTAGCTCCTTTTCTATTTATACAAAACATGTCTCTAACAAACCCTAATAGTATAAGTTTAGAGAATACTACTATATTCTCTTTAACATCCTAATTCAAAAACTAGCCGTTATTGTTCTGTCAACGGTACTCAACCTCAGCCATTGTTGACATGTCGATCACGAATCTCATTGTTGGTCGACCTCGCCCGACTCTCTCCTTAATGCGATGCTACCCTTAATATTCTAGGGTAGATTTTTGGCATATACACTTAGTACTTCCGCTTATTGAGGTCGGCCTCAGTCAGACTTGATGAGAGAATACTGTGCAACATGACGACCTGACCGAGTCATGATGGTCAAATTGGCAATGTGTACCTTTGTGAACCGTAATTCTGAGGGCCGTAAGTCTCACGAATCAGGATGACATCATGGCGACAGGTGTCACTATGATGCGATTTTCCAATGCGTTGCATCTTTTCGCGTGTGTCTTCCAATTGAACTTGCCACTTCGGTTATAGTGCCAGGTAATGACAGTCTAATTCCTTGGTTTCGCGCTTGAATTCTTATAAATAGGGGTGTGTGGACAACGTTCCTGTCTATACAAAAGTCTTGGATTAACACGCTGAATCTTCTTCTTTTTCTTCCAATGTTGTGCTTCTTATCAAAGTCCTCTGCTTTTTTCTTCCTTGTTTGACGTATTCTCTCAACAACATGGCTAACGTATCCTTTACTTATGATATGACATCTGACTCGTCCCTTTAGCGGTGTTGATGCCCCCTTATGCTGGCAGTGTCTATTGCTATTGAGGATGAGAATTTTCTTACGGTGGAAGAAATAATCCCTCATAGTGAATAGGTTAGGTCCGATTTTTTGAAGGCGTTTGAAGGTGAACCCGACATCTCGGAGTCTTTGATGAAAGAGGCCGAACTAGCCGAGCTTATGGCAAAATTTACAATTTCTGCCCACATCGATCTGGTCTTAGCGGGGCGTGATGTGGTGCAAGTCTACCGCCTCAGATATTGCGCATGCTATACGTATCCTTTCCAGGTCGGCTATACTCTCATCCTTCTTCCATTGGCGGAGGAATTTTGCCAATACTATGGTATTTGCCCGACTCAAATCATTTCGATCATCTACAAGCTTATCAAGATGCTCACAAAATTAGCGGAGTTGGCCAGGGTCGGGGTCACACTTAGCCATCTTATGCACCTCTTCGCCCTCAGCTACTATAGAGGGACGATGTTACACCTTCGCTATCGAGGAGGTAAATGCATGGTGGTGAAGATGGACGATAAGACGAATCGTCAATTTTGGCTCAGCTACTTCTATATCATAACTAAAGACGTGGTAGCTAAAGGGGACGGCTTTCCTGAGACTTGGATTCACGCTCGTTGTATCCATTTTCTCTTTGGTGAAGCGCACTTGATTTATCTGTTTTTAGTCATAGTCTCTAATATGTTATCTCTTCTTCGTTCAGCCAAGGTTGCGCCTCCTCCTTTGGTCGGGTATATTTCCAAATTGGGTTGGCCGGATTCTGCCTCATACTGCGGGGATTTGCGGATGGATGGGCTTAATCAAGAAGTTCCGATCTGCTTCTTCTTTGGCCAGTGAGTTCATCTATTTCTTGTTTTTTTACTATTTTGACCTCGTGGTTGTTTTCTCATTATAGTTTGTTATTGGTAATGATAACACTTGATTTTCCTTTTTTCAATTTGAGGATCTTCGAGGAGGTCGAGGGCTCCTTATCTTGCGTTCCGTGGCCAGGCCTGTTTGGTCATTTGTTCGATCATCTACAGCCAGGCCTGCTCGGTTCTCTGCCACAGCTACTATTGCTTACGCACCGGCTTCTTCTCTGCCTGCGAGTATATCGGCAACGGAGCTTCTGTAATTCCCCTTTGCATCACCTAGTGGACGAGTGGGAGGACTCTTCACCGAGCGGTGGAAATTTAATTCCCCGAAAAAAAAGATACGTGATGGGGTATCCAGTCTGTCGATTCGGTAAGGGGCGATTTTGCCATCCATGAAGCGGCGACTATAGAGCTTGAAGATGACGCCGAGTTACCGTCCGAGGTTCCTCCCTCGACTGAGGCCGTAGAGGGTATGCCTCTTCCCGAAACCAGGGTGGAAGCTGAGGGGCCGCCTGTGAGGATCTCCGATTCTTTGTGGCCAAATGAGCCGTCGGCCTCGCGAACGAGCGATGTTCCTTCTTCGTCAACCGACGGGAGGGGTAAAGGCGTTGCCGAGGACAGCTATGAGACGGGCCACTTGTCGCCAATTTATTGATGCTTTGTATACCTACAAAAGATATAGGGTCAACTAAAACCCCTAATGTTCACACTCGTATTTCTAACCCAAATGCACATTTATAAATTTTATGTTAACATAGTTGACGCGTTTTCTACTGTAGATGTTAAAGATGATATTCCTTCAAGTTCGACTTCTACATCTGATCGCGTTACTATTGAGGATGATGACATGAAGGTTATACCATTTGGTCCACACTGAGCAAACAACAATCTAGTAGCATGAGCATTGATGGACTATAATTCTACTTGCAAAAGGTAATGGCACCCCACACAAAGAATTAACCCAATACAGCTTTATGTTCATTTGGCAATGGCTCGAAACACGCTAAACGTGCCAATTGTAACAGTTGCTTTAAAGAACGCATTTAGCCAAACAAGACAGCAACTAGGAGATACCGGTCATTCATTGGATAACAATATTTTGGAAGTCTAGTGTGTTTGAGAGATCGGATTAGATTATAGCGACGAAATCATTAACCTGAAAAGGTAGATGCGCCGGAGGACTAGAAAATTGGAGATATAATACTAAAATGCTTCCGATTTAAGCAGTTTAGGAAGCCCAAACACTCACGATTATATGGAAGAACTTAACAAAAATGAGACAATACATGTGAACACACTCTGTCTTATGTTTAATAAATTGTTGTAAAATTTTACTTTGCATTTTTAAAAATAAAAAATTCGAAACAGAATTTACAAATTTAATTTGAGGTACTAGTCAATGAAAGCTTTTGAAGTTTTGTCCTTACATATTGATCTTATTAGATTTAATTTTAAATTTTAAATTTAAGACTTTAAATTTATGTCTTTAAATCACTTATTTATAACACGGAGGTTTCTAAACACTCATCGAAGTAAATATATAAAACAAAATTAAAAAGAATAAAAACCAATTCTCCCGGCTCGGTTCAAACCTGCTTACCCTAACCCATACTAATTAACCCGTTACAGTAACCAAACAAGCTAGGTTTTACCACCATCATTCTGGTCCAGCCAGTCTTGTGACCACCTTTACCACGAATGCAACAATTATATATATATATATATATATATATATATATATATATATATATATATATATATATATTCATATTTATGCTCGCTCTATTCATATTGTAAAAATGAGGAAAAGCATATGATTAGTGACAAGAAATTAGTAACAAGAAGTTCAAATTAAAACTTGTATCGGCAAGAGCAAAGAGTACTGTGGAAAAGGTGGGTTTAAAATAGGGAAAACTACAACAACAACTACCCAGTATATTCCCACCAGGTGGGGTCTGGGGAGGGTAATATGTAGACGATCCTTACCCCTACCCGAAAGGGCAGAGAGGCTGTTTCCAATCGACCCTCGGCGCATAGGCTAAAATGAAAAGCTGCATCAAAACGAAGACAAAATTAGAAACAAAAGCAAGACAAAACAGAATAATAGAGCATAAGTAATCCCGCAGAAATAACGTAAATAATTATGAAAACATAGGAAACATAAATACAGTCGCATGCAATAATAACGAGCAATAACTACCATACTAACACCATAAGGGGACATAAGCTAAAACACTAATCATCTATGGGTAACCCTACTATCCCACACGCAGCCCCGAGCGAGGCGTACGAAGAACTCTATGAGCCCTTAGCCTCCAACCCTGATTCTAGACCTCCAGACTCCCCTATCAAGGGTCATGTCCTCGGTAACCTGCATTCTAGTCATATCCTGCCTAATCACCTCTCCCCAATGCTTCTTAGGCCTCCCTCTCCCTCGCCGACCACCAACAATCTCCAGCCGCTCGCAGCTCCTCACCGGGGCATCGGGACCCCTCCTCCGTACATGCCCGAACCACCTCAGCCTCGCTTCCCGCATCTTCTCGTCCACCGGGGCCACCCCTACCTTCTGACGAATAACTTCATTCTTAATCTTATCCAGCCTGGTGTTGCCCACACATCCACCTAAGCATCCTCATCTCCGCAACCTTCATTCTCTGAACATGGGAGTTCTTCACGGGCCAGCACTCCGCCCCATACAACATCGCAGGTCTAACCACGGCTCTGTAGAATTTCCCCTTGAGTTTGTGTGGAATTTTCTTGTCGCACAGGACCCCTGAAGCAAGCCTCCACTTTGACCACCCCGCTCCTATACGATGGGTGACGTCCCCGTCAATCTCTCCGTCCCCCTGAATCACAGACCCAAGATATCGGACACTGTTCCTCTTGGCGATGGCCTGAGAACCAAGCATCACTTCCCTGCCTACCCCACTCGGCTCGTCGCCAAACTCGCACTCCAGATATTCTGTCTTAGATCTGCTTATTTTGAAACCCTTAGACTCGAGGGTCTGTCTCCATACCTCTAACCTTTCACTAACACCGGCCATCGTCTCGTCTATCAATATTATATCATCGGCAAAGAGCATACACCAAGGCACATCCCCTTGGATATGTCGGGTTAGAGCATCTATCACTAAGGCGAACAACAGGGGGCTCAGCGCCGATCCTTGATGGAGCCCCATTACCACAGGAAAATGGTCTGATTCGCCACCCACCGTCCTAACCCTAGTCTTAGCTCCATTGTACATATCCTTGATTACTCTGATATAGGCTTCTGGCACACTTTTCACCTCCAAGCACCTCCATAGCACCTCCCTCGGGACCTTGTCATACGCCTTCTCCAAGTCGATAAGCACCATATGAAGGTCCTTCTTCTTATCCCTGAATTGTTCCGCCAGCCGCCTGACTAGGTGAATAGCCTCTGTGGTGGAGCGGCCCGGCATGAAACCGAACTGGTTCCCAGAGATAGTTGTCGCCTCCCTCACCCGCGCCTCAATCGCTCTCTCCCAAACCTTCATCGTGTGGCTTATTAATTTGATACCCCTATAGTACACTATCTACTATTCGTAGCTATACTCTGCAAAATTTTAGCATTTGTAGCTAAATTTTAATTTTATAGAAAATCCATGAAACAAAAGATTAATTGTTTTGAACTGAAACAAGAGAGCAACAAGCTCTCGTAGCTTCGTTGGTTAGAGTGCGCACTTAGTTAGCAAAGGTCTTGATCAGTTTGACTCTCAACAAGACCATTTTATTTTTCTATATTTCTGTATTTCGCCTTGATTGATCGATGCAGGATGAGCGAACGAATACAAATGACACAGAGTATAGTGCTTTATAAAAATACCTCTTTAAAATAGTACTAAAATTTAAGAGAAAAAAGGGACAGAGAAACAATGTAACAACCCACCACATCAAATTGATTGATAATAGAAAGTGTCTTTTGTTATTACGTAAATGGAACTAACATAATATTTAAAGATTAAAAAAACACAATCTAAACAGCCAGTTTGTTAGCCTACCATTTTCCAGCTTCGTCTAGTTTCTAGATACATTATGTGCAAAAATAGAGTTTGGATCTTGTCGAGCCTTACAAAGACATATATTATATTACACAATACACATTATTAACTATAATATAAATATAAAAATTCATAATTACACTTTCCTTTATTTTTCAAGTTCATCAATTAACTCTACGCAAGAAGCAAGACATTTCTATTGATCAAATTTATTCCTTTATGTACAGTTTTCTCTCTCTGGGTTTATACTTACTGGTTTTGGAGAAAACATTGTCAACAAACGTTTTTAGTTTCGTACTTTTGAGTACTTTAATTAAGAATCTATGCACTAGTTAATATTCAAACCGAAGTTACCGAAACCGAAAGGAAACAAATTGAACCATGCCGAATTTAATTAGGTACTGTATGGGTATAGCATTTTAAGAAACCAAATTCCGAAAATATTGAACCGAAATATCTAAATACCGTACCGTACAGGCGAACACCCCTAGCTCACATTCAGCACAGCTCATACAAAACAGATTCTATTCTCAGGTATTCCAACAATAGAAATAAACTGCAGAGGAACATACCGCGCGCAGAGAAACATACCGCGGAATTTAGTGTTTGGGCAAAGATAATTGAGAACCATCAAAGCTGAAATTCACACAACAAAAAAGAATTAAGTACAAAATAATCTCTTAGGCATGACCCTTCTAATACGAGAACCCTTAAGCAAGTTGAAAATCAGTGCACGAAATAAATTATGTAATTACATTTGGAAAACAAAAGCTTAATACTATCATTTTGCAAATAACTTGTGATATGTACACGTAATACCTAATATGAATTAGAATGAAGTTTAGACATGAAAGCAGCTGATTCAACGCCATTAATTAAATTGAAATAACACTGCAAATAAAGACAAATTTGTAGTTGAGGTCTAGGATAAGGACAAGAGGAAACCGAATAGGCGCAATTTAGCAGATAACAAGTCAATATTCTAACTTACACCAACCGGGGGACGACAGTATTTGAGTCAAGACGAAATTATCTTAGTATAGATTTTGGATTATTCAACCGCATGACGTAACAAAACTGCAATATATCCTCAGCTCACAAAAATACGCCACCAAATTTTCTCAAACCCACAGAAATTTCATATTAATGACGAACATTTTAACTCTAGCGAAAGAGTAACTTATGGTGTGATCACCTGCTAGAGAGCACTAAAGAACCAATCCATATAGATGCCAAACCCATATTATTACTATTTAGGTAGACCTCACTATACCATGACATGATTATTATAGACTCATGGAAAATCGGTTAACTCCATTAGAATCCACGTTGATCTGCATTCTGCACAACTAAATCAATGAGTAATACGGTACATCTTTATCCATCGGCAATGGAGGATTTAGAATTTGAATTTTATGGGTTTTGAATTCTTGAAGAACAACCTCAAGTGATAGTAATTGAATTCTAAATTTAGTGTATTCCTATTTAAGGCAGAATAGCCTAAATGGCACCTATACTTGTTTCACTTCATCATGCCGGTCCCCAAACTTAACAATCTGCCAATTGAACACTTACACTCCTTTAAACCATAGCGTGTATTACACTCTCTTCCATGCTGGCTGCCACGTCATAAAATAACCATATGTAGATGCCATGTCACATGGTAGACCAAAAATATTTTTAAAAAAAAAAATCAAACATAAAAATCATCTATTCAAGTGGATGCTTTTCCTGTTTCCTCTCATCCTTACCCCATTGTCTTTCTTATTTTATTTTTCTATATCATATGGGTTCTAGGTATGAAGCTTTAACCAGAATTTTTCCCGAAAGTGACTAGTACCTCATCAAAGGGGAGGAGGTCGGTCACTTCACAACAGGTTGTGAAGAGGCTAACATCGGCGAGACTTAGTTTTTTGGAACTGGAGGCGGCGGAGGAGGCCTTGAGGTTTTTTAAGGTTCGAAAGATGACACAATCGGGGTTTAGCTTGGATTTGAAAGGGAGGGTGTCGGATTCGGAGTCGGAGTTGTGAACTGCTCGCCTTGAGTTTCAGAATAAAATTTTGATTTTGGGTTGGATCACTGTAACTCTTTTTTCATTTAAAATTTCTGAATGTTCATTAGGCTTCCCTCTATTGAAGAACGTTCTTCCCTGGATGAGAAATTTTTTTTATCTTTCTGCCTTTTCTCCTTACGGAAATAACTTCTGTATTAACTTTAAATTGGGTATGAAGCAAGCAGCTGAGGATAAAGAATTTAAGTAGCAGTACTGTGTGTATTCTTGTATATAATTTCTACTTTATTTCTTTGTGAATCTGATGGATAGGAACAATAAATGTAGAAAGTTGCTCAGTGATGGTGGGATGTCGGGGAAAATGGAGGATGCGGAGAAGGGCAAGGGAGATCATCGGAATAGAGGGGTGGAGAAGATTGGAGGGGTTGGGAAATTTCTTCCTTTTTTTTATTTTATTGTCAATATTTTTAGTTTAAAATACGGAAAAGGGTCAGAACTGCCCTTAACGTATTGACTCCAGGTTAAAAATGCCATCCGTTAACCTATTTTGAAGAAAATGCCCCTACCGTTAAAAATGTGACATATTTGTGCCCCTAATGTATTGACTCCAGTTTAAAAATGCCCCTACCGTTAACCTATTTTGAAAAAAATATCCCTACCGTTTTAAATATAAGTGCAGTCAGTTGTTAGACTTAGGGGCACAAATATGCCACATTTTTAACGGTAGGGGCATTTTCTTCAAAATAGGTTAACGGAGAGCATTTTTAACCTGAAGTCAATACGTTAGGGGCAGTTCTGACCCCTTTTCCCTTTAAAATATTTTCTTAGTCAAAACATTACCTTCACTTGCCTTTAAGCGTGTGTAACCACGCCCTTGTACAACTTACATATCCAATGCCACATAGGCTTGGTCAATGGTCAGAGGTGTTTAAAATATTAGTTTTAAGCATATAACTGTCTATATGAAACTTTGTGAAGTAGGAGGACCGGGATGTCAAACTCGAATAAGTAGAGATGTCTCTCAGGCTATTCTGCCCCTATTTAATGAATTTTAAAACATATACTGGGTCTAGGCAAAAGGTACTAAGTTCTACCGAACTCATATATTCAAGCCTACATCAGCCCGTCCATTAGAGGATCATGTAAAAGATAGAAGGAACTCAATTAAAAATACTGAGAAGATGTCAAACAATAAAAGACAATCCTATGTACTAAAAGAAGTGTCGAGATTTAAAAGGTTTTGTTCCATGATGGATTTCTGATATGCCAGAGAAAAAATAATTCATAAAGAGCTGGACATATATATATATATATATATATATCACAAAATACCAACCAATGTACAAAAGATTTTATCTTTTCAGAGTGAAACACGCAGGATTAGATTCAAGTACTAATTCAAGAGGAAATAGATCTGCCAATTCTTGGTCAAATGTGTTTTATCTGAAAATGACAAGTGTGTTTGATGACCCAAAGGATTGTTTGTTTGGTAACTTAAGTATACTTCGCAAAGAGAGACATATTCACTCATAAGTATATCATAATAGATCCAACATGAAGCATCACTTAAGCTATTGTTTGACCAAACAAATTCACTCATAATTCACCTCGAAGTTATTTATATATTACCCTCAACTTTTGAATTCAACATAAATATCCCTATCTAAAGGCCAAATCCATCCGTTATACCCAGAAAAGTAAAAGATTCGAATCACAATCTGAGATTCGTGTTTTGAAAATAGAATTGGGACTTTCTATGTTGTGGTTTTCCAAAAGAAAACGGACGTCGTTACGTAATCTTCCTAGTTTTCTTTTCATTTAAATACCTTAAATAGGAGGCTGAATCAGACCTCAGAGGTTCTCACAGTTCATGCTTCAACCAATCTCCAACCTAGGACGAGGAAGACAAAGGGATGTGGAGGTGGTCTGTGACACAGATGAGGATATAAACTAATTGAAAGCAATTCATCTTAACAATGATGCATTTTGAACATTCAGAAGATGATATCTTTTTTATAATTAACAACGAACAATGCAGAAACAGCATGTGAAGAAATTATTCTCTTCTTTGCTCAAAACAATACAGAAAAAGGGCCTCTTCTTCGCTCAAAAACAGCTGCTCCAAAGTTGAGCTCAAGAGCTCGTTGAGGTTCACGGCTAGGTCTCTAGTTCAGGTTTTGTTGATAAGGTTTGATAATTTCTGGATTTTCGAGTCGATTATTAGCTGGGATTAGTGCTATTTTCTGCCGATTCTATGGCTGATTTCACTGAGCCTTAGGCTATGAAGTTTTCTGTGACTTCATCGTTAATTGAGTGCTTTTCTTTGCTGTTGCTGGTTTTGCTGCTGAGGCCACTAGAATTAAGCCTTGATTTGGTTTGTGGATTTAGGGCAAAGGTATGATTTCTAATTTCAAATGATGGAATGGTTGTTTGGATGGTGATATCTTATGAAATTCATGATGATTATGCACCTAAACACTTGAAAATGCCTTGTTATGTTAAATCTGATCTATTCTCGAAATGGCAGTGTATGGGGTTAGCGTATAGCTATGTGGAAAATGTGTTCTGTATATTATGATTGTTTAGTTGAATGAAGTTGAATTTTTTTTAAAACTGTATTATTTCCCCTACTCCATGTCTGTTTCTGTACATCTTGAACCCTTCTAACAACGATGCATTTTGAACATTCAAAAGATGATATCTTTTTTATAATTAACAAGGAACAATGCAAGTTCTATAATGGCTCACATTCAGCAGTGCTACATTCAAAACACTAGAAATAAAGTAATGACAAACATACCGTGGAATTCACTGTTTGGACAGTAAACCCTGAGGATCACTCGACCCACACCGGTCAATCTCCTGTAATTGATACCTACTGCGCGGAATAATTTGAAAACCCACAAAGCTGAAATCAACAGAACAAAAACAAAATTAGTACTGAATGATCTCACGAGGCATAACCCTTCTAATACCACAACCCTTAAGCAAGTGGAAAATCAGTGCACAAAATTAATTATGCAATTACCTTGGAAGAGAAACACTTAATACCAACATCAACCAAGCTGGCTACACAGCTCTAACCAACAGAACGTTACTTTAATTGAAAAGAACTTGAATCTGTACATGTAATGATGTAACGACAAATTTGAATTGGAATGAATTTTAGACGTGAAAGAAGCTGATTCAACATCATTACTAACCATTATCCAAAAAACATCATTACCAACCTATATAATTAATATGTTTCATATCATAATTCAAATAACACTGCAAATAAAGACTAATTTGCCAATTTCTAGTTGAGGCCAAGGATAAAGTCAAGAGAAAACCGAATAGGCGCATTTAGGCAGATAGGAACATATTTCAACTTACACCAACCAGGTGACGACAGTATTTAAGTAAAGACGAATATATCATAGTACAATTTTTGGATTATTCCACCTCATGACGTAACAAAAGCGCATTATATCCTCAGCTTAATAAAATACACCACCAAATTTTATGAAAACCACATTTCACAAAAAGCTTATGAATTTCATAGATGTTTAGCTATCGATTACATAACAAGCGTTACAGATCAAAGGAAACTAGACACTAATTAATTAAAAGCAACTGTTTTTACACCTAACACAAACCCTAAAGACAGTAAAATTAAACATTGAAACCATAAAATTGTTCAAGAGCTAGTGAATTTGGTAACGGCCTTAGTTCCTTCAGAGACAGCATGCTTAGCCAATTCACCAGGAAGTACAAGTCTCACAGCAGTCTGAATCTCCCGAGAAGTGATAGTTGGCTTCTTGTTGTACCGAGCGAGTCTAGAAGATTCCTGAGCAAGCTTCTCAAAGATATCGTTGATGAAACTGTTCATGATACCCATGGCTTTGCTTGAAATACCGATATCGGGGTGAACCTGCTTCAGAACCTTGAAGATGTAAATCTTGTAGGTCTCAACTGACTTCTTTGCCCTCTTCTTCTTCTTGTCTCCGGCAGCACCAGCGTCCTTTGGGAGCTTCTTTCCGGCCTTGGGCTTCTTCTCTGCTGGTGCTTTCTCGGCGACCGGGGTTTTCTCAGCGGCCGGCTTTTTCTCGGCGTGTTTCTTCTCAGCTTTTGGTGCCATTTGAGGAGAGAAATGGAGATTTTAGGTTAAGAGAAGGTTTGGAGTAATTTTGAAGAGATGCGAATACGATTGATGAAGCAATTAGGAAATGAGGGTTTGTTTATATAATGTTTTGGAAAGAGTTCTGATTGGTTAAATTTAAATGACGCGGATCGTGGTATTGACCGTTGATCATTGTTTTAATCTACGGTGGAGAGGGGTTGGTGAGTTCAGGTGAAATGTCTTTTTGTTTTGGGATTTTACATTGAAATTCGTCAACTTTCATTAAGGCGGTAGCTGAAAAAGTGAAATCCCGATTCCCGCCTGATAAAAATTAGGGTGTGTTTGGTATAACGTAACATGTTTTTCGTAGAAAATATTTTAAAAAAACTAAATAGTAATTTTATTTATTTTTTATATTAGATATGTAAATTAAGGAAAATAATTTTTTAAAAGTATTCATAAATAATTTAGATATAACAAATATGAAGCTATAAACTTTCAAATTAACAATCTTTTGGATCCATAAATTTCATAAATTTTCGAACCGCTAAACATTCAAAATCGCAAAATTTTGAACCCGTAAACTTTCAAATACATAAACTTTTAAATTCATAATTTTGGAAATTGTAAATTTTGAGTTTAAACCGATAAATAATAAAATTAAAACTGAAAAATATATTTAAAAAAATTTATGGGGGGGGCTGGGGGTGGAGGGAGGGTTGGGGTCGGGGAAATGGTGCAGAAAATAAAATTAAAATAGAAAATTAAAATAAGGTAAAAAAAATTTTTTTTTTTGCGGGGGAAGGGGGGAGGGGGAATGGGATGGAGGGGTAGTAGAGTGTGTAGTATCGGAAAAACTGAAATTTTAAAAAATTATTTTTTTGGAGAGGGGTAAGGTAGGTTAATAAGGTGGGAAGGTTGAGAATGAGGTTTGGAAAATGTTTTCCATTCTCTTGATAAGGAAAATATTTTCCTTCAATTAGAGAAAAATAAATTGATAAGGAAAATATTTTTCAAAATATTTAAGCCAACCACATGAAAAACTCAAAAAATATTTTCTTTCGTACCAAACACACCCTTAACGTGCGAAAATTTGGTATCAAAGCGATAAGGAGAATAACGCTACAATAAATATGACTATGAGAGCATCTTCCTTTGAAATTGATTGAAAATTGTATTTTTGTTATAAATAGAACTCTAATTAGAGTGAATGTCTATCTTATAGAAGAGTTTTATTTTGAGGCTAAGTATTTTCTATGCCTATAAACAGAGGGGTCTTACCCCATTGTAAATCATCCCTAAGTATCAATAAGAATACTCCTCTCTCTACTTTTCTCTCTATTGTTCTTGTTCTTGTATTATAGTTCTTGTTCTTATATTATTTCATAACACGTTATCAGCACGAGACTCTACCGTCTCAAGAATCGATTCTCGAGAAAAACTAAGGTATTTTTCTCTTCCTAATTTGATTTTCGATTATGTCTGACATTACGAAAAGAAAGTTCGTTGCCCTTGAAATTTCGGGCAAGAACTATATGACATGGGTGTTGGATGCTGAAATCCACTTAGATGCTATGGGTCTTGGAGACGCCATTAAAGATAGAGATAAAGCATCCACCCAAGACTGTGCTAAGGCCTTGATTTTCTTGCGCCATCACCTTGATGAAGGTTTGAAAATTGAATATCTCACAGTCAAAGATCCACTCATCTTGTGGAACGGCTTAAATGAGAGATATGACAACCTGAAGTTGGTCACTCTGCCACAAGCACGATATGATTGGGCTCATCTGAGGCTCCAAGACTTTAAGTCTGTTTCTGAATATAATTCTGCGATGTTCAGAATTACTTCTAAGTTGAAGCTCTGCGGAGATAATATCTCTGATTATGATATGCTTGAGAAAACGTTTACAACGTTTCATGCCTCCAATATGGTACTGCAACAACAATACAGAGAGAAAGGCTTCAAAAAGTACTCTGAACTGATTTCTCTCCTACTTGTGGCTGAGCGAAACAATGACCTGCTTATGAGAAATCACGAAAATCTACCCACCAGGTCTACACCATTGCCTGAAGCAGATAAGGTGTATTCTCAATATGCCAATCATGAAAAGGGCCATGGATCTAATCATGGTCGTGGTCGTAATCGGGGTCATAGCCGTGGACGTAGACAAGGAAGAAATCTCCATGATGTCCATCACCCCCCGATGAGAGATAACCGCCGAAAGCAGAAACGGGATTATGAGGATCCTAAGGCAAATAGTTCAGAAACTATATGTTATCGTTGCGGTGGAAAAGGGCACTGGTCAAAAGCTTGGCGTATACCAAGACATTTGGTTGACCTTTATCAAGCATCTCGAAAGAGTAAAGGCCCTGAAACAAATTTTATCTCTGACGACAATTTTGACATCACCCACTTGGATGTGGCAGATTTCTTTGAGCAACCCAATGGGAAAATAAACCACCTAATCGGTGATGGATCTGTGATGAAGGATGATGGAATTGTTTGATTTTATTTGTATTAATTAGTGAATAAACTAATAGTCATTAGTATTAGCTCGTATTAGTTAGTTTATGATATAATGTTAGTATTAGTTCTTTAGAATGTTTCAATATGCTTAAATTTCAAAGATATTTTTATTTTTCAGTAGAGTTAATCGACTAACCTAACCGTTAGTCGATTATCTAATATTTCGCATTAAAACTGCAAAACAATCGATTATATATTTGTTAACAATCGATTATATTAAGACATAATCGATTATGTGTGTTTAACAATCGATTATATTAAGACAGTGTGATCTGAAGTTTTTCAAAATAGCAAATAATCGATTATGTAAGTTTAACAATCGATTATATTAAGACATAATCGATTATGTGTGTTTAACAATCGATTATATTAAGACAGTGTGATCTGAAGTTTTTCAAAATAGCAAATAATCGATTATGTATGTTTAACAATCGATTATATTAAGACATATCGATTATGTGTGTTTAACAATCGATTACATTGAGACAAACGGATTGAATTTGTTTATTCTCATGTTCGTGTATTTTCTTTTGTATTTCAAACCATGGGAAAGCAAATATGGATATCTCACAAAGTAAACTTGGATCAAATATTTGTTTAGTTGATTCATGTACTACACATACGATACTCAAAGAAAAGAAATATTTCTCTCAACTAAGTATATGTAAGGCAGATGTTACTACAATCTCTGGTAGTAGTAAATTGATTGAAGGCTCCGGAAGAGCAACTATAACTCTGCCTAGAGGAACAATGTTTATCATAGAGAATGCGATGTTCCCCTCCAAGTCTAAGAGAAACTTGTTGAGTTTTAAAGATATACGCCGGAATGGCTATCATATTGAGACAATAGATGAGAATAATCTTGAATATCTCATCATTACAAAGAATGTCTCTGGCCAAAAGAGGGTAATTGAGAAATTCCCGTCATTATCTTGTGGCCTGTATTGGACAAAAATTAGTGCAATTGAGGCACATTCAACAGTAAACCAAAAGGTTACTGATTCCAATACTTTTGTACTTTGGCATGATCGATTGGGACACCCTGGATCAATCATGATGAGACGGATTATAGAAAGCTCATATGGGCATCCGTTAAAGAATTTCAAAATTCTTTCAAATAATGAATATCCTTGCACTTCTTGTTATCAAGGCAAGTTGATTATCAGACCATCACCAACAAAAGTTGGGACCGAGTCACCCACGTTTTTTGAACGTATACAGTGGGTCCTTTAGGTATTTTATGGTCTTGATAGACGCATCCTGCAGATGGTCTCATGTGTGCCTGTTGTCATCACACAACCTTGCGTTTGCGAAATTAATGGCACAAATAATTCGACTACGAGCACAATTTCCTAATAATCCAATCAAGTCTATTAGACTGGATAATGCTGCTGAGTTTTCATCCCAAGCATTTAATGATTATTGCTTATCAATTGGGATAAAAGTGGAACATTCTGTAGCTCATGTTCACACTCAAAACGGTCTTGCAGAATCGTTAATTAAACGCCTGCAGTTGATTGCAAGGCCATTACTCATGAAAACGAGGCTACCCACTTCGGTATAGGGTCACACCATTTTGCATGCAGCAATGCTAATTCGTCTCAGACCGACGAATTATCACAAATATTCCCCGTTGCAATTGGTTTTGGGTCATGAACCCAATATATCCCATTTAAGAATCTTTGGATGCGCAGTATATGTGCCTATAGCACCGCCATACCGCACCAAAATGGGTCCGCAAAGAAGGTTAGGAATACATGTTGGGTTTGAATCGCCCTCCATTATTCGCTACCTCGAAACACTGACAGGGGATTTGTTCACTGCACGATTTGCAGACTGTCAATTTGATGAGACACTTTTCCCAAAATTAGGGGGAGAAGTTATTTAAACCAAACGGGAAATTTTGTGGAAAAATGCATCATTATCTCATCTTGATTCACATACCTCTATTTGTGAAAGAGAGGTACAAAAGATTATCCATTTGCAAAGAAAAGCAAATCAAATGCCTGACGCATTTACGGACTTGAAAAGGATAACGAAATCCCACATCCCCGCGGAAAATGTTCCAATCCGTATTGATGTCCCTGTTGGACAATCATCTAGTGTCATAACCAATGAGTCGAATGCACGCCTGAAGCGTGGCAGGCCATTAGGTTCTAAAGATCGAAATCCTAGAAAGAGGAAAGCAAATGATAAAAATGACACTACGAAAGAATCTCATGAGGAAATTCATCATTTAACAAATTCTGAGATTCATGAAGAATCCATTGAGCCCAAGACTCTGGAAAATATGGAACTATCCATAAATCCAATCAATATTGAGGCAAATTTTGATCGAGTGGATATAGTGGTGGATAATGTCTTTGCTTATAATGTCGCATCTAGCATTATGCAAGAATGTGAGGATCTCGAACCTCAATCTGTTGAAGAATGTCTAAAAAGACATGATTGGCCAAAATGGCAAGAAGCAATTCAATCAGAATTGAATTCGCTGGCAAAACGTGAAGTTTTTGGCCCTATAGTTGAAACACCTAATGGTGTTAAGCCCGTTGGCTATAAATGGGTCTTTGTACGCAAGAGAAATGAGAAAAACGAGGTACAAAGATATAAGGCACGCCTTGTTGCGCAAGGTTTTTCTCAAAGGCCTGGTGTCGATTATGAAGAGACATATTCGCCTGTAATGGATGCTATAACCTTTCGTTATCTCATCAGTTTTGCTGTCCTTGAAAAGCTTGACATGCATTTAATGGATGTGGTTACCGCCTATCTTTATGGCTCACTTGATAATGAGATATACATTAAAATTCCCGATGGACTCAAAGTGCCAAACGCTCATAATTCAAAGTCTCGGGAAATGTTTTCAATTAAATTGCAAAGATCTTTGTATGGTCTAAAGCAATCAGGACAAATGTGGTATAACCGTCTTAGTGAGTATTTGTTAAAAGAAGGCTATATAAATGACGCCATTTGCCCGTGTGTTTTTATAAAGAAGACAACATCGGAATTTGTTGTACTTGCCGTATATGTCGATGACATAAACCTTATTGGAACCCCCATAGAACTCCAAAAGGCAATTGATTATCTAAAGGATGAATTCGAGATGAAAGATCTCGGAAAGACAAAATTATGTCTTGGTTTGCAAATTGAATATTTAGCAAACGGAATTTTTGTTCATCAATCTACATATATAGAAAAGGTACTGAAACGGTTTTACATGGATGGAGCACATCCTTTAAGTACACCGATGGTTGTTCGATCACTTGATGTGAATAAAGATCCATTCCGACCGCAAGAAAGGAATGAAGAGCTACTTGGTCCTGAAGTACCATATCTTAGTGCAATTGGCGCACTAATGTATTTTGCAAATACTACAAGGCCTGACATATCCTTTTCAGTTAATGTCTTAGCAAGATTTAGCTCGGCTCCTACGAGGAGACATTGGAGTGGGATCAAACATATATTGCGGTACCTAAAAGGGACCACTAGGGGTGTGCAATCGATTTATCGATTCGATTTTGACCCTTATCGATAATTACTTATCGATTATCGATTTGTACATATGCTTATCGTTATCGTTTCAATAAGGTTTCGATTTTTTCGATTTCGATTTATCGATTTTGGGGGCTTATCGATTCGATTTATCGATTTTCAATAAGGCAAATTATACCGGTCTCTGGGATTCACATTCAAATTCAGTGAAGTTTGATTCCTATTTAATCTTCACTGCCCCAAACCCCACCTCAAAGCAAGAAACTCCAGAAAAGCAAGCACGTATAGAGCCTAACAATGAAGAATTATGCTTTTCATATGTTTCAAAGCATCCTGAGAACAAGTACCTTTCTAGGTTCGGGAGTGAATTTTAGTGTAACAGCTGCCCAATCGAATAACTCTTCCTCCTTGCCAGCATTAGTAGATCCATTGGCTTTAGCTCACTGTCAAGAGGACAATAAAATATAACTATTACTATTAATCCATATTAATGTTCTTAGGATAAAATAAGAGAAGAGGAAAATAAATCTGTTAGAGCAAAATCTCTTTGTAAGAACAAAACTAGTAGTCAGTTACATAGCAATACATCACATTCATTTACAAAGTATATTATTTAAAATAGAGAACTTACATAGCAACTAACAAACTCTAGCAAACATCGTCGGTGGAAACTTCTTTGCCAAGATTAGGCAGTCCTGCAATAGCAATTTTTTAGCAGCAAACTAAACGCAAAAGCACCAGTTTTTAGCCAAATTCTCTATATTACTTCTCAAATCTGAGCTAAAAGAAGGTAGTTAAGAAAACTGCACAGACCCCATTCCAACATCAAAGTTCAGATAAACAATTAAACAATTTAACCCACATAGCTGCAAGTAACTACCTCAAAGAATCCAAACGACTGAAATAATGATCCAACTAAATTTCCAAAACTGTGTTATATAATAACAAGGGAAGGATACAAAATCTTTTGCTGTTCAAAGACCTTGTCCCTGCAGCCAACAAGTGAAAGGAAACAAAATAAATCAAACCAAGTTAGGCCATCATAAGATTTTCCGCATGAAAAAGAAAAGATTCCTTGGATATTTTCCCGAGGAGCATGTATTTCCTACATCTGCCAGAACTAGCCCAATTCGTATGCTGAAGACTCAAGGGCTTCAAGCTCTTGGGTACCATAATTAAACTAATACATATCTGAATCATTTCTCATATGTAGGTAACTTTGGCAATTTTGGATATAAACCATTCCATTACTTTGTATGCAACAGTTTGGACATCACTGTTCCCCATAAGGGGTAATTTGTCTATTGATCACATCGCTAATTGTAGAGTTTATCCTAACACATTTCCTTCAATAATCTTTTCATTGATTTTGTAAAAAAAAAAAACAAAATATGAAACCTTACCAAATTTTTTATGTTAGAGAAGAAAAAGAAGATCGAAGAACTCGAATAAGCGAATCAATCAGCAAAAAGAGAAACCCAAAAGAGGGGCATACCACGGATTCTCAACGAGCGAGATGGAAACTTGGAAATATTCACACACCACCAGATTCACAACTTGTGTTTTGAGAAAACACAGTAAAGGCGACGGACAAAGCTCGGCGGAAACTGGACGGAGCTTGCGCACCAGATTCACAAATTTATTAAAATATGCATACCTTCCTCACTGCTCTAGCCTGTACTCTAGCTGATTTACGCACCAGCAAGTGAAGAATTGCATCGTTGCTGCATTGTAGGAGAATGGACGTTAGGACAAGTAGCCATGTCGTCGTCGTTTGGCTACGGAGATATGACGAACTGGGTAAAGGGCTGTCCGCCATGGCTGTTGCGAAGAAGATGAAGAGGAGGCAGTGGGGTGGCGGCTAGGTGTAGGTTTTGAGAGGATTAGGCATTAGGGTTTTGTTTATGTATAGTATAATGAAATGAAATAAAAAAAATGAGGGGAAGAGTGGGGGGGGGGGGGGCGTGTGGTCAGATTGGGGGTGGTCTTGGGTCAAGGGATAGGGTAGTAATTAGGGGTGTTCAAAACCGATCCGAAACCGAAAACCGATCCAAACCGAAGCTTAACGGCTTACTGGTAACGGCTTAACGGCTTAACAGACAGGGAACAGATTGAATTTTTTTTATTAACGGCTTATCGGTTTGGGGATGGATTATTCAATTTTCTTAACGGCTAATCCGTTAACCCGTTAAGAATATAAATATTATATATATATATATATATATATATATAATTTATTTTTATTTATATATATTAAATATAAAAAACTAAAATCCTTGAAATGATTAACAAAAGTTTATTTCTACTTCTAAGCATTCTTATTCTCGGGATCTAGAAATTTTTTGGTTCTATCTTTAATTTATTTTTGGTTGTAATCCTCCTGTTTGGCAACATGCCGGAGATGGTAAAGCTAATTTCACGAAAATCAAATTGAGTGACTCTGGCAAAGAAAATTGAATGCATCATATTGCCTCTAAAATATTATTTTTTATGGCAATTCATTATTTCTAAGACGAAGAGAATAAGAAATATTTAGCGAACATGTATGTTAGGCCGATAAACCGCCCATTAACCGCCCTATAAGAGCTAACCCGATACCAATCCGCCCGATATCTTATCGGGTGGCTAACGGATTAATACATTTAAAAGCCGATAACCATTAAGCCAAACCGTTAAGAGTAAAAGCCGCCCAATCCGCCCGATGAACACCCCTAGTAGTAATAGTATTATAAAATAAGGGTATATTTATCTTTTTAATATATCTTATCGATTTATCGATAAACCGATAAACCGAATGGCCAAAATCGAAATCGAATCGATAAACCGATAAGAAAAATTTTCAAAATCGAAATCGAATCGATAAACCGATAAACCGATATCAATAAACCGATAACAAATAATCGATTCGATTTATCGATAAACCGATTCGATTGCACACCCGTAGGGACCACCGATATGGGCTTATTTTATGGCAATAATTGCAGTCCTGATCTTGTTGGTTATGCTGATGCTGGATATTTATCCGACCCACACAAGGCTCGATCTCAAACGGGTTATGTGTTTACCTGTGGAGGCACCGCCA
This sequence comes from Nicotiana benthamiana, assembly GCA_034376525.1. Classification (NCBI taxonomy): domain Eukaryota; kingdom Viridiplantae; phylum Streptophyta; class Magnoliopsida; order Solanales; family Solanaceae; genus Nicotiana; species Nicotiana benthamiana. The sequence continues at coordinate 26,851,644 of CM067335.1, forward strand.
TATCTTGGCGATCGACTAAGCAATCAATTGTGGCTACTTCATCTAATCATGCCGAGATAATTGCTATTCATGAAGCAAGTCGGGAGTGTGTGTGGTTGAGGTCTATCATACATCATATTCAAGACAAATGTGGTTTGAAGTGTAATAAACTACCCACGACTTTGTATGAAGACAATGCAGCATGTATAGCTCAATTGAAGGGAGGATTCATAATAGGAGATAGAACAAAGCATATTTCACCAAAGTTATTTTTCACACATGATCTTCAAAAGAATGGTGATATCAATGTGCAACAGATTCGTTCAAGCGATAATATGGCTGATTTGTTCACAAAATCTCTACCAACATCAACCTTCAAGAAGCTAGTTCACAAGATCGGAATGCGAAGACTTAAGGATATGAATTGATGTTCTTATCAGGGGGAGTTAATGCGCGTTGCACTCTTTTTTCCCTTACAAGGTTTTGTCCCACTGGGTTTTCCTTGCAAGGTTTTTAACGAGGCAACCAATAGGCGCATATTCAAACATGTGTACTCTTTTTCCTTTTCTTTAAATTTTTTCCCATTGGGTTTTGTTTTAGTTAAGGTTTTAACGAGGCACATTATTGAATAGACATTCAAGGGGGAGTGTTATAAATAGAACTCTAATTAGAGTGAATGTCTATCTTATAGAAGAGTTTTATTTTGAGGCTAAGTCTTTTCTATGCCTATAAATAGAGGGGTCTTACCCCATTGTAAGTCATCCCTAAGTATCAATAAGAATACTCCTCTCTCTACTTTTCTCTCTATTGTTCTTGTTCTTGTATTATAGTTCTTGTTCTTATATTATTTCATAACAATTTACAATTTTAGTATTTTTGTGTCTTATTTATATGATGTTTTTCTTTTAATCTATTGCCAAAGAAAAATACATCCTTTCCCTTTTCGGGATTTACTTAATTTCGGCATCCTCATTTTTGGACCTAATGACATGACTTAGTGAGGTCATCAACATCACACATCTATATTTATATTATTGTAAAAGTATGAATACAATGTCGATTTACAAAATTAACTTTATAATATTAAACATAATAACTCATAATAAAAAAAATATAACCGAAATTTTATATATTAACCTTATAATCCTATTAATTTTAGGATATAATTGGATAAAACTATTAGATTTCAGATAATAATACCCCATAAGTTCGATCTTCTTAGCTATTTTCGATATTTTTTTTCTACTTTCGAAGCTTCTGTTGTTTGTATATATAAAAAGTTTTGTTTACTTTGAACAAGCAAAGGTGTTGTTGAAGAATCTTTAAATCAGTTCCAACCATGATTAAATTCCAAAGTTATACCAGCTATGAACAAGTAGTACCTATGAATGTTGAGATGTTAGTCTTTGTATAGACTATAGGCAATTTAATTTCCTTCAATACGTGAATTTTGTTTCAAAGATTAGTCTTGTACGGTATTCTCTTTGATGTTGTAACAACTATAGTTAATTTTAATTTATTCTCTACCCTCTATTATGAAGTTATTTAATATGTTTGTTCCTAATTTGAATAAAGGACCCATTGTAATTACAAATACTTTTAGGAGTAATTGAGCTACTCCCCCGATATTTTTGGATATCTGGAATCCAATCTTCAAAGCGTATATTAGGTAAGTTTCTACGTCTTTATGTTCTTTTCACCTTATATTTAGTATTTAAATTAATAACTATTCTGAGTGTAGTATTGCAACTGATTTTATATTTGCATTGTACATGTTTCTACATTTAAAATCCAAACATACACAGAACATATAGTTTTGTTGCATTGATTCAAGTCATCCTTCTTGGTGCCTTTTATTTTAATTTTATTTTTTAGTTCTTCATCTCTTATTAGGTTTTGATTTGGTATTCGCCTGGCCTTCTATGCTAATTTTTAAAATATGTAAGATTTTAAATTAATAAAATTTTGTCTGTTAAATTCTCATTAAAAATATGTTTGTTGGTTTAATAAAATTAATTTTATAGGAATCCTTCGTATTGGCAATAAATAATTGTCTGGAGTTCTTGAGATATATTGGATACTGATAAATCGTTGGTGATAAATTAATGGTTTGGGGGGTGGTTTATGTCAAGTAGTACCAGTAGTTCCAAAATCGACAAACCGAATACCGATAACGATACATGAAGAAGCATGAAATGGGAGAAACGGGATAGTAAAACGTGAGATGACGGGTCGGGTCATCACGTCCTTCCCATCTTAAATCAACGCTCGTCCTCGAGCGTACCTAGAGTTGCCATATAAGCCAACCAATAGCTGAATGACCTTACCAAGCATATACCCGGGGGTGATCCCACGTCACCCTATCTCGCATATGCCCGATAACTCAACATAGCTGAGATTTCACAATCTATCTAGTCCATAAACCATAGAGCCACATTGCACTTTTTCGAAACCATACACAAGATGAGAACCTTACATCTATACTCAGAATAAGCCCGAACCAGCTGTATTAACCCATACCTGCAACCTCAGGTGCAATCATATAATACACAACATAACCCAAATACTTGAAACGATAACTTCTATTCACAACAGTTTCCCACAACACCCGAATACTGGTAGAAAATCTCTTATCAACTAAGGTCTTATCCCAACACTTTCATATGCTGCCAACGGTAAATGAAACACGCAATAAACCGTAACCATTCCTCAGGTCAACCATCCATGAAGCCACTTCCCTTTTGACTAATACTATAACAGATTTCGAGACGAACTTCGATATTATCCTTCCAACAAGCTGAAATCAAATCTGTCCGTATTCATTAGTGACCCAACAATCACCTCGAATCCAACACACCACCCTGGTGATATACCTCAATACAAGCCTAAGACACAACTTGCATAATACGCGCACCAATAAGAAACGGTCTGAACATACTCGACTCATGAAAGATGACTCAAACTGAAATAAATGTACCTCAAGCTCATCAGTACCATCACAACACAAGGTTGGAACCCCCTCTCACATTATTGAAATGGAACACATGCACATACATTAGCTTGCCAATGAACTCCTTACCGAGGAAGTATGAAGCTGCTCCCCCACTACCATAACTCCTACCGGAGTCATACGATACGATACCCGACACCAAATCAATGCCAATATCCACAACTTCGCCCGACGATATGCCCGACCACAAGAAACACATTCGAAAAGTTCCTCAACACCAAGACTGAATCAATGATAGCAACCTCTACATTGACAATCATCACAAAAGCCCAATTAAGAAAAGCAATCTTTCCCAGCCATCCGCTGGTTCGTCGAAACATAAACCACTCTACTAGAACATACTCTGATTCACCTCGCCACTCACCCTACGGCATTTTCGCCATAGCCCATAGCGCAATAATCCAAAATAGACCAACATTGAGAAAATCAGTCTAAACCTCGCTATCGTATCCGGAATCTAACATCTCAAGCAGAGAGATATCCACTCGGGACTCCAAATCCCGATAACCGCTAAGCAATGCCGATATACACGATCCAAAACCACCACATAGCATGCACATCAGAACTCCCAGTCTTCAACTCCATATAGCACACGAATCGCCGCACCTGACCCCAATTCTGCCGCCCGAACACATACCACACCCTTAATACCCAATAACTCCGCGATAGATACTCTAAAATTTCCCTTGTTCCACCAAGCCAACCTGAATACTACTAGTCGATATAACAAGAATGTGCCGCAGTGCCATTGAAATGCCATTCATTTAATCATATTGCCCTTTTTCTGAAACATATACTCTCGTCAAATCACCTTCAAATAGCAGTACCATTTTCCTTGATTATTTGAGGTTGCCCACTGCCTGAGTGTTTTATGAGCTTCCTTTTTGAACTGAACTGTAACCTAACACATGCAAGTCTCGATCATCCACAACATACCGCATATACCGTACCATCCGAGGATAACATGAAAACATTACCTCCCTTCCGAGCCACAGACATCTATGCACTCAACTAGTCAAGAACTTTCTGTTGGTCCCATCTAGAACAAAAAAAATCGCTATACATCCCATGCTCCGCATACCCATAGAAAATATACATCTCCGAATCACGGTAAAACCCGACAAGAACTCTCCCAATTTCATCTGCACAAACTAAATTAACAGGACCGGTTCCTTCTAATTTGACCAAGCTAAGCAAGTTTCCAAAACCCAAGAGCATTGCCACAAAATACATGTACGAACTCATTACCTTAAACACATACAAGAATTAATCATATCCTTGCCATGCCGATCCGGTCTACTATCAAGCTACTCCATATGTCTAAATTTCATTCCGATTCATCTTCAACTTGATATTTCTCCTTGCCGCAGCACCACAATTTCTCAACCTAGGTTTACCACACGAGAACCAAGCATAAACCACACTGACTGAACCCATAAGTCGCTAAATGCTTTCACAGTTATTCTTAAGAGCACCACGATGAAAATACTTTACTTTGAAGGGACTTCACGCGAATCTAAATCTGTTACCTTTACCTTTTTAATACTAATACATAGAATCCCATAATTTATATAGAAAAGTACCACAAATATTGACATCTTCCAATGAAACTCAGTTTCTAACTACACATGCAACTTTAAGATACCCGATTGTTCCCTGTAGACTCTTGAACATATTAGAACTATTTTTAAAGTCATTATCTCTTATTCAAATTGCAAATCACCTGACCTGACGGGCAGAAGCACCCGTGCCTCGTTGGCACTCCGATACTGCAAAATGATATCTTCGTCTCATTACAACCAAGCACTTACTACTTTATACGTCGATCATCCTTTGCCAATAACACTCTAGACATTCTGTGATTCCCATACTCTATATGGAATAATATGACCTCTATCACAATTTTGCTTCACTCGTGCCATCCTCGACTCAGCTTTCACAACCAGAACTAATTCGCCAGCATGCCTCAAACTGGAACCAACATAGGACATAACCGTGTAATCAGCTAATCAACAACAAACTCTCCAACTTGGCTCGAAGCCATATATCAAGACACACTCAACAACGCATAACATTTTTACTCTAATGATACCACCATACCATTGTGAGATTAAACTCAAATCATTTACAAGTTTGTGAAAACACATATCATATAGTACTGTAATCCTCTGTAAATCTCGCATTCATCCCCACATCAGTAGAGTCCACTCTCTTAAGAGACCCGGATTTTCAAATTTTACAAGTACCCTTCAATTACACATGAGATCTTCTAACATACATATAACGATCACACTACTTAAGAACATTCTGTAGGAGATAATCCACCTGCTTCGCCTCAATTTAATATTTATGCATACCTTCTACCGTCATACACATTATACACTCATTTAGTCTTCTTGGGCATGAACTCATACCGCCACATGTAATGCACTCCCCTCCCCAACTAGGAGACACAAAATATTCTTCACGCGGCTATAACTCGGGCTACACATCAAATCACAATAGGAATCCAACCTGTAACAGTTCAATTATTATCCAGCATGCTTCTTTGTCACTACCAAGTCATATAGATACATCTCTCAGTACTAACAATACTCATCACATGGATATTCAATCGCCATTCCAGCTAATAGGGACAACACCAAACATATAAGTTTAACACACTTGTCACACAATCAGCACCTCGTTGCTCAAGCCATAGGCAAAGATTTAACCTCAAGGCATCCAGACTCGCCAAACATAAACTCACGGAGATTACATCTCGCCCCTTGATTGGGTAATCACAAGCCATCAAGGCACATCTGATACCGAGCGCTCATGCGCGCCTACAAACGCGTGGAAGGAATTTGAAGAGTTTCTTTTCAATTAGAATCAAGGATGCACGATAAGAATTCAATAATGCAAAGTTTTTCCTAAAGGTTATGCAACCCCTCGAGGATAAATACAAACGTCTATGTACCAATCCGCGAGACTACTAAACCAACTCATGACTATTGAGACATATGTAACCTAGGCTCTAATACTAACTTGTCAGAACTGGAGCGGGATTTTATGCGAGCCTGGCTTTGTTCCTTGTAATATTTCCATGTTCACCAAGCTTATTCCTGAATACCCACCTGGTTCCTATAATTGTTCGATTTGAGGGTCTAGGTACCAGGTGCCAGACATTGTTCTTTTCAAACTGATGCAGCTCATCTTGCATGACTGTAATCCAATCTGCATCTTTCAAGGCTTCTTTAATATTTTTGGATTCTATTTGGGAGAGAAAGGATAAGAAGACAAGTGAATTTCTGGCTTTTGACATGGTTTGTACTCCAGAATCTAGATGAGTAATTATGTTGTCAAGAAGATATGAACTTTTGTATTTCTGGTTGGGCATTTGAGGATCATTTGTAGAGGAGCCGGGTATATTCAACTAGTTCTATTGTGTTATTCTCTCAGGTACTAGTGCAGTACCCTGTACTGCATCAACCACCCTTTCTTCAGCTTCGGTGGTGGTAATTGAGGTACATGGTTCCATTGAAGAAGACGCAACATTGTCTCCACTCGGCTTTTTCACTTGGCTCATCATATCTACCTTTCCATTTGTCATGTCAATGACTTCACCAGGAACCAGCAAGGGTTCTCCATTTTGATCATCTTTAGCATTTTTCTCACATGAAGGATATGACTCATCAAAGATAACATGAACACCCTACTCAACACATTGAGTCCGCTTGTTGTATATCTTGTAGGCTTTTCTTTGAGAAGAATATCCCAGAAAGATTCCTTCATTGCTCTTGGCATCAAATTTGCCAAACTGATCCTTTCCATTACTCCATTTTGCTGTGGAGTTCTTGGAGCTGAGAAGTTGTGAGTAATACCATTTTCATTGCAGAACTCATCAAATTTGGTATTGTCAAATTCTGATCCATGATCTGATATTATACATGTGACTTTAGACCCCATCTTCACTTGTATTTTCTTCACAAGGCCACAAACACTTCAAAAGTTTCACTTTAGTTCTAAGAAATAGAGTCCATGTGAATCTCGAATAATAATCCATAATTACAAAAATATATCCTTTTTCTCGAGCCTTTGAGGTGCTTACATATTTTTAGACTTAAAAAAAGGACTTTACATGCTTTCCTCTAACATATGCATCATATAATTTCCGTACTTTGAACTTTGACATGGGCGGACCATGGACCATTATTACTCAAAAAAAAAAAACTTCAAGGAGATCCACCTATTAAGTGGGGCCCATATTTTCCTTTTCTATGTTAAGGGAAAGTGATGCAAATTGAGCGCGTGAAGAAAAATTAAGTGAGACCCACGTGTATTTGGAGATGTTTGGAATGACCTACTTACCCTCTGACAGAGAGCTTGTCTGATTATTTTTGACTTGGTTTTTTTTGCAGTTCACTTTAACCAAAAGCTCCTCTCTATTCATATTTATAAAGAGTAGTAGTAATAATTTCATTATACATTATCAGTGCCTATTCGTTTAATTAAGAGGTTTTAGCATCCACATTTATAATGTAAGTGCGAGGCATTTAGTATTAGATTTTTATTTCCTTATTCCGCGTCAATCCAAGCTCCGAAGAATAAAACTTATCATACGGCAAAATGCAAAAAAAAAAAAAAACTCTAATTTAGTGATTTAACGATATAAAAGTAGTTTTGTGACTTTACAATATAAAGAATAAATTCAATGATCTTAAAAGTGCAGTAAATAAACTTTGTGAATTTACTAATACAAGAGGTAAACTTCAATGATTATTATAGACAGTAAATTTGCGTCAAAAAAATATAACCGAAATTAAAAAATATTATAACAATCGTAGTATTTGATTTCAAATAATACGAGCGTACAATCTCTAGAATCTTCTCATTCTTCTTTTCTAATATAAATTCAAGGGATTTCGAGCTAGATCTTAAATTTATACTTGTTTTCCACGAACGATGATCTTGAATTCAACTAGCACAAACTTAGATTTGAACTCATATTCTTTTAGCCTTGATTTATTCTTCGTTATTGAGCTTGAACTTGATTACTTGAAACTTGAACCTTATGGAGAAATTTGCGGCGTTTGATCCGCAAGACATGTCATTTGCACATGTGGCATAGTTGCATGGGCCTTTAATTTGACTTGCATGCCTTGTCATATTGACACATGGCATGATCTTATTGGCTCTTCCATTTGACTTGCCAAACCATGACATTTGACATGTGACACCAAATTAGGTCTATAGGAAGATAATATATTGAGCCTAATGAAGTGGACTCATCATTTGTAGCCAAACTAAATAGGCTAGCACACTCAATCTTTATTGGACTTAACTAATTAAATGTAACAGTCCAGACCGCTAGTGACCACTTTTGGCCTAGGCCATCACGGGTTTAAAACGCGTCACTAGGGTATAAGACTTGTTAACTTATATACCCAGAATTTCTCTTGTGTTTTTGCCGATGTGGGACTTTATCTAAAGTATGGGATGTTACATACACCTCCTCTTGTGGACTTAATGTCCTTAATGAGTTTTGCTCCACCGCATGGGATTTGCCAAGTCACAACACTAAGGTTTGTCCCGCCTAATTGGAATTTGCCTAAACTCGGTTGAGCTCTGACCCATTATCGACAAGGCTGACACAAGAGTATCTCTGATACCATCTGTAACAGTCCAGTCCGCTAGTGATATTGTTCGCTCTGAGCCTAGGCCCTCACAGGTTTAAAATGTGTCATTATTGCTAAGGCTTGTCGACTAATATACCTAGAATCCCTTTCATCTAAATTCTGGAAGTGTTACATTAAACCAATTATATTAGCCCATAATATTTATTTAAACTAATATATTTAAAACAAAGTCCAAATTATTTTATTGAATTTAAATTCAATAAATTTTGCATGCCTACAACTATAACCAACTAAATTTAATTAAACAACAACAACAACAACAACAACAACAACAACAACTACCCAGTATAGTCGCACAAAGTGGGGTCTGGGGAGGGTAATATGTAGACGAGCCTTACCCCTACCCGAAAGGGCAGAGAGGCTGTTTCCAATCGACCCTCGGCTCAGTGAAGGAAAGAAAAAACAAAAACAAAAACAAAAGAGCATTAGTAAGTCCAGCAGAAATAGCGTAAATAATTATCTAAACATAAGAACCATAAATAAAATAGCATGCAATAATATCATACAATAACTACCATAAATAACTACCATAAGGGAGACACAATCCAAAATACAAATCATCTATGGATAGCCCCACCGAGCCTCACCCAACCCCCGGTGAATAGTACGAAAACTCTAGGGGCCCCTATCCTACAACCCTAATACTAGACCTCCAGACTTTCCTATCAAGAGTCATGTCCTCGGAAACCCGCATTCTAGCCATGTCATGCCTAATCACCTCTCCCCAATACTTCTTAGGCCTCCCTCTGCCTCGCTAAACGCCGACCATCGCCAGCCGTTCACAAGTCCTCACCGGGGCATCATGACTTCTCCTCCGCATATGCCCGAACCACCTCGGCCTCGCTTCTTGCATCTTCTCATCCACCGGGGCCACCCCCACCTTCTCTCGAATAACTTAATTCTTAATCTTATCTAACCTGATGAGCCCGCATATCCACCTGAGCATCCTCATCTCCGCAACCTTCATTCTCTGAACATGAGAGTTCTTCACTGGCCAGAACTTCGCCCCATACAACATTGCAGGTCTAACCACAACTCTATAAAATTTCCCCTTGAGTTTCTGTGGAACTTTCTTGTCACACGGGACTCCTGATGCAAGCCTCCACTTTGACCACCCCGCTCCTATACGATGAGTGACGTCCCCGTCAATCTCTCCGTCCCCCTGAATTACCGACCCATGATATCTGACACTGTCCCTCTTGGCGATGACCTGACATCCAATAATCACGTCTCTGCCTACTTCGCTCGGCTCGGCGCTAAACTTGCACTCCAGGTATTCTGTTTTAGATCTGCTTATTTTGAAACCCTTAGACTCGAGAGTCTGTCTCCATACCTCTAATCTCTCAGTAACACCGACCCGCGTCTCATCTATCAAGACTATATCATCAGCAAATAGCATACACCAAAGCACATTCCCTTAAATATGTCGGGTTAGAGCATCCATCACCAAGGCAAACAAGAGAGGGCTAATCGCCGATCCTTGGTGGAGCCCCATAACCACTGGAAAATGGTCTGAGTCGCCACCCACCGTCCTAACCCTAGTCTTAGCTCCATCGTACATGTCCTTGATTACTCTGATGTAGGCTTCCGGCACGCTCTTCGCCTCCAAGCACCTCCCTTGGGACCTTGTCATACGCCTTCTCCAAGTCGATAAGCACCATGTGCATGTCCTTCTTCTTATCCCTGAACTGCTCCACCAGCCTCCTGACAAGGTGGATAGCTTCTGTAGTGGAGCGACCGGCATGAAACCGAACTGGTTCACAGATATAGATGTCATCTCCCTCACCCTCGCATCGATCACCCGCTCCTAGACCTTCATGGTGTGACTTATTAATTTGATACCCTTATAGTTGTTGCAGCACTGGATGTCCCCTTTGTTCTTGTACAAGGGCACCACTGTACTCAACCTCCACTCACCCGACATCCTTTTGGTCTTGAAGATCGCATTGAACAACCTGGAGAGCCACTCCATTCCTGACCTACCCATGCACTTCCAGAACTCCATCGGGATCTCGTCAGGGCCGGTCGCTCGACCCCTACTCATCTTACGCAAAGCCCTCAAGACCTCCTCCACCCTAATACGCATGCAGTACCTAATGTCTCTATGTTGCTCTGAACGCCCCAACTCTCCTAACTCTATGTTACGATCCCCCTGCTCGTTAAACAATATAGACAATTAATCAAACTCCCCAATTTAATAATCAATGATAGGAAAATTAAAGGCGATTCATAAAATGTACTTATTGATCTTCCATAAAATAGGAAAAAAAAATTATTTATTAAACAGTACACGGAACTTAATTTAGCAACCCATATGCTGACCCAAACATTTTCGTGATGGTTGATTTCTTTGTTCTTTAATAAAACGGGCTATAAGCTTGTATTTCTTGTGCTATTTCGAAACATTAAAATCAATCTTCTTGTGAACAAAAATTAAATGTCATTGTGAGGTTTAGAAGAACGAGATTTTAACAGAATCATTACATTTTGTGTAGTATAAAACATCTTCTGAACAAAAATTAAATGTCACCGTTACAAAATGAACTTATAAAAAGGCTACTCACAAATTGAATTTAATGAAAACGGGTCACTAGTAAAACATGTAAACTACATAAGGCATTACAGAAATGAGCCACACTTATAGCAGATTTAATATTGTAATTATCTGACAGCACCAAAGTATCTAATGATGAAACTAAAGAATTCAATAATTAATACTTTTTTTCTTATTTTTTTCTTCTATTTAATATTATTATTATTATATTTTTATTTTTATATATTATATAGAAAAGAGAAGTTGGTCAACCAAGGGTAGCTTCGAAATTTTGCATATATTGATGGATAAATTGGTAAATATCGCCACTTGGGTCATAGATACTTCTTTGCATCATCCGTATCTTTCCCTTTGAAGTTTGAATCAATGTGTCTCTCTTTTAAGAAGCACTCCCTCAATCTCTTTCTGCTATCTTTGCTGAGTTTACTTATGGAGAGGTACTTCTTCATCCTAAGGTAATTCTTTTCTTTTTCATTGTTTGTTATCTTCTTTTCTGTTTTCTTCTCTATCTCTGTTTCACTAGATATATATCTAGGTTATAGTTTCCAAGGTACTTTTCCCCCTTTTAATTTTGGATTTATTTTTATAGAACTATAAAAAAAATAAATTTTTCTGATGTGTAAGATGGCTCTTCACAAAAATAAAATAAAAATTAAATTATAGATTCTCCGCTGTAACAATTCACGGAATGGATGACCCAATTCGTTTTAATCATTTGGATACCTAAGCCAATCAGATAATTAGAAAGCGAAACAATGCAGATAAAGAAGATAAATTTGGCTAAAATTGATTGCACTAAAGGAGCCAATCTTTCCTATATCGTGACAAAGTAACACAAAATGTGAAGTAGACTATGTGCATGGTATTTGATAATATGCCTTGTCCATCTTATGTTACTGTGTGCTTACTGATTCCTTTGAGCATTTGCTTTCACTATTCTGTTTCTCTTTTGACGAAGTTCTTCTTTATTTATGAGGTTCTTTATTTACGCTTTTTTACATCGAATCTAAAAAATGATAAATCTTTTTATTGAAATATTTTGTATATTTACTTTTCATCGTTATTGTTGTCTTTGCGATAAATGTTTTCATTTTGGTGATTTAAAATTTCTTCGGTCTCTTTGAAAGTGCACGTGGAAGGTGATGCCTCCACTAATATATACCTCGTAACTGATGTTTGTAATGGGGTTCATCCCCTTTAAAATCAAGGAAGAAAATGGCTTATAAGCAACCCACATTTTTATTTTTGGTCAGTTTAGGTGTGCTGCAAAATCAACAAAGGCTGCCTTATTTTGCCTATAAAATGAGAGTCGAAGCTCTCATTTTTTACACCAACAGAAAGAGAGAAAAAGAGTAAGGTTTCACAGACAGGGTATAAGAAAATAGTCTGTGAGGAAAATAGAGAGTGAGCGATATTGTAGTGAGGTGGAATATCAAAAGAGGGTTATTTCTTTTGAGTTTTGTAGTGGTCTTTGGAGTATTTTACTCGGACCTACAAAGTGTAAAATTCCTTACTATAGTGATATCAGTTGCTCCTCTCAGGGCCGTGGTTTTTTTCCCTTATTCAGAAGGATTTTTCACGTAAAAATCTTGGTGTCATTGTTACTCTTTTATTCTTGTTAATTACCGTATCTCGGTGCTCATTATTATTTCGCTTTTATTACCGTGAATATTATTTTGGTAGGGGGTTTATTCCCAACAACTGGTATCAGAGCATAGGTTTTGCTCGTTCACTAAAATACTATTCACTGTCGGTAGTACTATACTCGGTGAAAAATAAAAATGTCAGTAAAGTACGAGGTAGCTAAATTCAACAGAGATAAAGGTTTTTCAACATGGCAAAGAAGGATGAGGGATCTGCTCATCCAACAAGGATTACACAAGGTACTAGTTGCTGATGCCAAAAAGCCTGATACCATGAAAGCTGAGGATTGAGCTGACTTGGATGAAAGAGCTGCTAGTGCAATCAGGTTGCACTTATCGGATGATGTGGTAAATAACATCATTGATGAAGACACTGCACATGGAATTTGGACAAGGTTGGAAAGCCTATACATGTCCAAAACGCTGACAAATAATTATACCTGAAGAAGCAGTTATATGCCCTACACATGTGTGAAGGTATGAATTTTTTGTCGCATTTAAATGTGTTTACTAATCACACAGCTTGCCAACCTCGGAGTAAAAATCGAGGAAGAAGATAAAGCCATCTTGCTATTAACTCGTTACCATCTTCGTACGATAATTTGGCAACAACCATCCTGCACGGCAAGACTACTATTGAGTTGAAAGATGTCACATTGGCTCTTTTACTCAATGAGAAGATGAGAAAGAAGCCTGAAAATCAAGGACATGCTCTTATCACAGAAGGTAGAGGCAGAAGTTATCAAAGGAGTTCGAGCAACTATGGTAGATTCGGAGCTCGTGGAAAGTCAAAGAATCGATCCAAATCAAAAGCCAGAAATTGCTACAACTGTGATCAACCGGGTCACTTCAAAAGAGATAGCCCAAATCCAAGGAAGGGCAAAGGTGAAACTAATGGCCAGAAGAATGACGATAACACAGCTGTCATGGTGCAAAACAATGACAATGTTGTCCTCTTTATAAATGATGAAGAGGAATGCATGCACCTATCAGGTCCAGAGTCGGAATGGGTGGTTGACAAAGCGGCATCTTACCATGTCACACCGGTAAGAGATCTTTTTTTGTAGATATATAGCAGGTGATTTCGGCACCGTGAGAATGGGTAATACGAGTTATTCAAAGATTGCGGGGATTGGTGACATTTGTATCAAGACAAATGTCGGATGCACATTGGTTCTAAAGGATGTGCGGCATGTACCTGATTTGCTGATGAACTTGATCTCGGGAATTGCTTTGGACCGAGATGGATACGAGAACTATTTTGCAAATCAAAAGTGGAGACTCACCAAGGGATCATTGGTGATTGCAAAGGGAGTTGCTCGTGGCACGTTGTACAGGACAAATGCGGAAATATGCCAAGGTAAATTGAATGCGGCACAAGATGAGATTTCTGCAGATTTGTGGCATAAAAGAATGGGCCATATGAGCGAGAAGGGATTGCAGATTCTTGCCAAGAAATCACTCATTTCTTATGCCAAAGGTACAACGATAAAACCTTGTGACTATTGTTTATTTGGTAAACAGCATAAGGTGTCATTTCAGACATCGTCTGAAAGAAAGTTGAATATACTTGATTTAGTATATTCTGATGTTTGTGGCCCAATGGAAATTGAATCAATGGGCGGAAACAAATATTTTGTTACTTTTATTGATGATGCTTCACAAAAATTGTGGGTTTATATTTTGAAAACCAAAAATCAGGTGTTTCAAGTTTTCTAGAAGTTTCATGCTCTAGTAGAAAGGGAGACAAGTCAAAGGCTAAAACGTCTCCGAAGTGACAATAGAGGTGAGTACACTTCAAGGGAATTTGAAGAGTACTGTTCAAGTCATGGGATCAGACATGAAAAGACAGCTCCTGGAACCCCACAGCACAATGGTGTAGCAGAGAGGATGAACCGCACTATCGTGGACAAGGTGAGAAACATGCTCAGAATGGCTAAACTACCTAAGTCATTCTGGGGTGAAGCAGTTCAAACAACATGTTACCTGATCAATAGGAGTCCATCAGTTCCATTGGCGTTTGACATCCCAGAAAGAGTTTGGACCAATAAGGAGGTGTCCTACTCGCATCTAAACGTGTTCGGTTGCAGAGCTTTTGCACATGTACCGAAAGAGCAGAGAACAAAGATGGATGATAAATCTGTTCCATTTAATTAAGGAAGAAAATTTTCTTCCTTCTTCATGTCAAAAATGGCTGCTAAGCAGCCCACATTTTTATTTTTGGTCAGTTTAGGTGTGCTACAAAATCAACAAAGGCTGTTTCATTTTGCCTATAAAATGAGAGTTTCGGCTCTCATTTTTTACACCAACAGAAAGAGAGAAAAAGAGTAAGGTTTCACAGACAGGGTATAAGAAAATAATTTGTGAGGAAGCTAGAGAGTGAAGGATATTGTAGTGAGGTGGAATATCAAAAGAGAGTATTTCTTTTGGGTGTTCTAGTGGTCTTTGGAGTATTTTACTCGGACCTACAAAGTATAAAATTCCTTACTATAGTGATATCAGTTGCTCCTATCAGGGCCGTGGTTTTTTCCCCTTATTCAGAAGGGTTTTCCACGTAAAAATCTTGGTGTCATTGTTACTCTTTTATTCTTGTTAATTACCGTATCTCGGTTGCAGCCCACAATGGTTGAACAAGCCAACCATAGCCTCCATGAGAAGCTTCCTTATTCATACGGGAATTTCCGCAAAAAAAACCCTCACCATTTTTACTATAAATAGAGGTGCTTGCCTTCATTGTAAATCATCACAAAAATTGGAGTGTTCATCACCAAGAAGAGTGAGAACAAGAGTGATCCTAGAGAGTGATCCTCTTTTGTGAGTTTTGAGAGTTTTTTTTATGAGTTTTGTAAATACTCGTGTAATATATTTTTGTGAGTAATAGAGGTTGTTTTTTTCTCAAAGTTTGGTCAACTTTGCCAGAGGTTCGCAGGAGAAGACAACCGTCGCCGGAAATTTCGCCGGAGAAGACGACCGGTCAACTGTAGCGAACCAGTCAACTCTCTGAAATTGCAGATTGGTCCCTCAACTTTCAAAAATTATAGTTTTGCCCATATAGTGGAATTTCAGCCACGAAGTGTCAGTTCCACCATTTTCGACCGTTCCGGACGCAACAGTGAACTCCGTGTTTAAAGAATCAACTCCGATCGTGTTGAAAAATTATGTAAGATGATAATGTCCACAGAAGAGGCAACATCATCTTTCGGAGCCATGATTATGCTTACTGCACAAATTACACGCTATGGAGACCTTAGATGGAAGATCTCCTAAGCTGTAAAGATTTGTTTGATCCCATAGAATTGATGGGTAAAAATCCTGATCCCGCCAAGGAGTTAGAGTCGAAGAAATCAAATCGAAAAACTATTGGTCAAATCCGTCAATGGATTGATCATAGTGTCTTCCACCATGTTGCACAAGAAACAGACGTATATACCCTCTGGAAGAAGTTGGAAGACATGTACCAGGCCAAGACTGCTCGGAATAAGGCCCTATTGATGAGGCGCTTAGTCAACAGGAAGCTAAAAAATGAAACTTCAGTTGCCGAGCATACCAGTGAGTTCCAAAACTTGGTCAACCAGTTGTCTTCTGTAGAGATGCCACTTAGCGATGAAGTTCAGGCGCTGTTACTACTCAGTTCCCTTCCCGATAGTTGGGAAACGCTGATTGTATCACTCAGCAACTCAGCCCCTAATGGCAAACTTACCATGTCAATGGTCAAAGATGCCCTATTCAGTGAAGAGGCAAGGAGAAAGGAGATGGGCACAGATCAGACCCGTGCCTTTGTCACAGAGAACCGGGGGAGGCAACAAAGGAGTAGCAAAAGCAAATGGAGAGGCAGAAGCAAGAGCAGGGGCAGGTCCACTGATGGCAGAAAACCAACATATAAGTGCCATCATTGTGGAATAGAGGGACATATGAAGAAGAACTGCTACAAATGGAAATAGGAGCAAGACCAGAGCAGTTCGCAGCCGAAGAACAAGGGTGGAGAAACGTTAGTTACTATCTCTGATGATGTAGCTTATTGTTCAACCCAAAATAAGACATGCCTTCACGTCTCACGAGAAGACACGGAATGGGTGGGAGATACTGCAGCATACTGCCACGTGACTCCATACAAGGAATACTTCACAACATACAAAGCCGGTGACTTTGGAGCTGTGAAAATGGGAAATTCCAGTTCCGCTGAGATTGTCGGAATTGGTGCTGTCCAGATAAAGATAAGTTCTGGGAGCACAATCACTTTGAAGGATGTCCGCCATGTGCCAGATCTTCGGCTAAATCTATTGTCAGGAATAGCTCTTGACAAACAGGGCTATGATAGTCACTTCAGTAAAGGCACATGGAAGTTAACAAGAGGCGCTATGACAGTCGCCCGAGGACATATTTGTGGCACTCTATACAAGACTCATGTGAAGATATGCACAGACAGCCTCAACGTTGCAGAAAAGGAGGTTTCTCAAAATTTATGGCACAGAGACTCGGCCACATGAGTGAGAAAGGGTTGTCTACCCTAATAAAAAAGGAATTCATCAATGTGGACAAGGATGCTGTGCTAAAT